>CM066315.1:83075319-83675319 GCA_033807775.1 Saussurea involucrata | reverse complement strand
ATCCCAGGTTTTTGTCTAAAACCTTGAATAACCAATCGAGCTTTGAACTTGTCAATTGTTCCATCTACTTTCATCTTCCTCTTAAATATCCACTTGCAACCCAAAGGTTTGCATCCAGGAGGAAGATCAGATAAAACCCACGTGTTATTTCCCATGATGGAATCCATTTCATCATTTATTGCTTCTTTCCAGAAAGCAACATCTTGAGATTTCATTGCCTCATCAAATGTTTTAGGATCTTCTTCAACACTAAAACAATATGAATATTGATTTGCAATTTCATCTCTAGAACCCTCAACTAGATAAAGCTGAAAATCAGGACCGAAAGATTTAGCCTTTCTTTCTCTTTTCCTCTTCGGAGCTCAACTGATTCATTAGTGTTTGGTACAACTATATTTTCCTTGTTTGTCCCACTGGAACTAGGGGCCATGTCCTTTGGTCTAGGTATGGATGAAAAACGATTTTCATCAAACATTGCATCTCTTGATTCTATGACAGTATTAACTGAAACATAATCATTAGGTTCTAAAACAAAGAACCTATAAGCCCTGGAATGCTCAGCATAACCAATGAAAATACAATCAATACCTCTTTCACCCAAATTTTTCCTTTTAGGTTCAGTCAGTCTTACAACTGCTCGACACCCCCAAACTTTAAGATATCCTAAGTTTGGTTTCTTTTTGTACCACAATTCATAGGGAGTTATTTTGTTCCTTTTGTTTGGAACCCTATTCAAAAGATAACAAGCTGTTAACATAGCTTCTCCCCAAAACCCATCACTCAATCCTGAGTATGACAACATAGAGTTCACCATTTCCTTGAGAACTCTATTTTTCCTTTCAGAAATACCATTTTGTTGAGGACTGTATGGTGATGTAATTTCATGAATGATTCCTACAGATTGGAAATAACTAGGATCATAATACTCACCACCTCTATCAGTACGAAGTTTCTTGATTAAGTCATTTTGTTGCAACTCAACTTCAGTTTTATAAATTTTGAATTTATCAAGGGCTTCATCCTTAGAATGTAATAAATATACATAGCAAAACCGAGAGTAATCATCAATAAACGTTACTATGTATTTCTTATTACCTAAGGATGGAGTTGCATGAAAGTCACATAGATCACTATGTATTAATTCAAGCATAACAGAATCTCTTTTCACATTTGAAAATGGTTGTCTAGTTATCTTAGTTAACATGCAGGTTTTACACTTCTCTATGTTAACATCAAACGGTGGAATTAATCCATTTTTAGACATTTCAAGCATACGTTTATAATGAACATGCCCTAAACGTGCATGCCAAAGAGAAGAATCACCAATACTAGAACAAGCCATATTTATACAATCTGCATTATTATTATTTACATTCAATCTAAACATACCATTTGTAAAATACCCAAATCCAACAAATGTACCACACTTTGATAAGATATACTTATCAGACTCATAAACCTGTTTATAGCCACACTTATTTAATACACCACCAGAAACCAAGTTCTTCCTAATCTTAGGAACATGTATTACATTTCTAAGATGAAGACTTTTTCCAGAACTAAAAACTAAAGACACAGAACCACGACCAACAACCGAAGCTTTATTATGGTCTCCCATATGCAGCACCGATCCATCATCTACTACTTCATACTCCTTGAACCAACGGCGATCTTTACATACATGACTCGTCGCCCCCGAGTCTACCCACCATGTATGATCATCATCCTGCACATAAAATGTTTCAGGAATAAGTGTTACATTATATATAACAGAAGTAGTTCCAGAAATAAGATTCTGACCTTGTTGTGGTTTTGGACCTTGATCCTTAGATCCCTGTCCAGAATTGCTTGCACCATTCTTGTTCTTTCTCAGACGACAATCACGTTTTATGTGACCAGGTTTGTTGCAATTCCAACACACAAGTTTTGCTTTTTGTTGGAACCCTTTTGATTGTCGTCCTTCTTCTTTCTTTTCCCAAACTTGTTGTTTTTCTGGTTTTTGTCATCTTCCACCATGTTCACAGAAGATCCAGGAATCTCTTTCTCCTTTCCTTTGCCACTTTCTTGGACCCGTAGGCCCTTCTCAATTCTCAAGTGACTGCCAAGTTGTACAAGAGACAACTCCTCATTTTGGTGTTTCAAAGTGTGTTTGAAATCTTTCCAGGATGGGGGCAATTTGTCAATAACACTTGAGACAGATATGGATTCATCCATATTCATCTTGTGTTGTTCAAATTGTCCCAAAATCCTCATGAGTTCGTTGTACTGTTCCATGACAGGCCTCGAATCCACCATTTTGTAATTGTTAAAATTACTCACGAGAAACTTCTTACTAGAAGCGTCCTCTGCCATGTATTTGGATTCAAGGGCATCCCACAGATCTTTTGCAGATTCATGATTTTGATAGATATCAAAGAGAGAGTCAGACATACCATTCAGGATGTGTCCACGACAGATGTAGTCATCGTTTTCCCACTTGTAGCGTTTTCTGGTGTGTTCCAGCGTTTCGTTTTCTTGGGCTTCAGGGGCAGGGGTACTCAAAACATGCACAACTTTCAGAGTGGTGAGAAGAAAGTGCATCTTCTTCTGCCAACGACGAAAGTCGTTTCCTTCAAACTTATCAAGTTTTCCGAATTTGGAACTCATGTCCCTGACAGATTCTGCCATTGTTATTCCTTTACATAAAAATTACAGATTTCGAATGTTAGTTTTAGGGATTACAGAATAACAATAATACTTGGATAATTTCTGGGATCGTGATTGAATCACTTTCCGAAATCTGTAATTCGTCCCTATTGCTTGGGGTTACACGAATTCAGAAGTGGGATAATCCAAGAAATCAGATTCGGATTACAAGCCTAATCCAAATCCACAAACACAGAATACCTTGCGATGGATTGCGTTTTTCAGAGACAGAGAGTTGCAGAGAAGAAATCGTTTTCTTCCTTCGTTGTCCTTTGCAATATTCCGACAAATCGAAAATTTATAGAAATTTTTTTTTGGCGGGGAAAATTTCTGGCGGGAAACGGTTTTTGGCGGGAAAACTGTTTTTGGCCATAACAATTCGTTTTTGGAACCCCCGCTAGAAATTCGTTTTTTGGAACCCCGTCCCCAGGGGCGCTACCCCCGGACCCCCGATTTCCTGAGTCCACATTTAACTATCCGAGTGTGCACCCCGCACCTCCAGACTCGGAATGTAAAATGAACTCAACCTGTCTCGATATTAAATAAGACTATACTAAAATATATTGATGACACTAAAATCACCAACAACCTGGGACGTTTAAATAGAGCGGTTTTTCAAATGTGTTATTTTGTCTGACTTCTTGAAACCCAAATTCTCTCAAGTAAAAAAATCGAGTGTGAATCATTTGTTGTTGTATTCCTTCCTGTAGATTCGTACTCGTTTCAGGTTCAATATTCTACTCTCAGTATCGTTTTTCATCCATTACATTATCAGTTATGTTGATTTTATGATTGTCGAAAAGGGTTTTAGAAAACATTACATATTCTGAGTCTAAATCGTTCAATGTGTTAGTTTTGTGTGAAAAGATGTTAGGATAGGCTTCCTGATAGATGACCGCATCTAGGATACTTGTTTAATAAGCCTTATTTTTTGAAATTCTTAGATATGGGTTTGGAACTTCATGTTAGTTCGAAGTGTTCATAACTATCGGACATCACTTGTTCTTCAAGTTATCATAAATGTCGTATAAAACTGAAAATCATAATTGTCGTACAAAGCTTTGTCCGAAAACTTTTGGTCGTACAAACTTTGTCCGACAACATGTATCATACGACTAGAATTTTGATGTGTTGTCCGACAGTAACCCATACTTAGGAATTTTTGGAAAATCTTGGTGATTTTCAACTCATATCCACATGGTCAAATTCTTTCAACCATAGATCATGGGACACATGCAAGAGCAGGGTGATGGAAATTCTTCTGATGAGAATACTGTGATTCCATCACATCGTTCATCACATCCTTCGGTGAACGCACGCAATCTAGATGATGAACTCATTCTTCCACGAGATAAGTTGGATCTAAAGCCAAACAACTACACTTTTGATTCCAATGTTCGGATGGATTATCATTTGATTGTGGAAATACTCAAAGGTCACCCGCTTCGAACTGCTCTTGAAAAGACACAACAAGTACTGGAGATCTACTTGCAACAAGTGTGGCATACCATTCAGTTTGTACCAAGAACATAGACTAATAACTTATTTACTCTGAAAGTTGATCACTTTGATGCCAGAATTACTTTGAAAAGGTTGCGAATTGTTCTAGATCTTCCGTACTCTCCTAATTTTGAAGAAATGTTATCTGAAGAGGATGTGTGCCGGGATATAGTGCTCATGGGATACAATGATCCAGTTCTTGGAGTTCTAACACGTGCATCGAAATTCAAGAGGAACTATCTACCACCGATCTATTACACTCTTTTCAGCGTTGTTAATAGATGCATGACTTCTAAACACACGGGTGTTGACACTGCCAGTATCTCGGATCTTCGGATGTTCCATGCAATTGTATTCGACCGCAAGATTGATTTTGTTGTGCTTATATGGAATGATCCGATAGAGGTGGTCACCGACAAGTCAAAGTCATCAAAAGCCAGATCATTTATACCATTTCAGCGATATCTTCAGATCATAATAACTTACATTATGGAGGCCAATCAAGAGATACCGACACGTGATGGAGCCGTCCTTGGTCCAACCAATTACATGAAGTATCTCCGAATTCCTAAAGGTCTACTTTTTCCAAATATAATGATTTTACCTGAAGCACTTCTCGTGTACGCTGACCAAGAGTCACCATTCTTGAGTGAGTATAGAGAAGAGAATGCGCTTATGGTCCGGCCAGAGCCGGTAGGGCCTACCCAAAGTGTCAATCAACTAGGTGAGAGTGGTGAGGGTCCAGTAGCTAGGGAGAGAGTTCAGGATACTGGGGTATCTGAACAGGGTGTGTTGAGCGGTAAAAATGATGTAAGGGGAAAAGGAGATGGGGTGATCTTGGTCAGGCGTCCCGGATTTTTGAAGACGATGAAGAGATTCTTGGTTCAGATGACACTGAAGAAGAATCAGATAATATTGATGCTGATATTGATGATCCAGCAAATCTTGTTTATACTGCTAGTTCAAGTTCTAATGATGATAATGCGGATGATGAACGAGAGGATGATAGTTCAGACGATGATGATAACAATGATGATCAAAACATGGATAATATTGACTTTGTGATTGAAAATGTTGTTACTGATTCTAGTGCTCGAGGAGATATAACGGGAAATGAGGGAGCTTTAGTCAAAACAGAAAATGAAGTGAGGATGTGTGAAATGGAAAGAAAAAAAAATGGTGAGAGTGAGAAAGAATCTGAAAAAGTTTTAACTACAGATTCTCCCCACACCGTGTCCAGCCGGGTAGCCACATCTACTGTCAGTGTGCGTTTGTCTCCATGAGACATTGAAGAAGCCGTAGTGGACCCAGCTACGCAACGCACAACCTCCTTAAGCCACTCATCAACTTCTCAACAAGTTGGTGTTTCATTTTCACACAGGGGATTAGCACATACTCTATTGGCGACACACTCGGTGTCCGCTGGTATTGAAACAGGATGACAACTGCTCCGGCCACCGCCTTCATTTGATCACACATCGAGTCTAGGACCTTTTGGATATACTTCATTTCCTAGGACACAAAGGCCGCTAGTCACATCATCAACGGTGACACACAACGTTGGAGTTCTTCGTGATCCAACCGGAACGCCCCGAGTGCAGCCGCCATTCGTTGGTACTGTGCGAGGAATGGGCGGAAGTCCTGTCAATGTTAACACTATGCTAGCATTGAACACAGGACATTCAGTCTCTATGGCTGCAATGTCAACCACTAACCTAAGTGGTCTGGGTGTTAGTTCATGTGCTCCGAATTTACGTGCTCTGATGGGTCCTCCTCCCCATAACTATGTATCAGTGAAACTGCTCGAGGTAGCCATTCAGTCTCTCAACAACAGTCACCAAGCTCAAATAGCAGAATTGAAGGATGTTATTGTGAATTTATCTGCCGATGTTCAAAAGCTGATCAAAGGGAAAGTTGTAGCCGAATCATCTTCCACACCATCTGAATCTCAACCTGAAACTCAACCAGAATCTCAGCCTAACCCGAAGGTATATTGTTGGTCCCGAAGGGCTATACAAGTTTGTAGAAGGAGGGGTTGAATACAAACACACAGATTTTACTTTTCTAAATTGTTTATTGATAAATCATTAACAATTTACAACTTGTTGCGGAAACAAGATTAAGGATTAACCTAAATCTAAACAAGTTGGAACACTAAGTTTCTTGCACTAAGAAAGAGAAGGAAATTATTAATAATAACCTATCTCAAGATAAGAAGGATGAACTTGTCCAGAGTTAGCAAGTTACTTCAAAGTGAAGTGAGTTCTTCTTCTTATATACTGAATGCATTTAATGCATTGCAGTTTACACTTTACACGTGGCAGCAACTGATTGGTTGCATGTCATTGACCTTTGTTGACAACCTTAGTAGCCGCATGTTTGAACAGTGTAGTGTTAGAGTGGTTGTACGATTTCAGACAATAAGGAGGTTCTTTTTCAGACATATCGTACGGAGACGTGCAAGGGTGGTTAAGACAAAAAGTACTTTGTACGGAGGACTTTATGATCAGCTTTTCGTTGATTCAGCGATCTATCATTCTTTATCAGCGAATGATAGAGTTCAGCGATAGCTAAAGTCTTGTACTTGATACTTCACGTTGAGTGGACAAATCTGAGTCTTCGCTGATCCGCATCAGTTCATTAGGAGACTTGTCGCTGGTTCTTGAGCTTGATCTTCGACTTCAGCGTAGAACCTATGTTAACGTGAAACTTGTCTTCAGGGATCATAAGTAAACAACTAACTTATCAGCGATCACCGTAAGTACTGAACAGACTCAGAGTATTATGGTGAACAGTGTTCGCTGAATGTTTAATTTAAAGAGCAAGAGTTCCTATCAGCGGTACTGTAAGATCTTAGTACTTATCAGCGATAGTGAAACTCTGATACATATTGTGTACTTACAATTTTCACTAAGTATATAAGAGAGGGTCATTATCAAATCACTGAGGGTTTGGATCAACAATCTCCCCCTATTTGATTAAGTACTAAGATCCAAACCCTCAGTGATTTGATAATGACCCTCTCTTATATACTTAGTGAAAATTGTAAGTAAACAATATGTATCAGAGTTTCACTATCGCTGATAAGTACTAAGATCTTACAGTACCACTGATAGGAACTCTTGCTCTTTAGATTAAACATTCAGCGAACACTGTTCACCATAACACTCTGAGTATGTTCAGTACTTATGGTGATCGCTGATAAGTTAGTTGTTTACTTATGATCCTTGAAGACAAGTTTCACGTTAACATAGGTTCTACGCTGAAGTCGAAGATCAAGCTCAAGAACCAGCGACAAGTCTCTTAATGAACTGATGCGGATCAGCGAAGACTCAGATTTGTCCACTCAACGTGAAGTATCAAGTACAAGACTTTAGCTATCGCTGAACTCTATCATTCGCTGATAAAGAATGATAGATCGCTGAATCAACGAAAAGCTGATCATAATGTCCTCCGTACAAAGTACTTTTTGTCTTAACCACCCTTGCATGTCTCCGTACGATATGTCAGAAAAAGAACCTCCTTATTGTCTGAAATCGTACAACCACTCTGATACTACACTGTTCAAACATGCGGCTACTAAGGTTGTCAACAAAGGTCAATGACATGCAACCAATCAGTTGCTGCCACGTGTAAAGTGTAAACTGCAATGCATTAAATGCATGCAGTATATAAGAAGAAGAACTCACTTCACTTTGAAGTAACTTGCTAACTCTGGACAAGTTCATCCTTCTTATCTTGAGATAGGTTATTATTAGTAATTTCCTTCTCTTTCTTAGTGCAAGAAACTTAGTGTTCCAACTTGTTTAGATTTAGGTTAATCCTTAATCTTGTTTCCGCAACAAGCTGTAAATTGTTAATGATTTATAAATAAACAATTTAGAAAAGTAAAATCTGTGTGTTTGTATTCAACCCCCCCCCCCCCCTTCTACAAACTTGTATAGCCCTTCGGGACCAACAAGTGGTATCAGAGCGGATTTGTTTAATCTCATAAACAAGATCTAATCTATAGTAAGATTTCTCTTCCTTGCTATTTCTGAAAATGGCTACCAACACAAACACAAATTATATCGACAATGGTTCTCTTGCAAAACCCCCTAGATTCTCCAGAGATAATTTTAATCTATGGAAAAATAGGATGATTCTCTTCTTAGAAGGTGTAGACCCTACTATGCCTTACTATCATGAAAACGGCCCATTTATTCCTGTAAGAATTGATGTTGCAGTTCCAGCCGCTGAGAATAGACCTGCTATTCCAGAAAGGCTGGTTCCTAAGGAAGTTCATATGTGGACTGACGAAGATAAGAAGAAAGTGGCTATTGACACAAAAGCCAGATACATACTATCCATGGCTCTTCCTGACGAAGTCTACCATTCCGCCATGAACCTGAAATCCTCAAAAGCCATGTGGGACACAATATGTGTTCAGTATGAAGGTACTGCTGAAGTCCAGGACTCTCGAAAGATCAACCTAGTAAGACAGTATGAAAGTTTCATTTGTGGTAAGAATGAGACTCTCTCTGAAGTTCACCAACGTTTTAATTGCTTAATAATAGATCTGAAAACTGTTGGTAAGGAATATTCTAACTTCGAAGTGCTAACAAAGTTTCTAGAATGTTTACCTGAAAGCTGGGACAGTTATTCTATGTGTCTCAAGCTGTCAAAGGATCTAAGATCAATGACCCTTGCTACCTTATATGGCACGATGCTGAATCATGAGCAATCAAGCCATCTTAAGAAGAATCTTGTAAAAGATTCCAAAAGCACCCCTGTTGCTTTAATCTCAGAGGAACCTTCTACTCAGCGACCCGTGGTCACTATCACTGAGTTAGAAAGTAACTCTGCATCAGATTCTGACTCTTCAGATGATGATGAATCTTTGGCTCTCCTAACTAAAAGGTTCGGGAGATTCGCCAAAAAGAAAATGTTCCGAAAGAACAAACCTCTTTCTATAACTGATAAGCCAAGATCATCAGCTCCTGTTGATAAGGCTACTGCTACTTGTTTTAACTGCGAAAAGATTGGACATTTCGCTAACGAGTACAGGTCTAAGAAAGTCTCGAGAAACTCAGCGTTTCCCAAGAAATCCTTTATTCCCAGGAATAAAGATGACAAATACGCTAAGCTGAAAGAAAAGTATGCGAAGCTGAAAAGCTTTAAGAAGAAAGGCAAAGGCCTGATGGCTTACGATTGGGCTGCCTCTGAAGAAGAATAATCATCATCTGACTCTGAGGATGATGAAGCCAATCTCTGTCTTATGGCAAAGATTGAAGATGAGGAAGAAAGTTCAGACATTCCCTCTACTTCAACCTCTGCAATTCAGGTATCACCTTCCTTCTTTACAAATATTGCAAATATTGATGAAGCTGATAGTCTGCGTAATATCGATCTCTTGACTAGAAGTTTATATGAAGCCATGAATGGCAAAACTGTAGTTGAAAATCAAAACCTTGATCTCGCTGAACAGCTTAAAAACTGTCACCTTCAAATAGAAAAGCTTTCTAAAATTGAAGAAGATTTTAAAGATCAAGTGCATTTAAATCAGCTAGTTAAAATCGAACGAGCAGAAGCTATAGCTGCATTGAAAGCTGAAAAAAGCTATTGTTGAAGGATGGTGTAATTCTTCAACAAAGATCACTGAGATAATTAAGTCTCATATACCCCTGAGTGATAAACGTGGTCTCGGTTACAAATATGAAACTCAAGAATCAACCACTGATCGTTCCATGCTCTTATTTGGAACTTTCGTATCCACAGTCGCTGATACTTCATCCTCTCAGTGTTCCTCGTCCAGACCAACTATCCCTGAGGAAATTTCTACCTCTTTAAAAG
Organism: Saussurea involucrata; assembly: GCA_033807775.1. NCBI lineage: Eukaryota > Viridiplantae > Streptophyta > Magnoliopsida > Asterales > Asteraceae > Saussurea > Saussurea involucrata. Next base: position 83,665,302 of record CM066315.1, on the reverse strand, counting down.
GTAAAGAGAAAATGGTTTATCCAAAACCTACCGCTGTCTTTAAAGATAAAGGTAAAGGAATTGCTTTTAACCAAAATCCTAAGAAGGGTACTTTAGTACCAAAGCTGAATGCTTCTAAAGCTTTAGTGATTTATTCCCCTTGATCAAGGAATCAGATCTCTGGATCTACTCAACATGCGTCTATTCAGCGATCTACTCCTAGACTCAGAGTGGATGTCCTTGGTAAGAAATCTGAAGAACTAAACGTTCCTCCCATTTCAAAAGCCAAAAGTTTATTTGGTGTTGGTCCTTCAAATTCAAAATCAAAAGCTCAGCATTCAAATGGTCCTAGAACTACTTTTAGTTATAGGAAATGTTATCACTGTGGACTTACTGATCATATTGCTAGTAAGTGTCCCTCAGCCACCAAAGCTGAAAAGATAGCTAAGGTGAAGATTGCCCCCAAGGCAAAGAAGACCGTTGAGGTTAAGAAATTAACCAAAGTGAAGACTGACAAAGCTGAATCTTCAAATGCTGCGAAGATTGCTGAACCTTCCATTCCAACTACTTCCACTGACAAACGTGTACACATGGTTAAGTGGGTACCCAAGAAAACTAATCTTCCTTTGTGATGCAGGTTAAGAAGGGTATCTGGTATCTCGATAGCGGATGCTCTAGACACATGACTGGAAAGAAAAGCCTGCTCGCTGAATACAAGGAAGAGAAGGGTCCCTCTGTAACTTTCGGTGGAAATGGAAAAGGACATACCCGAGGGTATGGTGTACTTTCAAATGGTACAACCTCCTTCAGAAGAGTCGCATATGTTGAAGGGCTGAAGCATAATCTTTTAAGCATCAGTCAGCTTTGCGACAAGGATAACAAAGTAATCTTTACTAAGGAATCCTGCTTTGTCACTGACAAAAAGGAGAAGATAGCTCTCAGCGGTTATCGTTTGGAAAATGTTTATGTAATAAACATGGACTCAACAACCACTGAGAACTCCTGTTTCTTCTCAAAAGCCTCATCTGATGTCAACTGGCTATGGCATAAGAGGCTCTCTCATCTGAATTTCAAGACACTGAACACTCTTTCTTCAAAAGAGTTAGTCACTGGTCTACCTCAACACTCATACGTCAAATAGTCTTTATGTCCAGCGTGTGAGAAAGGGAATCAGACCAAAGCAAGCTTTAAGTCAAAGCAAGTTTCCTCAGTGTCATCTCATCTACAACTACTCCATATGGATTTGTTTGGCCCTGTTAACAAACAATCCATCGCTGGAAAGAAATATACACTGGTCATAGTTGATAAATTCTCTCGTTATACATGGGTTATGTTTCTCCGTTCCAAGAGTGACACCCCTGAAGAACTCATCACCTTTGTTCGGAAGATGGAAACCCTGAACAATTTGACCGTTCGCTCAATAAGGAGTGATCATGGGACTGAATTCAAAAACAGTTCTCTTGATTCCTTCTTTGAGAGTAAGGGTATTTCTTACAACTTTTCATCAGTGAGAACACCGCAACAAAATGGAGTCGCTGAAATAAGAAATAGAACAATTATTGAAGCTGCACGTTCAATGCCCAGCGATTCTCACCTGCCTACTCAGTTTTGGGCAGAAGCTGTCAACACCGCTTGTTTCACGCAAAACAGGTCGCTGATAGTCAAAAGATTCAATAAAACAGCCTATGAACTTTTTCATGGGAGAAAGCCTTCAATCAGCTTTCTTCACATCTTTGGATGTCAGTGTTTCATACTGAATAATAGAGATGCCCTTTGAAAGTTTGATCCTAAGGCTGGTGATGGAATCTTTCTTGGATATTCTTCAATCTCCAAAGCCTTCAGAGTCTTCAATCGCAGAAGACAAACTGTGGAAGAAACTATTCACGTCACGTTTGACGAATCCCGTTCAGCGAACTCTAAACCGTCCGCTGATACTGAAGAACTGAATCAATGGATGTTTTCTCATCTTGGTGATTCAGAAGATATTCCCACTCCTCGTGCTCATACAGTTGAAGATGATAGTCCTACTATCATTCCAAATATGCAGAATAGTGAAGCTGAAACATCATGGGTCTCAGCTGTTCCTTTAAACACTATACCTGCTTCTGAACCCAATGTCTCAGACATTCCATCTACTTCTCAGCAATCAGTGAATATAATGACAACTGCACCTATTCCTCTCTTGGCTGATACTCCAGACGTCGCTGAAGCTTCATCTTCAGCTTCTCCAGTTCAGGTTGAGTCAACGTCTCATGCTCCGGCTCAGCGATGGACTGTAAATCACCCAATTGGTCAAATTCTTGGTGATCCAAACGCTGTATTCAGACTCGACGAAGTGCAGGTAATATTTGTTTATTTGTAAATTTTATTTTTCTCTAACTGAACCAAAGAAAGTAGATGATGCCCTCAAAGATCTAAACTGGGTCAGCGCCATGCAAGAAGAGCTGACTGAATTCGAAAGAAACAAAGTTTGGAAACTTGTTCGTAGACCAACTGACAAAACAGTGATAGGCACTAAATGGGGCTATCGAAACAAGTTGGTTGAACATGGAACTGTTACCCGCAACAAGGATTGTCTTGTTGCTCAGGGATATAGACAAGAGGAAGGCATAGATTATGACGAAACATTTGCTCCAGTTGCAAGACTAGAATCTATTCGTCTATTCTTAGCATACGCTGTACACAAAAACTTCAAAGTATATCAGATGGATGTTAAGTCAGCATTTCTAAATGGAAAGCTGAATGAAGAAGTCTATGTGGAACAACCTCCAGGATTCTCAGATCCTAAGCGTCCAGGTTATGTTTATAAACTGGATAAGTCACTTTATGGCTTAAAGCAAGCTCCACGTGCATGGTATGACACTCTTTCTACTTATCTCCATATTGAACAATTTGAGCGAGGTAAAATCGACAAAACTCTATTTTTCAGGAAAGTAAAAGGTCATATCATTCTTGTTCAGATATATGTTGATGACATTATATTTGGTTCTACTAACCCTGATCTTTGTACTCGTTTCGCTGATAGAATGAAAGATGAGTATAAAATGAGCATGATGGGTGAACTAACATATTTCCTTGGTCTTCAGATAAAGCAAAATGAAAAAGGAACTTTCAGTAATCAGGGAAAGTATGTTAAAGATATGCTGAAGAAATTCGACTTAACCCAAAGTTCAGCTATGAAAACCCCTATGGCACCACCGCTGAAACTAGACAAGGATACTAAGGGTATTCCTGTTAATGTCACGCTGTACCGTAGGATGATCGGCTCTCTCTTGTATCTTACAGCTAGCCGACCCGATATTATGTACGCAACATGTTTGTGTGCACGATATCAAGCTGAACCCAAGATATCTCATATGACCGCTGTAAAGCGAGTTTTTAGATACCTTAAGGGTACTGCGAATCTAGGTCTTTGGTATCCCAAAGACTCGGGATTTTATCTAATCGCGTATTCAGATAGTGATTTTGCAGGTTGCAAATTGGATAGGAAAAGCACCACAGGAGAATGTCAGCTCCTGGGTGGAAAGCTGGTGAGTAGGACAAGCAAAAAGCAAAACTCTGTGTCCACCTCCACAGCTGAAGCTGAGTATGTAGCCGCTGGAAGTTGTTGTTCTCAGGTCTTGTGGGTGAAAAATCAACTACTGGACTATGACCTTCAGCTCTCAAATATTCCAATCTATTGCGACAGCACAAGTGCCATCGCTATAGCAAATAATCCAGTGCTACACTCAAAGATAAAACACATCGAAATCAGGTATCAATTTATCAGAGATCATGTGATGAATGGTGATATAGAACTTCACTTTCTTCCAACTGATTATCAGTTAGCTGATCTGTTCACCAAACCTCTTGATGAGACAAGGTTCAACTTTCTCATCAGCGAGCTTGGAATGCTGAACTTTGAAGAATAAAATCTTCAGCGGTTCGCATTTGATCAGCGACAGGATAAAACCAACTTGTATAACCCATTCTATCATCTTCTCTCTGAATAAACTTGATTCGTTGATATCAAGGTATGTTTTTCTCTCTCTGACAAATCGCATGTAAATGCAAGATTTCAAAATAAATTACATCGTTGAATATCTCTTCCTTATCAGCGATACTTTGAAATTTCTAAAATCCAACACTGATATTTCTATTCAGTGCTTCATGTTTTTAAAGTGTCCCTGAGTTTTTCAAAACCTCAGAGACATCCAAGAACATGAAAGGATAGTTGTGACATCATTACAACGGATAAGCCCCGGCACATTTTTTTTGGCACACGTTTGCACGTTTCGTTTACCTGCCAATCAAATGCAAACACGTGTCCGTGTCATGATGAAAATCTTTTCCCGCTCAAGATTTTCTCTCTCTCTAATCTCTATATAAACACTTTGTGGGTTTATATTTTTCTTTTACGCGAACTTCTTCTCCAAGCAAGAAAAAGAATTCACTGTTGCATTTGTGCTCTCAAGTTTTTCAAGAACTTAAGAACTTCATCTTCTTCAACGAACCAGGTTAATAATTCTATTATTTTACCTGTCTCTTCAAACTTGTTAATGATCTTCTCTTTGTTTTCACAAGATCAAACAAAAGAACCTTTTTAAAATGAAATCATTTCCTTCATGGTTTTATGAACACAGCCTTTCATGGTTGTTCTTCAAGTTTAAAACGCAAAATCTTAAACTTGTTCTTCATACGTTTTTCCAGAATCCCAATCTTCAAAGGAAACTGGAAAACAAAATTTTTATTGGGTTTGCATTTCGTTTTTCAAAAACAAGAAAAACCCTAATCTTCATTAAGACATTTTGTCTGAATGAAATGGACAAAATTCGAACCATCTTATTGGAAAATCTTTCCACATTAAGATTATTCTTATTTGTTAATCTTTGGTTGAACTGATAATACAGAAAATGGCATCTTCTGACATTTCCAAGAACACCATCGCTGAGAACACTGCTGCTGATAATACTGTTGAGGAAGTGGAAATCCTCAAGGCTCCTCAGGTCAAGTTCTCTCTTGACAAACTGGATTGGACCAAGGTAAATAACCTCTATGCGCTTGTAACATCCCGAATTTTCGTTGTATTATTTTGGGAATTTCAATCTTAACTAGGGGTTAAATTGTATCTTTTATATAAGTCTTGATTAAAGTGGATTTAAAGTTTGAAGGTTGTAATGTCATTTTCTTAAAGATGAGGGTTCATTTGGTATTTTGGTTTATGACTCATTAGTTTAAGGATGAGGTGTCATCTAATGAGCCATATTAGACCAAGTGTGTGTGTGTGTGCTTTTGTGTGTCTTTCGGTTTTGAGAGGAAAAGAGAACCGAGAGATAGAAAAATTGAGAAAAGAGAAGGAGAAGAACAATACCTTTCAATCAACTGATTATTGTGTTTATTCTGGAAGATTCATAAAAGGTAATCACTCTCTAATCCATCATCTTCTTAGTTAAAAGCTTTCTTGGGAAATTTTATGTTGGGTTTTGGTAATTTTGATGATAATGGGAATTTGAGTATTAGGATATATTAAGATAAGTGTATTAAACATATCTGCAAATTGGCATAAACAAACATAGATTAAAAGTACAAAAAAATCTGGGTTTAAAATGAACTTAGTGGACTGAGATTTGGATGAATATCATCGAAGTCGCAACCTTGAGTTGCGACATTCATGAATGTCGCAATGGGCAATTGCGACTTGGAGTTGGAGTCGCAGCAGACCATTGAGACTTGGTTTTGGAATCGCAACTGTTGGTTGCGACATGGGTCGAAATCGCAATGGGCAGTTGCGACTTGGTACTGTAGTCGCAACAGTTCACTGCGACTTGGGGGTGAAATCGCAATGGTGAGTTGCGATTTGAGGTTGGAATCGCAACCGTTGACTGCGATTTGGATTTGGGATCGCAATAGAGGACTGCGACTTCATTTAGTTGCGATTTGGAAGTGAAATCGCAATAGGTGATTGCGACTTCAGTTCATTGCGACTTGAGATGTGATTTTAAGAGATTAAGGATTTTCAGTTGTAGAGGGTTCTGTTTTGATGATTAATGTCAGTATATGTAATTGAATAATACAGTAAGCTGTGGTAGTGAAGAAAGGAGCCGTTACGTGTTAAAAAGGACTAAAAGAAGTAATAACGCATCAGGTGAGTTTATTCAACTCTCTTTAAAATTCAGTAATTAATCTTGAATTAGATGCTTTATATATATGCATGAATATGTTTTATGTGGATTGGATTAAATTAGAGATAAGCCAAGAAGGCGATTAAAAGTTGTGTTATGTGGATTTCCATGCTAAAACTTCTAAGATGAGTTATCTATGAAGTTGATGAACTAGTATTTAATATTAGTCTCGCATGCTAAGTTTGATTATCTACTACATGAAATTACTATGTGGTTATGAACTCTAAATATGATTTGAAGCTTTATTGAGATAAACTATAAAGATCCATCCATGAGTTCAAAGATATAGATTAACAACTGATATATATTAACTCTCGTGTTAAATTACTATGAGGTGATAGTTAAGAAGTTGATGAACAGGAATTATTCATATTCCTTATAATGAGCAGGATTATCTGTTATATGCAATATGTTAGATGATTATGAATTCTAAATGTGATTGAGAAGCCAAATTGAGATATATTATAAAGGCCTATCTATGAGTTCGAAAATTTAAATAACTATTGAGATGGTGATCATCATATCAGATTTCAGAGAAGGAGTAATAAAGAGATTGAGATGTGGAGTAATAATATTCTTTATTTTATATATAGAATATGTTCAGAGAAATGATACATTCTATGTTGGACGCATATAGTAGTATCGATTGTATTATATTATGTGATTATGTGCTTTTACTAAAATAGGCATCCGGTCACCGAGGGCACTTGGGTACGGTATAATGGGAACCAGTTACTCGCCATAGACCAAAGAGGTGTAATTTTAGTAATTGGGTGAACCTCGAACCATCGTGAGTCCCGATTGAGTATCGCGATATTATAATCCCATTGGGACCATTGATGCAGAGGTGGAATGTGGAATAGGCAGATTTTGATTTGTAATTCCCATTTTGATTTATGGAAGATCAGAGATTTCCATTGTTTTCGGGAAGATCGGAGATTTCCCTGTGATGAGAGGAAGCTTAGAGATAGGCATAAAGTAATTTGTAATCTCTACTTCCTGATTAAGAAATAGGCAGGTTTTGACTTGTAATTTCTTGTGTGTGATTATTGGTTGTGAATCTGGAATGATTCAGAGTTAACTCTTATGTTGTTGTTGCGATTAAATGAGTTAGTCGTAGGAAATTGGAAGGGGGGTAGATTCCCCGATTTGGAAAGGAGTTGTCGTACGGTAAGATGGGTGAGAACAGGTTTGAGTTATCTGTTCATGTTTTAATTATTAAATTTTATTTTGATTTGAGTATTCTCACTAGGCGAAAGCCTAATGTTTCAAGTTGAATCTTCTTACCAGGTACAAGCTCCGGGAAGTAGCGGGAACGAGAGAAGAGAACTTTTGGAGAGATTCAGGCTTAGAGATAACAAAGGATCTAGTTATTCTTTGAAATCTTTGGAACAGTTGTTTAGATAACTCGATTAATCTGATTGTTATGAGGTGATTAGATTAATAAGTTATTTAAGTAATGTCAGTTGTATATAAAAACCTTACATTTGATCCTCAGGTTATATAAGTTTGAAAGTTTTGATCATAACTGGTGGAAATTTCAAGGTTTAAATTGACTCCGTTTTCAGGGTGTTTCAGTATGGTATCAGAGCTTTAGTTTAAGCGAACTAGGTACGAATTTGAGATACCTAGACTTAAGCTGAGATGAGTTAAGTTATGATCCGTGAGTTCTGGGTAGAAGTGTTAAGACATGATAGTCTTAGAGTTAACAGAAATACGTGAAATTAGTGCTATGACAATGATAATGGGGATTCTCCTGTATGATATATTCACAATTACAATTAGCTACTGTTATTATGAATACATTGTTACACGAGCATGTCTATTTCTGAATTGTTACAGTGACTAACGATCGGTAAAGTACGTTGTTGTATGTATGTAAGTGCATAATCATTTCGCATGGTTATCTCTATAAGTTATAGTAAAGTGATGGTGAATTTATCACCAAGGTCCTTTAAAGTACAGAGCAGTATATGATTGGGAATTTGAAGGACAACCTAGAAATTTGTGGGACTCATGAAAGTCTGCCAAAGCAATCTTTAATAGGTGATTTGATAGGTACAGAGATAGAGTATGAGATGATTGGTTATTACAGAATTAGTATGACATGGTTGAGTATGGGAGCCATGGAATGCGGATGTAACAATTATTATAAGGCCGAGAGGGCGATTTCGGGTCGAAAGTAAAGTGTCAATGATAAGTTATGTAAGTAAAACGATTGACCTTGTTTGAGTAAATAGCCTTCATTGTGAGTAAGTTTTTGAAGATGGTGTTTTAGTGTGTGTTACATGAATTTTTCTTGATTCCAAATCAAATGCATAAATAACAATTTTATTTAAGGATGAGTTGGTATGTGCAAGTATGTATTTAAAGAAAAAGGGCAATTTCAATTTCGCTGCCTAACGAAATTTTGGGGTTTAACAACTTGCAAAATACTTCATACTTTACATAAAAGGTTGTATGATAGCAAATAGGTCAAGAAAGTGTTGATCAGTAAACTTTTTAGAACCAACAAAAGTATTGATTTGATGATGTCATATAAAAGAGTGTGAGAAACGACTAGTTTGCTCAATGTCAGTAAATTTTAAACTTTTGTCGTATGAAAAGATTTTCATTTAAGATATTACTGTTGTAACAACATTTTGGGTTGAGAAAGATTGAGTTTTACGGAAATTTGTAGACAAACGGTTTTGAGATCGTTGTGTAGTACATGGGAGTTATAAAAATGATTGGGGTGTGTGTGCTCATGTTGTTTCGAATGTTATTTATTTAAATGAGGAAAGTGTGGATTTAGTTATTTATTATATTATCATGCATGAAGGCTATGAACTCGCTAGATCGTAGAGTATTACGCTATAAGCTAAGAATGAACTCCAAGAGTGGAGAGGTGTTGGATAAACCTTGGGAGAAAATTTGTGGTTTTGGTAATTGTATTCAATGAGAGATGAACAGTGAGAAAGTCGAAAGTGGACTTTAGTATCAATAAAACGAGGGTCTTTACCCTTGTTCGGTGATTAGTAATACCGTTGCCGAGGGTCGGCCGTGTCTGGAGGAAAGATTAGATTCAGGGTTAAGGAAGTATTGAGATGACGAGTTTTAACTTTAAAGGCGAGAGTTGTGTAAGGTGTACGAGGCCTTTTGTCTATCACTGGGTGCGGTCTGGATGCGTTCCGCGTATGCCCGTGCGGGTAGTAGCAAAACCGTGAGCGATACCGGTATGCTGTTATGCAGAAGGTATGCGCAAAGTGGGTATTAGTGTGTGCGACACAATTGGGGAATTTTGAGTTCGATTAATTATAACCTAAGTGAAAGTTATGTGGTCGAAGCATGTTTTTGGTATTTCGTGGTTGTATAAAAATTTTGTCGTGTTACATTTTGAAAATGTGAAGGTTTTGAGAGTGATAAACTTTTATTTTGAAGTCGATGGCCAATAAAGGGATTAATAAGGTAAAGATTTTAAATAAAGAGGCATTTTTGGGTTTACATAATCGTGTGAGTGACACGTGTTTAACCAAACGTTTATTTTGACCTTAAAGGCCTGATCAATATACAAATGAGTCTTTTGAATATTTGTCAGTTTAATGATTCGAGATGGAGTATTGAATGTGTTGTATGCTTAACTGCATTGTATTTGAACTGGTGACAGTTTAAGTGTTGGTCTTAGGTGTAAAGACTGTTTGATATTTTACTTAGTATCTTTGGAACTAATGAACCTGGGCAGATTATATACATTGTGGAATATGAAAAGAGTTGCATGTTCTTGCAAATGATTTGACTTCATTGGGAAAGTAGCAATGAAGGGGTCGTAAGATTTTCATATCTCGGAGCGTATGTTGCATAACGTGAGATAGATGTATTTATTTGCATGCGTTGGTATTGATAAATAATCTTTAAATCCTTTGAGTAGATGACTCGGTTTTGGATTTAGTTAAGCCTTAAGAGCTTTGAACCAGTTTGATAAGCTTGGAGTACGCTTGGGGTTGAATTTGCATAATCGGTATTGAAAATTAAGTTTATATAACGTGAATGCATTGGTTATCCTTTTTGGGATCATGTATGAATGTTAAGTTTAAATCGGGAGCTTAAAAGTTGAAAGATCACTTTGTGGGATTGTTAGAACAGTGAAGGACTGTTGCTTTTAGATAAGTGTTTACTTACGATGTGGAAGATTTATAAAAAAAATGAAATACTGGAGATAAACAAAGGGAGTGTATAGATCGTGTTGATCTGTGAGGAATTGTACCCTGTCTATGCAACATATTGGAATCACAAAGAGCTAGTAAGAACGAATAAGTTCAAGGTTAATTAGAAAGTCGTGAGTAGTAGTTCAACTAAAGTTGGGGAGGAGATATTTAGTGATATAGACCTGTGTATTTAGACGAGAAAATGAGATTGTAAAATTAAATATGTACGAATGACTATGAGAGACATGGTCTGTAGTAAATGTTATGGGTGGAGAATGTATGAACGAGTAGTGGCATTAATTGCCAAGATACATGTGTCATCTAGTATGAGACGTGATATTAGAAAGAGGAAGTATCCGAATGGAAGTTTTGGGAATTTCGGTTGGAAAGTATTAATTGTTAATAAAAGTTGATAAAACATGTGGTTTGTAAGGTAACTAGGTAATATGGCTTATATTGAAATAGAATGTCGGAGCAGTGGTGAGTGTTTATCCAAAGAAATTTGATGGTATGAGTTGCCAGTTAAGTTGTAATTTGAATCACTGGAAGTTTAATAAAGATGATAAGTATGTAGGTCAATGTGGTGTAGCGAAGGCAAGATTGTTAAGGAATATAAATTGCTCCTTATGTGTGAAAGAATTGTACGAGAAATTATTAGTTAAAGATCTAAGAATGGTAATAACTTCGAACGGTAATATCATTTCAAGATAACTTGGCTGAATGTTTTAGGTTAGAGATGTTGTTGGAACTGTTTAACTATGTTTCGTAAGAAGAGAATACTTTGGTGTGTGGTTGTATTGTAGTTGTACGATGAGATAGTGATGTAAGGAAGTAAGAGCATTTTTATATTGAAGAAATGTGTAAGTCACGGAAGTAATAATGGACTGCCGTGGTTATCGAAGTATTTAATAGTAACATGTATGCTTAATTTATAGTGTACGTATTTAGGTAGTACATGTTAATGTTATTTTGAGGCCTAGAGAGTGAGTTGTAATGATGATGTGGTATGGAAGAACCAGAGGTAATTTTGGAAAGATCAGTTGGGAAGTTACGTAGTGGTAATGAGGTAACTATGTTGGAAGTACGATGGAAACATCATAGAAGTACTAATGTGACTTTAGAGTCAGAGGAGAGTACGAGGGATAAGTATCCTCATTTGTTTACCTGACTTTGATTTCGGGGACGAAATCATTTTCAAGTTGGGGAGTATTGTAACATCCCGAATTTTCGTTGTATTATTTTGGGAATTTCAATCTTAACTAGGGGTTAAATTGTATCTTTTATATAAGTCTTGATTAAAGTGGATTTAAAGTTTGAAGGTTGTAATGTCATTTTCTTAAAGATGAGGGTTCATTTGGTATTTTGGTTTATGACTCATTAGTTTAAGGATGAGGTGTCATCTAATGAGCCATATTAGACCAAGTGTGTGTGTGTGCTTTTGTGTGTCTTTCGGTTTTGAGAGGAAAAGAGAACCGAGAGATAGAAAAATTGAGAAAAGAGAAGGAGAAGAACAATACCTTTCAATCAACTGATTATTGTGTTTATTCTGGAAGATTCATAAAAGGTAATCACTCTCTAATCCATTATCTTCTTAGTTAAAAGCTTTCTTGGGAAATTTTATGTTGGGTTTTGGTAATTTTGATGATAATGGGAATTTGAGTATTAGGATATATTAAGATAAGTGTATTAAACATATCTGCAAATTGGCATAAACAAACATAGATTAAAAGTACAAAAAAATCTGGGTTTAGAATGAACTTAGTGGACTGAGATTTGGATGAATATCATCGAAGTCGCAACCTTGAGTTGCGACATTCATGAATGTCGCAATGGGCAATTGCGACTTGGAGTTGGAGTCGCAGCAGACCATTGCGACTTGGTTTTGGAATCGCAACAGTTGGTTGCGACTTGGGTCGAAATCGCAATGGGTAGTTGCGACTTGGTACTGTAGTCGCAACAGTTCACTGCGACTTGGGGGTGAAATCGCAATGGTGAGTTGCGATTTGAGGTTGGAATCGCAACCGTTGACTGCGATTTGGATTTGGGATCGCAATAGAGGACTGCGACTTCAGTTAGTTGCGATTTGGAAGTGAAATCGCAATAGGTGATTGCGACTTCAGTTCTTTGCGACTTGAGATGTGATTTTAAGAGATTAAGGATTTTCAGTTGTAGAGGGTTCTGTTTTGATGATTAATGTCAGTATATGTAATTGAATAATACAGTAAGCTGTGGTAGTGAAGAAAGGAGCCGTTACGTGTTAAAAAGGACTAAAAGAAGTAATAAGGCATCAGGTGAGTTTATTCAACTCTCTTTAAAATTCAGTAATTAATCTTGAATTAGATGCTTTATATATATGCATGAATATGTTTTATGTGGATTGGATTAAATTAGAGATAAGCCAAGAGGGCGATTAAAAGTTGTGTTATGTGGATTTCCATGCTAAAACTTCTAAGATGAGTTATCTATGAAGTTGATGAACTAGTATTTATTATTAATCTCGCATGCTAAGTTTGATTATCTACTACATGAAATTACTATGTGGTTATGAACTCTAAATATGATTTGAAGCTTTATTGAGATAAACTATAAAGATCCATCCATGAGTTCAAAGATATAGATTAACAACTGATATATATTAACTCTCGTGTTAAATTACTATGAGGGGATAGTTAAGAAGTTGATGAACAGGAATTATTCATATTCCTTATAATGAGCAGGATTATCTGTTATATGCAATATGTTAGATGATTATGAATTCTAAATGTGATTGAGAAGCCAAATTGAGATATATTATAAAGGCCTATCTATGAGTTCGAAAATATAAATAACTATTGAGATGGTGATCATCATATCAGATTTCAGAGAAGGAGTAATAAAGAGATTGAGATGTGGAGTAATAATATTCTTTATTTTATATATAGAATATGTTCAGAGAAATGATACATTCTATGTTGGACGCATATAGTAGTATCGATTGTATTATATTATGTGATTATGTGCTTTTACTAAAATAGGCATCCGGTCACCGAGGGCACTTGGGTACGGTATAATGGGAACCGGTTACTCGCCATAGACCAAAGGGGTGTAATTTTAGTAATTGGGTGAACCTCGAACCATCGTGAGTCCCGATTGAGTATCGCGATATTATAATCCCATTGGGACCATTGATGCAGAGGTGGAATGTGGAATAGGCAGATTTTGATTTGTAATTCCCATTTCGATTTATGGAAGATCAGAGATTTCCATTGTTTTCGGGAAGATCGGAGATTTCCCTGTGATGAGAGGAAGCTTAGAGATAGGCATAAAGTAATTTGTAATCTCTACTTCCTGATTAAGAAATAGGCAGGTTTTGACTTGTAATTTCTTGTGTGTGATTATTGGTTGTGAATCTGGAATGATTCAGAGTTAACTCTTATGTTGTTGTTGCGATTAAATGAGTTAGTCGTAGGAAATTGGAAGTGGGGTAGATTCCCCGATTTGGAAAGGAGTTGTCGTACGGTAAGATGGGTGAGAACAGGTTTGAGTTATCTGTTCATGTTTTAATTATTAAATTTTATTTTGATTTGAGTATTCTCACTAGGCGAAAGCCTAATGTTTCAAGTTGAATCTTCTTACCAGGTACAAGCTCCGGGAAGTAGCGGGAACGAGAGAAGAGAACTTTTGGAGAGATTCAGGCTTAGAGATAACAAAGGATCTAGTTATTCTTTGAAATATTTGGAACAGTTGTTTAGATAACTCGATTAATCTGATTGTTATGAGGTGATTAGATTAATAAGTTATTTAAGTAATGTCAGTTGTATATAAAAACCTTACATTTGATCCTCAGGTTATATAAGTTTGAAAGTTTTGATCATAACTGGTGGAAATTTCATGGTTTAAATTGACTCCGTTTTCAGGGTGTTTCAGCGCTTCTCGAGTTTCCTCCTCGAAAGCAAGTCACACATCTAGATGATGTTGTGAACTTCCTGAAGAATTGTTCCATCTCCACAGCCCTGACCATAACACCTCCTGCACATCAGCTACTGCTATCCCAATTCTGGTACTCTGCCAGACACTCTCAGCTACCATCAGCCAAAGACCCCTAAAAAACAATTGACTGCATCCTCTGCGATACTGACTATGGCACTATAAAAATCACCCCTGCCATTATTTGCAAAGCCCTGAACCTTCCCTTGGCCATCAAAGAAAAACCTTTTGTTCCTCTCCCTGACCACAAGAAAAACTCAGACAGGGAAACCATCATTGCATTCCTCGACGCAATGGGCTATGTATGGGAAACTGGGAGGGACATGAAGCCCGAGAAGAAGCTGACCCTTATCAAGAAGTCTAAAATGCCAAGCGAGATGAATTTCATCTTCGCTCATTTAATCAGCTGCATGACTGCCAAGACCGGCTCCTCTGACCAAGCCGCTCAGCCTCAGCAAGCAATGGGATATGCATTGCTGAAAGGTCTACATATAGACTGGGCATCGATTATCTATGATGACCTGGTACTCAGAGTGGACTCCATCGCTGACAGATCTCCATGGGTTCCCTATCCTCGATTCATCAGCGTCGTATTCCAAAAAGGCCTGAAGGACAGCTACCCAAAAGAGGGTGACCTGAAACTCTCTCAGGTTGGCCCTAAGGTTCTCGACTTCAAGCCAGTGGCAAATGAGGTACGTCTTTCTACACTTTTAACTCTTCTCAACCCTATTTCTTCTACTTCTGTAGCTCCTTCAGCGGACAAACCCACCGATGATACCCCAGCTGCAACCTCCATTCCTTCTCTTAAAAGGAAACACTCTGAAACCCAACTTAGTTCCAAAAGAACTAAGAAAACCAAGGAGCAACCCCAGCAATCTCTTGCTGAAGACTCCTCAGCTCCTCTGGATGGGCTGAAGGAAAGTTCAGTGGTACGCTCTGCCACAGCTGAACAAGCCACCTACTCTATCCCAACTTCAGCGTCTCTAAACGCTGAGGTTACAAACTTGGAATCTACCCAACCTCCTTTAGTCTCTCAAAAGACTGACGAAGCGATTCTCAGCGAATCCAACGCTGAACTCCGCACCCAACCTCCATTCTCAACCTTCGCTTCTCCCTCTACTCGATTGGACTCTACTCCAGTTATCACTGAAGCACCTGTCATTCCTCCAGAAGCTAACGCTGACACTCAGGGAATGATGGGCGTAGGACCTGCAGCGATGACCATGCGTACACGCACTTTAGCTGACGACATGGAACATTTCTCAGGACACCGAGATTTTGATGCTTTCATCAATCCTCCTGCAGGTATACACCAACCCCTATACACTGTAACTGAACCCCAAACTTCTGAGCTTTCCTATGTTCACAAGTTCTTATATGTTACAGGTCCTAATTTGGGAGACATCAACGCCTCTCTGAAGACAATAGAGACGACGCTGACAGGTCTCACTACTACTCTTTCCGACAACTCTTCAGCTGTAACAAACGCTGGAGAGAATCTCACAAAGATTACAACCGTGGTCGAAAAGAATGCCTCCAAAGCTGACTTGGAGAAGGTTGATAAATCACTCACTGACTTTGCCAAAGTTCTCTCTGACATCTACACAGACTACCTCGACATCAAAAACTCAGTTGACACCATGTCCAGCGAAGTCACAACGCTGAAGACATCGGTTGGCAAACTCGAAGGTGATATGTCTGCTGTAAAGACTGATGTCAGTTCAGTAAAGACTGACATGAGTTATGTGAAGACCGATGTCAATACGATGAAGAATGACATCACTTCTATGAAGACATTGTTGCAGCAGATCCTGACTAACACGACCGCCCCTGCCCCTGCCCCTGAACCTTCATTTTTTACTCCGGCGGATCGTGCTGAACTCGTGAAGATCAATCCTGGTATTTCTGATCTAGCAAACAGATTATCAGCGATTGAAATTTGTGTGGGGATCCCTGGACAAGAAGACAGGGAACCATCAAAAGCTGTTGAGTCGTCACATTCCTCCCCCACTCATCATGAAAAAGAGGGGGAGAAGAGCACTGAAGACCTTTCCCATGATGAATCTATCAGGGGAGAGAAGACTGAAGACCTCACCTTTACTGAAGAGGGTGAGAAGACAATTGAAGCAGCCGCTGGACCTCAGGGAGATGAACACCCTGAGGGAACCGATAAGCTTACCTCTATATCTGAGGGGGAGCAACTCGAAGAAGAAGCTGAAGAAACTGAGTTTGAAGCTGAAGATGAAGAAGCCATCGACTTGTCTGATGATGAACCATCCTCTTCTTCAAAGAATGATGATGATGAAGATGATGATGATGATGACTCTTTTATCGTCAAGCCTGCTCATAGAACAAAAGCTCTTAAAGGGATTCTGATAAATGAACCTACAGGGGAGCGGACAAAGACAAAGCCATCAGCATCTGAAGCTGACAAGGGCAAAGGAAAAAGTGTCGCTGAAGATGATGAAAATCTGACGATCTTGCTTAAAAAGCCGGTTTGTCAGGTACACTAATCTTACACTACATCCCTCCTCTATACACTATCAGTTCTACACACTAAATCCTCCATACACTTTATTCCATTCTTTCTATCTCTGTTCTACCCAAGTTCTTACTCGTAAGATCGCTGTGTTTCAGCTAGTCCTCTCCCCTGTTTGAGGATATCGCTGAAGTTCCTACAGCTGCGACTTCACCAACAATAATCCCAGCTCCCAACGCTGAAGAAATAATCCCGGTCTTAGATTTGATCTCTGAGACTGATGAACCTGAAGAACAGATGCTCTCTCACAAAAACAGACCTTCCTTGGCTCCTCAAAAGCTAAGTGAAGAGGATCAAGAAAAGAGAGATGAAATGATCAAGAGACTCGAAGATCAGCGAATCATTCTGAAGCGTGATCAACTTCCTTCCGTTCCTCCAAAGTTCAAAATTTCCCAAAAGGAATACAAGGAACACCTCAGAGCTGAACGCCTAATCGCTGAAAGAAGGAAAGGTGAAGAAAAAGACAGAGAATACGCCATCTAGCTTACTCAACGATCTGTAAAAGACCCCAAGCTGAAAAGAGCTCCCATTGACGTTCAACGTCAGCTATGGGATGATGCTCAAAGGATCGTTAGAGAAAAGACTAAGGTCTCTGATACGACTTTGGAATGGTGTAAAGAAATGTTGAACTATCGATCTTGACCATCCAAAATCATCAAAGTAAACATCATAGGAAGACTGTACTCAGACGTTCCTGTTGTTGAAGTTGATGTCTACAGAGAAGACAAAACCAAGCAAACCTTCTATGCTGCTACTTTAGAAATGTTTGGTCTCTCTGAATGGTTAGAAGTGAAATTAGCCATTCAGGTATCGCGCTCAAAGTTCAAAAGCCATGTTGAGAAGATCTTAAATAAACAGATCGACCTGGTTTCTTCTGCGGTGGATATTCCTCCCTCTACTCTTCTTCCTCCTCAACAAAGAAGAGTCACTACAAAGGAAAAGAAAGTCTCAGACTCAGGTCCTCCTATACGGAATGAAACAGGTATTGGTTTCTCTCGTGCTGAAGTTCTTGGCCCTGATGCTGATCTCTCAGCGCTTGACACCTCCCTACCACCTAGAGAAACTTTCATTCCTGGCACAGTTGTAAGTGATCCTTATGGTATATTCTTTCTAGACTACGAAGGAAACCATCACTTTCAACGTATCTCTAAGCTCCACATCACTCCCATCGAACAACTCAGAGATCTCATATACTGGTGTGAAGTCAGACGCGACATTAAAGCTAGACACCTGAAGCCCTTGATTTTTGAAGAAGCTCTGAACAAAAAGAATCAAGGAGTAGATGTTCCTGACTGGATGATTCCCACATCAAAGACCCTCGATGAACTTCTCATCAAGGAAGAACCTTTTGACGGATAGGATCGCCTTGTAATTCTTTCTATCCTTATCTGTCTACATCTTTTGTACTTGTAGTTTTATTCGCTGTACTTGTAATTTTTCTACTTCCCTCTGTAATCTTTACAAAGTTTAAAGAAAAATTTCAGCGAACGTACTTTACTCCATCAGTACAGAAAAGATCCCAGAAAACAATAAAAGGGACAAATATTTTATGAGTTCTTTTTATCCTTATGTTTTCATTAAATAGCAATTTTCTCTGTTGCTATGTCATAATCAAATAGGGGGAGATTGTTGATCCAAACCCTCAGTGATTTGATAATGACACTCTCTTATATACTTAGTGAAAATTATAAGTAAACAATATGTATCAGAGTTTCACTATCGCTGATAAGTACTAAGATCTTACAGTACCGCTGATAGGAACTCTTGCTCTTTAGATTAAACATTCAGCGAACACTGTTCACCATAATACTCTGAGTCTGTTCAGTACTTATGGTGATCGCTGATAAGTTAGTTGTTTACTTATGATCCCTGAAGACAAGTTTCACGTTAACATAGGTTCTACGCTGAAGTCGAAGATCAAGCTCAAGAACCAGCGACAAGTCTCCTAATGAACTGATGCGGATCAGCGAAGACTCAGATTTGTCCACTCAACGTGAAGTATCAAGTACAAGACTTTAGCTATCGCTGAACTCTATCATTCGCTGATAAAGAATGATAGATCGCTGAATCAACGAAAAGCTGATCATAAAGTCCTCCGTACAAAGTACTTTTTGTCTTAACCACCCTTGCACGTCTCTGTACGATATGTCAGAAAAAGAACCTCCTTATTGTCTGAAATCGTACAACCACTCTGATACTACACTGTTCAAACATGCGGCTACTAAGGTTGTCAACAAAGGTCAATGACATGCAACCAATCAGTTGCTGCCACGTGTAAAGTGTAAACTGCAATGCATTAAATGCATGCAGTATATAAGAAGAAGAACTCACTTCACTTTGAAGTAACTTGCTAACTCTGGACAAGTTCATCCTTCTTATCTTGAGATAGGTTATTATTAGTAATTTCCTTCTCTTTCTTAGTGCAAGAAACTTAGTGTTCCAACTTGTTTAGATTTAGGTTAATCCTTAATCTTGTTTCCGCAACAAGTTGTAAATTGTTAATGATTTATCAATAAACAATTTAGAAAAGTAAAATCTGTGTGTTTGTATTCAACCCCCCCCCCCCCCCCTTCTACAAACTTGTATAGCCCTTCGGGACCAACATATATCCTAACTTGCCTTTACATGAATTGAAATCTCAACTGCTTACACATTTGTTAGAACAAGGAGATACCAATACACAAGAAGAAGTAGACATACTTGGTTTACTTAGACGCCAAACCGAACAACAAACCACTGTACCGAATGAACTCAAAACCCTACAACAATCCATATCCAACCTAACCGAAGCTATATCTTTCGGCTTCACAACCCTTTCAAACCGAATCAAAGTTGTGGAAGAGAATTGTGGTATTCAAGCCCAAACCACCAAACATAGACATGATGATCAAGATCCCGATCATGATCACCATGAGGGGGAGAGAAGTATAAGGCAAAGAGTTGGTGAAGCGAGTGGTTCGGGTGTTCAAATGGAAAATGTGGAAGTTGTGGAAAATGTTGGTACGGGTACAGGTGTTAATGAAACTGTTCAGGAAAGTGATGCGAATTTGGGAATCCTGGTTGATGTCAATCCTACAGTTGAAAAGCCTGATGGATGTGATAACAGTACGTTTGAGGAAAGAATGGCTGATGATTTCATTCAAGATGTTATATATGTTGATTCTGAAGATGACCCTAAAGTAACAGCAGTAAAGATCAAAGAAGAATTGGATGATGTCTTTGATGGGGTAAATATGCAACCAGGTTCAGATTCGGAAAATGAAAACGAGAGTGCAGCTCAAGTGCTAGATCCAGTTATAGAAGTACCTGTGATTCCTGACTTGCCTGAAGGAAAAATAAAAGATCCGGTGGCTGAGGCTGAAATGAGAAATCTTCAAATGTTGGTTGATCGAGAGGCCTTGATTGAAAGAAGAGGACACAGAATTGGTATTATTACTCCATTTCAAGAAGATATCCGGAGTGATCTATTCGTGAAAGTCATTCAGCCGATTGATAAGGTAAAATTATATTCCATTGATAAACTTTCCAAACCCCACCAGATTGAGTATCTACACATGATGGGAAACAAAGATCGTGAACTTGAGTCTGTGAGAACAAATAAAGAAATAGTGAAGATCAACAAGATGGAATCTGAAAAGATTCTAAATGTCTTCTATCCGAGATTCTATGTGTTCAGAACTGATGGAAAGGAATGGAACTTCAGCGAAGCCGACTTCAAATCATTAACCTGTGAAGACTTCTTCCGGTTATATGATATTTTTGCACGGATGCCAAACAAGAATATTACTTACTCTGAAGCCTATCAAGCAGTCAAAAGATTTATGAAGAACTTGGTCAAACTGGCGTATCTAACATATTTTCAAATGGCGTTGGAAGGAAATCAGATTAGAGTGAATACTAGAAGACCAAACAGAAACTGGCCAGATATACAAGGTATTCCACTCTATACCGTGTTAGAAAAACCAGAATTTGGTGTTGTCTATCACAATGGTCAAAAGAAAAAGAAGTTCCTCAGATTCATTGAAGTGAACAAGTACTGTGATGGCATACTCAAAATGATCAAGATAAGGCTGGATGAAGTTTATATGACTCACTTGAATACAAAGGGGGAGAATGTTAGTGTTCAATTTATGTTGTATTCAAGTTGAGGGACTAATTGTGTAACTTCTAGATCTAAGTATAAATAGCTTAGATATGCTTACATTTAAAAAACACTCATCATTTTCAATATCATTCTCTGTGAAAACTCTCTCTACACTTGTAATTCATATCCTTGGAATTAATGAGAGATGAATGGATTGAATCATAGTTCTTGATCATATTACGTGTATCTTGGATCACAATGGTGATGAATGCGAGTTGAGCCTGTGGAGAACGATGGATGCGATGGTGAAAGAGAACTGATCTGCGTTGTGTAGGGTTTATTAAAAAGTGGGGGTAAAAATGTAATTTAGATAAATAAGTTAATCAGGAGAAGCAAATAAGTTAGTATGGAATAATTTATCAAAAACAACTTATTTGTGGTGAAGAAAAGTCATAAGCACTTTTATTTTTTTTCAATCCAAACATTTGAAATAGTTTATTTACGGTGAGGAAAAGCTATAAGCAAATAAGTAAAAAAAAATCTAAACACCCCTTAAACCCCAAGAAACCTTGGGCCAAGACATTGCCACGTTTCTGCCTCATCTTCATCCACACCCAAGCCTGAAACAGGTTATCTACCTTTTTAGCATGT
Source organism: Saussurea involucrata (assembly GCA_033807775.1). Taxonomy (NCBI): domain Eukaryota; kingdom Viridiplantae; phylum Streptophyta; class Magnoliopsida; order Asterales; family Asteraceae; genus Saussurea; species Saussurea involucrata. The sequence goes on along the minus strand of CM066315.1, from coordinate 83,643,738 downwards.
GTTGAATTAATTTACATGACAAGTCCTGCACATTGATAGACTTATTTCATTTATTTTAATCAAATTTCTGAAAGTGCATTATACCCCTGCTTGCATTTTATTGTTTTTAGGGCCTTCTCCAAGATTTGGAGGCATATAATTTCTATTATATATTAACTTTTTTGAGATATATTAGTTATAAAGTAAATGAAGATATGAGACTCATTTACAGATTATAGTCTGGTCCATAATCGAGGAAGAATTTAGCTCATAGGTAATTAAAATGTTTAGGAAAAAAAACAGATATAACAAAAAAAAATGATACGACGGTCATTGAAAAAATATGTCCTTAAAATTACACACGTCCCTACTTGCTATTTATATGCATGGCGGACCTACCTTGGTGACCGTATTATTTCTTCGATAAAGGGTAAAAAATTTAGGTTCGTAATGGTGTAATCGTATCGTTTTTGAAAGTGTCATCGTATTATTTTGGAAATTCAAAAAAGTGCAATCGTAACTCGTCAACCAAAAAAAGAACTCTTAAAATTAACCAAAAAATTGGAAAAAAACCTTCAAATTAACAAAAAAACTGAAAAAATTCATCGATTAAAAAAAACTTAAAAAACCTTTGAATACAAGCAAAAAATTTAAAAAAATTCTCAAAACAATGGAATTAGGGTAAAAACACACCGGACAATATTAAACGACGTCAGTAAAAAGATATAGACATGTCGATAAAAACCGTGTTTTTTATAATTAATTTTTGTCTATATTATATTGCACTGTAACCGTATGAAAAGTTTAGGTCCCCCACTGTTTATATAATGTTCTTCTTATCTCGTTATACACACATATATATATATATATATATATAAATAAAGGGGAATAAGGTGTTACTAACGTAAAGGAGGCGTGAAAGTGTTTTGTGAAAATGGATAGCAATGAAGAGTTCACTTACGGGATGAAACTGGTTACATCCATAGCATTACCAATGGTGCTAGAAAATACAATGAAGCTCGGAGTCTTGGAGGCTATAGCCGAAGCAGGTCCTGACACCCGACTCTCGGCTCACGAGATTGCAAATGGTTTGTCGATCCCAAACAAAGATGCACCGGACATGCTTGACCGGATGCTTCGATTGCTTGCTAGCTATTCGATTGTCACTTGCACACAACAGGACCGTGAAACGATGCCAGTTCAAGTGTATGGACTTGCCCCTGTTGCCAAATACCTTATTCGAAACGAAGATGGGGTGTCATTAAGTGCGTTGATGGAGTTGAATCTAAACGACGTGTTCATCAAGAGTTGGTAAGCTCACATATACTTTATAATTGCAAGATGTCGGGTAAAGTATTTGGCAAAAAAAATAATTTGCACTACAACAAAATTAAGTTTATAGGACGCCTAAAATAAATCAGCGTCCTAATAGGGTGTTTTATAGGACCAAACAAAAAAATGTCCTATCTAAAAGTGTCAACAAAAGCTTATAGGATGCCTTTGGGCGTCGTAACAAGTTTTTTAGAACGTTTTTCATATACAGGGTTCTATTAATTATTTTATAGGACACTATTTGAAAAATGTCATATAAACATAAGTGTCCTCTAAAAATATGAGTTTATAGGAGATTTTTCAAAAGTGTCCTATAAAATTAGCTGATACAGATTTTTTTTAAATGTCCTAAATACCTTGTTACGACGTTCAAAAAACTTATTGTAACGCAGAAGCTTTTTTGTTTGTTTCTATAAACTAACGTCTTATAAAACATTTATATTAGAACGCTTATTTATTTTAGATTGATCTCCTATAATCTCAAATTTATCGTAGTGTTGTGTTATAAAGAAACCCACACCCATGTTGGAATATGCTCAAGTTATAATAGATAACTATATGGCTAGATACACGTGGGCCTATAGGGTCACACACAATACACTGAAATACCATTTAATATAATGTAATTATTGTATTTACATTATATAAATAACCTAAGTAACGTGGGGGAATTAGATGGGCACAAATCATTAAGTTTGGCTTAATGGGTTTGTATTGGATTTAAGTTAATAGCAAGTCTATTACGTTTAATTAAATCTTAGGCCCATAAAGATTTAGAAGGGAGAACCTTTAAGAAGCCCAAGGAAGCTTTAGGGTTCATTAATATATAGAGATGTTAATGACCTAATTAAGTTTAACCTAATACTCCTTCTTCTCTCCCAAAATCGGCGCCCCTCCCCTAGGCCTCTCTAGGGTTTTTCCGCTTTGATCTTCTAGCTTGTTTCTTGTATAATCGAAGCTATAAGACCCGTTACTAAGGAGGACTAGCATCCGGTGGTGATCAAGGAGGTGTAGTGTGGACTACTCTAGAGGTATTCTCCATTGAATACTTGGTTTCAAAAGAGCACACAAGTGGATCCGGATTAGTGTACAAATCACGCTACAAAGGTATATCGTTATTTGTATTCTTCGTTTAACCATATTGGCAATACGTTGATCCTGTTTGGTGATTGTTCTGCTGCGTTCTTATATATGTTTATATTTGTGTTTCTTTACATAATCACCAACAGTGGTATCAGAGTCATCGTATGTGCCATATGATTAACATGTATATGTAAAAGTAGCTAAAACTAAAAAAAAAATTTCTGAAAATTTCAACCATCGTTGGGGTTTCGAATAATGTATTTTAAGATCCTATAGCCACAAGTTACATATACTTATCGTAGATTAATTATTGTAGTTTTTCTTCATTTTCGTTGGCTTGTTTTATTTCTTATTGTAAGTGTTTTAGATCCATGGTAAAACATGCATTTTTACCATGGACCAAGCCAACACTCTTAATGGTATTGTATTATTATGTTGATGTGCAAAACCGATGAAAACCTTGACCGTTTGTGTGCCTTGTTTCATTATTTGTCGAGTTTTTGGGTTGTAATAGTTTAGGCAATTATTTTTACTTTGTTTAGTAGTAGATAAATGTATTTTATCAAAAATTGTAACCATTGCTCGGAATCGAATGGCGAAAAAGTTAAAGACGAGAAGACATTTTCGGAGCTGCTGGACAGCCGGCACGAAAAATGGATTTTCCGGAGTTTGGCACATCGGATTGTGCTGATTCTTGTTGCTGAAGTTCCATAAGACGTAGGGGCACAACTTTGCAGAAGGATGTTTCGATTGGGGAAGACTCCTTCCATGACGTTTCGGGCCCCGAAGCTGCTGCGTTTTTCCGGCCAGATTTGTGTTCGAATGTTCTTGTGGGTTCTACTTGCTCTTGATGGTCTTGGAGCAAGTGGGAGCCCATAAAGGGTTTATGTTGGCCCGTCCTTAGTTGCCCTCTTGGTCCGTGTGATGGCTCACGGGATCAAGCATAGGTTTTTCATCGGTTGAGGTTTTGCACATTTTGGTTGTGTGTTTTAATTTTTCTTGTATGTTGCATTGTTATAACTTGCAAATGGGTTTTTCAAACCAAAATTAAACACATACCACTTTTGAAACTAAATCCTTAGATTTAGTTAATATAAGTTTAAATTGGATTTGAAACTTAAAACTATTGTTTTATATAAATAACGCTTAAAAGGGTTTTATCGGTTATTTAATTTATGTAATGTCCAAGCTAATTGATATCTCATGTAGGTAATATATTAGTCTCTAAATGGACATCTCGACTCACATGAAATAAAACAAATTAGACTATAAGTTAAGAAATGTTTTAACTTGTGTTACGAATGAAGAATGCATGCTTCTTTCGTACTTTTTTTGACACGCTTTATCAAAATACTATACCCGTCACAATTTTAAGTCATGCCGTCCAATCGGCTTGAAATCCCTCGCCATTATTTTTTGCCTATGCGTGAGACCTAGGTTGAATTGTAATCCCGAGGTGATTATTGTCTATGCGTGAGACCTAGATCTATTTTCACATGATTTCAAATTGGATGACTTAATCGAGTTAAGCAGGTAAGACCTTAACCCGAGGCAAGGATGGGACTAAACATGCCAGCTTGACACTAGTTGCTCGGCCACTAGATGCCATGGGTCCCATAAGGATCTAAGAATTGCACTTGTAATGCAATTGGTAATCGTCACCTACCTATTGAATCTATCATTGCTAGCAGATCAACTGATGTGATGATCGAACCTCAATGAGGATCTTAGCCTTTTTCGTACAAAATTAATTGTTTTAAAAGTAAAACTTGGGTAGTAAATTTAAAAAGGATTAATTATTGAAATTACTAATCTTGAACTTTGTATGTTTGTAGATGTCAACAACAAATCAAACCCTAAGCAACTCAACTATCAAGTCAGTTCTTGAAAAAGAGAAACTGACAGGAATCAACTTTATCGACTGGTATCGAAATCTGAGGATCGTCCTCAGAGCTGAAAATAAGTTGATCCATCTGGAAGAGGCCTTACCTGAGGCACCTCCTGCCACTGCTTCTGCTGCAGTTCGCGCAGCCTACACCTGTAGGTTTAACAAACAACAAGAAGTAGCTGCTCTCATGCTGGTGAGCATGAACCCCGAGATCCAAAAGAACTTGGAGGAACTCACAGCTTTTGAGATGCTACGAGAGTTGAAAACTATGTTTCAACAACAGGCAGAACAGGAACTGTTTGAAACAGTCAAAGCATTCCACGCTTGTAAACAGGAGGATGGCCAGTCGGTTAGCTCTTACGTCTTGAAGATGAAAGGCTATCTTGACCGTATGGAGCGTCTTGGTTACCCCGTGCCACAAGTTCTTGGAGTGAGCTTGATTCTTACCTCACTATCCAAGGACTATGACCAGTTTGTTATGAACTATAACATGCATAGCATGGTGAAGACTATCTCTGAACTGCATGCTATACTAAAGATTGCAGAGCAGGGGATGCCCAAGAAAGCTCCTGCTGTTCTAGCAATCAGGGAAGGAAAAATCCAGAAATCCAAACCACAAGCACTGGGCAAGGGTCGTGGCAAGGGTAAAAATGTTTATAAACCCAAACCTAAGATCCCCCCACCTGCTAAGAAGGAGCACCCTGCAAAGGACGCCACCTGCCATCACTGTGGAGTGATAGGCCACTGGAAGAGGAACTGTCCTGCTTACCTAGCAGAGTTGAAGTAGAACAAAGCTACCCCGGCTAGCATATCAGGTATCTTCACTATAGAACTCTATGCTTTTCCTAGTAAATCCTGGGTCTATGACACCGGTTGTGGAACTCACATTTGTAATAATGTGCAGGGACTAAGGGGAGGTAGAAAGCTAAACGACGGAGCTTTGGACCTGTACGTAGGCAATGGAATGCGTGCATCTGTTAAAGCTATAGGGAGCTTTGATCTTATCCTCCCTAATGGATTGATTATTGTTTTAGACAATTGTCATCATACACCTACTATTACTAGGGGTATTGTTTCGCTTTCTCGTTTGAAGAAAAATGGTTTTATCCATGTTTTTACGGATTATGGTATTTCGGTTTCTAAGGATAATATATTTTATTTTAATGCTATTCCTCGTGATGATATTTTTGAAATTGACATGCATAATCTTGTTTCAAACGATAGTTCTATATACACATGTAGCACTAAGAAATCCAAACGGAATTTGGATTCAACTTACCTATGGCACTGCCGTCTTTGCCACATAAGCAAGAAGTGCATTATGAAGCTGCAACACAATGGGCTTCTAAAGTCAACCGATGATGAGTCGTTTGATAAATGCCTCTCTTGCATATCTGGGAAAATGACAAGAAAACCTTTCTTCCATATAGGTGAAAGAGCCAAAGATCTACTTGGACTCATACATACTGATGTATGTGGTCCATTTAGAACTGTGTCTAGGGAAGGTGCTAACTACTTCATCACTTTCACTGATGATTTCAGTTGCTATGGTTATGTGTACTTGATTAAAAATAAACATGAAGCCTTTGAAACGTTCAAAGCCTTTCAAAGTGAAGTAGAAAATCAATTCGGCAAGACTATTAAAGCTCTCCGACCTGATCGAGGAGGAGAGTACATGAGTCAAGAGTTTTTAGACCATCTGACTAAGTGTGGGATTGTCTCACAATTCACTCCTCCATACACTCCACAACATAATGGTGTATCTGAAAGCAGAAATCGAACTTTGCTAGACATGGTTCGATCCATGATGAATCTAACTACTTTGCCACTGTCCTTTTGGGGTTGTGCTCTAGAGTCTGCTGCTCGCATACTCAATATGGTTCCGACCAAGAAGGTTGATAAGACACCATATGAAATATGGCACGGGAAAGTCCCTAATCTGTCTTACTTGAAGGTCTGGGGCTGTGAGGCTCTCGTGAAACGAGACACACCGAACAAACTTGAGCCTAGATCTATCAAGTGTATCTTCGTAGGGTACCCAAAGAAAATGATGGGTTACTATTTCTACTACCCACCCGAAAATAAAATATTTGTTGCTCGGTATGCTGAGTTTCTTGAGAACAGTCTCATTTTACAAGAAGCAAGTGGGAGCACAGTAGAACTTGACGAGATTCAAAGCGAAGATGCGCAACCTCCTGGTGACACTAGCGAACATCACGCTGAGGCTGAACATGCAGATGTTGAACCACAGAATGATGTAATTCCCATTTTTAGATCTGCAAGGACACCTCAAGCACCTAAACGATATAGTTATTATATCGATGCTGAGGAGCAGAATTTGGGGGATCATGGTGAACCCTCTAACTATCAAGCTGCATTGTTGGATCTAGAATCCGATAAATGGCTTGAAGCTATGAATGCTGAAATGCAATCCATGAAAGACAACCAAGTATGGAACTTGGTTGATCTTCCTCCGAACAGCAAGACTGTCGGAAGCAAGTGGATCTTCAAGAAGAAGACCGACATGGATGGCAATGTACACACCTATAAAGCTCGTCTAGTAGCAAAAGGTTACACTCAAACCTACGGGGTTGACTATGAAGAAACCTTCTCGCCTGTTGCTGACATTAAAGCTATTAGGATTCTTATAGCCATAGCAGCGTACCATGACTATGAAATTTGGCAAATGGATGTCAAAACCGCTTTCTTGAACGGTCACCTTGATGAAGATGTTTACATGGTGCAACCTGAGGGTTTTGTGAATCCGAAACATCCCGAGAAAGTATGCAAGCTTCAAAGATCCATTTTTGGACTGAAGCAAGCATCCATAAGTTGGAATAAAAGGTTCGATGAGGAAATCAAAATGTATGGTTTCACTCAAAATCTTGATGAGCCATGTGTGTATATGAGAGCTAGTGGGAGCATCGTCGTTTTTCTAATCTTATATGTTGATGACATATTGCTCATGGGGAACAACGTTCCAATGCTACAAGATGTCAAATCCTGGCTTGGAAAATGTTTTGCCATGAAAGATTTAGGCGAAGCGGCGTACATCCTAGGAATCAAGATCTATCGGGATAGATCGAAGCGGTTAATTGGTTTAAGTCAAAGTGCGTACATTGACAAAATTCTAAAACGGTTTAGAATGGATGCTTCCAAACGTGTAAGTCTTCCAATGCAACACAATGTAAACTTGAGTAAGACTCAGGGACCCTTCACACCTGATGAGGTGAAGCGGATGAAGGGAATCCCCTATGCTTCGGCTGTGGGATCCATCATGTATGCAGTGAGGTGCACTAGACCTGATGTAGCGTTCTCTCAGAACCTTACGAGTAGATACCAACAAAATCCAAGAGAGAGTCACTGGACTGCTGTTAAGAACATACTGAAGTATCTTGAAATACTAGAGATATGTTCCTTGTTTATGGTGGTGATGTAGAAAGAGAGCTCAGTGTTACTTGCTACACTGATGCTGGTTTCGAAACAGATCGAGATGACACTCGATCTCAGACTGGGTACGTTTTTGTCATGAACGGAGGCGCTGACTGGAAGAGTGCTAAGCCAAGCACTATTGCGATGTCTTCTACAGAAGCTGAATACATAGCTGCTTCTGAAGCTGCAATGGAGGCTGTTTGGATACGGAAATTCATTTCTAGGCTTGGCGTTGTCCCAGTAATGAAAGACCCATGGATATGTAGTGCGATAATTCTGGTGCCATTATCATAGCCAACGAACTAGGAGTTCAAAAGGGTGCCAGACACTTCCGCAGGAAGACTCACTACATTCGAGAGGCTATCGAGATGGGTGATATTCGTCTTCTCAAAGTTCACACAGATGACAACTTAGCTGATCCCTTTACGAAACCAATGTCTTGTACCAAACATATCAAGCATGCTAGGAACATTGGACTTCGACCAACTAGTAGTCTCATGTAGATCTGTTTTTAGTAATTGAATAATTGGAACGTTGAACAGTTTTTATTTTCACAATGAATTGATGTACTTGGTATGATCGTTTTCATTTATATCAACTGTGTTCTATATTTGCATGTTTAATCCATGAATGAATTATTTGTTCAAAATTGTCCATTGTCAGTTGATGATACGGGAGTATCATCGAGTTAAGGCAAATGTGAGCGTATTGGTGATATTCATTGGTGAATGAATATTAATGATGATGCCACCAAACTCACATGTTGTTCATTGGTGATGAACATTGGACTGACCCAACCTACGAGAGTTCACTGCATGGATCGGCGTCACCAGAGAATCTCGCAAATGGTTATGTCACTCGTCCTTAGACTTGAGATGCAAGCAGGTTTTGTATGGGTGGAATGTCGGTCTTTGATATGGTTAAACGCTGTCCTGAATAAGGCTGCTATAAAAAATCATCTTCAGGAGTGATGTGAAGCACATGACAGGCACGTGCAGTCAAAAATAGGATTTGTTCATCTACAGGTAATGGAGTTAGATACTACTGGGCCCCTCGATGAATTGAATAGATGTTTGTACAGCCGTACCCAAATGTAATTAAGATGATGCTTGATTAATTTGGTAATCTAATTCAACAAACAGATCGAGAAACAGAATCGTTGAACAATTAGAATGACATATGATCCATGTCTAGTATTCAACAAGGTATCTGTAACAAAGGGATGACTGATTTAATAAACCATTTAAAATGAGACGTTTAAGAAACTAGCCTCATGTGTCTCTAGGGGCATTGGCGTGTTGCTAGACGCTAACCTTTGCTTGTATGATTACTTGTCATTATGACGTGCGCAAGTGGGAGCTGTTGGAATATGCTCAAGTCATAATAGATAATTATATTGCTAGATACACGTGGGCCTATAGGGTCACACACAATACACTGAGATACCATTTAATATAATGTAATTATTGTATTTACATTATATAAATAACCTAAGTAACGTGGGGTAATTAGATGGGCACAAATCATTAAGTTTGGCTTAATGGGTTTGTATTGGATTTAAGTTAATAGCAAGCCTATTACGTTTAATTAAATCTTAGGCCCATAAAGATTTAGAAGGGAGAACCTTTAAGAAGCCCAAGGAAGCTTTAGGGTTCATTAATATATAGAGATGTTAATGACCTAATTAAGTTTAACCTAATACTCCTTTTTCTCTCCCAAAATCGGCGCCCCTCCCCTAGGCCTCTCTAGGGTTTTTCCGCTTTGATCTTCTAGCTTGTTTCTTGTCTAATCGAAGCTATAAGATCCGTTACTAAGGAGGACTAGCATCCGGTGGTGATCAAGGAGGTGTAGTATGGACTACTCTAGAGGTATTCTCCATTGAATACTTGGTTTCAAAAGAGCACACAAGTGGATCCGGATTAGTGTACAAATCACGCTACAAAGGTATATCGTTATTTGTATTCTTCGTTTAACCATATTGGCAATACGTTGATCCTGTTTGGTGATTGTTCCGCTGCGTTCTTATATATGTTTATATTTGTGTTTCTTTACGTAATCACCAACAACCCATTTATTATTCGTAGTTTAAATAATGACTTATTGTGATATTACCTTGCTCAGATTAAAGAGAAGAGAAAAGGTGGTGTTGCAATATTTCCAATGTGTTAAAACCGACTTTGATTTCGTAGTTAATGTATTTTGGTAAATTTTATATACTTATTTGATAAACTAAACAATTATAGTAGAGGAAATAGGAATCACATATTATTATATTTAAAAAAAAAATTAATTTAATAAAACTTAATGTAATAAATCGAATAACTATACATATTAAGATAAACATTAATATACTATCTATTTATTACATATTATATTTTAATCAAAATTTGTTTATCAATACAACTATATCAGAAGTGGGTGTTAATAAGTTATAATCAAAGTACCACCTCTAAAATGCTGTTGTTGAAGAAAAATATATTATTAATTTGACGTATAATTTATTATTACATTTTTATTCTATTCTAGTGTTTACAAATTAGTACTTGTTCATTGTAATAGTATTGTGTCTACTTTTTTATTCCACTCTTAAGCATTGGAACAATTTATCTCTCTATCATTAAGGTACTCTTCTTCGATTAATTAAAAAATAAAATAACCGACTTTTTATAAGACACTTTCTGAAAATTGTTTTACATAAATTTTTGGTTTCAAAAAGTGTCATATAAAAAAACTATTAGGTTGTTAACTCTGACCAAGTAATTTACTGTTTAATGTTTTATAACGACAAAGAAATCGTTACCTAATTTCTCTATAACAATTTGTCATAACTTTGCGGGGTTAGCTCAATTGCAATAAATGCCTTTGGAAACTTTTCTATTAAGCCGTTGGCTTGAAACTGTTCTTCAAGAATCTGGAAATAATCAAACTACACGTAAATCGACATAAATACCCTATTATATAAATACATAATTGTTAATCCTGTAAACCTAATAATCTGTAACAACCCACACAAACAAACATATCAAAAGCTACTACTTTAAATAAAAACGTCAAAACAGCCCCAACAAAGTCACACCTTCAAGATTACAAAACTGGGGTTTGCGGAAATAACCCTAATTACAAGTTGAGAAACCTATCTAAACAATATATGAAAGTCTTCTAATCCTTCTATACGCATGCTCCATCTCACATCGTGCTCTTGCCTTTAAATGAGTCATCGACTACCTGCTTACCAGAAAAGGTTTTTAGTTTTGAAAAGTGAGGGTTAGACCATGAGGTCTAGTGAGATCCCTCTTGTTACCAACACCACGCCACAATTATCAAATAAAGAAAGTTTATAAGAATTTATAAACGGTCACCTTTATCAGTTTAAATATACACACAACGCCTATTGATGGCTCACGATTTGGTCACATACACACTTGTGACTACGTGTTAGGGCACACACCCGCCCTTGGTGAACATATGAAATTAATTCATATATCCTGCATGGGACACACTCCCCATATATCAATAACAAGTCATCACATGCTTCGCCCCACACATAGCCGAACTATAATTAACACACATTTATCATGCATATTTAAAACAACGCAAAACATGCAATTTAATATATCGGTACAAGTAATAAATTCGAGTATCGATAAAGCTTCAATTTAGAAAGACTCACCTAGACCCACGCTAACACGTCTTTACTTGAAACCGCTATTCTCTAACTGCACACCTAAATTTTCACCCAACACACGAGGGTGAATAAGTCACTCAACATCCCACATGGATTTTTATCACACATCCCGAGACACATCCCAACTTTCTTAAGGCACTCTCTACTCGGCACACAAAAGGATCCCAAAGGATTACCGATACAGTCCCAAACAGTGGAATTTTCCAGACAACCACTTCTGGACAAACCACTTCCGGACAAACCACTCCCGGACACACCACTTTCGGATTCCGGTACTTTCCGGACTTCATCCGGATTCCGGTACTTTCCGGATTCCTATTCCGGATTTATCCGGACTCTAGCTTTTCGGTACTCGCTTCCGGATCCCTTCCGGATTCCGGGTCTTTTCCGGATGTCGGCTTCCGGTTCCCGACACGCACCATCCGGAATCCTTTCTCCGGAACTTTACCAGACACACACTAATCTGGATGTTTTTCTCCGGAACTAGCGATCTCCGGAAAAGAACAGACGCATCGGAAACAAGGTAAAACTTACCAAATCTCAACATTAGGTTATAGAGATCCAGCTCAAACCCATTAAATGTCTAAAACAACCACCCTTAAGAATTCCCACACTGAATAGTTATGGAATCACACAGGAAACCTCAATCCCAACACTAGGGTTATCGATAACAACACATTTCTCCCAAAACAAAAACCCAAACCCTCACAAATCTAAAAGAGGTTAGAGGAATGAAATTACCTTGTTGTTGTTCTAGATGAAGATTTCACACTCCAAGCTTTCGCATTCCAGGCTCTCTTTCCCAATCAACAAGCTCCTTCTTCACACACACAAACACTCAGCCGCATCTTTTCTGATAAGGAGAAAATGAGAGTTTTAGGGGTTTTAACCCTAATCCCTTCTAATTGCATTCATGTCCCTCTACTTTCACTCTTCACACCACACCCATTAATCTTCATATATTTACAAAACAAACCCGATTATTATATAATCTCATTAAATACTCATGGAATAGGATATAAACTACATGTATTAGTAATCAAAGCCCCTCATTGCTAGGCATGGCAACGGGGCGGGTATGGGGCGGGGTTCCCCATCTCTGGCCCCGGCCCCGGTTTGTAATTATGACCCCCGGCCCCGGGCGGGTACGGGGATTCCCAACCCGGCCCCGGTCAACTTTTGGTCAACACCCGATCAACACCCGGTCAAAGACCCGTCCCCGGTTTGGACCCGGTTCCCCGACCCGTTTGTTTATTTCTCCTCCTCGAGCTGCTGCAGTTGTGCTAGTCGTTCAGCCCACGCTCGATCTCTGGCTACTGCAGCCATCTTTCGTTCTATCCTCTGAATTTTCTTCTTCATGTTGGCTTCCTGCAACTCAGCCTTACGTTTCTTCTTTTCCGACTGTACACCCAATTCACAATCAACACTAAAATCAATATCCAACCAGCAATTATGATTAATACCCAACTAGTGGTGAAATGGAAAGATGTAAAGGAGTTGTAAAGAATCTTTATAAAACGAGGTTTCTAAAAATATTCAAAAACATGACTGCTCACTTGTTTATAGTGTTTACTCCATTCTCAACTTTATAAGTCACACATCTTATTTCTCTAAATTCGGGCTTACAATCACATGTACATTTTTCCTATCATATAAATTGTGACTCCAAAATTAAGTTAATCTCAAAGGAGTAAACTTCGCATATCATGGTTTAATTTCCCAACTGCTTTATCACGTATTCACATGACTTTATACATCATTTATGGGTTTATATAAACGTGTAATAAATGATGATTACATGGTAATGCTATAAGAAAGGACATGCCAACAGACTCATACCAGTATGAAGGCCCGCCCCTGTCTTATCCTCTTTTTCTCATTTCTATGTTTGACACTTCCCTCATTTGGTTGACTTGCAGGTATTGGTTCACCAGTAACATGGTTAACCCAAGCATAAGGCCGTGCGTACCGCCATCGGGTACCACGGCCGGGTTCACATCGGGTTGGGGCGGGTAGCCCGGGTACACGGTACGGGTACCGCGGGTTCGGTGGGTGCGGGTAAGAGTGGGTTCGGGAACCCGGTCCTAATTTTAATTTTTTTTTAATTTTTTTTTAAAAGACGCTAAACTATTCAAGGGTAAGGCGGGTAAGAGTGGGTTCGGTGGGTGCGGATAAGAAGCGGTACTCCACTTTAGGGTAAGGAAGGTAGAAAAGAGAAAAGCTGATGTGGCGCTGAGGTGACATCAGGGTTCAGAGGGTAAGATAGAAAGCGGTACTCATGGTCTAAGGCTAATTTGTTCACATTTGTTCTGTTGTTAAATCGATGTAAAAGAAAGCTAATTTGACCCCTATGAAAGGCAGAGTACATATATAGAAAGCTAATTTGACCCCAAAACAATTAACTCAAAAAAAATATTTAATTAATATATTATATATAAAATAAATATTTTTTTATTATATATACATACCGGGTCTGGGGCGGGTCGGGGGAGGGTCTCCCCGGCCCTGGCCCCGTCCCCGGTTTTTTGGAAGCGGGTTTCCCCGGCCCCGGTACCCGGTTTGGCGGGGAATCCCCGACCCTGGTCGGGTCGAGTGGACCGGGTTCTGTCAGGATCGATTCTTAACAAGAATTAAACTTCTTAGAAACAGAATTTAGAGAATCTTGCGGAATAGAACTCTAAATCAATTAATGAACAATCAATAGAAATTCAATACACTGTATATATCAAACTGTATTACTCACAAGTTTTACACCAAACCTCAATCTTGTTGAACAGGCTCAACAAGACGATTTCTACTTCTCTAGAAATAGGATCTATGATCTTGAGGTTAATTCACTCTTGAATGAATATCGAATTCTGTATACTATCTATCTTCTGTTTTCGTATTTTTTTTTTCGTATATGACTAAAAGCTATCTATCAATACTATTTATACAAAAGTAATTACAAGATAACTATCAAAAGTAAATTGATCTTCTGAATCTTCGTTAAACATATCTTGATCAATTCCTTCTTTGTCTCCAAAAGTATCGCATCCCAAACTTATCAAGTCAGCAGTATTAACAATGATTTGGCTCAGCAGCATTAATGATGATTTGACTCAGCAGCATTAACGACCTTCAGCAGTATTAACCTTCACAGTCTTCAAGCAGTAGTAACTCAGCTCAGCAGTACTAATCATGTCTAGCAGTAGTAACTTCTTCTAGCAGTAGTAACTTCTTCTAGCAGTAGTAACCTTGACTAGCAGTACTAACTTCGTCTAGCAGTAGTAATCTTGCCCAGCAGTAGTAACGAAGAACTGGCAGTAGTAATGTAGACTTAGCAGTACTAACCATACTTAGCATATCTTCAGTTCCCAACAGGTTCCCTACTGGGTCGGGCGAAATTGCCATGCCTACTCATTGCACATATTTTACTTTTAATATGGTAGAAAAAGTAAAAAAATGTGTAAAAACCTACTGAAATTAAATACGTCTAAATTTTTTTATATTTTCCAGTAAATGTTTATATTTTTCCTAAAAAAAATAGATATTTTTATAGATTTCTGATTATGATATAACAAAAAGCTTATGAATTACATATTAACATTTTCATATTCATAATAATATTTTAGTTAATTTTAAATCAAATTAGCCATTATAAAATTACAGTGTAACAAGTTTGAGTTTATAGGAAACCTAAAATAAATAAACGTTCTAATAAAGTGTTTTATAGGACTTTAGTTTATAGAACCAAACAAAAAAATGTCATATCTAATAGTGTTACAATAAGTTTATAAGACGCTTTTGAGCGTCGTAACAACGTTTTTAGGACATTTTCAAAATAAAGTGTCGTATTATCTAATTTTATAGGACGTTTTTTAAAAGTGTCCTATAAACACATATTTTTAGAAGACACTTGTGTTTATAGGACACTTTCAAATAGTGTTATATAAAATAGTTAATATGAAGTTTTATTTGAAAATTGCTCTATAAGAATTGTTACGACGTTCAAAGACGTCTTATAAACTTTTTGAAACACTTTTAGACAGGACGTTTTTTTGTTTGGACCTATAAACTTTGGTTCTATAAAACATCCTATTAGAATTCTTATTTATTTTAGGCGTTCTATAAACTTAATTTTTTTGTAGTATCATTTACTATTGCGATTATTTACGTTCTATTCTTAAGTTCTATTTTACTCGTTTTTTGGATTGACTATTTATATTAAATTAGTTTCAAGTAATATAAATCATTTTTTGGAAAGGTTCAAACACGAGCCTATAAAGTTCGAGAATCTTAACCATTGAGATTTTTCAATGGCTAGAAAATATGTAAATACTGAAAAAAATAATTATTAATTTAAAAACGTTAAGAAAGTCTAAAGGATTTTTGAAACCTATATATAATTAAATTATTAATCTATTATTTTTCAAAAAAAATATCACTTTCTTTTATAAACAAAAAAGTATTCATTTTTTTAAATTATATTGTCAAAAATATAATGAATATTTTATTTAAATAAATTATACCAAAAAACTAGAACTTCATTATCTTTAATATATAGATTTATGTTGATATATATATATATAGCCAGGTTCGGGGGAAAATCTTAAAAAAACATAAAACTGAATAACACTCTGGTAGCCCATCTGGACGGGATACACTTGTACATACAAGTAATTTGTAACATGTACATATGCATATGCACAAGTACATAAAAATCAAAAAATAACTTAATTTTACCTGTATGTACAAGTGATACCGTCCAGATGAAGGGCTATCAAAGTATTCCTCAGTTTTTCATTTTTTGAGGTTTTCCTTTGAACCTCTCTCTCTCTCTCTCTATATATATATATATATATATATATATATATATATATCATAATCGATCTTAAATTGATTCATTATCTTTTTTTATGATTCACATATGAATCTTAAATTGATTCAGAATATCGATTATAAATTCTAAATTGATTCATATTACAAGTTATAATTAAAATTTATGTGTTCACGTATGAATCTTAAATTTAAATTGATTCACGTGTTATGAATCTTAGACCGATTCGGAATCTTGGTTACAATTTAACTGGGTCATGTACATGTTATGAATAAGATTTGTTTGTGAATCTATGTTAGAACTCACATAGTCACATATGAACTAATGAAATATATCGATGTTCGTTTATCATGTGAGATTTAGACAAATGTGAATTAATTCAATTTGTAGATTATGAAAGTTTATTATTTTTTGGTAATAAACTATATAAATATTGGTGATTACCAATATCTAGTATAATAGAAAAAATAGAAGATAAATTCGGATATTTGATTTTTCTTATAGTTATATTAATTAGTGAAAAAGACTTAACTGTAGAATTTTAAAACTAATGGTTGAGATTGCTTCTTCATTTATAAAATTTTGATTTTCTTATTTGAAGAAAATGTTATAAATATATATAGGTGAGAAAAGAAGTACATCATGATTGAACCCATGCAACCTCTTCTCCACCACTCATTTTATTTTCACTTTTGTAATTCACAAAAAAAGACTGAAAATAAAACAAATGATGGACTGATAGTTGCATGGGTTGTATCATGTAAAAGGGTTGCATAATCAAACTTTTATTTGATTATCGTTTTATATATATATATATATATATATACACACACGTACTTTTAATATAACAAGTTGTTATTAAGATTAACATTTTATAAAGGTACTCTTTAATTTTTTTTTTGAACGGCAATTGCAATTCGGGGGTATCCTGGACTTAGTCCAGACTAATCCCCCTTCGACCTGGCCACGATTCGGTCTAAACAACAGGCCCACAAACAGCCCCTTGATTCGGGGATACCTCAGCATGATCACCACGGGGTTCGAACCCGGGTAGTAAGGACTACCAACCACTTACCCCCTCACGATGTTACCAAACCACTGGGCTACAATGTCTTTGGTATAAAGGTACTCTTTAATGATTGCGAAGTCATGGCAGTATTCCATTTGAAATATCTTATAAAAAAAATTAAATGGATATATTCATCTACTATTATTGATTAAAACTCTTATTAGAAGAATAAGATTAAAACTGTATCAAATGATATTCTTAAAATCAATAAGTGTGATTGTTAATCTTTATTTGATCAATAATTTTAATCTCATTTACAAAAGCATGTAACTAAAAAGCGTAGAGATACTTTGAAATATTAATTAATTGATTTTCCATGTTGTTGATGCTAATTTTTTTTAATGGATACAGGTTTAAACTTAAAGATTCGGTTGTTGAAGGAGGTGTTCCATTTGAAAAGGTTCATGGAACAAATGTTTATGAATACCCGAAGTTAGACAAAAGAGTTAATGAGGTTTTCAATAATGCCATGGTGAATCATAGTAACCTTGTGATGAAGGAAATTCTCAAGTGCTACCATGGTTTCGACAATGTCAAACACTTGGTTGATGTTGGAGGTGCTGTTGGAGTTTGTCTCAATATGATCATATCGAAACATCCTACCATTAGTGCCATTAATTTTGATTTGCCACATGTGATACAACATGCATCATTCTATATTGGTATGTGTCTTCTTTCTTTTCTGATACAAGTGAAATATTATTATATTTATTTATTTATTTATTATTGAACTAGGTATAAAACATGTCGGAGGAGATATGTTCCTTGATGTTCTACAAGGTGATGCCATTTTTATGAAGGTAATTGGCTAAAACATTTTTATGTGTAGAATTGCACATCTTGTTAAATAATGATTATGTAATATGAATAGTGGATACTACATAATTGGAGTGATGATCATTGCCTGAAGTTGCTAAAGAATTGCTAGAAGGCTTTGCCAGATGATGGGAAGGTTATTGTCGTAGAGACAATTCTCCCGTTATTGTTAGATACAAGCACTTATGCGAAAGCCACGTTCCTAATGGATACAATAATGATGACACATTATCCCGAAGGAAAGGAGCGGACTGAAGATGAGTTTCTTGCCTTAGCTAAAGGTGCTGGATTCACTAGGATAAAAAAAGAATGCCAAGTTTGCAACATTTGGGTCATGGAGTTATACAAGTAGAACTCTAACTATATATGTACTAATAAAAGAATGACAAGTTTGCAACATTTGGGTCATGGAGTTATATAAGTAGAACTCTAATTATATATGTACTTTATACTACAATATTATGTCTTATATCATTTTAAATATATGAAACTATATATCCAGTGAGAATCCAATTGCTTAGCATTTAATGCGACTTGGTTTGTTAATGCAACATACTTTACATTAAATGCATTATGGTCATAAAAACTGCAAGGAGGAAACATGCAATACTCAACCGAATGAACAATGCTTAAAAGTTGCAATTGGAGTTCCTCTCCATACTTGATCATTATATTGTTTCCTCTCATTAAAGAGGATGTTGCATTTAAATATCTAACAAAACTTTAAAGATAAGCATGAAGAAATAGAGCTTAAAGATAATATCTTACAATTTTTAAGGATTCCAAGTTCATCAGTTGATGAAACTATTGTTTCTATGCAACTTTAGTTTTCTTGAGAAAATAGAGAGTTAATAGAGTACATTGTAGTGTGTTATCAAGAGTGAATACATTTGTTACATGAGAAAGATGGTTATAGTTGTTGATCATTTGTTGATATTTAATTTAAGAAAGATGGTTATAGTTGTTGATCATTTGTTGATATTTAATTTAATTTCTATAGTTGCCTCCTATTTTGTAAGATTATATGTTTTAATAAATGAATATTAAAACATTTAGAAACAATATATTCACCACCTCTATCGTGTTATTACCATATTGTTTGACTTTTGGGACCAACAATAAATATTAAGAAAAACACTTTAAGACCCCAAAATGTCATTTTTGGCATGTACAAGATTTCACAAAGCAACTTGAAACTTACTTTACTAAGTTAGGTTAAACCTAGTACCAAACTCAAGCTCTAGCTACCAAAGGTGAATATTTGAGATCCACAAGCATGACTCTCAAAGGAAACTTACAAGAGCACAATCCAAGCCTAACAAGGCACCAAATATGATCACAAAGTTTAAATGCACATAGTACCCAAATCATATTTCAAAATGGCCAAAACATACCTCGTTACAAACTTGAGGAATCCAAGTGCCCAAAAGGAAGCTTCCCAAAGTGGTGTTTTTTATATTCATAACCGCATGCGTACATGAGTTATAGCATACAGGTCGATCTCAGGGAGACGATGGTTTAAGAGTGAGTGAGTCAATTATGGATGAAGATGGTCGCCAACAAATCTCGGTGGTGGTGTGGTGTTGCTTCGTCGGTGGAAACAGTGAGAGGTGGGAATGGTGTTGGCGATGGTGGAATCAAGAGGGAGGAGGAGATGTTGATGGCGACGGAAAAAAAATAAAATGAATAAAAACTAAGGTTTTACCTTTTTTTCTTTTACATTCCTAAAATAAATTAAAACAAAGGAAAAACTATGAGTTATTTTTTTTAAAATTTTGGAAAGTAAGAAAACCAATAAATATATAAAGAGATAATTAAAATAAAACCTTTTTTCTTACAAACATTTTAATAATTAAACAAACGAAAAAGAGTAAATAAATATATTTAAGAAATAAAAATGAAAGAAGGGGATTGTTCACAAGACTATTGTAACACCCGTAAGAATTTAGTAAGTATATTCCCCAAACCTCTCTTTGATTTAAGATACTAACCTTGCATGAAATGGTATAGAAGGGAGGTCAAGCCTCCAATAGTTAAGTTTATATGCATATCTTAATGCGTCGACTCAAAGGACCTGAAGGGCGAAGAAGTCGGACATTTGGACGCCCGAGCAATAATGTCAGCGGCCATGACAATGGAATAATCGCCATGTTAAAGTCGTCGTGGTATAGAGGGGCTCGGTACAACCCGAGCGACCTTGACAACGAGAATTCCATCATGGCATAATTGCACATCAAAATCATCGGTATTGTACTTAGGGGTGGTCAAGCCCCGCGATTATGTCGACAACAATACCCCATGGCAAAGTCATCGGGCAATGTCGCCCGCGGGGTCAGGGGTATTAAAATACGTTAGGTCCGATTTTCTCTCATTTTTTTCCATACGATCAGTTTAGGGGAGCGACTTTGGGAGCTATTTGCCTGATTTTCTTTCCTCAAAACGCTCTCCTCATTAACTTTAAAGTTAGGGTTTGGTTAGATCATTTATTCTACACTAAGTCACCTTTGAAAGGCATTTATTAAGCGTTCAAGCAAGGAACATGTGTCAACCTCATCGTCTCCAACATTTCTAGGGTTTGCTAAGTTTTTAGGTTTGCTTTCTAAAAACCTAAGTGGTGAGTTTAAAATGATTTTTAAAACTAGATACATGTCTATTTGTGTGTTTCATCACCTCTTCATGCTTTATTTATACAAATCTCTCATGATTAGTAAAATGCTCATTTTCATCATTTCGAGAACTATGGAGTTTTTGGTGTAAAACATCTTGTTTGGTACCTTGATAAGCATGGCTACATGGTTTATAAACTATATTGGCATTTTGGTCTCTTATATGAAAATACCCATATTTTAGGGTCTTGACCTAACTTGAAGATTTGGTTTCATGAGATGCATATTGGTACTTCGATGACTATGGTTCATGGTGATGTGTTCTTATATACATAATATGTGGCTTTATAGCTTGAAAATCTTTAATGTAGAGTTATATGCATAATTGACCAAATTAAGGGTCTTGGATTATTATGTAAAGTTTCCTTCAAGATTCATGTGGTGGTTAAACCACAAGTTGCCTATGTTGATATTATGTATATTTTTCTTGGAGTAAAAGTGTATTATGGCATATTTGGAATTTGGACGAACCATCAAGTATGCACTAGAAGGATATAGTCTTGTGTGCCACTGTGTGGTTATGCACCTAGATCTCCGTCGTTCGAGGTAATGCCATGGTCGTAGTCCTCGAATGTGTCAGGCCTTGTGGTGTTACTCGTGGGAGTAGACACCACAGTATATCAGTTCTTGAGTTGTGTTGGTGCATTATTAATGTTGTAATCAGGTAGTTAGCATTTCATCTGTATCGATATGTTTTGATAGTAAAGTCATGGGCTTGTCATGTACTTACTATAAATACCCTTGCTTTAGTCATTTTGTGTAACTTTCCAATCTTGTAACTCTTTGAAGATTATGGATGACAAGATGACTTTCTCTCTCTAGATCTTGATTTGTACTTACATTCTCACACTAGATTATGGAATTAATATTTGGTATCAGAGCACAGACGGATTTTTCAGACAGAATTCATAGATAAACATTGAAGATTTTTGAGATTTTTGGAGTTTTGGGGGTTTTTCGCAAACACTGTTCATCAGATTTCGAATCCATCATTTTTGGATTTTTTGGATCGAATTTTAGTTGGATTGTCTGCGGATTTCATTCCTGGACATAGTTAATTCATGAAATTGTGACTAATTCGAACTGATTTAGGAGAATTTTGAAGTATTTGTGGATTTTTGTTGAAAAAACTCGATATACTGTTTTGGATCGAAAGGATATCAATTTGGAGGAATTTCGAGTTGAAGTAAACTACAAAAGTGTGTGAAATTACATTTCGAACAAGTCTGTGAAAACATCATCGAAAATCATCAAGTTTTGAAGAAATTATGGCCTGAGTTCAAGATTTTGCTAAGTTTTCGCAAGATCTGGAACTTTTCGCAAGTTCATCTAGTTTTCGCAATACTCATCTAAGTTTTCGTATCAGTTGTTTGAGTAAAGTGTAGTTTTCGCAAAGAAGAGGAAACGAGAAGTTAAGTTTTCGCAGAAGAAGCTTGCGAAAAGTGTGGTTTTCGTAGTGGTTGATTACGAAGAGTTTGGTTCTCGGTTTGCTTTGCTTGCGAAAAGTATTAGTTTTCGCATCCGTAGAATACTAAAAATTTGGTTTACTTATCTCGTGAGTTGCGAAAAGTTAGGTTTTCGCAAGGTTAAGTCTTTGGAAAGATACTTTGCTTGTCTTGTTGATTGCGAGAAGTTGGGTTTTCGCAAGAAGTTGGTTGCGAAAAGTTGGTCTACCCGAAAAGTTTTTGGATCTTATCTCTGTTGCTTGCGAAAACTTCTCCTGTGAAGTTTTTCAAAGTGTATTTTTTACACTGTACTGTCTGAACTTCCGACGATCACTGTCTAGTGTTGAGATAACTCTATAATCATGTCTAGAGATCTACTCAGCATGGGTTCCAAGTCCAAACCACCAGTTCTACAAGTGGATGAATGTCCTCTGTGGAAAAAGAGGATGATCCAATTCCTTAACAATCAGAACCGATACTTAATGAAATCTATTATAAATGGATCCCATAGACCATACATCACAGTTGATGCTAATCCAGCTACAACCACATCTCCATATATTGCTCCAAGAATAGTCTACAAAGAGTATCAATATTTCAATGAGCAAGACAAGATCTCAATGGCTATTGATGAGCAAGCCTTAACCTTTCTGACAATGGCAATTCCAAATGATATCTACAACCGTGTAGATAGTCGGGTATCTGCTAAAGAGATATGGGATGAGTTGGAGAGACAATTAGAAGGTTCACAAAAGTCTCGAAGAACTAAAAGAAATCAAAGCATCAATGCCTATGAAGGCTTTAAAGCAAAGGATGGTGAAACACTTCAAGAGTTTTACAACAGATTTAACATCATTCTTAATGATCTGAGAAGAATTGGGGTTATAAAGACCGAGTCGGAAATCAATTATAAGTTTGTGAAAAATATGTTACCGAAATGGGATACTTACTCCGTTCAGCTCCAAATGTCCAAAGATATGGATGAGGAGAACTTGAATGACATCTTTAGCATCTTAAATCAACATGAGGATAAAGTCAAAGATCTGAAAGTGTAACAACCCAAGCTTCTAGAAATATTGAAAGCTTAGTGGTCAATGTGGGAAGAATGAAAGTTTGTTTAGGGGCTTATCTGCAAAATATGAAATATATATATAGGAACCAAAACCCTAGGAAACGTATTTTGGTGGCGGCTAAGAAGAAATTGGGGAGCAGAGAAGAGTTTTGGGAATTTTAGAGAGAAGAGAAAAAGGGTTGGAATTCTTATACCTGGTGGAGAAGAAGAATCATCAAGCGTGAATCAGGAGAAAAGGGGGATTAGGATTCTTTCAGCAAAGTGACTTCTATCAGGTAATCTCATCATCTCTACTTTTCCCTGTTGTCATGAGAATTTGGTAAACTGTGAGAATGGTTTAAAAGGGGTAAACACATCGCGAGAGATGAGATTAAACACCTTAAGTTATGATTAATGGCAAGAGAACGTTAATAAATGTGATTTAAAATTATCTTAGTTCGTTCACGCTTTAATCGATCAGGAAAATTTAATCTTAATGGTATTGTTGTCGCGACCGAACGCAGTACCAGTGCTCACGTTTGAGAAGTCCCGGTACTGTGAGATTTAGCCAGTAGTTTGCAATCCCGGTACCCTATCTACCGGTAGAGTGAGTCCCGATATGTTTTGTTGGAGAGTTTCGGTGTTGGGCTTAGTCCCGGTGTTGGACTTAGTCCCGGTGTGGGCTTAGTCCCGCTTCAAGTACCGGTAATATATATATGTTTATGTAGTCCCGGTAGTATGCAATTGCAAGTCTCGGTAATTGGGCTATGAAACGAATTGTTACTTGAACCAAGCACGTGGGCCGTGGTTTAGAACTAGGATGGATTGGCCGTGAGCAATTAATGCCCTTGGGTTGAGTGCATGAAATTGCTTTGTGACATTTATACATTTTGTGGCCGTGAGTTTAAGAAGAATTATGGATTTCTTATGGAATTAAATATGGAATGGATTAATAAGAGAAATAAGGATTTAAGATAGAAAGAGAGTTGTATTTTTTTTTAATTGTTAGATTTACGAGTTACGTCTCCTCCATCCTAGGTGTTCCATCTAGAGGTCGGGAGAGTAAGTAAGAAGGTTTGAGACGAGAAGATACTAAAGCGCCAGGTGAGTTTTTCTAACTAAAATACGTGATCTTACGTGTTTTCCAAGGAAAGTGATTATATGTAAATGCCCTATTATTTTACATGACTTTTACGTAAATGAAAGATTAATATTTTACTAATCAGGGTATGTTTATGAGCATGATTTATTGACAAGCTTTTACGAATGTTTTCCCATGAAAAGAATGCTCTACTGAAAAGATTGTTCAGCAAGATGAAATGGATTGCAAAATGTTATACGGAGTTCATGTTTTATGTTTATGATGAACTATGTGTATGCTATGTGGAGTCGGTCTGCACAGTGGGATCTGTAGACCTCGGGATCCGATGATCCATTGGGCTGTTATGATAAGCTTGTAGGAGCGAATTCATTCCTTCCTACTCGGAGATGTGATGAGCTTGTAGGAGGGAATTCGTTTCCTTCCTACATGGATGGATATAGGGGAGTCTGCTTGGGCCCCTATATGAGGCGAGAGGGGAGTCTGCTTGGGCCCCGATCGCGGTTAACGATGTGATCCTTAACACTGTGCAGTACCATGATTGATGTTTATGTGAAGAATGCGAACTGTTTTATAAAAGAATGATTTTATAATGTTGATGCACACTGTTTGAGGAGGGAACTCACTAGACCTCATGGTCTAACCCTCGCTTTTCAAAACTAAAACCTTTTCAGGTAAGCTTTTAGTAGAAGGCTCAAGTAAGTGGGCAAGCGCATGATAGAGTACTGATGCAGTTAGAGACAGTGTCGACGCCACTTGTAGTAATAGTTGTTCTCAGTTGTGTATAGGTTGTTTCCGCCAACCTTAGTTTATGGATGATGTAACGAGATTTTGGGACCCATATTTGTAATGTTTATGAGTTAATGCTATGTATGTATTGTTCTACTTTTGGGATGTTACAGAAAGATAAGCATAAGAAGATGGAAGAGGCATTGGCACTGATTACTGAACACAAGAAGAGCGGGGTGGTGAAGCAAAAATCATTGATTTCTGATATGAACAAGTATGAGAATAGTTCTGATGAGGAAGAACAGGGGTCTGGTGATGAACTTACTTAATTTTCTGAAAAGTTAGCTTTCCTGACAAATCGATTCAACAAAAGATTTGGTAAAAAGAAGTTTTATCCAAAGGCCAAATATGATTCTTATAAAGCTGACAAGTATAAGAAGTTTGAAAAGAGGAGAGAGGAGATAGAGGAGAAAGATGAAGAGAAAGAAGAGAGGAAAGAAAAAGAAGAGAGGAAAGAGAAAGATGACTGAAATTGCTTTAATTGTGGAAAGCCGGATCATTTCGCTAGAGACTGTAAATGAAAAAGGTAAATAACTATGAGTACTACCAGAAGAAGGCTCAACTTGTTAAAGCAAAGGACAGTGGAAAAGTTATGTTAGCCGAAGAGGAGATCTAGTTAGAGGACTCATCGGATGAGGAAGAGGCACACTTCAATGAAGTGAAATACAGTCTGATGGCAAATATTAATGAAGATGACCAGGGTTCCGAGGTACAATCTCTTTCTGATACTTCTGATTATGATGAACATTCTGAAAATTTCGAAAGTGAAGAAATGCTTAACTTAATATCGGAACTCAACATGATGAAAAAGGAATTTGATAAAATGCAAAAGAATTTTAATGTTGAGAAAAGTTCCTTATTAAAATATCAAGATGAGACAATTCTTTACAAATGCTTGGCGGAAGATAGAGAAAAAAAAGGAAGTAATTAAAATTAAAAATCAAGAACTTGAGACTAAAGTTTCTGATTTGAAAAGGGAAATGATGTTATAAGTGATGAGAATACTGATTTAAAATTTTAATTTAAAGTTGTTTTTGATGAAAGAACTTAAGCTTATGCAAAAATTAAATAGTTAGAAGATTTGAATTTCAAAAGAGGTCAAACTGAACAAACCTTAAAATTATTGACCAGAAGATACGCGTTTTTACAATCCAAAAATGGGGCTTGGTCTTGCTGATGTTGAGGTTTTAAAGAAAGCACCCGAAAATTTATATAACCTTGATAAATTGGGTGAAGGCTTAAATGAAAATATTTCAAAAGAAATACCTCCGATTTCAGAAATTTTCACAAAATCTGAAAGTGTTTCACCTTCTATTTCCGAAGAGAATAAAGAGAAGAAAGAGAACAGTTCTGAAGAAAAACCAAGATTTAATACAACAAATTTCAAATACGATGAACTAAATTCTAGTTACAAGTCTAAAAAGGCTGAACTAACTGAATTTAATTTGTTATTTTCAAATGAATCTGAAATTCCTGATCGAAAAGTTGAAAATAAAGAACCCAACTCAATCAAATCTGAATTTTCTGAGCAAAATAAAGAATGAAACACTGAAAGATTATGTAAAAGAAGAGTTTGTTCAAAAGACCGTTTCAGAATTTCCTGATCTTGATTCTGCGTTGCTAAAAATTGTTGATTTAGAAAAACATATTTTTGATTTAAATCTGTACATTGAAGAATTAGAAGATGAAAATGTCAGTATTGGGATGGATGTGGATTATATCAAGAAACTTAATCTTAATCTTCGGATTGAGATTGAGATTAGGAGACTTGAATCCCAATTATTTGAACTTTCAAAATCTAAGGATTCAAGTTCAGATAAAAATGGGTTTTCAAAAGATTGCGAATCAAAAGATCAAAATAAATCCTCCTGTGAAATTAATGCAAAATCTAAAATTTTTTCTGAAGAAAACAACGTTAAATCCAAAGAATCAATTTCTATGAAAAAGTCAACATTTGTGTGTTTTGAAAATTCTTTATTTGAATCATTTTCTGACACAAATGAAAAAGAATATAGTATTTTTGAAAAAGGGGAATCATCAGGTACTAAATCTGATTTATGCCCAAATGATTCTCCGAATTCTAAATGTTCTAACACTCCTCCCTCTTCATTTTCAGAAATGGATGACAAAAAGTTCTTGGATCTGAGGAAGCGGTGTGATTCAAGCAAGAATAGGGTTTTCAATAGTGACGAATGTATTCAATTCAATAAATCAAATTGTACTCATTCTTGTAATGTTTACAAATGTAGTTTCAATAAAATAACCGAAATTTTAGATTTTAAGTTGTTGACACAAGCCAAACGTCGAATACATTGTGCTCATTGTTGGGATAACTATTTTTCGCTGAATCGCAAAGCCTCTAAAAATAAAAAGAAGAAAAGCTTTAATACTTCCAATTCTTTTTCAAAATCTTTGGCTAACCATTCGGCAAGAATGTTTGGTTTTGGATTAAATAAGAAGTCAAAGAAAAAGGAAATTAAATCAGTTGATGTGAACTTGGTTTAGAAATGGATTCCAAAAGATCAAATTAAAACACCAACTTCACAAAAGGAACTAAGCTTTAAAGGAAAAATTCATGGTTCTTCGACTGATTTAAAGAAGCTAATCCATACTAACAAACAAGGACCCATACTGACATGGGTACCTAAGTTGAGATAATTTGTATTTTAGGACTGTCATGTGTGGGTCATAGATTCCGGTGCTTCTAGACACATGACACATTGACAGATGGGTTAGATGCAGGAAAGAAGTCATCATAAAAATGCTCGAACAGTAAATCCAAATCTAAAATGTGTGATTTTGAC
Source organism: Saussurea involucrata (assembly GCA_033807775.1). Lineage (NCBI taxonomy): Eukaryota > Viridiplantae > Streptophyta > Magnoliopsida > Asterales > Asteraceae > Saussurea > Saussurea involucrata. The sequence goes on along the minus strand of CM066315.1, from coordinate 83,615,781 downwards.
GTAGATGCGTGATTTGGATCTACTGGGATTCGTGTAGATCCCGAACGAGAGTGTTCGGAAGCTAACACGTCAGTTAAACCGGGCTAATTTGTTCAGAAGCCAAATCCGCGGCTTCGTCAAACGTCACGTTTACGCTTTCGATGACGGTTTTAGTCCGTTTGTTGTAAACGCGGAACGCTTGAGCCTGCGTAGAGTATCCTATAAATACTCCTTCATCTGCCTTAGGGCTGAACTTTCCAAGGTCATCCTTGTCGTTCAATATGTAGCACGTGCACCCGAACGCGTGGAAGTACTTGATGTTCGGGATGCGGTTGTTGATGATCTCGTAGGGGGTCTTGTTGAACCGCTCGTTGAACCGCTTGGTGAGGATCGATCGATTCTGCGTGTAGCAGGCGGTTGCAACAGCATCAGGCCAGAGAAATAGTGGCAGCTTCGACTGGGACAACATTGTGCGAGTGGCTTCCACGAGGGTACGGTTCCGCCTTTCCACGTCTCCATTCTGTTGAGGAGTCCTTGCGGCGGAGTATGTGTGAGAGATACCCACCGAGGTGAGGTATTCGTCCGACGTGTGATTCTTAAACTTCGTCCCATTTTCGTCCATATGGTTAGAACAAGTTGTTGTAGATTCAGCTGAATGGTCTTCAAGTGGGTGATGATCAGCTCCGGGGTCTCGTCCTTGGAGTGCAGAAACTTCACCCATGTGTAGCGTGAGAAATCGTCGACCATGACCAAGACGTATTTCTTGTGGTTGATACTTTGAACATGCATCGGTCCACACAAATCCATGTGTATGAGCTCGAGGGACCGGGACGTGTGTAGATCCCAGTTTGATCAGGTAACAACGAATTAAAGGAAACGATTAATCTTTATTGATTGATTCAAGAGAGTTACAAGTATTGGATTGAAATTCTCAACTCTCTCTCTCTCTCTCTAAACTATTAAGCGCATATGACTAGAATGATTAACCTTACCTAATTCTCAAGGAAACAATCCTTAAATACTAAGGCTTAGAGCCTAAGGCCCATCTTTCCTAAACTAAGCCCGTTTATCAAATAAAGACTTTTACAATTAATAATTAAACTAATTAAACTCTATATAATTCTTTATATAACTTTCTATTATTATAGGACATTTATGGTCCTAACAATCTCCGCCTAAAGTTATATACAGGAAAAATGGTCTTGAAAACATCAGATCTTGATCTCCTCTTCCTCTTGAATCTTTGAAACACTTTGGCGTTGCTTGTCTTCATGACTTTCAACGCTCCCCCTTGAATAAAGCTCTTAATCCCCATATCTTCAACTTTGTAACCAGATTCAGTAAACAATAACCTTGACTGAGTGCACGGAACACAACTTTCAACTGTAGAAACTCAACACATCCGATAAGCACACAAGATTGATATTGTGCGAGTAACGTGACAGTGCATATTCAGTTTAAAGTAAAGAATCTGTCTTTGAATCACGAGTTGAATATGCTTTCAGCTTTAAGAACTTGTAGAACCAATATAATTTGTAACGAACACCACTTGATAAGGATGAGAAGAATTTATCCTTGTAAAACACTTTGAACTCTTTTCAGAACTGATCAAATAACCGTTACTCCCACTCAGCAGTTGCTAACTCCCCCTCAACTTGATAATCTGTGTCATTGAATCTGTATCATTTCTCCCCCTTATGATGAGTAGGAGCATCCGGAGCATCATGTAATTTCAAAGACAAAATTGATGAGTAGCAAAATCCTAGATAAAGCGATAAGTAATCAGAATAGGGTAATCAACTAACACAGAAACACAAAAGTAACTGTTATCACAACAATTAAGAAATTTTGTAGCCTATGTTCAGAGTTGGCATCGGGGAATCTCTGATAGGACTTCCAGTTATCACTGAAGTAAAATCTTAAACATTACTTCTCAAACTGTTCCGACAATATCACAAAGATATGCAATGGGAATCACAAAGACTCGTGCTTGTGTGAAAGAAATAAATTATATCTGTTTGGCTCAAATATTGATTTAACCTGGACGCAAGTTAAAAATCAATAGACACAGTGATTAGAATATGAAGTTCGGAGACCGGGGCTGATGTCTTCCTTTTCAATATCTAAGACCTCCGAGCGAGGAATTGATAGATTATGTGCTAAACCTCCGTGAATATATGAAACAAGCATCTGTTGTGAGATACTTGAGTGGCTAGGTGGGGTGACACGAGTTATCGACATTGGGTCCATGTATGTTTCAATAGTCATCTCCAAAGAACGAGAATGAATAGATTATGTGGTTACCTAGATAACTGACTCGGTTTGGTAAGCACCAATAATTATTTTAAGTCCTATCACATCCTCACCATTTTTCTTTTCTCTCCAAACTCATCTATCAAACTAGACCCCTCACTGATGTCTATAATTGGATGTGTTTCTTAGGTAGGTCCTTCCGGTTCTGGATAGACCATAGAAACAATGTAATTCCTAGCACTCATTTAATGAACCAAATAAAGAATTGAAGTACGCATTAAAATACGAGTTCTAAACTGAAATATTTAGAAGTCAAAGCATTTAAGAACGAGTCCTAATCTGAGATGATCAGAAGTCATAAAAATGAAGTCCGAGTTCTGATCTGAGGTAATCAGAAGTCATAAAAATGAAGTCCAAGTTCTGATCTGAGATAATCAGAAGTCAAAAAATCATTTGAAATATAGATTTTCAAGAAACAAGATCAAGCACTAAATAGAATGACTCAGTAAGCACAGTATTTGCAATAAATGAGACAATGATCAGAAAATTTAATTGTGAAGAACAAGTCATAAATAATGTGTCAGATAAGAATTGAATCATTAATATGAAATGAAGAACGATGAAAACAAATTGGAATTTAAGCGAGTGTATTTCCATCGAACAAATCAACAAACATATGAGACATGGAAATAACTTAGTCAAGAAAAATATTAGACGTGGCAATCATGGAGATTAGAATTGGAGAATAACAAATACAAGTAAGTTGTTCAGAATGAATTACCACAGTCTTTGAATTCAGTTAATGTTCACTTACCTTTCATAGAATACTACTCCCCCTCAAATGTGGCATAACCTTTGAATGCAATCATGTGAAAAGAACGTGTGATCCCAGATCTAATCAAGTAACAATGACAAACTCAAGAGATCTTTATTAGAATAGGGAAAGATACAAGATTGGGAGTGAGATCCACTTTCTCTCTCTAACTTCTCTCTCTAAAATGCCATTCCTCTCTTTTGCCCACTCTCTCTCTATGTACGTATGATTTACAATTGTGAGACTCCCACCTAATTCTATTACAAACTTCCTATTTATACAATGTTGGTCCCGAAGGGCTATACAAGTTTGTAGAAGGGGGGGTTGAATACAAACACACGTTTTTACTTTTCTAAATTGTTTATTGATAAATCATTAACAATTTATAGCTTGTTGCGGAACAAGATTAAGGATAAACCTAAATCTAAACAAGTTAGAACACTAAGTTTCTTGCACTAAGAAAGAGAAGAAAATTACTAATAATAACCTATCTCAAGATAAGAAAGATGACTCGACCAGAGTTTACGAGTGCTTCAAAAATGAAGATGGAGTCCTTCTTATATACTGCATGCATTTAATGCATGGCAGTTTATACTTTACACGTGGCAGCAGCTCATTGGTTGTATGTCATTGACCTTTGTAGAGAACCTTAGTAGCCGCATGTTTGAACAGTGTAGTATCAGAGTGGTTGTACGATTTCAGACAATAAGGAGGTTCTTTTCTGACATATCGTACAGAGTCGTGCAAGGGTGGTTAAGACAAAAGTACTTTGTACGGAGGACTTCATGATCAACTTTTGTTGATTCAGCGATCTATCATTCTATATCAGCGAATGATAAAGTTCAGCGATAGCTGAAGTCTTGTACTTGATACTTCACGTTGAGTGGAAAAATATGAGCCTTCGTTGATCCGCATCAGTTCATTAGGAGACTTGTCGCTGGTTCTTGAGCTTGATCTTCGACTTCAGCGTAGAACCTATGTTGACGTGAAACTTGTCTTCAGGGATCATAAGTAAACAACTAACTTATCAGCGATCACCATAAGGTCTGAACAGGCTCAGAGCATTATGGTGAACAGTGTTCGCTGAATGTTTAACCTAAAGAGCGAGAGTTCCTATCAGCGGTACTGTAAGATCTTAGTACTTATCAGCGATAGTGAAACTCTGATACATATTGTTTACTTACAATTTTCACTAAGTATTTAAGATAGGGTCATTATCAAATCACTGAGGGTTTGGATCAACAATCTCCCCCTATTTGATTATGACATAGCAACAGAGAAAATTGCTATTTAATGAAAACACAAGGATAAAAAGAACTCATAAAATATTTGTCCCTTTTACTGTTTTCTGGGATCTTTTCTGTACTGATGGAGCAAAGTACTTTCGCTGAAATCTTTCTTTAAACTTCGAATCAGATTACAAAGGGAAGTGGAAAGATTACAAGTACAAGCGAAATAAATTACAAGTACAAAAGAATAACTGATACAATAGAAGAATGAGGCGATCCTATCAGCTTATAGAGGTTCTTCCTTAATGAGAAGTTCATCAAGGGTCTTTGATGTGGGAATCATCCAGTCAGGGACATTTACTTCTTGATTCCTTTTGTTCAGTGCTTCTTCAAAAATCAAGGGTTTAAGATGCCGTGCCTGAATGTCGCGTTTGAATTCACACCAGTAGATGAGATCTTTCAGCTGTTCGATGTGAGTGATGGGAAGTTCAGAGATACGTTGAAAACGTTTTCGTCCACCATAGTCAATAAATAATATCCCATAGGGTTTGCTTATGACTTTCCCAGGGATGAAAGTCTCATCAGGAGGAAGAGATGTGTCAAGTGCGGAAAGGTCAGGTTCTGGACCAAGAACTTCAGCACGAAAAAAACCAATACCTGTTTCGTTTCGTATAAGAGGACCTGAGTCTGAAGGTTTATACTTTTTCTTTGCAGAGGCCTTTCTTTTCTGATTTGCGAGAGGGGGAGGAGGAATATCCACACAAGAAGATACTAAGTCGATCTGTTTATTTATTAGGTTTTCGAAATGATCCTTGTACTTAGATTGAGACTTCTGGATGGCTAATATGATCTCCAATCATTCAGAGAGACCGTACTTCGTGATGGCTTCAGCATAGAATTTTTCGTACTGTCCATTCTCTATGAATATCTCGATTTCAGCGATTGAAACTTTGAGGGTTGATCTTCCAGTGATAAGTACCTTGTTGATTCTGGCAGGTCGATATCTGAAGTGTACCTTTTCTTTGCACCAGATTAAAGTAGATTGAGACACAGTTCTCTTTTCTTCAACGATCTTCTTGGCGTCTTCCCATAGCTGACGTTGAACTTCGATTAGAGTTCTTTTCAGCTTGGGGTCTTTCACTGATTGTTGAGTAAGCTGGATGGCGAGTTCTCTGTCTTTTTCTTCAGCTTCCCTTCTTTCAGCGAGTAGACGTTCAGCTCTGAGGTGATCCTTGTATTCCTTTTGTGAAAGTCTGAACTTTGGAGGAATAGAAGGAAGTTGATCACGCTTCAGAATGATTCGCTGATCTTCGAATTTCATTATCATTGCATCTCTCTTTTTCCGATCCTCTTCACTTAACTTTTGAGGAGCCAAGGAAGGTCTGTTTTTGTGAGGGAGCATCTGTTCTTCAGGTTCATCAATCTCAGAGATCAAATCCAAGACCGGGATTATTTTTTCAGCGTTGGGAGCTGGGATTATTGTTGGTGAAGTCGCAGCTGTAGAAACTTCAGCGATATCCTCAAACAGGGGAGAGGACTAGCTGAAACACAGCGATCGTATGAATAAGAACTTGGGTAGAACAGAGATAGAGAAAGAATGTGGTTGTGTATAGAGGTTATATGGAGAGGAGAGCTGATAATGTGTATAGATAGAGGAGGGATGCAGTATAAGGAAGTAAGATTTAGTGTACCTGACAAACTGGCTTTGGAAGCAAGATCGTCAGATTGTCATTGTCTTCAGCGACACCTTTTCCTTTGCCCTTGTCAGCTTCAGACGCTGAAGGCTTTGATTTGGTCCGCTCCCCTGAAGGTTCTTTTATCAAGATCCCTTTAAGAGATGTAGTCCTCTGAGCAGGCTTGACGATAAAGGAGTCATTATCATCATCATCGTCATCATCATCATTCTTTGGAGAAGAGGATGGTTCATCATCAGATAAGTCGATGGCTTCTTCATCTTTAGCTTCAGATTCAGATTCTTCAGCATCTTCTTCGAGTTGCTCCCCCTCAGATACAGAGGTAAGCTTCTCGGTTTCCTCAGGGTTTTCATCTCCCTGAGGTCCAGCAATAACTTCTTCAGTTGTCTTCTCACCCTCTTCAGTAAGGGTAAGGTTTTCAGTCTTCTCCCCCTCGATAGATTCCTCTTGGGGAAGGTCTTCAGAGTTCTTCTCCCCCCCTTCCTCATGATGAGTGGGGGAGGAATGCGATGACTCAGCAATTGGTTTTGGTTTCCTGTCTTCTTGGCCAGGGATCCCCATATAATTTTCAATCGCTGCTACTCTGTCTTCTAGGCCAGTAATAGCAGGACTGATCTTTAGAAATTCAGCACGATCCGCCGAAGTAAAATGCGAAGGTGCAGGGGCAGGGGCGGTCATGTTATTCAGGATCTGCTGCATCATTGTGTTCATTGAATTTACATCAGTCTTCACTGAATTCATGTCAGTCTTTACTGAAAACATGTCAGTCTTTACCGCAGTCATCTCTCCCTGAAGATTTCCAACCGATGTCTTCAGCGTTGTAAACTCGCTGGACATGGATTGAACTGATGTTTTGAGAGAGGTGTAGTCTGTGTAGAGGTCATCAATAACTTTGGCAAAGTCACCAAGAGTATGATCAACCTTCTCCAAATCAGCTTTGGAGGCTTTCTGTTTAACCACTGTCGTCAGCTTGTTGAGATTCTCTCCCGTGTTTGTTACAGCTGAAGAGTTGTCTGAGAGAGTAGTGGTGAGACCTGTCATCTTCGTATCCAGGTTCTTCAGAGAGGTGTTGATGTCTCCCAAATTAGGACCTGTAACATATAAGTACTTATGAACAGAGGAAAGCTCAGAAGTTTAGGGTTCAGTTACAGTGTATATGGGTTGGTGTATACCTGCAGGAGGGTCGACGAAGTCATCAAAACTTCTGTGACCTGAATAATGTTCCATGTCGTCAGCTAGAGTGCGTGTATGCATGGTCATTTCTGCAGGTCCTGCATCCGTCACTCCTTGAAGAGTATCAGCTTTAGCTTCTGGAGGAATGACGAGTGCTCCAGTGGCCGGGGTGAAAAATGGATTATAGTCCAATGGAGTAGAGAGAGAAGCGAAGGTTGAGAAAGTTGGTTGGGTGCGGGGTTCAGCATTGGATCCGCTGAGAATCACTTCTTCAGTCTGTAGAGAGACTGAAGGAGGTTGGGTAGATTCCAAGTTTATAACTTCAGTGTTTAGAGACGCTGAAACTGGGATTGAATGGGTGGCTTGTTCAGCTGTGGCAGAGCGTACCACTGAACTTTCCTTCAGCTCTTCAAGATGAGCTGAGGAGTCTTCAGCAAGAGATTGCTGGGGTTGCTCCTTGGTTTTCTTAGTTCTTTTGGAACCAAGTTGGGTAGATGAGTGTTTCCTTTTTCTTGAAGGAGAGGAGGTTGCAGCTGAGGTATCAGCGGTGGGTTTTTCCACTGGAGGAGCTGCAGAAGTCGAAGAAGGAGGATTGAGAAGAGTTAATAGAGTAGAGAGACGTACCTCGTTTTCCACTGGCTTGAAGTCGAGTACCTTAGGACCAACCTGAGAGAGTTTCAGGTCTCCTACTTGTAGGTAGTTGTCCTTCAGGCCTGTTTGGAAGACGGCGCTGATGAATCTAGGATATGGAACCCATGGTGGTCGGTCAGCGGCAGAGTCTACTCTGAGTATAAGATCATCGTAGATTATTGAAGCCCAATCTATATGAAGACTTTTCAGCAATGCATTACCCATTGCTTGCTGAGGTTGAGCGGCTTGATCAGAGGAGCCGGTCTTTGCAGTCATGCAGCTTATCAAATGTGCGAAGATGAAGTTCATCTCGCTGGGCATTTTTGACTTCTTGATGAGGGTCAGCTTCTTCTCAGGCTTCTTGTCCCTTCCAGTTTCCCATACATAACCCATTGCATCAAAGAATGCAGTGATGGCTTCCCTATCAGCGTGTTTCTTGTGGTCAGGGAGAGGAACAAAAGGTTTTTCTTTTGTGGCGATGGGAAGGCTCAGGGCTTTGCGGATAATGGCAGGGGTGATCTTTATGGTGCCTAAATCAGTGTCACAGAGTATGCAATCGATTTTCTTTGAGGAGTCTTTGGGTGATGGTAGCTGAGTGTGTCTGGCAGAATACCAGAACTGAGATAGTAGTAGCTGATGTGCAGGAGGTGTTATGGTCAGGGCTGTAGAGAGGCAACAGGTTTTGAGGAATTTCACAGCATCATTCAGATGTGTGACTTGCTTTCGAGGAGGAAACTCGAAAAGCGCATAGAGGTTGTTTGTTTTTGTCCAATCAAGTTCTTCAAGAGTGAACTTGACCTGAGGAGCCTTGATGATTTCTGTTAGGGTAGAATTTATGTTGATTTTAAGTTCAAGTGTTTATTTTGTAATAGATTAATCTTAGTCCATTGTGAACGGGCCGTGGGCTTGTTACCACGGGCCCAACATATATAAAGTGCAATTAGCTTAGAAAATTAGCTAGTTGTCTCATTTGCTTTCTTTCTATTCGTATTGTAATTCTCTCTACATTGAAAGCATTAATCAGAGATGACCAGTTGAAATCGTATTCTTACTGTTTATTATTATTGATTTCACAAACATAATCGTTGCACGGATCTGGATTCTACAATTGGTATCAGAGCAGACAGACGGATTCGATTCAAAGTCTAATTCATTGATTTCTGGTTAGTTTGACTTTTCCACGTCTGACTTTTCTTGATTTTTCAAATCTGTGATTCTGCGTAAATTGTTCAATTTTGCTTGTTGGGTTGTGTTGGCATCATAATTATAAGTAATTCTGCAAATTTTCACACCCTAATTCGTTCGTTTGAGTGGTTAATTTAGCAATTTAAGATCAAAAGTTTTGGTAGTGTTCTTGACAAAGATTCGATTTTTAACCATCAAAACTTGTTCCCTTTGCATTGAAATCGATTGGATTAGTATTATTTTGTGTTTGGCATTGTTACTAATCTTCCAGGATTGTTTTTGAGCAACCCTAATCGAATATTCGAACGATTTGAGCAAAACAGCCGACTTTTCCGGATAAAACTGCCGCGTTTTCCGGACAGATCAAGGTGTCCGGACGTTTGTGGTTCCATCCTGACTAGTCCAATTCTTCCAGACAAGTCAATCATCCGGGTAAGTCAGTCATCCGGGTAAGTTCTCCTTAATCTCAATCTTTCCGGGTAAATTTTGTTCCGGATAATTCAAAGTATCCGGAATTCATTTTATCCGGAAATCCTCGTTTACCCGGAATCTTCATAGTATCCGGACACTTCACAGTTTCTGGAAACTTCAAAGTACCCCCGTGCTAAGTCGCAGGAGGGGGACATTTAAGTATTCGTGAATCTGTGCCATCCGGATTCTTTGTTTTACCCGGACACTTTATGATTTATTGAACTGTTCTTAATTGATCTGATTCGGACACTTCCTGATCATACCCTTACTTGGATTCCTATCCAGTAAGATCACTCTTAGTTCATACCAGTCATAGAACCTGCGTTAGGATTCCACTCTTAGTGCCTTGCGTTAGGTTTACACTTTGAATCAATCTACACGTCTGACGATCACTCCAGTGCAACTGAAGATGTCTCCTGCTGAAGAAGACATGAAAAAGCCGTGTTAGGTATGTGAACCTATCTTTTCAGAACTTTATGACCGAGTGAAACCTCTTGCTGAACGGGTAGTTTCCTTTAAGGCCACCTCTAAAGAACAACTGCTTGAGATTAGGTCTCTAACCGAAAAGCTAGATGTTCAACAAAGATTAACTGAGAAATACAAGTCTGAAAATGCTATGTTAAAAGAAAAATGCAAAAGTCTTTCGATAGCACCTAAAGACTTAAGGGCCAAGTTATCTGAACTTCAGTCTCAGTTTGATCAGTGAATGAATGAGAAAGAGGATATTGTTTATCAATGTTCCACTCTTCAGATTCAACACAAGGAGTTTGTTGCGAAAATTCTTGATCTTGAAACCAAACTCCACAAAAGGGGTCAAACTGATCAAACCATCTTTCTGAATAAACCCAAAGAGTTCACCTATTTCAACAAAGAATGGGGAATCGGATATGATAACCCACATTATTTGAAAAAGGGAAGATGGTTTACACCAACTTTGTATGATTTTGCTTGCTTTGGGTTAGATAAAAAGTATCCGGAATATGCAATCCAATGGACTGGTCCTCTTGAATCTGAAAAGGAAGAGGAAACCGAGGAATATAAGCGCACACACAAACGAGGAATACAACTTCCATTTTGTTATGAGCCTTTAAATTATTCTTATAAGAAAAATCCAAAGAAGTACCTCTCGAATGACTACTTCGACCCCTACAAGGTTGCTAAGCCCAAGGATTCCTCCCAAAAGGATAAGGACCAAGCACCAGCAACCAAGAATGAGACGGACGAGTTTAAACTCTATGTTCCCCCTCTCATCTTGGAAGCAAAGATTGTCGAGTTGGAGGAGTCGTTTGAGAAAGAAAGGTCTATTTTTCAAAACGAAAAGAAAGTGCTAATATCTGATATTGAGAAACTCAGATCTGAGAAAACCGACGGTGTGTCAAGTGAGGAAAAGGAAAAATTTCAGTGGGAAATCAATACGCTCTCATCTAAGCTGTCTGAAACGACAAGAGAAACGTTGAAAGAGCACATGAGAAATGGTCAACTCCAAGAACAGATTGACCTTCTCCAGGCTCAAAAGCAGATTTCACCTGATCTTTCCTCCAACTCGTCTGACACATCCTCGTGTAAAGCATTCATTGGAAATATCTCTAATCAAGAAAGTAACGTCTCTCAAGACGCATGTGCTCAAAGGAATTTAAACTCTGATTTTTCAAACGCTTCCGCACCAAATTCCCCAAAGCACACAAGCACAAAGAGTTCCTCGCCTTACTCACCTGATCCAAGTCCAGTAATTCCCGAGATAGATTTTTCAGACTACATGAACTCCGAAGGTAACTGTGAAGAAGTGTTTGAGTCGTTCCCCTTTGACAAACCTCTTCCGAGTCACACTGATTTTCTATCCCCTGTGACTGATGATCCGGTTACTTCTTTAAAGGATAGCAGTTCTCAAACAAAGGCCTCAACTGTGATCAAGATTTCTCAGTCTCAACCAAAATCGAAACCCATTTCCAAAAGGCAATCACAGCCAAGGAAAACAACTGGACCATTAACTGCCAGCCCTACTTGTCCTCCAAGTCAACCTGATTTTTTGTCTCCAGTGGTTAATCGTCCGGTCAACTTTCTAAAGGGCGACTGTTCACAATCAAAGACTCCGGTTGTGAACAAGATTCTTAAAAATGCTTCAAATGTTCAAAAACAATCACAGCCGAAGCAAAAGACCGAACAATCGACCACTAAGACACCTGTTTCCTCAAAAGTCACTGATCATTCTGTCCCTGTTGTTTCGGATAAAACCGGTCTAGCTAAACAAACAAAACCAAAGTGGCCAGCCAAGGAATCTGTCAAGGATGATGCATCAAAGTCGTTCAATACTGTCTTTCATCCTAGGATGAACAAAAACGATTGTGCCTAGAATCATAGGAATAATTTTGTTAATAGAGATGTTAATTTTCCGATGAAAATTTATTCCATTCAGCAATTGATTCAATTATCACACGATCGTTTTTGTTGTTCTAGTTGTGGTTGGAATGATTTTGATGACATTGCTAATAATGATTGGTTTGGGTCATATCAAAGGTTTAATCATACACCCAAACGCATACCCCGTAATAACCAGCAAAGACACTATCAAAAACGGGGTTACCAATCAGCGGTTAAACCACAGCGGGAGACCAAACCTGCTCCTAGATGGGTTGCTCCTACTAAGGTTAAACTGGCACCCAGGTGGAAAGCTGCTACAAAATCTGTTCCTCCTAAAGGTGTAAATTCTGCACCGAAGAGGAAACAAGTGCCAAAACCAGTTCCCTCCACCGGTGTAAATCCTACACCTAAAGGGAAAGTTGGGACAAAGCAAGCTTCCCCAAACGGTGCCAAACCAAACCCTCCCGGACCCAGGCAAATCTGGGTACCGAAGGTCCGCTAAATTTGTTTTGTAGGACGGTCATGTGTGGTCCTTAAACACTGGATGCTCCACACACATGACCGCAAGGAGGGAGCTGCTCATGATCTACAAGGAACAATATTAAGAAGACGTGAGGTTTGTCTATACATGTGCTCTAACAAGCTGCTCACGTGTTTAGGGGGAGCATGATCAGTTATCAGGTATGTTATTCTACTGTTGAGGGGGAGCGTCACACACACTTTTACTTAAATATGTTAAAAAGTTTTTGTGTGTGGGGATACTCCCGTGTGCATTTCACACTACGCGCACATTCTGAGGGGGAGTGACACAGTGTTTTTCTTTCAATGCCTAAAAGTTTTTATGTGTGTCGGACTCTCCATTGCACTATCCTAGGGGGAGCAAATTCTTCCCCATGCCCCGTTGGAGGGGGAGCGAGAGAAGGTTCATTTCTGAAATCCATATAGCTTTATTTTCGCAAAATGTAAAAAATCAGGGAAATTCTTGAAAATCCAGAAGTATCCGGACAGGTTTCCGGACCGGGTCCTTATCCGGATTGGAAGGGAACCCGGGTACCATATCCGGACTCTTGGTCTCTCTTAAATGTCATCCGGATTCTATTCTGTCCGGATTGCTTATTTTATCCGGAAACTTTCATCATCTCCGGTATGTTTGTTTTGTCCGGACACCTTTTGTCCGGATACCTGTGTTGTCCGGAATGTCTTGCAATTGCATCATTATGTCCGGACGCCCCTACTACTTCCAGTCCTGTACCTGTTTCATCACTACCTGTCCTAAATTTGTATCAGATTGAGCCACTTAATGCAAAGGTACGCACCAGAACTTGTTTATCCGCCTCAATTTCTAACTTTGGGTCTTTTTACAGATATTCCATGGCGGATCCACAACCTCAATCCGAGGGGACGAGTCACACTGGTTTTTCTTACAAAGTCTAAATATTTTTTTCTTGTATTGATATCACTCTCACTCCGAGGGGGAGCAAGTCAATCCCTATGTATGTTTTGAGGGGGAGCAGGATAATATCCGTACTATGCATATGCTTGAAACCCTACCTATGATAGCATATGGACGAGAGTTAGGGAATCCCATGGTCCAGCCAGAGTCGGAGGGACCTTCCCCGGGACATAGCACATGTGAAAAGGAGGGTGTTAAGGTCGAACTCCAACCAAGAAAGATTGAGCCATAAAGATAACGAGGCTCCTGAGCGAAACCAGCCACGCCATATCCGGGTAGCCACATCTGCTATCTCGTCTCATTTGTTGGGACGGGGTATTGAAGAAGCCTCCGTGGACCCAGCGGAGCAATTGCACGACCCCTTATCCACTCATCCGTCTCACAACAGACGGATGTTTCAATATTACACGGGGAACAAGCACAACTTCCACCGGCCTCTCATTCGGAGAGTGTTGGTGTTGAAATAAGAGACCAACAGCCCCCGGTCTTGACTTCTTTGTGTGCACCATCGAGTCTAGAGCCTATTGTTACTGAACATTCTTCGCCTAGGATACTTGATGCGGAACAACACCAAGTCGCGACTCTTAGTGACCTGACCGAAACGTCTATAGTGTCTCCGACTTCCGGAACACGAGGATTGGACGGAAATCCTACCACAGTTAATATCACGCCAGCTGTGAACGTAGGTGGCTCTACCTCTGCGGTAGATGTCTTAACGGGTAATCTAAGTGAACCCGGAGTTATTCACCCCGACTTTGTGTCGCAAGTGTCCTTGGACAGCACCCTCAAGGCTGTCCGCGAGGCACTGGAACAGCATGTCACCGACGAGATCGCCAAAGCCATCAAAGGTAAAGCAAAATTCGTTGAAGCCGAAACCGCACCACCACATCCACCGACATTTTCTCAACCTATTTATTCGGTGGATACCTTAAAGACGATGCTCTTAGCCCAACTGCTCCAGGAATCCGACACAACCGCATCTACCGAAGCATACCTGATCTCAGTTCTTCGATCCCAGGTCACTGCTCCATCTTCGTCCATCACCTCATGCCTTGACGCCATTGACTCGACCCTCAACGACTACAACAAAGCGCTTGCCACGCTGTTTGAGAGGGTCCGCTCACTAGAAGACACTTGTAAGAGTCAAGCCGGCGGTCTCAAACGCAAGCACGATGACCAGGATGATCCTGATCACCGTGAGGGGGAGAAGCGTCTACGCCAAACCGAGACCGTCCAGATCATGACCTCCGAAACTACAACAGTGGTTCAACAGGAACCCCCAACTGCGGAAACTTCAACAGCAACACCCGAAGCCGAGTTGCCATTAGCACAGATGGTCATCGACATGGATATTTCAGATGATGAAGCCCCAACGGTTGAAAAGCCTGAGGGTACAATACAGGAATTGGTCGCACAAGAACCATCAGACATGCCAATGCTCACCATGATTGATCCAGCATGTGAAACCAACCCGGAAACCGAAGACGCATGGTACGAAAAAGCTGCCAGAGCCGAAAACTTCAAGGTAAACTTGGTGTTTCCCACTGATGAAGACGACAACGTTGATTACGACCAGTTTCTGCTTCAGAATTTCTATGGTACGTCTCCCGTTCACTCGACTCAACCCGCTACGACTTCAGATCAACCCGAAAGCTCAAATGCAAAAATCCCGACATCTCCTCAGCAAACGACAGCTCCTGATCTTCCTCCCCCTCCTCAACAACAAAACCGTTGGGAGAAGATCAAGGTCCTCATTCCTCATCTGGAGGAATCTCTGAAGAAGCTGTTTGTACACAGAATTCGCCCGATTGAGCCGACCTTCTGTCTTGGCATCTACAGTCCTGATCCAGCACGCCAACTCCGATACGTAGAAGCCATGAAGCGGTGTCTCTCGAGAGACCAGGTTCGAACCAAACATAAAATTTCAGAGGTGCTAAAGATTCAGTCAAACCGAATTATGAAGATCGTCTTTCTCGTGTTCACTGTTCAACGTGAAGACGGAAAAGAATGGATTTTTTCTGAAGCTGACTTTAAGCATCTCCATCCGTTCGACCTCCTGGTTATTCTGAAAGACCTTCGCACCAGAACCATCTGACCGCTTGCTGTAACAAAGGCGCTCGAAGCGGTTCGTCGATTCCTCGTCCGTTCTATTATGATCTCTTATCTTACGGACTTTCAAATGGCAATCGAGAACCGAGCGAAGAAGGTAAATCTGCTCAAACCGAATCTGAAAGCTCCTGAACTGTCGATGTATCCCGAGAATGCAATGCTGCTTCAACCGGAATTTGGGATCGTCTTCCTCAACGCTCAGAAAGAAAAGAAGTTTATGAGGTTCAGTCAGGTAGATCGATTTTGCGACGGCACACTGCTCAAAGTTCAAGACGCTCTTCGGAAGATCATCAAGCACGAATCCGAAAATCCAAAGGTATCCTATGTACCCAATCTGAATGAAAGAACTGCTCAGACTGCTTTGGATATGGTTGAAGAACGTCTTGACTACCGCCGCGCCATCAGATTCTTTGAGGTTCACTTCGCGTTGCGCAAACGATACGTATTCAACTGCCAAGAGATAGAGCGCGAACTCGAACATCAAATCAAAGGGGGGGATTGTTAGGGTAGAATTTATGTTGATTTTAAGTTCAAGGGTTTATTTTGTAATAGATTAATCTTAGTCCATTGTGAACGGGCCGTGGGCTTGTTACCACGGGCCCAACATATATAAAGTGCAATTAGCTTAGAAAATTAGCTAGTTGTCTCATTTGCTTTCTTTATATTCGTATTGTAATTCTCTCAACATTGAAAGCATTAATCAGAGATGACCAGTTGAAATCGTCTTCTTACTGTTTATTATTATTGATTTCACAAACATAATCGTTGCACGGATCTGGATTCTACAATTTCCAATTCCTCAGCAGCAGCAGTGTTTTCAGCGGTAGGAATGTCAGTAGATGCCATTTCTGTATTTTCAGTTCAACCAAAGATATAACAAATAAGAATAATCTTAATGTGGAAAGATTTTCCAATAAGATGGTTCGAATTTTGTCCATTTCATTCAGACAAAAATGTCTTAATGAAGATTAGGGTTTTTCTTGGTTTTGAAAAAGTAATGCAAACCCAATAAAAAGTCTTGTTTTCCAGTTTCCTTTGAGGATTAGGATTCTGGAAAAACGTATGAAGAACAAGTTTAAGATTTTGCGTTTAAACTTGAAGGAAACCATGAAAGGTTGTGTTCATAAAACCATGAAAGAAATGATTTCATTTGAAAAAGTTCTTTTGTTTGATCTTGTAAAAACAATGAGAAGATCATTAACAAGTTTTAAGAAACAGGTAAATAACAGAAATATTAACCTGGTTCGTTGAAGAAGAAGAAGTTTTTGAAAACTTGAGAGCACAAATGCAACAGTAATTTTCTTTTTCTTGCTTGGAGGAGAAGTTTTTCGCGTAAAGGAAAAATATAAACCCAAAAAGTGTTTATATAGTGAGATTAGAGAGAGAGAAAAACTCGAGCGGGAAAGTTTTTCATCATGACACGGACACGTGTTTGCATTTTATTGGAAGGTAAACGAAACGTGCAAACGTGTGTCAGAAAAAGAACGTGTCGGGGCTTATCCGTTGTGATGACGTCACAACTGTCCTTTCATATTTTAGGATGTCTCTGAGGTTTTGAAAGCTCATGGACACTTTTGAAAACATGAAGCACTGAATAGAAATATCAGTGTTGGTTTTAGAAATTTCAAAGTATCGCTGATTAAGGAAGAGATATTCAGCGATGCAATTTGTCTTGAAATCTTGCATTTACATGCGATTGTCAGTGAGAGAAAAACATACCTTGATATTAGCGAATCAAGTTTATTCCGAGAGAAAATGATAGAATGGGAAACAAGTTGATTTTATCCTATCGCTGATCAAATGTGAACCGCTGTAGATTTTACTCTTCATAGTTCAGCATTCCAAGCTCGCTGATGAGAAAATTGAATCTTGTCTCATCAAGAGGTTTGGTGAACAGATCAGCTAACTGATAATCAGTTGGGATAAAGTGAAGTTCTATATCACCATTCATCACATGATCTCTGATAAAATGATACCTGATTTCGATGTGTTTTGTCTTTGAGTGTAGCAATGGATTGTTGGCTATAGCGATGGCACTTGTGCTGTCACAATAGATTGGAATATTTGAGAGTTGTAGGTCATAGTCCAGTAGTTGATTTCTCATCCACAAGACCTGAGAACAACAGCTTCCAGTGGCTACGTACTCAGCTTCAGCTGTGGAGGTGGACACTGAGTTTTGCTTTTTACTTGTCCAACTCACCAGCTTTCCACCCAGGAGCTGACAGCCTCCTGTGGTGCTTTTCCTATCCAAATTGCAACCTGCAAAATCACTATCTGAATAGGCGATTAGATCGAACCCTGAGTCTTTGGGATACCAAAGACCTAGATTCGCAGTACCCTTAAGGTATCGAAAAATTCGCTTTACAGCGATCATATGAGATTCCTTAGGTTCAGCTTGATATCGTGCACACAAACAGGTTGCGTACATAATATCGGTCTGGCTAGCTGTAAGATACAAAAGTGAGACGATCATCCCACGGTACAGCGTGACATTAACAGGAATACCATTAGTATCATTGTTTAGTGTCAGCGGTGGTGCCATAGGGGTTTTCATAGCTGAACTCTGAGTTAAATCGAATTTCTTCAGCATATCTTTAACATACTTTCCCTGATTAATGAAAGTTCCTTTTTCATTTTGCTTTATCTGAAGACCAAAGAAATATGTTAGCTCACCCATCATGCTCATTTTATACTCATCTTTCATTCTATCAGCGAAACGAGTACAAAGATCAGGGTTAGTAGAACCAAATATAATGTCATCAACATATATATGAACAAGAATGATATGACCTTTCACTATTCTGAAAAATAGAGTTTTGTCAATTTTACCTCGCTCAAATTTTTCAATATGGAGATAAGTAGAGAGAGTGTCATACCATGCACGAGGAGCTTGCTTTAAGCCATAAAGTGCCTTATCCAGTTTATAGACATAACCTGGATGCTTAAGATCTGAGAATCCTGGAGGTTGTTCCACATAAACTTCTTCATTCAGCTTTCCATTTAGAAACGCTGACTTAACATCCATCTGATATACTTTGAAGTCTTTGTGTACAGCGTATGCTAAGAATAGACGAATAGATTCTAGTCTTGCTACAGGAGCAAATGTTTCGTCGTAATCTATGCCTTCCTCTTGTCTGTATCCCTGAGCAACAAGCCGAGCCTTGTTGCGGGTTACAGTTCCATGTTCTTCCAATTTGTTACGATAGACCCATTTAGTGCCTATCATTGTTTTGTCAGTTGGTCTTCGAACAAGTTTCCAAACTTTGTTTCTTTCGAATTCAGTCAGCTCTTCTTGCATGGCGCTGACCCAGTTTGGATCTTTGAGGGCATCATCTACTTTCTTTGGTTCAATCAGAGAAATAAAGTTAACAAATAAACAAATATTACCTGCACTTCGTCGAGTCTGAACACCAGCGTTTGGATCACCAAGAATTTGATCAATTGGGTGATTTACAGTCCATCGCTGAGCCGGAGCGTGAGACGCTGACTCAAACTGAACTGGAGGAGCAGAAGATGAAGCTTCAGCGACTTCTGGAATATCAGCCAAGAGAGGAGTAGGTGCAAATGTCATTTCATTCACTGATTGCTGAGAAGTAGATGGAATGTCTGAGACATTTGGTTCAGAAGCATGTATAGTGTTTAAAGGAACAGCTGAGACCCATGATGTTTCAGCTTCACTATTCTGCATGTTTGGAATGATAGTAGGACTATCATCTTCAACTGTATGAGTATGAGGAGTGGGAATATCTTTTGAATCACCAAGATGAGAAAACATCCATTGATTCAGTTCTTCAGTATCAGCGGACGGTTTAGAGTTCGCTGAACGGGATTCGTCAAACGTGACGTGAATAGTTTCTTCTACAGTTTGTCTTCTTCGATTGAAGACTCTGAAGGCTTTGGAGATTGAAGAATATCCAAGAAAGTTTCCATCATCAGCCTTAGGATCAAACTTTCAAAGGGCATCTCTGTTGTTCAGTATGAAACACTGTCATCCAAAGATGTGAAGAAAGCTAATTGAAGGCTTTCTCCCATGAAAAAGTTCATAGGCTGTCTTATTGAATCTTTTGACTATCAGCGACCTGTTTTGCGTAAAACAAGCAGTGTTGACAGCTTCTGCCCAAAACTGAGTAGGCAGGTGAGAATCGCTGAGCATTGAACGTGCAGCTTCAATAATTGTTCTATTTCTTCTTTCAGCGACTCCGTTTTGTTGTGGTGTTCTCACTGATGAAAAGTTGTGAGAAATACCCTTGCTCTCAAAGAAGGAATCAAGAGAACTGTTTTTGAATTCAGTCCCATGATCACTCCTTATTGAGCGAACGGTCAAGTTGTTCAGGGTTTCCATCTTCCGAACAAAGGTGATGAGTTCTTCAGGGGTGTCACTCTTAGAACATAGAAACATAACCCATGTAAAGCGAGAGAATTCGTCAACTATGACCAGTGTATATTTCTTTCCAGCGATGGATTGTTTGTTAACAGGGCCAAACAAATCCATATGGGGAAGTTGTAGAGGAGATGACACTGAGGAGACTTGCTTTGGTCTGCTTTCCTTTCTCACACGCTGAACATAAAGACTCTTTGGCGTATGAGTGCTGAGGTAGACCAGTGACTAACTCTTTTGAAGAAAGAGTATTCAGTGTCTTGAAGTTTAGATGAGAGAGCCTCTTATGCCATAGCCAGTTGACATCAGATGAGGCTTTTGAGAAGAAACAGGAGTTTTCAGTGGTTGTTGAGTCCATGTTTATTACATAAACATTTTCCAAACGATAACCGCTGAGAGCTATCTTCTCCTTTTTGTCAGCGACAAAGCAGGATTCCTTGGTAAAGATTACCTTGTTATCCATGTCACAAAGCTGACTGATGCTTAGAAGACTATGCTTCAGCCCTTCAACATATGCGACTATTCTGAAGGTTGTTGTACCATTTGAGGTACACCAAACCCTCGGGTATGTCCTTTTCCATTTCCACCGAAAGTCACAGAGAGACCCTTCTCTTCCTTGTATTCAGCGAGCAAGCTTTTCTTTCCAGTCATGTGTCTAGAGCATCCGCTATCGAGATACCAGATACCCTTCTTCACCTGCATTACAAAGGAAGATTAGTTTTTCTTGGGTACCCACTTAACCATGTGTACACGTTTGTCAGTAGAAGTAGTTGGAATGGAAGGTTCAGCAGTCTTCGCAGCATTTGAAGATTCAGCTTTGTCAGTCTTCACTTTGGTTAATTTCTTAACCTCAGTGGTCTTCTTTGCCTTGGGGGCAATGATCTTCACCTTAGCTATCTTTTCAGCTTTGGTGGCTGTGGGGCACTTACTAGCAATATGATCAGTAAGTCCACAATGATAACATTTCCTATAACTAAAAGTAGTTCTAGGACCA
Source organism: Saussurea involucrata (assembly GCA_033807775.1). NCBI lineage: Eukaryota > Viridiplantae > Streptophyta > Magnoliopsida > Asterales > Asteraceae > Saussurea > Saussurea involucrata. Next base: position 83,595,061 of record CM066315.1, on the reverse strand, counting down.
TTTGCATGCTGAGCTTTAGATTTTGAATTAGAAGGACCAGCACCAAATAAGCTATTGGCTTTAGAAATGGGAGGAACATTTAGTTCTTCGGATTTCTTACCAAAAACATCCACTCTGATTCTAGGAGTAGATCGCTGAATAGATCCACGCTGAGTAGATCCAGAGATCTGATTCCTTGATCCAGAGGGATAGGTCACTGAAGCTTTAGAAGCATTCAGCTTAGGTACTAAGGTACCCTTCTGAGGATTTTGGTTAAAAGTAATTCCTTTACCTTTGTCTTTAAAGACAGAGGTAGGTTTTGATAAACCATTTTCTCTTTACCTTTTGAAGAGGTAGAAATTTCCTCAGGGATAGACGGTCTAGAAGAGGAACAGTGAGAGGATGAACTATCAGCGACTGAGGATACGAAAGTTCCGAATAAGAGCATGGAACGATCAGTGGTTGGTTCTAGAGTATCAGCTTTGCAACCAAGACCACGTTTATCACTCAGGGGAATCTGAGACTTAATTATCTCAGTGATCTTTGTTGAGGAATTATACCATCCATCAACAGTAGCTTTTTCAGCTTTCAATGCAACGATAGCTTCTTCTCGTTCGATTTTGACTAGCTGATTTAAGTGAACTTGATCTTTAAAATCTTCTTCAATTTTAGAAAGATTTTCTATTTGAAGGTGACAGTTTTTAAGCTGTTCAACGAGATCAAGGTTTTGATTTTCAACTACAGTTTTGCCATTCATGGCTTCATATAAACTTCTAGTTAAGAGATCGATCTTTTGAAGACTACCAGCTTCATCAATATTTGCAATATTGGTAAAGAAGGAAGGTGATACCTGAGTTGCAGAGGTTGAAGTAGAGGGAATGTCAGAATTGTCTTCCTCATCTTCAAGTTTGGCCATAAGACAAAGATTGGCTTCATCATCTTCAGAGTCAGATGATTCTTCCTCATTAGAGTCAGCCCAATCATAGTCACCCATCAGGCCTTTGCCTTTCTTCTTAAAGCTTTTCAGCTTCGCATACCTTTCTTTCAGCTTGGCGTATTTGTCATCTCTATTCCTGGGAATAAAGGATTTCTTGGGAAACGCTGAGTTTCTCGAAACTTTCGTTGACCTGCACTCGTTAGCGAAATGTCCTATCTTTTCACAGTTAAAACAAGTAGCAGTAGCCTTATCAATAGGAGCTGATGATCTTGGCTTGTCAGTAATGGAAAGAGGTTTGTTCTTTCTGAACATTTTCTTTTTGGTGAATCTCCTTAACTTTTTAGTGAGGAGAGCCAAAGATTCATCATCATCTGAAGAGGCAGAATCTGATGACCTTTCAGAGTTACTTTCCAACTCAGTGATAGTGACCGAGGGTCGCTGAGTGGAAGGTTCCTCTGAGATTAAAGCAACAGGGGTGCTTTTGGAATCTTTTACAAGATTCTTCTTAAGATGACTCGATTGCTCATGATTCAGCATCGTGCCATATAAGGTAGAAAGGGTCATTGATTTTAGATCTTTTGACAGCTTGAGACACATAGAATAACTGTCCCAGCTTTCAGGTAAACATTCTAAGAACTTTGTCAGCACTTCAAAGTTAGAATATTCCTTACCAACAGTTTTCAGATCTATTATTAAACAGTTAAAACGTTGGTGTACTTCAGAGAGAGTTTCATTCTTACCACAAATGAAGCTTTCATACTGTCTTACCAGGTTGATCTTTCGAGAGTCCTGGACTTCAGAAGTACCTTCATACTGAACACAGATTGTGTCCCACATAGCTTTTGAGGTTTTCAGGTTCATGACGGAATGGTAGACTTCGTCAGGAAGAGCCATGGATAGTATGGATCTGGCTTTAGTGTCGATAGCCACTTTCTTCTTATCTTCATCAGTCCACATATGAACATCCTTAGGAATCAGCCTTTCTGGAATAGCAGGTCTATTCTCAGTGGCTAGAACTGTAGCATCAATTCTTACAGGAATATATGGGACGTTTTCAAGATAATAAGGCATAGTTGGGTCTACACCTTCTAAGAAGAGAATCATCCTATTTTTCCATAGATTAAAATTATCTCTGGAGAATCTAGGGGGTTTTGCAAGAGAACCATTGTCAATATAGTTTGTGTTTGTGTTGGTAGCCATTTTCAGAAATAGCAAGGAAGAGAAATCTTAGTATAGATCAGATCTTGTTTATGAGATTAAACAAATCTGCTCTGATACCACTTGTTGGTCCCGAAGGGCTATACAAGTTTGTAGAAGGGGGGGGGGGGGTTTGAATACAAACACATGTTTTTACTTTTCTAAATTGTTTATTGATAAATCATTAACAGTTTACAGCTTGTTGCGGAACAAGATTAAGGATAAACCTAAATCTAAACAAGTTGGAACACTAAGTTTCTTGCACTAAGAAAGAGAAGGAAATTACTAATAATAACCTATCTCAAGATAAGAAAGATGACTCGACCAGAGTTTACGAGTGCTTCAAAAATGAAGCTAGAGTCCTTCTTATATACTGCATGCATTTAATGCATGGCAGTTTATACATTACACGTGGTAGCAGCTCATTGGTTGTATGTCATTGACCTTTGTAGACAACCTTAGTAGCCGCATGTTTGAACAGTGTAGTATCAGAGTGGTTGTACGATTTCAGACAATAAGAAGGTTCTTTTTCTGACATATCGTACAGAGTCGTGCAAGGGTGGTTAAGACAAAAGTAGTTTGTACGGAGGACTTCATGATCAGCTTTCGTTGATTCAGCGATCTATCATTCTATATCAACGAATGATAAAGTTCAGCGATAGCTGAAGTCTTGTACTTGATACTTCACGTTGAGTGGACAAATCTGAGTCTTCGCTGATCCGCATTAGTTCATTAGGAGACTTGTCGCTGGTTCTTGAGCTTGATCTTCGACTTCAGCGTAGAACCTATGTTGACGTGAAACTTGTCTTCAGGGATCATAAGTAAACAACTAACTTATCAACGATCACCATAAGGACTGAACAGGCTCAGAGCATTATGGTGAACAGTGTTCGCTGAATGTTTAATCTAAAGAGCGAGAGTTCCTATCAGCGGTACTGTAAGATCTTAGTACTTATCGGCGATAGTGAAACTCTGATACATATTGTTTACTTACAATTTTCACTAAGTATTTAAGAGAGGGTCATTATCAAATCACTGAGGGTTTGGATCAACATACAACTTTGACTTTCTCACTTAATACCTTGACTTTGACTCTTTAAAGTCTCTACTTTGACTTTTACAATGCTTTGACTTCTTACAATTAAACATCAAATCTTGAATACATTTTATGCACTAACAATCTCCCCCTATGGATTCAAGATTTAAAAAATTGACGACGATAGTCTTCAGCTCTTTGTAACTTCAGATCTTCAACACTTTAAGTACTTTGAACAATCTCCTTCTTCGCTTTGAAGGAAGATCAATCTTTGAAAAATAACTCTGAAGAATCTTTGAATAAGTATTGTCTTCAGAAATTGAATCTGACTGCTTTAGTCTTCAACTGGATCTTCATCGTCAAATAGTCATCAAGGTCTTGAAACACAAACTTCATATCTTTGTGGTGTTGGTCAAAGTCTTCAAATAAAATCTTCATCTCTTCGAATCTTCAAATCATTGTAGCACAGATCTTTGCATCTTTGAGAAATATCTTCAGTCTTTGAATGTTAACATGCTTTGAGCTTTAATTGGGTTTTGAGCTTCAATGGGCTTTGAATATCTTGAACTGTGTATCTTCACTTCTTCAACAATGAACATCTTTGAATTTTGAATATTTGTCGAATCATCTCGAAACATCTTGAAACATCTTGAACTTTTTAACTCGAGTTTCTAGACTTTAACAAAACTTCACTTTATCTTGAAATTGAAACTTTCAAATCTTCTCCCCCTTTTTTATGATTGTGAGCATCATGATCATCAAAACTTCAACATCAAATTCAGTAGTCTTTGAATACCAATAACAATCTCCTCCTTCTGATCTGAATATTCGTCAATTCCAAAAATATTTATCCGAATCTTTTCAAATTCAGATAAAATGAAAGTGGTAACCCTGAAACAACGAATGAATCAGTTAAAATGCCTATAAGTTGCACGAAGCCACTTAGTACAACGAATGCACTTTGGAAAGGAGCTTTTTGATGTTCACTCCTCCAGAGCTTCCATTCAATCATCGAAAAACCACAAAGGAAATTCTATGAACGTTATGACAAGAAAACATATTCCTTGTGTGTGCGTGCTTGTGTAGAAATGATTGAAGCAACTTATGCTTGAAAATTAGGCACAAAGTGTGTAAACTGTTAAGACAACAACAAGTTTTCCACGGACTCAATGTGCATGAATGAAGAGCGAAGGTGGGGCAAACTTCCTTCTTTTTCAATATCTAGACCTTCCGAGTGAAGATCAGATAGATTATATGTTGCGTCCCCAAGAAAATTGAAACATTTCTTTGTTGAGAAAGAAATGAGTAGCTGGTGGGGTTAAATTCAAGAGTTGGCATGGGCTAGTTGCCTGTTTCAATGATGGTCACCAAAGAGTGTGAACCAATCAGTAATATGGCTTCCCGGCTCAGAAAGTGGATAGTGCAGAGTTCTCTTATTCTTTTAACTCTGTTCTTACACCCTCTTTCTGTTTTTAATCCGCTCACTTCTAACCAGACTCTCATTTACATTTTACCTCAGCACAATGAGATACTCAACCGTATGAGTTATCTCCCCCACTCTTTGATTTCGACCCCTCACCCCTCAATCACTCAAGGATAACTTCTTGGGTAGGAAACACAGGTTAACGTGGATCCATAGAAGTTTTGTAAAATCTCAAACTGATTCCCATGAAATTTTGTCCTAAAATGTTGCGTTGTTCAACAGTTTATCTTGAACAATTAAGAATATCGGCATTTGATTAACATTGCCATCAGAATGTATGCTCCTCAATAATATCATGAATATTTGAGCATTTGATCTTTGAAGATTTCTCAAAACAAGAATATTGAAAGAATGAAATTAATTCGAAAGACTTGTTTGAGAATCTGACAATGTATCAATCAGATCAAATAACATGAATGATAATCATGAAGGATAACCATGTAAGGTTAAGGGTATCAAAGAATTGGATATATTGTTTATATGAACAAATATAAACATCTTTGAATGAAACGTTTAAGTTCTTACGCTGAAATGAATATGATGCTCAATCAAATTTTGAAAATTCTAACGGGAGTATTACCATCGGAAAATTGTTTCTTTTTGAGACATGGTAATAACAAAGTCAATATGAAGCTGAACCGGTGTGTATGAATACTTGAAAATATAGAAAAGATAATACGCAAGTATTAATCTTTAGAAACACACGATCATAATTGATGTTATAACAATCCAAGATCTATATATGTATATATATATATGAAAAACATTTAAAATCACACTTCTAAATTCATAAAATCTGTTTGAGAATCGAGAAGTGGTTTGAACATTTAAGAACACGTTCTTCATGCTTGAAAGACGTTCTTCTTTCAAACAATCTCAGATTGAGTTTAGAAGATACATACAGTTAAACGTTTAAGCTCCCCCTCAAATTATGATAGACTGATGTAAAATCATATAAGCTCCCCCTCAATATCTGCAAAAGATCTTAATTGAGACAAAATTAGTATGTATAGCATTCAAAGTCTAAAACAAATAAGTACGAGTTCTAAACTGATGTGTTTAGAAGTCAAAAACTTTGAAGAACGGGTTCTAAACTGAGATGTTTAGAAGCCATATTCTCTTTGAAGTCCGGGTTCTAAACTGAAGTGTTTAGAAACCATAAGTTCTTTGAAGTACGGGTTCAAAATGACGTGTTTAGAAACCATTGTTTCTTTTATGCTCGGGTTCTAAACTGATGTGTTTAGAAACCATTGTTTCATATGCTCCCCCTACAAAAAAGCATATAAAAAGATTTGTAAATAAGCACATATATATCAAAAACATAAACAAATATTAGAATTTCTCCCCCTAAAATCATGCATATATTTCAGCATCGGTACTCTTCTTCAAATTGCACACTTCTCTTCTGTTTTCCCGTCATGTGTTCGGTATAGTTCTGGAATTCCGTACGACACATGATGAACCTGCAAAACAGATTAAATAGATTTTGGTACCCAATGGGACTTGGGTCCTGGTTTGTTATGTGCTTTTCTTTTTGAAAGAATATTATAAGTACCATACCAAAATTGAACATTTTCTTGCTTAATGAAATCATTAGTTCCACAAAAAGAACAACAAAGTTTCTTTTGTGCCAACCTAATCAGATGATTTGCAGAATATCTAGGATTAGGTTTAGCGCAAGATTTACCTTTATGAGCATTGTTCTTTTTGTTCACCGTAGGTGGAGGAACATATGATTTTGTTGCATCGTTCATAGGTGTAGAACCCTTTACCTTCCATTCCATCTTTACAGGCTTGTAGATAGGTATATCATAACTTGTAGCATTACGGTTGTAGAAAAGATTAGAAGGTCGCATCTGATCTTTTGATTTGACAGACGTTGTCGAATAAACAGAAGAACAGACGTTGTCGAATAAACAGAAGAACGTTCATGAACAGAACCAGAAGCAGTCTTTGATGAATCAGTTGAACCATCATTCGGCGATTGTTCAGATGATTTAACATGAATCTTAGTTGCTTCCAAATTCTGAACTTTATCAGACAGAACATTCCTTTCTTGAACAGTCAGATCAAGTTTCTTCTGTAGATCAGATTTGAGCTTCTGCTCTTTCATAGCTTCCGTTGCTAAAGTAGATAACCTCCTTGTTAGCTTTAAAATTTCAGCCTTAAATATGTTTCTCTCCTCTTCAAAGTTCTTCTCTAAATCAGATATTTTCTTTGAAAACTAAGCAGACATTGTTTCATAAGATTTTCTTTCAGTATCAAAATCTGCTCTTTCCTTTTCAAGCTTTTCTTTTTCTAAGAATAACACCTTCTCAAAATCAGAAACTTGTTTTGAAAGATTTATGCATCTAAGTTCAGGAGCTTTCTTTTCGTTCTCCAAAACAATTATCTTTTCATCAATCAAAGCATTATGGTCAGGAAGCTTCTTTGAGACGTCAAATTCACAAGTTGTTCCTTTGTCACAAACTTCAGGCTTTGAATTCTCCTTGGAAACATGGTTAGACTTAAAATCACCATCATAATCTTTTTCAAAAGAAGAATTTTCAAAAATAACCCACTTGTTCTTTGCAAATTCTTTTCTTTCTTTTTCCAAAACATTTTCCAAATTAATTACTTTCTTGGAAAGCTCACTTATCTTTGCTTCAAAAGATTTGCATTCAGTTGCAAAATTTGCTTTTTCACTTTCAAATTGGTTATGCTCAGAGAGAAGAATATTCTCAAGATCTGCCACTTTCTTTGAAAGTCGGAGACATTTATGATCAATCTTTTGTTTAGCATCAAAAATGGCTTTTGATGAAACCGAAAACTTTTTGATCAAAGAATGTTCAATTTTAACAGTCTCCTTTTCCACCTCATCTTTGAAACTAGAAGAAATTTCCTTAAAACTATTTGAATAAACAGTTGAAAGGAGATCATTTTCATATTCAAATTTGATCCTTTGTTCTACAAGGGAGATTTCAAGTTCAATAATTTTCCCTTCTAGAATCAATGTACGAACATATTTCTTAGTTTCAAAGACTTGGTTTTGGTTATTGACTGGCTTTGTAGCACAAATGTCAAAATAATTGTTTGGAAGTGGTTTATCTAGATTGTTGAGAATCTTCAACGTCTCATTAGTATAGCAAAATGGAAGTTGGATATGAGTTGTTAAAGCTCTTTTTCTTTGTTCTTCTCTTTGTGTTTCCTTTTCATCAGTCCAAAAAATTTCATAATCGGGCCAATATCGTGCGTACCTTAAACATTCAAAATTATACACTGTCGGTATTGCTTTGATACCTTTGGCTCCATATTTTGGACATTCATAACCAAGCCCCCAATATTTATTGACATTGCTTACATGTCTTGGCTTGTTCATGAAAATTGTTTGATCAGTTTGATCTCTCAAATAAAGCTTCTTTTCCAAAACTTTGATTTTGTCCAAAAAATCTGTGATTTGAGAGGTAATATTTTTCAAAGAAAGTTCGCTCTCACTATTCTTTTTCTTTAGAATAACGTTTTCAGCTTCCAAAGAATTTGCTTTTTCCTCAATCTCCTTGAAAACACCTCGTGATGACAATTCGGAGATCCTCTTTTTCAACTCAATGTTTTCAGTTTCCAAGATCTTTGCTTTTTCCTCAGATTTGTCAAGTTTCACAGAACATTCAGATGTTTGAAATTTTGGTTTTTGAAGATCTTTGAGAGACGTTCTAAGAGCACTTTCAGATATCTCAAGACGTCGTGTGAGTTCTTCATTTTGCTTTTCTAAATGGCATATCTTTTGTGAATCATACCACCAATATTGAAATTCAGTCATTGTTACCTGTAAGAGATTAAAAATTGATCGTAGTCAGATACTTCGTGAGAAGTAGAATTATGCACACACGATAATCAGAGAAAAATCGATTAAAGTCAGAAAAATTTTCAAAATTAAAATTTTGAATAACAAATTATAAAATTTGTCATTCAAAAATTAATTCCGAAAAATAAATGCGGAATACTGGACTTTAAATCGGCAAACCTGCAAAAAATAAGAAAAATATATCAGTTTCGACCAAATGAATAGTAACTGTCTTACAACACTTGTAAGACAATACCAAATGAATAGTAACTCTCGCACAAGGCTTGTACGACTAAACCAAATAAATAGTAACTCTCGCACAAAGCTTGTACGACTAAACCAAATGAATAGTAACTCTCGCACAAGGCTTGTACGACAGTTATGAATGTTAGTATCGTGCGACAGTTATGAGTTTATGAACACAATATTGTACGACACTTATGAGTCTAGTTGCGTACGACAGTTATGAATCTATGAACACTTCTTCGTAAGACAGTTACGAATTTCGAACCCAAAAATCTTCTAAATGCTCTAAATCACTCAAATCATAACCAAATGATTTGAAACTTTGCAGATCACTTTGTGAACACTATCTGAACACTTCTTGTTTAGATTATACTACCAAAAACACATAAAATCATTACCTTTCGATTCAAAACAGAAAACTTCCAAAAATCTCGAAAAATCACCAATATACGATCAAATGATGTTCCTTTGATCTAGTATCTTGCATAAACTTGTTAGAAACTCTAAATCGATCACTTCTATGCCAAAAAAATACAATCAAATTCCGAATTTTGAAGATTTTTATAAGAAAAATCTCAAAAACTCAAAAACTTCAATTTTCTTAAAAAATTGACAAAAATTTCTTCAAATTGTGCATAATCCGATCTGATTAAGCTCTGATACCACTTGTGATCCCAGATCTAATCAAGTAACAATGACAAACTCAAGAGATCTTCATTAGAATGGGGAAAGATACAAGATTGGGAGTGAGATCCACTTTCTCTCTCTAACTTCTCTCTCTAAAATGTCATTCCTCTCTTTTGCCCACTCTCTCTCTATGTACGTATGATTTACAATTGTGAGACTCCCACCTAATTCTATTACAAACTTCCTATTTATACAATTTTGACTTTCTCACTTAATACCTTGACTTTGACTCTTTAAAGTCTCTACTTTGACTTTTACAATGGTTTGACTTCTTACAATTAAACATTAAATCTTGAATACATTTTATGCACTGTAACGACCCGGTATCCCATAACATACATAATATACATCATTTAACATATCATACATAACGTCGTTACTTTCATAACAAAATACATAATAATTCACATTCGGTCCCACTGTCTCGAAACTATACAATACAAAAACGTAAACATATCCTAGTCTTCGTCAACTATCAACCGCCTCCTATGCTTTGTTCTTCCCTTTGCTAACAAAAGATCCTTGACCTGGAATACATATTTTTAAAAGGAAAATGAGGGTTCGACCAAAAGGTCTAGTGAGATAATCCCTGTTAGTTTAGAAATCCTTTTTATAAAACACACATATACCACAAATAATTAAATACCAAGTAAGACTCGTGCATCGTGTTCATCTCCTCGTTCCCATGGCCAAATTAGCTGGTTGCGAGCCAACTAATCAATTTACACCACTGTACTAAATACAGCCAACACCACTGTCCCTCTGTACAACCAACTTCCACCGGTCCAAAAACCCGGCCGACGTGCTCTCGTGTAGTGTAATACTCATATAAATACAATATATATCTCAATACATCATATTGTCATTTATAAACACTTAATCACACCATTTATCACATTCCCAAACCACACACATATGTATTCCAGTTGAAAACATTTTAAATAAAAACTCACCGGTTTGCTTAACCAAAATGCTTTCAAACCTTTCTCAAACGGCACAACTTTCACCCCAAATCCAACGAATCTGAAACAAATAGACACAAGCATCTCCTTACCAAAAGAACACAAAAGATATACTTAACAGGCTATGAACTCTGGATCAATCTACCTAATTCTCATCCTCAAAATGACCAAACAGTTAAAGTTCTCGGATAGCCTAAAATAACCCGGACAACTAGACTTTCCGAATACATACCCAATCCGGACAACCTGAACTATCCGGACAGCAAGCAATCCGGATACCATCCGGTATTTCATTCCATCCGGAAACTTACAACAAAAAGGAACTTACCCGGACACTTGACTCGTCCGGACACCATCAACAAAGCTACCCGGACACTACCAACAAAAGTATCCGGACACATTCATTCTATCCGGAAACCACTGTCTGTTTATGCATTTTCTACCCAGAATTCGGCTGAATCAACCCAAATCATGAAATCTATGATTCTACTCCGATAGGAACTATCTAATAGCAATTACCAACATAAAATGTAAAGGAAACATACCTTGAATCACTTCTAAGTACACCAATTGAAGCCTTAACTTCACTTTTCTTTCTTTTCTCCTTTTGCCTCAAAACACACACACACACACACACACACACACTGAAATCTGGATAATATCTGAGTTGTGAAATATCTGAGATTCTTAAGAGATAATATCCACCTATATTACCCATTTAAACCTTGAACTTCCCAACAATGCCCCAAACACCCCTAAACTTATAATTTACCCAATCTTACCCTAATATTCAACTTTAAAATTAACCAAACTTAACGGAAAGGAGATTTTAACTAACGAATTTACCCGGGGTATTACATCATCTCCCCCTTAAAAGAATTCCATCCCGGAATTTGGTTAAGCGAAATGGTATGAACACTTACCACTGCTATCTCGAACCCAATCAAAGCCATAGAAACTAACTGAATAAAGACCCCACCTCTATCTATATCTCTAACACAGATAAGCAACAAAGAACGGAAATACTAATAATCGTTTTACACCGAAGTCACTTAACACTTTAGCATGTATAGAGTTTGTTAGGATATACCTGTAACCTCATTCGAAATTTCCTCTGCTTCTTGAGCCGTCATATGAAAGACTCGACCCTTTGCTTTTGGTACTTCGGCCTTTTGTGTTCCTCCTGGCCTAACATCCGTTGGCTTCACCATCATACTACCCTGCTGTGGGTTCCGTTGTGGACATTCTGACTTAATATGATCAGGGGAGTTGCAAGAGAAACATAATCTAGTTACCCGACAATCTCTCGCGATTTGACCAGCCTTTCCACATTTGTAGGACTTTCGGGAATCACCATAGCAGTTTCCTTGATGAATACGGTCACATGTTGAACATGGTCTTCTTTCAGCTGGCCTGAAAGGTGAATAACTATCAAACCTAGGGGATTCGTTTTCTTCCGAATCGTACGTCGTTTCTTCCAGTTTTCTTTTTCCAGTACTTTTATCACTAGCACTTCTCCCTTTATCTTGCTCCACGGTTTCCGCTGCGTCTACTGCGGCAGAGAAAGTTTCTGGTCCTTTAGCAATCACAAAACTTCTGACTTCTGCATTCAGCCCAAAGATAAACCTCTCAATCTTCATGGCCTCCGTAGCAACGTAGTATTCCGCAAAACGAGATTTTTCCAAGAAACGAGCGGTGTAGTCCCGAACTGACAAATTCCCTTGCTGCAAGTTCATAAACTCCCCTTCCAATTGTTTAACTGCGGCTTGAGGACAAAACTGTTTCCTGAAGGCTATCACGAATTCTTTCCAAGAGTAAGTAGAATATATATCAGATCCTCCCAAGGAAATATGTGCTTCCCACCAATATAGGGCATCGCCTTTCAACATTGCAGTTCCATAGAGTACTCTATCCTCTTCAGCGCATTTACTAGTCTTGAAGATAGTTTCTATTTCTTTCAGCCACTTCATAGCTTTCACTGGATCCCGATCTCCCGAGTAAGTTGGAGGCTTACAACATAAGAACATTTTGTAGTCACACTTTCTTAGTACTGGTGTGATTGTAGGTGTAATAGGCATCTCGTCTTCCTGACCAGGATCTGGTGTATCGGCTTCATTATGACGAGTTCGATCAAACATTGCTTGTATACTGGCCTGAAGTCTTCCCATTTCAGCTGTTAAATCATCCCAAGTAACAAATTCATTACCTCGCGACGGAGCTCCACTCCCAATTCTACCCCCAATTCTGCCTCCAATTCTGCCTCCACCTCTTTCACCCCCTCTTCCCCTTCCTCCGGCTGTTGGGTTTGTTCTATTCGGATTTCCTCCTCCTTCCCGATTCGTTTGTCTAGTACCACTTGCCATTCTGTTGATTCAGACAAGGTTAATATACACGTAAGCACATACCCCATATAACAAGGTATTCCAGTTCAAACATGTACCTGTAAGATCACAATTACACTGTCCAGGTGTAATCTAAAATTACCTTACATGATGTTCCTTCTACCTTTTTATATTTAACATCCCAAGGTTCTAAAATTATTATGGACATCCTACTTCACATGCAGTTTAAGTCTAGGTATAAATCCAAATACCTAAATCTCTTAAACTAGGGCTATGATACCATCTGTAACGACCCGGTATCCCATAACATACATAATATACATCATTTAACATATCATACATAACGTCGTTACTTTCATAACAAAATACATAATAATTCACATTCGGTCCCACTGTCTCGAAACTATACAATACAAAAACGTAAACATATCCTAGTCTTCGTCAGCTATCAACCGCCTCCTATTCTTTGTTCTTCCCTTTGCTAAGAAAAGATCCTTGACCTGGAATACATATTTTTAATAGGAAAATGAGGGTTAGACCAAAATGTCTGGTGATATAATCCCTGCTAGTTTAGAAATCCTTTTTATAAAACACACATATACCACAAATAATTAAATACCAAGTAAGACTCGTGCATCGTGTTCATCTCCTCGTTCCCATGGCCAAATTAGTTGGTTGTGAGCCAACTAATCAATTTACACCACTGTACTAAATAGAGCCAACACCACTGTCCCTCTATACATCCAACTTCTACCGGTCCAAAAACCCGGCCGACGTGCTCTCGTGTAGTGTAATACTCATATAAATACAATATATATCTCAATACATCATATTGTCATTTATAAACACTTAATCACACCATTTATCACATTCCCAAACCACACATATATGTATTCCAGTTGAAAACATTTTAAATAAAAACTCACCGGTTTGCTTAACCAAAATGCTTTCAAACCTTTCTCAAACGGCACAGCTTTCACCCCAAATCCAATGAATCTAAAACAAATAGACACAAGCATCTCCTTACCAAAAGAACACAAAAGATATACTTAACAGGCTATGAACTCTGGATCAATCTACCTAATTCTCATCCTCAAAATGACCAAACAGTTAAAGTTCCCGGACAGCCTAAAATAACCCGGACAACTCGACTTTCCGGATACATACCCAATCCGGACAACCTGAACTATCCGGACAACAAGCAATCCGGATACCATCCGATATTTCATTCCATCCGGAAACTTACAACAAAAAGGAACTTACCCGGACACTTGACTCGTCCGGACACCATCAACAAAGCTACCCGGACACTACTGTAGGTTCCCAGATTCACTTTGTATCATATTAATGGTAGTGAAATAGACAGCGGAAGCATATTAAATAAAGCCATTAAAATGAGTGATTGTGTAAACGATAAATGAACTATGAGAATCAAATATTGAACAGTAAAATGATAACAGGATCAGATATAAAAGTTGCTCATATATTGATAATGAATCACACCAAGAACATGTTCAAGTGTGTTCGGAAATCTCATAGGACAACAATATCGTACGGAGGTAGTGCTTGGGATTGCTGCAGTGTGTGCTTAAACAATTGTGGAAAAACTACTCTTTCCAAAGCTTACAATTGTTTGTTCCACTACCTCACTATATATAGCCCTGATAAAGCATAGACAGTGTACTATCGTACCCTGGAATGACACGTGGAAAGTGTGTCTCCAATCCTTAGGGCATACGTGGAAAGTATGGACACGTGTCTAACACTTAGGATTTCCTACGAGACTTAGGCTGACAGAGGTCTTCACTTCACCAGAGCTCTGTTGAAAGAGCTTTGTTGGTCTTCTGTTAAGTACTTGTTCTTCTGTTGGAAGTCTTCGACAGAGCTCTGTTGAGCTCTGTTGGATCCGACAGAGCTCTGTTGAGCTCTGTTGGTCTTCTTGATGAACTTCTTCCAAGTCTTCTGTCTGATCTCTGTTGGTCTTCTGACTTGAACTATTTTCAATACTTTTACATAACAGATACTTGGGGCTAACAATCTCCCCCTAAGTATTGAAAATACAAATTTACATTTGACAGAGATTTAAATAAAAGAACAGAGAACTTTTACCCCTGTCGAAACCTTGCACTAATCTTTTAGAATGTTACAAAGAGAATAAAAGACCAGTACATTTAAGCAAAATTATCTTCCCTTAAGATTCTGTCAAATCTTCTGATGAGTTCTCGGAAGTTGATCATAAGATAGATCTGGGTGATGAAGTTTCTCTGTTGCTCTTCCTGACATTTTTCTCTTGGGAGATTCTGAATGATATCTCTGAGGTATTCCAGCGACTCTGTTAAGTACTTGTGGATTTCAGCAGCTCTGAGGGCCTTCTTTATCTTCCTCTGTTGGCAGATGAACACTGGAGGATCTCCAACTACTGTTCCAGTTCTGTAGTGTTCATAACCTTCAAGGCTCTCATTTGGTGGTGCAGTCGCTAGTCTTTCTACTTCGAACTCTATGCCTAGCTGAAAATCAATCTGAATCCTTAGATTTATGTGCTCTTGCATAGCGAAGCGTACCTCAGGGAGTGCAGTTCTTGCCTCTTTATATCTGTCACTGAAGTTGTAACAGTAGGCGTGAAGTTGAATCAGATCGTACGGGTTCAAAAGTACGAGATCGTTGTCATTGAAGCTCTCAACCTTTGCGTCGTTTGATTCAACAATGAACTCATGATAGCTCATCTGTGTTCTGATGTGCCAAAAGATCCTGTGCTTGATGTCTACGATTCTGCGTATTCCAAAGTCAGAGTTAATGTTCTTGTTCAGACCAGACTTTGTTTCGATGAATTTGCGTCGCACATCAGAGATCGTATTGATCCTGCAGGGGTTATAGTATGGGTTGATTGGCATAGCATTAACAGGTATTGTATCATGGTCATCATACAGATAGGCAAATATCTCTTCTAGCGGTGGTTTACCAGAGTGTTGGTTTGAGGATTCGAGATTCTGTTTGGTTTGCATGGGATTTGAGTCTTCATGGGTTTCGGTCATAAGTCTGTCGATGTGTTGAACAGACTCTTGAGGTTGGCTTTGGCTTGTTTCTTCACCAGAGAACGGTTCTGTTCTCTCTGGTTCTGTTCTTGGTGAAGTAGGAGGGGTGTCCAAAATACTGATCTCTGGTGGTTGAGATGAGGGTTCAGTTGGCTTGATGACCCTATCTTTGAACATGTAGTCGAAAATCATCATGGGTATCTCTGGTAGGTCTTCAATTGTGTTCCCTTGACCTCCTGCTTCTGTTGTTTCAGCCTCTGTTACCTCGACCTCTACTACCTTCTCTTTTCCCTTGACAGATCCCTCTGCCTCTGTTACCTCTGTTGTAGATTCTTTTTCCTTTTCCTTCTCCTCTTTCTCAGCCTCTTTCTCAGTCTCTTTCTCAGCCTCTTTCTCCTTCTCCCCCTTTTGTTGTTCTGACGACTCACCTAGCTGATCATCTGATGGGCCTTCAGAATCGTCTCCATCATCAGAGAGAGCATCCCCTGTATCTGGTGAGGGCGGAATAACAAACTTTGGTCGTTTAGCAGAGGGTTCGCCATCAGGTGCTCCTTCTGCAGGTCTTTTCCAGGAGATTAAGTTCTTGAACTCTGTTGCGGCTTGTTGGAGGATGTCTTGAAGTTCTTTTGCGGCCGTGCGGACTCAATAACTTGATTCGCAAAGTTTACATTTTTTGAATCAAGTGATTTTGCACATGCTTTTCTGTTGCTTGGGCTTTCATCACGAACTTCGAAGACACATTCATCATTCGGCTTAGGACTTGTTTACTGAATTCACCCATCTGGCCGACTGTCATGGGTAAGTCTTTAGGGCTAGGGCCAGATATGGTGATGGGTGTTGCTGAGGAGGTTGTGGCTTCTGTTATGGCAACCTTAACAGAGTTGTTAATTACCTCTGTTAAGGTTCTTATATTTGAGTCTGACAGAAGCAAGGAAGGAATAGGTAAGGTTCTGTTCATTTGAGCGGTGTGGTTTTCTATTACAAGGGTCTTCAGGGAGGCTAGTTCTGTTGAGAATTTTGTTCTTTCCTCTGCTCTGACCCTTTCTGCCTCTGTTCTGAGCCTTTTCTGCTGCCAATTCTGACGTTATCTTGGCAATTTCTTCTGTTCTTGCTCTTTCTGCCTCTGCTCTGAGTTGTTCAACTTCTATTCGGAGTCTTTCGGCTTCGGTATTTCTTTTAGTTATCTCCGTAAAAGAAGTTGTTATTCTCTGTAGCTCTGCTCTGAGAGAAGCATTCTCCGATTGGATCAGCTCCTCCTTCTGTGAATTGATAAGTTTATACTCATTCAAGGAGCTGTTGATACTATCACAGAAGCCTGTAAACTCTTCTTTTGTGATGGTATCAACGGGGATATCCATGTTTCCAACAAATGGATTCAAGTTGACCTCGAGTTCAGAGGTGCCTACGTTAAGAGTTGTGTTGAGATTGGCTCTTGTAGGTCTTCCACTAGATCCTTGACGTTCATGTTCAGGGGAAACATCTACAGGTGTTCTGTGATAAATCCCAAATCTAGCACAAAGTAATGAACAAGTGTTGAGAGAATCTAGAGAGCAATCTTGTCATCCATATATTGATTTCAAAGTGTAAAATGACAAATGCTTCAAGTTATTATCCAAAATAACAAAGGAACTCCTTTATATAGTAGGACATGACAAGCCCATGCCTCTACTAAGGAGAAACAGTATAAGATATTAATACTGTCTTGATAGCTACAAAAATGCCCTAACAATCTCCCCCTTAGCTATCAAGGCAGAAAGGGTCTTCTTCTACTTCGAAACCCAAGATGCGTTTCAATCCTTCGCATAGCCATTCTGAAGCTCAATTTTTCATCTATCTCTTCAATGGCTCTTGACAATACTCTTCTAGGTCTTGAAGACATCCAATTAACTTTTCGTTCAGCATCATGTCTTTTGAGCTTTTCGACTAACTGAAGTCTTACAATTTTAAGCGTACCATCAGAATATTTTTCCAACTCATTAAACCGAATGAATATCTTGTTTGCACCATTACTGAACACAACACCAAACTCTGGTTCTCCAATCACACAATATAAAGGCATCCTCATCAATCCAGTCAATTCTTGATTTGGTCTTAACAGATTTATTCTTGGTTGATAGCTTTCCACACCCATCTGCAAATCATGACACTGTGTGAATAAAACGTGTCTTCTCAGAAATCTCTTAATGGCATTCAAAGCAAGAGTTACGTTTTCCCTTCTGATCTGAAGATCTCTGAAATGATGATACAAGAACTCAAAATCTTCCATGGTTAAATGACAGAAATCAGCTTCAGTAAACCTATAATCTCTGCAATCTTGCCTTTGAACAAGAAACTCTGGATACCACAACTTGTAATACAGTCTAGCTGTTACCTCCTTTATAGACACAATCAACTTCTTGCTCCTCACCTCTCTTTTCTTTTGACACTTGTCCCTTAGAAAGTACATATATTCGAACTTGTATTCGGCTGTTTGATCTGTAATACCCAACACAGCGTAGGGATTCAAAGTTCTGATTCTGTGCACAAACAGTCTTCTTTCTTCTACTTCTAGGAAAGGTGTTCTCAAATACAAAGTTCTTTGTCGTTGTTCAAGTTCAGTCAATTTTCTGCTCCGTGAGGATGAAGGACCAGGTTGATCAGCAGGATTAGAAGGACCAGCTTCATCATGACTATGAATGATAGGAGGTATTGAAGATGTAGTGGATTGAGGATCAGTCTCTTCGGATTTTGGCTCTTTAGATAATGGATCATGAGAATGATGTGGTTCAGATACAGGTATAGTGGTTTGAGTTGAAGTAGATTGGTTAAGGTTGATGGTTATAGGTGTAACAGAAGGTTGTTCTGACATCAAAGTGGTTGAGATATGTTCGGGTGAGTGTACAGGGCTAAAGATTATTTCTTCAGGAGTTTGTGGCCCATATATCTCTGACAAAATATCAACCTCTTCTTCATTAAATCCAACACCTTGATCTTCTGGTTCATAAGTAAATACCAAAAGTGGTTCTTCTTCCTCCTTAACTTTCCAATACCGATCATAAGCTCTTGCACTTTCATCAGTTTCTTCATCATCAGAACTAATTTCAATCAACTCCACAGATTGCACGAATCGATCAACCACTTCTCTTATCTCCTTTTCATTTACCTCAGGCTTTTCAACCATTGGTTCTATATTCGGATCAACATATAATACGATCTGTTTTCCTCTTTGATCACCCATAGCACCTGATTCAAACATCTTAGATATTTCAGCAACAGTCGGATTCTTTTTCTGACCTTGAGAGCTTTCTGACTCAGCTCTTCTCTTCTTACTCATCTCCCCCTCATGATCATGATCATCGGGATCCTGATCATGTCTTCTTTTAGTACTCTGAGCTTGAGTCTTACACGACTGTTCCATTAATGCTTTCAACTCAACAATTGACTGCTTCATATCACTTAAAGATTTCACAACTTCAGACTTGAAAGTAGATAACTCTTTGGATAATGCTTGAAACTGTGTGGGTGTAACTGAAGGTGTAGGTGGAAGTGGGTTTGGAGTAGATTGGAAATTCTGAAGTAGAGATAACAAGGTTTTACTTTGCTGATCTTCAGGACTCATAGACATCAGTTTGGCATAGAATAAATCCCTTAATTCATCAACACTTTGATCCACTGGTGGTTGTTGCATAGGAGAAGACTGAGGTACTCGAGGCGGAGCCAGATAGATTTCTGGACGTGGACGTACAGCTGGCTCATAAGTCATCGGTTCTTTTCCCTTCAACTGATTCTTCACACCTTGTAACTCCCGGATGAACATAGTTTCAATGTCCTTTAGGGCGCCATCGAAGTTTTCCCTTGTCACAAAGACGGGTAAAGTAACACCGGCACCACTTAGGTTTGCCGTTGACACAACAGTTGTTGCAACTGTGTGACCTACACTCAGTGTTGGCATAGTGTTAGCACTGGTAGGATTTCCACTCTGTCCTTGTAGTCCTGTAAAAGAATCTACTCTGAGTGTTCCGGATGAGTCACGAAGACGCGCATCAGATGTTCCTGAAAGTGTCCTATTCAAAGAATCAAATATATTAGGAACAGGCACTAGACTCGAACTTTGTGCAGGAAAGAAGGTCGAGGACTGGGGAGGAAGTCGCTCTGTTTCAATATCCGGAATCTCCGAACGAGATCCAGATAGTGTTTGTGCTAAAACCCCGTGAGAAAATGAGACAGTTTCTTGTGAAGAAGAAGCTGAATAGCTGGCAGAGGTGTGCAATTGCGTTACTGGGCGAGTAACGACTTGTTCAACACCTGATCCCAACAAATGAGATCTGGTGGTGGATGTGGCTGCCCTTCTGGAATAGACAGTTTGGATATCTTTCACACTCTCCATATTCTTTTCTTCAGTTTCTCTCACAGTCTCACATATATTTTCAACTGATACTCCCTCGGGTCTCCTTATGCCTTCCGTTCCTTCACTAACTTGAGTCGACATTAAAGGCATGTCATCAAAGTTTAAGCTTTCCACATTAATATTATCTGACATATTCAATTGTGGAAATTCAAAGATATCAGAAACGTTACCAAACCAGTTTTCTTCAGTAGTAGCATCAGCACCAATATTTCCAGCATTCCCTTGATCATCATCATTATCATCGTTGTCATCTTCATCACCATCACGATGTTCCTCCGCTGAATCAGACGCATTATCAGACTCTGTACTATCACTAGAGTACTCAACTAAAGGAGGATCCCCAATGTGTTTAGGAATTTCTCCCTCAGAATCGTGTTGTACAAGATCATCTGTATGTGTGTCCTCGGACGATGACCCTGTATCTTCAAATACAGATGTATGATCCCCACCAGTTCCCCTCTCGGTGTTTTCCCTCGACTCTCCCCGTTCAGTAGCCCGTGCATCCTGAACACTCACCGACTCCTCTCGCCTAGGGGTTGAGTCTGGGGTAGGTCCCTCCGGTTCTGGCTGGACCATAGACTCTCTATACTCGATAATGCACTCAACGTCCTGATCCGCGTATCGAAGAAATCCTTCAGGTAACGGCATCTCATAATCAAATTCAGTTTTACGAAACTGAAGATACTGCATAGCTTTCTCGGGCACAGAAGGATGATTTGCTCGTCTTGGAATTTCTCTGTTAGAACGAAGCATGCTATGAATGATAATCTGAAGAAACCTCATATATGGAACATAAGGCTTTCCCTTGTTTTGTCGGCGAAGATCTATCTTCTCATTCAGTTCATGCCAGAAAATAGCTGCATAATCTACATGAAGATCATACACTACTGCATGAAATAGCTTCAGAAATCCGACGCTGGCACTGTCTGTTCCGGCATGTTTAGCAGATAAGCATCTATTAATAATGGAGAAGATTGTATAGTATAACGGTGGTAGGTTCGCCTTATGGAATTCCCTCACCCGAGTTAAGTTTCCAGTGTATCCCATAGCACGTATTCCTTCAAACGTTTCTTCTTCAGATGGAAAAGGATCAAACTCAGTCTTTCCTTCTCGTGAATCAGGTTCAGGTAGCCTCAGAATCATTCTTAGTCTTTGGAAATCAAGCTTTGTGATGAAGTTGTCTATTTGGAATACAAAAATTGGTCTTCCATCTTCCATAGTTGTTGTTATTGTCTTCCATGCTTGCTGTAAATATAGCATAGGCACAACGACAGTATTCGTTAATGCGTATGCTAACGGATGATTCCTTAGCACTTCCTTTATCACTGGATGAATGTTGATGTGATCAAAATCAATGTGATGATTGTTGGGAATGATCGCAATATAGTTGATCGGATGAATGATAGCATGATCTGGATGAATTCCGGCTTGGGATTGATGTACTGATCGTGTTGACGGTAAAGGTACATCGTGTGTCGGTTCGGGAAGACTTGGAATATGATCATCAAAGCCTTGAATGTGACTTTGTTCTTCTTGATTAACCATTTTACCTGTTGATAATAGTTCTTACAGAATTAGTCTATGAAAAAAAATTTGAAAGAAAAATATTTTCTAAGTATAGAATTCGAATCATAGTGCATTCGAATTCATGATTTGTGTTTGAATATCAATTCGAATCCCCAAGGGTTCGAATTCATCCAATTCGAATCCACAAGGGTTCGAATTCATCCAATTCGAATCCATAAGGGTTCGAATTCATTCAATTCGAATCCACAAGGGTTCGAATTCATCCAATTCGAATCCATAAGGGTTCGAATTCATTCAATTCGAATCCACAAGGGTTCGAATTCATCCAATTCGAATCCACAAGGGTTCGAATTCATCCAATTCGAATCCACAAGGGTTCGAATTCATCCAATTCGAATCCATAAGGGTTCGAATTCATCCAATTCGAATCCAAAGGCATTCGAATTCAACAGTTGAGCCCTAATTCAGATTATAACATGTGAATTCGAATCTAAAGGAATTCGAATCTAAAGGCATTCGAATTCAACACTTGAGCCCTAATTCAGATTAGAACATGTGAATTCGAATCTAAAGGAATTCGAATCTAAACATGTTTCATGAATTCGAAACAAGAACGATTCGAAATCATGTTCGAATTCAACAATGTTCATGAATTCGAATCAGGTATGGTTCGAATTCATGTTCATATGAGCACGATGATGAACAGTAAACTTTTTGATTTTACAGATTAGCATAGTAAATGTTTACAATCAAACAAACCATTCGTATAGAATGATTCGTATTACATTTTCGAATCTGATAAGAGTAATTTCGATAGAAATGTTTACCTGATGAGGATGAATCAAGCAGATGAAGGATCGATAAATTGGAAGATGAACAGTGTTCTCTTGAGAGTGTTTGAAACAATACCAAATAGTGAAAAGTGGGAAATAAGGTTTCGAACCCTATTTATACTCAAAAAAATTTGTACACTTGGCACACATTAGAGTACCCCACTTGGCAATCAGTTAAAAATGCATGTTTCAAAACATTAGATATGGCACTGTTCATCTGAACAATTTACATAAACAAATATGTAAAAAATTCAAAAAGAGTTCGAATCAGATAAAGTTGTACAACAATTGATATTGATCTCATTGAATTCGAATCCTTAAGGGTCCGAATTCATTGAATTCGAATCCTTAAGGGTCCGAATTCATTGAATTCGAATCCTTAAGGTCCGAATTCATTGAATTCGAATCCTTAAGTGTTCGAATTCTTTGAATTCGAATCCTTAAAGGTCCGAATTCATTGAATTCGAATCCTTAAGAGTCCGAATTCATTGAATTCGAATCCTTAAGTGTTCGAACTCTTTGAATTCGAATCCTTAAAGGTCCGAATTCATTGAATTCGAATCCTTAAGAGTCCGAATTCATTGAATTCGAATCCTTAAGAGTCCGAATTCATTGAATTCGAATCCTTAAGTGTTCGAATTCTTTGAATTCGAATCCTTAAAGGTTCCGAATTCATTGAATTCGAATCCTTAAGAGTCCGAATTCATTGAATTCGAATCCTTAAGAGTCCGAATTCATTGAATTCGAATCCTTAAGTGTTCGAATTCTTTGAATTCGAATCCTTAAAGGTCCGAATTCATTGAATTCGTATCCTTAAGTGTTCGAATTCTTTGAATTCGAATCCTTCAGAGATCGAATTCTTCAAATATTTGCATGAAAATTTACAACTTTTTCTGAAAAGTCCAACAACTGTTCTAAAATTCTCACATCAGATAAAACTTTGTAAGCTCTCAGATACAGATAACACTTTTACAGATTTATGCCGAATTGCTCCCCCTTAACAATTGCATAAACTGTTATCTTTTCTTCAGAGAAATCTGCACAAACAGAGAAAGATTTGGTACTCATAGAACATGAGTCCAAACTGTTAAAATTATCACTTTGTGTAAAAATCTAACTCCCCCTTAAAATATGAATTCTTGAGCAACTTGCTTTCTTCCTCTGAAAATATGCATAAAACTCAGTATTTGATATTGGATCAAAAATACATTTCACAAGGAAAGTCAAATTCATTGAATTTTGTTTTATGACTATTGACATTTGATCATTTGAAAGCTTTACAAAAGAAATTCAACTTAATAAAATTTAACATATATTCCAATCAGATGAAATCAAATGCATGTGTTTGGATTCAAGGACAAGACATCATTGCTTATCAAGTTATAATTGTTCAGTGTCCACCCCTTTATCAAATCTATTTGGTGTGCTAGCATGCGAAATATGATTGGCATAAAGCTTATGTATTTCTACAATATATAAGAATACTTTGCTCTACTCACACTATTTGTCCAAAATCAGAATTTTCACAAATTTACGGGTTTATCGCGACTTTGTATTTTCCCAAGTTTCAAGAGATATGTGCTCTTTGGCATCTTTTAATATTGTGCACATTTGAATCTTTTGATTTTGTGCTCATTGGCATCTTTTGATTTTGTGCTCATTGGCATCTTTTGATCAAAAAGTTTAGTAAGAATAAGATACACCGTTAAACATGACTTTCTATCTGGTTCTATAGCAGGATTTGGGTTAGCAGATCCCAGACCAGTTGGCCTTAGGTGCTAGGTGACGAGCACCCCTTAGAACTTAATTTCCCAAACCAGAAAGGCCACATCGATATATCTTAAACCCATTTGTACCAGTAGAACATGGCTTTCTATCTGGTTCTATTGCAGGATTTGGGTCAGCCGATCCCAGACCAGTTGATCTTAGGGACTAGGTGTCGAGCACCCCTTAGGACTTACTCTCCCAAACCAGAAAGGCCACAGGCACAAACTTTCAAACTAAATGATAGTGTATCAATTTTATCTCATTCACTTGGTTCTGAAACATAGTGCTTCTCCCATATTTTCATTTCCATTCATCATTCTGACATATAGGCTTTTTGAGCATTATATTCTATATATATTCAGATTCACATAGCTTTGAGCATTCAGCATAATTTCATTCATGTTTTGCTGACCTTTCGAATTATTTCAGAGGTGTGAATTGAAGCAAGTCTAACTCTGATAATACAAAGTTTCTTGTAAAATCATCTTTTAGCACACATTTAATTCATTGAATGTAAATTGAAAATTTCATCTCATTGAATTAAATTTGTAAAGATTCAAGTTTTCAAAGTAGTAGAAACAAAATATAATCCAATGTTACCTTTTGCCACTTGTTCCTTGAAACAAAAATATATAGCAGTTAAGGATATTACCTGAGAAGTGTGAGTTCTAAACTGATTTGTTTAGAAGTCTTAGTCTTTAAAGTACGGGTCCTGAACTGAGTTGTTCAGAAGCCATAGTCGTTGAAGCACGGGTTTTGAACTGATATGTTCAAAAGCCATTGATATTTGTCTCCCCCTTAATGGTACAAATATTTTTCAAAAAAATACGCCGCTTCTCTTCTGTTTTCAGTCATGTGTGTGGTATGTATCTACAAATCAGTACAACACATGAAGAACCTGCAAAACAGATTAAGCAGATTTTGGTACCCAATGGCACTTGGGTCCTAGTGGGTTAGGATATGATCATAGATTTAAGTAAGCAAGAACACGAACTCCCCCTCAATGTCTTAAGGATTCAACATTCCTAGTTTGCTGATTAAAAAATTTAACCTCTTTTCATCTAAAGGTTTTGTGAAAAGATCAGCAAGTTCTAGTTCTGTTGGTACAAAGTGCATTTCTATAGTTCCCTTCTCAACATGGTCTTTGATAAAATGGTACCTGACATCTATGTGTTTCGTTTTGGAATGCTGAACAGGATTTTCAGTTATTGCAATTGCACTTTTGGAATCACAATAAATGGGGATCTTGTTGAAGATATATCCATAATCCTTTAGCTGAGTTTTCATCCAAATTACTTGCGAACAGCAACTAGCGGCGGCCACATACTCTGCTTCAGCCGTAGATGTTGATACACAAGTTTGCTTCTTTGATGACCAGCTTACTAGTTTATCTCCCAAGAATTGACAAGCACCAGATGTGCTTTTCCTGTCCATCATATTTCCCGCATGATCTGCATCTGTGTAAGCAGTTAGTTCAAACCCAGAATCCTTAGGATACCAAAGACCCAAATTTTTTGTGCCTTTGAGATATCTAAGGATTCGCTTTACAGCCACAATATGAGATTCCTTCGGGTTTGCTTGGAAACGTGCACAAAAAGATGTTGCAAACAAAATATCCGGTCTACTTGCCGTTAGATACAGTAAAGATCCAATCATGCCTCGGTATAACTTTTGATCGACTGATATACCAGATGAATCAGCGTTCAAAAGCTTACCGGTAGCCATGGGAGTTTTCATGGTGGAAGAGGAATTTAATTCAAATTTCTTAAGCATATCATTTATATATTTTGATTGATTAATGAAAATGCCTTCATTTGATTGTGTCACTTGGAGACCAAGAAAAAATTTTAACTCTCCCATCATACTCATTTGAAAACGGCTTTTCATCACCTTTTCAAAATCTTTACACATATCTGGATTTGTAGATCCAAATATAATGTCGTCAACATATATTTGTACTAACATTAAATCTTTACCTTCTCTTTTGAGAAAAAGAGTTGTATCTATTGTACCTTTGGTGTATCCATTTTTAAGCAGGTGAATAGTCAGAGTCTCATACCATGCCCTCGGTGCTTGCTTTAAGCCGTAGAGTGCTTTGTCTAGAATGTAGACATGGTTGGGATATTTGGGATCAACAAAGCCTTCAGGTTGACTTACATACACTTCCTCATGTAATATTCCATTCAGAAACGCAGATTTGACGTCCATTTGGAATACCTTCATGTTCTTATGTGCTGCGTATGCAAGAAAGATCCTTATTGCTTCAATCCTTGCTACTGGTGCATAGGTTTCATCATAATCTATTCCTTCTTGTTGATTGTAACCTTTAGCAACCAGTCTTGCTTTATTTCTGACTATAATCCCCGCTTCGTCCTTTTTGTTTCTAAAGACCCATTTGGTTCCAACTATGGTTTTGTCTTTTGGACATTTCACCAAGTGCCACACTTCGTTGCGTTTGAACTCATTTAATTCCTCTTGCATGGCGTTGATCCAATCTGGATCTTGTAAAGCTTCAGATGCTTTCTTGGGTTCTAACGTGCTAAGAAAATTTACGTACAAACATTCGTTTGTAGTCGCAGATCGGGTTTTCACTCCATCATTCAGATCACCAATTATATCAGCCGGAGGATGTGCTCTTGTCCATTTATGACTACTTGGAAGAGTTGGTATATCCATACGAGTGTTTGATGGATTATTTTCATCCAATACTGCAAAAATCTCCTCTGTCGATTCAGCTGAAGATACATTTGTCGTTTCCGGTATGTTGACTTCTGTTTCTAATCCTTCAGATGTGGAAGTCTCCGATAAATGATTTTCTGAAACCTGAACAACTGGTTGAATTTCAGGTTCAGAGACAGGAACGTGTTCACTTGTAATCTCATTAGTTTCTACAGAAGTACTAGTATCAACATCTTCAGTTGGACCGGAGATATTTGCACTCGTCTGATTCTGAGATGCATTCACAGATGTGATTGGTGGTTCCATATCTGCACAGTAATCCATAAATGCATCATGAAATAGTAAATCTAAATCAGTAGTATTATTATAATTCAAAGCTGAATTAGAAAACTGTTTCGTCACAGGTTCTACTCCATTTTTAGTAGAAGCTTCAGATTTCTGTACGAGTTCTGAACTAAATTGTCCAGAAGTCAATGTCACAGTCTCGTCGAACGTAACGTTGATACTCTCGATTACTGATTTTGTTCGATTATTATAAATCCTGTATGCTTTCGAGTTCAAGGAATAGCCTATAAAGATGCCCTCATCAGCTTTAACTTGAAGCTTTGTAAGATATTCACGATCTTTCATCACAAAACACCTGCATCCAAATACACGCAGAAATTTGATGTTAGGTTTGCGATTGTTGATTAATTCATAAGCAGTTTTGTTAAAGCGTTTATTTATAATAGTTCTGTTTTGAGTAAAACACGCTGTGGATACTGCTCCAGCCCATAGACTTGGTGGAAGACCCGAGTAAGCAAGCATCGTCCTAGCAGCTTCTACAAGAGTTCGATTTTTCCTTTCAACTACTCCATTTTGTTGTGGAGTAATTGGGGCAGAAAAATTATGAGTTATTCCAACGGATTCAAGAAAATATTGAAGAGTTGCATTCTTGAATTCAGTTCCGTTGTCACTTCGGATTTTTCGAACAGGGCGTTGTAGAAGAGTTTGAATCTTCTTGATGAATTTAATGATCTGCTCGGGTGCTTCAGACTTGAGTCGTAAGAAATCCAACCAAGTATATCGCGAAAACTCATCAACCATAACCAAGATATATTTCTTTCCTCCCATTGACTGAGTTCGCATTGGGCCACAGAGATCCATATGAATTAATTCCAAGGCATTGTTACAATTAGACAAAGTCTTGGTCTTGTGAGAAACATGTTTCATCTTTCCCATTTCACAAGCTGGACACACAGAAACTTTGTCAATTTTCATTTCAGGAAGCCCGGAAACTAATCCATCAATTCGAAGCTTGTTGATGCTGCGAAAATTTTGATGCGAGAGCCTTCGATGCCATAACCAACACTCTTCTTGTGAAGCTTTTGATACAAGACAGACTTGATTAGAAGCAACAAGAGTTGTAAAATCAGTCATGTATAAGTCTCCGCATCTTTTTGCTCTGAAGATTTCTGACCAATTTGCATCCAAGATGTAGCAAAAATCTTTATCAAATAACACCTTACAGTTCTTGTCGCAGAACTGACTTATACTGAAAAGGTTATGCCCTAAACCTTCAACATACAAAATCTTTTCAATTTGCATTGAGTCATTTTTCAACGTTCCGTAGCCTCGAACGTGACCTTTTGAGTCATTTCCAAATCCCACTGATCCTCCAGGATGTACAATAAAATCTTGCAAGAAGTGCATGTACCCCGTCATGTGTCTAGATGCTCCCGAATCAATGACCCACACATGACGGTCCTGTTAAGAAACAATTATCTTATTTTAGGTACCCATATCTGCATGGGTCCTTTCTTGTTAGTATGGATCAGTTTATTAATGACATTTGATGCCCCCTGAATTTTGCCTTTAAAAGTTAAACGATTGAGTAAATTTGGTTTGTTAACTTCATTTTTTGGAATCCATTTCCAATCCATATTTACTTCAACTGTTTTCTTTTCTTTCATCTTTTTATTCTGTTTGTTTGATCTGAAACCAAACATTTTGGCAAATTTGTTTGCTGAGGATTTTAAAGAGAAGGAAGAAGTTTTAGACTTCTTATTCGTTGGAGCATTTCTGTTTAGCTTGAAATAGTTATCCCAACAGTGAGCACAATGAATTCTTCTTTTAGCTTGTGACAATAATTTGAAATCTGAAATTGCGGAATTATTATTGCCACAAACATTGCAAACATTACAAGAATGTATACAATTTTTATTCAAAGAACTACATTTCTCAGAGTCGGTGCTTCTATTCTTGCTATTCAGAACTTGTTCCTTCAAATCCACATACTTTTCTTCATCCATTTCTGAGAAAGAAGAAGAAACATTGTCAGAACCTTTAGAGGTAGAAGGATCACTTGAAAACAAATTAGATTTATTTTCGGATGATTTTTCTTTCTCTTTTCCTTTTGAAACTGGATCACTTGAAAACAAATTAGATTTATTTTCAGATGATTTTTGTTTCTCTTTTCCTTTTGAAGCTGGTTCTGTTTTTAAATCAGATACCTTTGATGAAAACTTTTTATGGTAGACTTCACAAAACTTTAATTCTATTTCAAATTCAGTTCTTTCTTTCTTCTGCTTTTCTTTTTCTAGAAATAGAACTTTTTCAAAATCTGAAATTTGTTTCGAAAGTTCTACACATCTTAATTCAAGATTTTTCTTTTCTTTAAAAAATTTGAGCTTTTCAAAAGGATCAAACATACTTGAAGATTTATTTTGATCTTTGGATTCAGCTTGTTTTGAACATTTTTCACAACTTTTTGAGGCCTTAGAGTTTGATATTTCATCTAATTTGGATTCTAGTCTTTGAATCTCACTCTTAAGATCAAGATTGATCCTTTTTGTATGATCAAATTCTAGTCCAATATTATCACGATCATCCTCTAATTTTTCAAAATCTAATTGCCATTTGGAAATTTGATTTTCTAAATCAACAATTTTAAGTAAAGCTGAGTCCAAATTAGGAAATTCAGAAGAAGTTTCTGGAACAAACTCCCTTTTGTCAGAATCTGATGTATTATTTGACTCCATTTCAACGTTAGATTTAGTTTTAACAGATATAGGTTCATTGATTTTGTCAACAATTGTTTTAGCCATAGATTCATCGGAAAACAATGAACTAAATCCAGTTGGTTCAAACATTTTGGTTTTGTAACTGGAGTTTAATTCATCATATTTAAAATTTGTTATATTGTATCTAGGCTTTTTTTTTGAACCTTTGTCTGTTTTAGCTTCATCTTTCTTTGAAATTGGAGTTGAAGAATTTGAAGCATTATCTTTGATAGGAGTTTCTGATTTAGGAGATGTTTCTGATACAATAACTTGTTGCAAAATTCCATTACTTGCCTTTGCTTTTTCTTGTGTCTTTGGAGGTGTTTTTGTTATTATGACTTGTTGCAACACTTCATTATTTGATTTAACAGATACAGGTGAATTAACAGGTGTTTCTGTTATAATGACTTGTTGCAACTTTACATTTGCTGGTTTAACAAAAACTTTTGCAATTGGAGGAATCTCCTTTATCAGAGTTTGCTTCAAAACTTCCTTTTTTTCATGAGGTTTTATTGTTTTGAAACTCTTGTCATCAGATAATCCTAGACCCATTTTTGGATTATAAAATCGTTTATCTTTTGGGTTGCTAGTCAACAAATTCAGCGTTTGCTCAGATTGGCCTCTTTTGTAATTTAAATCTTCAAGCTGCTTAATCTTTTCAATTGCTTCTTTTCTTTCATCAGAAAGAACCTTGATTTTGAACTGAAAATCTATGTTCTCATCATTTAAATCAGTTATTTTCTTTTTTAACTCAGAAATTTCAGATTCAAGTATTTTAACATTTGATCTAATAATTTCTTTCTCCTTTTCTCTATCTTCAGCTAAACACTTATAAAGAAGTGCTTCATCATGATATTTCAGCTTTGAGCTTTTCTCATCTTCATATTGCTTTTGCACTTTTTCAATTTTCTTTTGTGCCTTTTTAAATTTCTCGTTAAGCTCAAATATCACAGCTTGCATTTCTTCATATTTGTCATTTTCAGTTTCAGATTCATTTTCAGAATTATCAGAATAAAGAGAAGTGTTATCATAAAGAGAAGGATATAGAGATTGTACCTCAGATTCCAGATCTTCCTCATCAAGTTTAGCCATTAAACTGTGCTTCACTTGAGTGAAGTGAGCTTCTTCATCATCTGAAGAATCCATCAGCCATATTTCTTCTTCAGCATTTACTGGCTTTCCGGTTTCTTTGGCTTTTGCGAGATGTGCTTTACGCTGATAGTATTCAGAATCCTTAACTTTCTTCAACTGACAATCTCTGGCAAAATGACCCGGCTTACCGCAGTTATAGCAGTTTCGGTCATCCATATCCTTCTTTTCTTCCCTCTCCTTTTTCTCAACTTTCTCCTCTTTTTCTTCTTCCTTTTGATCCTTGTTCTCATACCTTTTCTCAAACCTTTTGTATCTGTTCACTTTGTTGTAATCAGGTTTGCTTTTTGAATGAAACTTCTTCTTTCCATATCTGTTTTGAAATCTTGTAGTTAACAAGGCTAATTTTTCAGCTATCTCACTCATTTCATCTCCAGAACTGCTGCTTTCATCATCATCATCAGAACTTATCTTCTTTTTGCTTAACCCAGAGATCAAAGCCTTTGTTTTCATCGCTCCACTTTTCTTGTGTTCACTTAGAAGGGCTAAAGATTCTTCAACCTTTTTCTCCTTTTCTTTGACCATTTTTACTTTTTCTTCATGTTGACCCAGAATGCTGAAAATATCGGTCAACTTTTCATCATCCATATCCCTTGACATTTGAAGCTGAATAGAGTATGAATCCCATTCCGGCAGTAAATTCTTGACAAACTTGTAATTAATCTCTGATTCAGACTTGTCAACTCCATTCCTTCTTAAATCATTCAGAATGATGTTGTAACGATCATAAGTATCTTTCAACGATTCTCCATCTCTAGCTTTAAACCCTTCATACGCATTGATGCTCTGATTCTTTTTGGTCTTCATTGATTTTGATGAACCTTCAAACTGCCTTTCTAGCTCATCCCAAATATCCTTTGCTGAATTTCGGCTGTCTACGCGATTATAGATATTGTTTGGAATGGCCATAGTCAAGTATGTCAATGCTTGCTCATCAATTTCAACTCTAGCTTTATCAGCATCACTGTAATATTTGTATTCCTTTTCTATTCTTCTTGGAAGAATCTCTTGACTTGTTTCTGTTGCAGCAATGCCACCAACCTCTATGTAGGCTTTGTAAGGACCGTTCTGAATGGACAGCATAA
The DNA here is from genome assembly GCA_033807775.1 of Saussurea involucrata. Lineage (NCBI taxonomy): Eukaryota > Viridiplantae > Streptophyta > Magnoliopsida > Asterales > Asteraceae > Saussurea > Saussurea involucrata. The sequence goes on along the minus strand of CM066315.1, from coordinate 83,562,872 downwards.
GATCTCTGTTCTGATGATTCAGAAATTGAATCATTCTCCTTTTCCATTGAGAATATTCTTCAGCTATCAATACCGGAGGCTTATTCTTAGAACCCATGCTCAGCATATCTCTCGACATCTTCTGATAATTGGCTAGATAAACGATCGTTCAGAAGATAAAGCAGTTAGTGTAAGAAAAATTACACTTATGAGAATTTAATCAACATTCCTAAGAATTCGGATGCTCAATTCGGATGCTCAATTCGGATGATCAATTCGGATGCTCAATTCGGATGATCAATTCGGATGCTCAATTCGGATACTCAATTCGGATAATCAATTCGGACTTGATAGATTTCGAAATCCTCCAATTCGAACTTAACAGCGTTCAAATTCACTCAATTCGGATGTACTAAGGTTCGAATTCACTCAATTCGGATTATGTTGAGTGCGAATTAACGCAATTCGAATGCAACTGGATTCGAATTCACTCAATTCGAATTTACTTAGGTTCGAATTCACTCAATTCGAATGTAATAGGGTTCGAATTCTCTATGAATGTTCGGAATTCTCTTTGAATGATCCGAATTCACCAAGAAGGATCCGAATTCTGCACTTCGAACTTCAAAATCACTTAATCTGCCATAACTTCTTCAATTCTTGATCAATTGTGATGAATCTTATATCAAATTGTTCGTAATTGAAATCTGCACACTTTTCCTGTTGATCACAATTCACAATTCGATCAATTTAATCGAATTAAGATCCAAACAGTGAACTTGAAGTTTTTGAAAAAATATTCAAGAATCGATCAGATCTGTCAATTCTGTGCAGATTTTGATGTTTATGCAAGAATTAAATGTGTTCAGAATCCAAATCCGAGTTGAACGATGCAAAGAAATGATTCAAAAACTCAAAATCTAGAAAATCTTCATGTCTGAATGTTAAGACTTCAGATGAACAGTAAACTTCTCTTGGTCCGAATTCTTGATGAACAGTGTAAAAATTCTTCAATTTGCTCTTTAATCTGCTTGAATCTTCTGTTTAGCTCTGATACCAATTGATAAATCCCAAATCTAGCACAAAGTAATGAACAAGTGTTGAGAGAATCTAGAGAGCAATCTTGTCATCCATATATTGATTTCAAAGTGTAAAATGACAAATGCTTCAAGTTATTATCCAAAATAACAAAGGAACTCCTTTATATAGTAGGACATGACAAGCCCATGCCTCTACTAAGGAGAAACAGTACAAGATATTAATACTGTCTTGATAGCTACAAAAATGCCCTAACATTCTGGTCTGTTCAGCTCTCTCATCCTCAGAATCTAAGAGATTGAAGTAGACGTGGGAGTTAACATTGTGATCTAGACAAGTTAATCCTTGTGAAACTAGGCTGTCAAATTGCCTCTGAGTTAGGCAATCCCTACGGGTAAATTGAAAATTGCCCAAGGACCTAAGTTGTTCCTCCTTAGAAGGATGAGCCACAGAGGAATCATCGTGTGTGATTGTCCTATCGATGTCATGGGGCGTATTGACATCATTACCAAACAGGGATTCCCCGGTTTCGTGCATACCAGAGGCATGAAAAGTTGCATCTGATGGTTTTGGCTGGTTGGGGTTCGAGGTGTGCACCTCTGTTTCAATATCCATTTGAGCTAGATCCTCATGGATAGATGATGTGCTTGCACTGGGAGTTGGGCTGGAAAAACGCACATGTGTGTTCACAGGCTGAACATCTTCTTCTAAACTCTCCTCTTTCTCGGATTCTATGGATAAAGAACGCTCGGGTGTACTCTCTATCACATGTATCTCACGGTTATCAGAGGGATGCGAACTCTCTGTCATCTCCTCTGTAACTTCCCTTTCTTCCTCATGAACAGCCTCCATAGGGGATGCTCTGTTCTGTACTTCCTCCTCCATCATCACTCTAGAGGAAGACCCCTCTTCGGGTACTCTTCGCTCTGGTCTTTCTTCTTCTGCTATTTCCTCACTCATACTTTCTAACTCTGGTTCAGGACCTAAGTATGCTGGGGTTCTCACCACAGGTTCTTGTGGTTGAGCAGCACTCTGATAGTTTTGGATAGAGATGTGGTCCGGTGAGATTAGAGAAAGCATTGTACCTGGAACGCGTCGAATGATGGGGTAGTCGCCTGAAGTGGTGGGATGGAATCTGGACATTACCCGGTTCTTGAAGGTATTTCCTTGTTGGGTCAACTCCAGACGATCAAACGCTCTTCTGATCACTAAGCTGATGAATCTTGGAAACTTGATGTTCTTTAGGAATTTGTGTTTCCCAACTTCACCTCCTTTGGCGATAGCAGTGGTTTTGAGTTTTACGGCTGAGAAGATCATCGTAGAGAATGCTTGCGTAGTCGAGGTTCCTTTGAAAGAATAATCCATACATGATTTGTAGGATTTCCGTAGTGGCTTGATCTTGACTGCCGGACTTTCCTGTAAGGGTTCGGTTCAGGGGGGAGAACATGAAGTTCCAGAAAGGCGGTAGGTTCTGTCTTTTGAAAGCGCCGATTCTGTCGATCTCTTTGTTGTAACCTAGAAATCGTATGAACTCAAGAAGAACAGCAGCATTTAGGGGCTTCTCATAGGCATCTATTTCAAGCTGTTCTATTGTCTTCATTCCAAGGGTTCTCCGCAGGGTTTTAGCTCCTATTTTGATAGTTCCTGAACCTCCTTCTGTTTCAGCATCGACGTTGCCAATGATTCCATCTCTTTCTTCTATAAACTGGCAGGTAGTCCACCATTGACGAATGTATAGCTCAGGAACATTATTGTCAAAGTCAGTTAGGGCTTTGAAGATTTCAGAGTTCCTGAAGAACTCTAGAAGAATGTGGTATTGGGGTAGGTAAAGGCTAGGGTTTGGATCTAGTCGGTGATTGTTTTCTGCAAGTTCGTATGGAAGAATATTGATGTGATCAATAAGGCCTATTCTTCTTGAATCTGCAGAATGTTGTGGTTGTTCCATTGTTGCAGGTTTGGGTTCTTGAAGGTTTGAGTAAGGAGGGAAAGATTGATCAAAAGTTTGAATACTCAGAAATCGTAAGAGATGAAATGGTTTAAAGGAAATGGGTATTTATATGAAGAATGAATGGCTGGATCACGATCATAGGTACCGTAGGTACTCGAGTTTTGAATAGTGGAACGACCGCTACAGTAAGAACGTGCGAACAACTGACGGTTGATCTTTCAATCAGAGATTGCCACGTGGATTTATGTCTGACAACTTTCGTTCAAGTAAACCGTCACGGTTAGAGATGTGCAGGTGATAGGTTGTTGACGTTCAAAGAGTGACCCGCGTCTCTGATGACGTGTTCTGATGACGTGGCAGAACAAACTAACAGAGCTCTGATGGAGCTTTGTTAAGTTGCCTCTATTGAGTGAACTCTTCATTTCTTATTAGCCCAAGATGTTGCATCTTTACCTTTAAAACATTTAAAATTCTGTTCTGATGTGGAAGGAAAAGAACAGAGACAGATCTTTAGACAAACAACAGAACTCTGATGAGAAGCAATAGAGGCTCTGGTGAGATGTTAGAGTTCTGGCAAGTTCTTGACATTATCAAAGGTTTTCATCAGAACAGATTTTCCTTCCTCCTTCAAAAATATTTGATAGCAATGATCAAGCAAAGTCTTTTGATTTGAAAAATAAGTTCTGAAAGTCCAGGTTACACTCTTACAATCAAATATGAACAATTAAGATCGTATTAATAGCAACTGGTCATATGATCTATTAAAGATATTACAATGAATTTCTCTCTCAATAGATCTAACAATTTATGCGTAAAGAGTTATCCAAAAGGTTAGCCAAAAGATTCAGTTAGCTACAGTTGCTAACTCCTATATATACTGTAGAAGAAAGGCTAAAGCTACAGTACATATAAGAAACAGACTAATAGAACAATTACACGTGTCCTAATTAGTAACTGAATATAACAGATAATATCCCAAGATATGAATTCTGAACATACTTCTGAATAAGCGCTTCAGAACATTTGTCTTCATAGTCAGAAGTTCTGAGTCTCCTACTCAGAACTCTGAACCTTCTAGTCAGAATCCAACACTTAGAATCTTTTTGAGATTTCTCACTCAGAACTTCTGAGTCTTATACTCAGAACTTCTGAGTCTTCTGAGTCTTCTTTAGTCTTCTTACTCAGAACTCAACACTTGTGTTTTTGACAAAACTCTAGACCTAACAATCTCCCCCTTTTTGTCAAACACACTTGTACTTTTCACCATCAAATTCTTAGAGCAGGAACAATCTTCAGAAGGAGCTGAATGTTTTGACAACTTTTGCTCAGAATTCTGAATAATCTGAGTTAACAACTTCTGGTCAGTCTTTAATCAGCAGCAGCAGCAACGATTTCCAAATTGATTTCTGTTATATATTTGCTTTTTCTTTGCTCCCTCTTGAAATGACAATTCTCATCTTCATTTCAGCTTTCATAAGATTTCTTTATAAGAAACAACCGATCAGTTTCCTTTTCCTCTTCTTCTTCTTAAAATAACATTTCTCTCTTTTGTTATTTCTGTACAAAAACCATATCAATCTTCAAAATCTTTAGCTTTTCTCCCCCTAAAGTTTTGGAAAGCAAAATCATCTTCAAAATCTTTAGCTTTTCTCCCCCTTGATTTTCAAAACTTTAGCGATGCTTTTTCTTCGAATGAAGTCTATGCTTTTTCTCCTCCTTAATGAATAACCTTGCTCCCCCTCAAAATAAGAATTCTGGAGCAGTTTGTTTTCTCCCCCTGAAAGTATGCATATATTTCATTAAAATTATTCATTTCAAATATAGTGCTTTAATGAAAACATTTATACAAGGAGAATAAGATTTACTGAACTACACTTAATAACTACTAACATTTGATCATTTGAAAACTTTACAAAAGAAATCCAACTTAATGAAATTTATCAGATTTTCAATCAAATGAAATCAAATGCATGTGTTTGGATTCAAATACAAGTCATCATTGCATATCGAGTTAAAAATGTTCAGTTTCAATCCCTTTATTAAATCTATTTGGTGTGCTTAGCATGCGAAATATGATTAGCTTCAAGCATATGCAATTCTAAAAACATATACGAATACTTTGCTCTACTCACACTATTTGTCCAAAATCAGGATTTTCACAAATTTACAGGTTTATTGCGACTTTGAATTTTCCCAAAGTTTCAAGAGATGTGTGCTCATTGGCATCTTTTAATTTTGTGCTCATTGACATCTTTTAATTTTGTGCTCATTGACATCTTTTAATTTTGTGCACATTGGCATCTTTTAATCAAAAAGTTTAGTAAGAATAAGATACATCGTTAAACATGACTTTCTATCTGGTTCTATAGCAAGATTTGGGTCAGCATATCCCAGACCAGTTGGTCTTAGGTTCTAGGTGACAAGCACCCCTTGGAACTTAATTTCCCAAACCAGAAAGGCCACATCGATATATCTTAAACCCATTTGTACCAGTAGAACATGGCTTTCTATCTGGTTCTATTTCAGGATTTGGGTCAGCCGATCCCAGACCAGTTGATCTTAGGGACTAGGTGTCGAGCACCCCTTAGGACTTACTCTCCCAAACCAGAAAGGCCACAGGTACAAACTTTCAAACTAAATGATTTTATATATATTTATATTTCATCTCAATCACTTGGTACTAAAACGTAGTACTTCCCCCATATTTTCGTTTCCATCCATCATTCTGACATTTAGGCTTTTTGAGCATTATATTCTATATAAGTATAGATTTCATAACATTGAGCATTCGGCATAATTTCATTCATGTTTTGCTTACCTTTCGATTTAATTCAAAAGTGAAAGTTGAAACAAATATAGCTCAGATAATACAAAATACTTGTAAAATCACTCTTTGACACACATTTATTCATTGAATGAAAATTAAAAAAAAATTCATATCATTGAATTAAATTTGTTAAGATTCAAACATTCAAAGCAATAGAAATAAACGTAATGCAATGTTACCTTTCACCACTTGTTCCTTGAAACATGAAAATATGACAGTTAAGGATATCACCTGAGAAATATGAGTTCTAAACTGATTTGTTTAGAAGTCTTAGTCTCTGAAGTACGGGTCCTGAACTGAATTATTCAGAAGCCATTGTCATTTTAAGTACGGGTTTTGAACTGATATGTTCAAAAGCCTAAAACGTTGAAGCACGGGTTTTGAACTTTATCTTGAAACAATCAGATCAAATTTTGAGACAATATTCCCTCTCAAATCAAGATAATCCTGCAAAATCAAGAGATTTTGGTAATCATCTTCGATGATTCCTCATTAGATATCAAAAATCCAAATTCTGAGTAGATGAGTCAGAATTCTGAGTAGAAAAGTCAGAATTCTGAGTAACTTGTTCAAAATTCTAAGTATCATAGTCAGAATTCTGATTAGTTGAGTCAGAATTCTGAGTAGTGGAGTCAGAATTCTGAGTAGTAGAGTCAGAATTCTGAGTAGTAGAGTCAGAACTTCTGAGTAACAGAGTCAGAATTCTGATAAAACTATCCAGAGAAAATTCCTTAGAAAAATTTTTGGATTTTATGATTTTTGAACATTCTGAATTTCAAATCACCATAACTTGCTCAAAAATCAGAATTTTTCAACCAAAATTTGCAGGGTTGCTCAAAATGTGATTCTGAACACATTCTCTGGAAATGTTTTCTACTAAAAACACCCACAACTATGAGTTCGATTACACCACAGTAAACTGAACTTTTTTTTTTTTTTTAAAAATGCTTCAAAATCAACAAATTGATCTGTATGAATCAGAAATCCATAATCAAGATGAGACAAATTGTAAGTCCATAATCACATTCAGACCGAGTTTTGGACTGAATTATCCAAAAGTCAATATTCTCAATTTAAGCACAGCATCGGTTTTAAGTCATGTGTCAGTATTATCATTCAGCTCTACACATGAATAACCTGCAAAACAGATTAATTTGTCTTTGGTACCCATATGAACTTGGGTCCAGGTTTGTTAGGTGCAGTGGCATATGCAGATATTCTATAAGAACCATACCAGTGCTGAATAAAATTCTTGTTCACAAAATCATTAGTCCCACAATATGAACAACAAAGTTTCTTTTGTGCAATTCTGACTAATTGATTTACAGAATAAATCACATCAGGTTTACCAAAAGATTTTCTTTGAAAAGTATTGTTCTTCTTGACATTTGAATTAGGAACTTTTGATTTTGGCACTTCTTTCTTAGAAGTTGTTCCTTTAACTCTCCATTCCATTTTTATCTTTTTAAAAGAACAATTATAAGATTTATCAATAGCAGAATCATAAAACAGATTAGAAGAACGAATCTGATCTTTTGAACTATGATTTGATTTGTCAACAACTTTCGTTTCAAATTCCCTAAACTTTTTAATATACAAATCAAACCTTGACTGCAAATCAGATTTGGACTTCCTCTCTATCATGATTTTAGTTGATAAATCAGATAATTTCTTAATAAGTCTCCTTATCTCCAAATGAAAAACTTTCTTTTCCTTCTCAAACTCATCTTTTAAGCATTTTTCTTTAAAGCCATTTACCTTCTTCTTTTCAGTCTCTTTCCTTCCATCTTCTAACTCTTTCTCCAACTCATTTATTTTTACAGAAAACTCATTTAACATTCCTGTTTTCTTTTTCTCAAAACCATTCTTTTCTTTTTGAAAAACATTTTTCTTGCATTCAAACTCTTTTCTTTCTTTTGCAAGAATTTTCTCCAAATCAGAATTTTTTAGAGATAATTCAACAGACTTTGTTTCAAAACCTTTCCTCTCAGTTTGAAAGTCTCTTCTTTCTTTCTCAAATTTCTCTCTTTCAAGTATAAGAACTTGTTCAAAATCATAGATTTGTTTCAAGAGTTGACAATTTCTCATTTCACATGATTTGATTCTATTTTTAGAATCTGTCAACATCTTTCTTTCAAAATTGATTTTCTCTTTCAAATCAACATTCTCTTTTTCTAACACCTTTGTGTTCTCTTGAGCCTTTTCGAAATCTTTTAGAAGATCGAATTTATCTTTTTGCAAATTTACAACAACTTTTGCACTTTCCTCAAATTTGGCTTCAAGATTAGCAAACTTGCTTTCAAAATGAACAATCTCAGTTTTTGGTTTAGAAATTGTTTCTTTTGCTTTTACAGGACTAAATTTTTGTAAATTGTCTGAACTGGTTATAGAACTTGCGGGTCTCACAAAAATTTCAATAATCTCAGGCATGATGAAATGACAAATTCGAATATCAACTATGAATTATGATAAAAAATGAGAATCAACACAAATCTAGAACATGCAAGAATTAATCAAATCTGTCACATGCATTTCATCAAACAGTTAGAGTACATGAATTAATGAAATCTTCTTTTCAACAAAAATTTGAATACTAATCAACATGCAGCAGATATAATCACTTTGATCCAGAAACCAATCAAGAATTTCGAAAACATACCTGTGATCTCTGTTTAATTTCGAGAATTAATCAGCATAGAGAGAAAATCTTTGGATAACTTGATTGTAAGATATCGATTCAACAGAAAGACAAATTCAAATTTCTTGAATCAATGATAGAAACGAATTCAAGAATTGTTAGGAATTCAAGAATTGTTAGCAGCAGCGGAATCAATTGTCGAATTGATCAAGAAACTTCAAGAACGCGATCAAACACACTCTTGGTCGAATTTGTTTGTTGATTGGCTCTGATACCAATTGAAAGTCCAGGTTACACTCTTACAATCAAATATGAACAATTAAGATCGTATTAATAGCAACTGGTCATATGATCTATTAAAGATATTACAATGAATTTCTCTCTCAATAGATCTAACAATTTATGCGTAAAGAGTTATCCAAAAGGTTAGCCAAAAGATTCAGTTAGCTACAGTTGCTAACTCCTATATATACTGTAGAAGAAAGGCTAAAGCTACAGTACATATAAGAAACAGACTAATAGAACAATTACACGTGTCCTAATTAGTAACTGAATATAACAGATAATATCCCAAGATATGAATTCTGAACATACTTCTGAATAAGCGCTTCAGAACATTTGTCTTCATAGTCAGAAGTTCTGAGTCTCCTACTCAGAACTCTGAACCTTCTAGTCAGAATCCAACACTTAGAATCTTTTTGAGATTTCTCACTCAGAACTTCTGAGTCTTATACTCAGAACTTCTGAGTCTTCTGAGTCTTCTTTAGTCTTCTTACTCAGAACTCAACACTTGTGTTTTTGACAAAACTCTAGACCTAACAAGTTCTCACTTGCTCCCCCTAAAACCATGCATTTTTTTAAGCTCCCCCTGGAAAATTGAGCTTAAAACAAAACTTTGTACAAACAATACTTTATATACAAACAGAATGTTCAAAGAGATTAAAAAGTATGCGTGACAGAATTCTGGTGAACAATAGAGTTCTGTTGAACTAGCCTACCCAACTATTTGACAGAGCTCTGGTAGGAACATCAGAGCCTCTGTTGATTTTGAACAGAGTTAGGAGGACAAGTTCAGCATACCCAGTTTGCTGATTAGGAAGTTAAATCTCCTTTCATCAAGGGCTTTTGTAAACAAGTCAGCAAGCTGGAAGTCTGTTGAAACAAAGTACATTTCAATAGTCCCTTTTTCAACATGATCCTTTATGAAGTGATACCTTATGTCGATATGCTTAGTCTTTGAGTGCTGAACTGGATTTGCAGTTATGGCAATGGCACTCTTGGAGTCACATAGAATTGGAATTTTACCATAGTCCAAACCATAATCTTTGAGTTGAGTTTTCATCCATATCACTTGAGAGCAACAACTAGCAGCAGCAACATATTCTGCTTCTGCTGTAGAAGTTGAGACACAGTTCTGTTTCTTGGATGTCCAACTCACCAACTTATCTCCAAGCAGTTGGCAGCTACCAGAAGTACTCTTTCTGTCATTTTTGCATCCTCCATAGTCTGAATCTGTATAAGCTACAAGCTTGAAACCAGAGTTAAGAGGATACCATAGACCCAAAAATTGAGTCCCTTTCAGATATTTAAAAATACGTTTGACAGCAGTTAAATGAGTTTCTGTTGGATTAGCCTGAAATCTGGCACAGAGACAGGTTGCAAACATTATATCAGGTCTGCTGGCAGTTAAGTACAGAAGTGACCCTATCATGCCTTTGTAGTACTTGACATCTGTTGGTTCACCATTAAGATCAGAGTCAAGCTTAACTCCAGTGGCAATAGGAGTTTTCATTGGTTTTGAATCATTGAGCTTATACTTTTTCAACATATCAGAGATGTACTTAGACTGACTTATGAAAGTCCCTCTGTCTGATTGTTTAACTTGTAAACCAAGGAAGAAAGAAAGTTCTCCCATCATGCTCATTTTGAATTCGCTTTTCATTAAACCTTCAAACTTATCACAGTACTCCTGCCTTGTAGACCCAAAGATAATATCATCAACATATATTTGTACCAGAAGTATATCATTCTTATATCTTCTAAAGAATAGAGTTTTATCGACTGTACCTTTCTCGAAGTGATTGACCAACAGAAATTTGGACAGAGTTTCATACCAGGCTCTGGGAGCTTGCTTAAGGCCGTACAAAGCTTTGTCTAACTTGTAAATGTGGTCTGGAAACTCTGAACATTCAAAACCAGGTGGTTGCTGGACATAAACTTCTTCTTGCAGTTTGCCATTCAGAAAGGCAGACTTGACATCCATTTGGTAGACCTTAAAACCCTTATGAGCAGCATAGGCTAGGAAGATTCTGATGGCTTCTAGCCTAGCCACAGGTGCAAAGGTTTCGTCATAGTCAATTCCTTCTTCCTGTCTGTATCCCTTTGCAACCAGACGGGCTTTGTTTCTGATGATAATCCCATCTTCATCCTTTTTGTTTCTAAACACCCACTTGGTTCCAATGGCCGTTTTGCCTTTTGGGAGTGGAACCAAGGACAAAACTTTATTTCTTTCGAATTCCAGAAGCTCTTCTTGCATAGCTTCGATCCAATTTGGGTCCTCTAGGGCTTCAGAAATCTTCTTCGGCTCAATCATGCTTAAAAAGTTCACAAAGAAAGCTTCATTGATTGTGGCCGATCTAGTCTTCACACCATCTTCAGCAGCACCAATGATAAGATGATGAGGATGATCCTTTGTCCATCGTGTCATGGGAGCATGGACAATAGGCGGGGTTTGTGCTTCTGATGTGAAAAGACGGGCTTCAGCATCAGAGCTCTGTTGATTGGGACCATGGCTCTGTGGCACACGACTTTGGAGAGTGGCCTCATTGCTCTGAGAGTCATTAACAGGGCTCTGTGAAGGTGAGCTTTCAAACAAGGAGTCTTTGCCAATACTAGTTAGCAAAGGTGATGATGGCTCTTGTTCAGGCCCTCTCTCGTTCTGATGTGGTTCCTCATTTCTCTGTATCACTCCTGTAGACAGAGAAGTAGATGGTGAAATATTGGAGGGACCAGTGAGAGATGTACCTGTCAGATTTTGTTCTGTTGAGTTCTGAGCTTGATCTCCTCTGTTATCAGAGGAATCATCATCATTGAAAAAGTCGTTGAACATAAGATTTATATCTTCTTCCCTTGTTGTTAGATTTGAAGTTTTGTCAATAAACCAAGTGTTGAAGTTCTGATAAGAAGACTCAGATGTTCTGAGTAGAAGAGTCAGAGTTCTGAGAGAAAGAGTCAGAAGCTCTGAGAAGCGTTATCAGAAGAATGTTCAGAAGTTCTGAACTACCTGTTCAGAACTTATGACGAGATACTTTACTTAGTAATTTGTAAACTAATTAGGACACGTGTTATGTTCTTATTAGTCTTTCTTATTTGTACTGTAGCTTTAATATTTCCGTTGCAGTATAAATAGATTGGTTAGCATTACATTGCTAACTGATTGATATTCCCATATATCTTTGTATTCATTCTTTGTAATCTTTGAGATTCTCTCTCTCTTAGATTTGTAATCCTGTTCATCATTGAATACAATTGAGCTTAATCATACAACTTCTCAATTACTGCTTTCTATATTGATTGTAAGATTAGATCCTGCACTTTCAATTGGTATCAGAGCTAATCAACAAACAAATTCGTTCAAGATTGTTATCACGAAGATCGATTGATCAATTTCTTGAAGATTTCTTGATTCATTCAAAAATCGATTCCGCTGCTAGGGCTAGTTCTTGAATTCTTGGCAATTCTTGAATTACCTGTTACATTTCGATCAAGAAATTCGAATTTGTCTTTCTGTTGAATTTTCTTACAATCATGTCTTCTAAAGAATATCTAGCCATGGGATCTGAAACCAAACCGCCTGTTCTTATACCTGAAGAGTATCAGCAATGGAAAATTCGTATGATCCAATTCCTAGACAACATTGATGAAAATCTTATGATCTCCATTCGAGAAGGTCCAATTGAAGTGTATATCGATGTTGCCGCAACCCCTGCTACAGAGACAACTCCAGAAATTCCAGCGACCAGGGTGAAGAAGAGTTATTCCCAATACACAGCTGAACAGAAGAATAGGCATGCTATTGACAAAAGAGCAATTACTTTGATGACTTTGGCTGTCCCAAATGAGGTTCTTAACAGAATTGATAGTGGATCATCAGCTAAAGAAATGTGGGACGAATTGGAAAGGCAGATGTTAGGAACTGTGAGATCTATTCAGGCAAAGTTAAATCAAAGCATAAATGCTTATGAAAGGTTCAAAGCAAAAGAGTCAGAAAGTTTGACACAGACATACAGTAAATTTTGCACTATTCTAAATGACTTGAGAAGAAATGGACTGAAGAAAACGAAGTCAGAAATAAATTACAAATTTCTGAACAGTCTAAATTCAGAATGGTCATCATTTGCCATAAGTCTGCAAATGAACAAGGATATGTGTGAAGAAGACTTAAATGATCTGTTCTGTGTTCTTAATCAACATGAAGATTCTGTCAAGTTAGTTGTGGAAGAGAAGAAAAATGTTGCTGATCAGTTAGCATTCTTATCAAAGTCCAAAGCAATCAAAGCACCCAAAAAGACTGCATATCTATCAGAGATACCTAATCTGGAAGAATCTGACAAGGAAGAAGGATCAGAAGATGATGAAGATATCAAGATAATGGCTGAGAAACTAGCTTTGTTGACAAATACTTTCAACAAAAGGTATGGGAAGGGTAGATTTCAAGGAAATTATAAGAGAGTTGGGAGTTCAGATTATAAGAAGAAAGAAGACAGAGAAGAAAATAAGTTTGAAAAGAGAGTAGAGAGAAGTGAAGAAAACAAAGAAGAGAAGGATGAGAGAAAAGAAAAGAATTTGTGTTTCAAATGTGGAAAATCTGGCCACTATGCTAAGGATTGCAGAGTTAAAATTGTGAAAGACTATGAGTACTACACCAAGAAGGCTCAGCTTGCAAAGAAGAGAGATGATAAAATTGCTTTGTTGGCTGAACAGGAGAATTGGTTGTACTACACTTCTGATGAAGATGATCATATCAACTTTCCACAGATGCAGAGCTATATGGCAAAAATGAGGAATGAGGATGATTCTGATTTTGAAGATGCTGATTCTGAGTCATCTGTTGAGGTACATTCTTCACTTGAATTAGAGTTAATGACACAGATTGGTGAAATGAAAACTGAATTTGCTAATCTAAGAAAACAGATAAAAGGAGAAAGAAATTTGGTTAACAAATTCAGAATTGAAAAAGAAGTAATAAAAGAACAATATGAAGAATCTGAGGCTGAGAAACAGAAAGTTAAAGATGAAAATTCTGAATTGATGAAAAGGATTTCTGAACTAAAAGTTGAGTTTTCAAAAATAAAGGATGAAAAAGGTGATTTACAAATAAAATTTGATATGTTATTTGAAGAAAGAAAGAATTTATACACCAAAATTAAAGAATTAGAAGATCTGAATTTGAAAAGGGGTCAGACTCAGCAAACACTAAATCTTTTATTAAGCAATGTTAAAGATACAAGATTTTACAACCCAAAGAAGGGATTGGGATTGGAAGAAAATGTCACTTTAAAAAGAGCTCCAATCAACTTGTATGAAAAACTTCAAGTTTCTAAGCCAAAAATCCCAGAAATTGTTGAAGTTTTCATAAGACCTGCTAGTTCTATAACAAGTTCTGACAATTTGCAAAGACCAAACTCTAAAAAGTCAGATGAGAAAATTTCTGAGTCTAAAACAGAAAAGTCAGTTGGTTCAGAAGAAAAGGTTAAGAAAGAAGTTTCTAAACCAACAGATGAGAAGCCAAGATACAATGATACTAAATTCAAGTATGATTCTTTAAATGTCAGCTACAAAAATAAACAACCAAGTTTTTCATATCATGACATTGAGAGCATATTTGACACAAGTAAAAATTCTGAAACAGTCAATCAGAAGTCTGAAACTTCTAGTCAGGATTCTGAACTTTGTAGTCAGAACTCTGAGTCTAAAGATCAGACATCTGAGTCTGTAAATCAGAACTCTGACTCAGGTAGTCAGAAGTCTGATTCAACTGGATTTTCTGAAACAAAATCAGATGAATTTTTGCAACTTGAAAAGAGATTTAATCTTGTGAGTCAAGAACTTGAGGACTTAAGGAAAGCTTATGATGAACTTGAAAATGATTTCTGTGAGGTGGATATTAAACTTGAAGAAGCTTTGAAAGAAAATAATATTTTTATTCAGAAAATAACAGAGCTTGAAAAACTGAAGACTGAGTATGATCTTTTTAAAATTAATGCTTCAAAAGAAAATGATAAATTCTTTAATGAATCAAGTACATATGAAAAAGGTGAATCATCTAATTCTTCTAACAAAAAGAACTTGAATTTTTCAGAAAAAGAAGAAAGCAAAAGGAAAGATGATCTTGCAAAGTTGAATGATCTGAAAAGGGATCTTGAGAAGCTTAGAATGAAATCTACTTCTGAACTCAAAGCTAGAAATTCTTGTAATAATGGCAATTGTACTCTGAACAGTATCAATAAAAATGAAATGACCTATGTTTCAGATTTATTGTCACTTGCAAAGAAAAATCTTGTTTGTGTTAGATGTAAAAATGATTCATTTAAATATTCTCATAAATGTCAAGTCAAAATAACTTCTGTTTCATACATAAGAAAAGATATTCAGAAAGTTTCTGTTCCTCAAAATACAGAAAAGAAGAAAATTTCTGTTCCTCAGACTCAGAAGAAAGAAAAGATAAAAGAAAAGAAAGTTGAAAATATAGCAAAACCAAAAGTTACAACTCTCAAAAAGAATTTGAACAAGCTTGTAAGCAGAAAATGTTCTGACTTCATAAAAGTTCAAGGAAAGTGGTGTTTGAAGAAAGATTTTAAGTGGAGAGTAAAAGGTACTAATGTTAAATCCAATGACAAAGCTAACAAAGATGGACCCATTCCAAAATGGGTACCTAAACCTAACTGATCCTTTTGCAGGGCTGTCATGTGTGGTTTTTAGATTCAGGAGCTTCAAGACACATGACAGGTCAGAAGTCTTTTCTATCAAACTTCACAGAAAAGGCTGGAGGAGCAGTAAACTTTGGAAATAACAGCAAAGGACAAGTCAAAGGTTATGGGGATTTAACTAAAGGGGATCTGACTATCCAAAAGGTTTTCTATGTTGAAGGATTACGGCATAATCTTTTCAGCATAAGTCAGTTTTTAGACAGTCTTTGTCAAATTAAGTTTCAAATAACAGGTTGCATGATTTTAACTGAAAATGATGTTAAAGTCTTCTGGGCCAAAAGACATATGGACTTATTTGTAGTTAATTTTTCAAAATTGAAAACATTAAATACAGTTTGTCTTTTGTCAAAATCAACTGCAAATGAATGCTGGCTTTGGCACAGAAGATGTTCTCATCTGAATTTCAAAGATCTTAATAATCTCGTTGCAAAACATCTGGTTAAAGGCTTACCAAAGCTTAAATTTGAAAAAGAATCATTATGCTCAGCTTGTGAAATGGGCAAGATGAAAAAGAATTCTCACAAATTAAAAATGGACTCATCTTGCAAAGCACCATTAGAAATGATTCATACTGATCTTTGTGGTCCAATTTCAGTTCAATCTATGGGAGGAAAGAAATATATGCTTGTGATTGTTGATGAATTCTCCAGATACACATGGGTTGAGTTCCTAAGAGCTAAGTCAGAAGCTGCTACTACATTGATAAATTTTATCAAAAGGATTCAAGTTCTCTTACAACTTCCAGTTCAGAAAATCAGAAGTGATAATGGAACAGAGTTCAGAAATGAGACTCTTCAGAATTTTTTAGAAAGTTCTGGGATTTCTCACAATTTTTCTGCTGTCAGAACTCCTCAACAAAATGGTGTTGTTGAAAGGAAGAATAGAACTCTAGTTGAAGCTGCGAGAACAATGCTGGCTTATGCAAATCTTCCTACTTTCCTATGGGCTGAAGCAATTGCAACTGCTTGTTTTACACAGAATAGAACTTTAATCAATAAGAGATTAAATAAGACTGCTTATGAACTGATAAATAAAAGAAAACCATTAATCAAATTCTTTCATATTTTTGGTTGCAGGTGCTATGTTCTTAGAGACAGAGAAAATCTTACCAAATTCGATAAAAAGGCAGATGAAGGATACTTTGTGGGTTATTCTTTAACTTCCAAAGCATTCAGAAACTACAATAGAAAAACCAAGAGGATGATGGAGAGCATAAATGTAACTTTTGATGAAGCCAGAAATAGGACTTCTGAACAAGACAGTTCAGAACTCATGCAGTACAAGACAAAAATGACTTCTGATACAAATTCTAATCCTATTTGTTCAGAACTCAATTTACTATTTAAGGATGTTTTTAGTGAACTAATTTCTGATTCTTATGCAGAGTATGAAAATCCAAAGATGGTCAAAGAGATGAAAAATAAGACTCCAGAAATAGTTCAATCAACTGTAATTTCTGACAAAGGTCCATCAGAGGAATGTCCAAATCTAATAAATACAAGTGGTGAAAATTCTGAACCTTGTAATCAGAATTCTGATTCTTGTACTCAGAACTCTGAACAAGTCACTCAGAATTCTGACTTCATTGATCAGAATTCAAACTTGGATGCAACTCCTACTCATACATCAGAACAAGGGGACAGTTCAGAATTACAAGTAATCATTGATGAGAATGATGCAAACAACAATTATTCAGAGATTGATGTACTCCCTAGTGCTAATAAATGGAATAAAAATCATCCTATTCATCAAGTAATAGGTGATCCATCAGCAGGAGTAAAGACCAGATCAGCTACAGCAAATGAAGCAATGTTTGCTGGTTTCTTGAGTGTGATTGAACCAAAGAAAGCTAATGAAGCCCTAGAGGATCCAGACTGGATTTCAGCAATGCAAGAGGAATTGCTTCAATTTGAAAGAAATAAAGTTTGGAGACTCATTCCAAAGCCAGAAGGTAAATCTATTATTGGAACTAAATGGGTGTTCAGAAACAAAAAGGATGAATCAGGTGTTGTTATCAGAAACAAGGCAAGATTGGTTGCTAAGGGATACTGTCAACAAGAGGGAATTGATTATGATGAGACATTTGCACCAGTGGCAAGAATAGAGGCAATCAGAATATTTTTGGGCTATGCTGCACATAAAAACTTCAAGGTGTATCAAATGGATGTCAAATCAGCCTTTCTAAATGGCAAACTTAATGAAGAGGTGTATGTTCATCAACCTGAAGGTTTTGTTGATCCAGAATTCCCTGATCATGTTTATATTTCAGACAAAGCTTTATATGGTCTAAAACAAGCACCACGAGCCTGGTATGACACTCTTACTAAACACTTGTTAGGTTCAGGGTTCAAGAAAGGTAAGATTGACACAACTTTGTTCTTAAAGAAACAGGGTGATGATTTAATTCTGATTCAGATTTATGTTGATGACATAATATTCGGTTCTACCAGTCCAGAATTATGTGATAATTTTTCAAAAATCATGTCATCTGAATTTGAAATGAGCATGATGGGTGAGCTGGATTTTTTCCTTGGTCTTCAAGTCAAACAATTACCAAAAGGTATTTTTATAAATCAAGGAAAATATGTCAGAGACATTCTGAAAAAGTTCAAAATGTCTGATTGTGCTTCTATGAGAACACCTATGGCAACTAACATAAAGTTAGATGCTGATCTCAAAGGTGTTTCAGCAGATATCAAACTCTATAGAGGTATGATTGGATCATTACTTTATTTGACTGCAAGTAGACCAGATATCATGTTTTCTACCTGTTTCTGTGCTAGATTTCAATCTAACCCAAAAGAATCACATATGTTGGCTGTCAAAAGGATTTTAAGATATCTCAAAGGAACACCTGATCTAGGTTTATGGTATCCAAAAGAAACTGACTTCAAATTGACTGCTTTCACTGATGCTGATCATGCAGGAAGTAGGTTGGACAGAAAGAGTACATTTGGTGCTTGTCACTTTTTGGGAGATAAAATAGTGAGTTGGGCATCAAAGAAGCAAAATTGTGTGTCCACTTCAACTGCTGAAGCAGAGTATGTTGCTGCTGCTGCTTCATGCTCTCAAACATTGTGGATGAGAACACAACTCATGGACTATGGATATCAGTTTAACAAAATTCCCATCTATTGTGACCCAGAAAGTGCAATTTCCATTACTCAGAACCCTGTTCAACATTCGAAGACTAAGCATATAGATGTGAGGTATCATTTTATAAAGGACTATGTGGAAAAAAGAACTATAGAGATGCACTTTGTGCATACAAAGTATCAATTGGCTGACTTGTTCAAAAAGCCTCTTGATCACAAAAGGTTTTCTTTTCTCATATGTAAAATAGGAATGCTTAATCTGCCTAATTGAAAATATTTTTTTCTCTTTCTTAAAAATGCAAAAATTTTCTAAGTAAAATTGTCTGAGTAGTGTACTCAGAACTCTGAGTCTTAAGATTCAGAACTTCTGAGTACTAAGATCAGAACTTCTGAGTCTTGAGATCAGAACTTCTGAGTCTTGAGTTCAGAACTTCTGAGTCTTGAGATCAGAACCTATTAATCTTAAGGTCAGAGATTCTGAGTCAATACTTCAGCAATCTAACTTTCAAAAATTAATTTTTGAGAAATACAAATACTTCAACTATGTGGATTATGCTTCTTCTATTATCTTTTTATCTCATCTTTATGTATCATTAATAGTCAAATGCATGCTCAAGTCAAGGGGGAGCATCAAAATTCTTTTGGAAATCATTTTGTGATGCTTAAAAGATCTGTTTTCATTTCTTATCGCTGATCAGTCTAAGAAGAACAAGCTTTTAATGATAAATTTTTTTTATTTTTCAAACTATATCTGAATTAAAAACTTTTCATATTCAGATATAAGATTTTAAATGATTCTTTTTAAATCATCATAATATGAACAGAATTTTGATGATAAAAAGTGCTTCTATCTGTTCAAACCTCTTCTGAATAATCAAAATGTTTTATATTGGTCAGAAGTTGATTTTAAATGACATTTTGGTTACAAGGCAAAATTTTGGTTACAAGGCAAAATTCTTCTGAGTCATGGAATCAGAACATCTGTGCGTGTTATTCAGATCTTTGACTTGAGTCAAAACTCTATCCACTAACACGTGTCAGCTTCATATTTGTTTGAAAATTCCACGCATTTCATTTAAATCCTTTGTGGTATTTCAAATGTGTTGACTCCGTTATAACATTGATTTCGCTTTTCCGTTAAACCTTTCAACTTCGCGGATTTTAAATAGGTCTTAAAATCCCTATTTCAAATTTTTTCAAATTCCAGAGCGAAACGTGAGATACGAATCAAATCCAGAGTTCTTTGAGTCTGTTTTCTTCTTAAATCATGTCTGAAATACGAAGAAGTGGTCCAATTTCTCTACATTCTACAAAATCGATAATGGATTCATCCGATTCGGAAAATGATGAGGTACAAAATAGAGTTGCAGAGGAAGGGGCAATAAGAAATGATGGAGAAGATGAACAAATGGATGAATCTGAAGGAAATGCGGATGAGGTAAACGTTAATATTGAACATGAACAGAGTGCTGCAGGTTCTATTATGTCAGATAGACCTATTTTAGTAGAAAGAGTTGTTCCTGAGAGTGAATGGTTGAAATTGTCTGAAAATAACTGCATTATATTGTTTGAGGAAAGTCGATTTAAACTGAACACAGAATTATCATGGAGTTATTCAAATATCATCCTTATAGAAAATGGTTTACAAGAAGCAAAAATGTTCCTGTTCAGTACATACAACAATGGTGGAAACATCTGAGGTTAGAAGATAATAAGTTTGTGTCTGAAATTGGAGGAGTGGCATTTGCCTTATCTATCTCTGCACTAAGAGAAATGCTGAATTTACCAGAGAAAGATGATGTACAAAGAAGGACAGATTTTGAGGATTCACCCTTAACAGAGGAATTAATAGCAGAGTTTATGAAGTTGGGATACAATGAAGGATTGAGGACTCTCAGTTTGTTCAGAAGAAACAAATTACCACCTATTTGGGCTTGCTTCTTTCATGTGGTAAATAAATGTGTGTCAGGGAAGAATAGTTCTGCTGATCAAGGTTCTAAACAAATTCTTCAGATCTTTCAGGGTTTAGTGAAGAATAGGCATTATGACTATACTTTAATACTTTGGGAAGACATGAAGAATACATTTGAGAAGAATCAGAAAGCAATTCAGAAGAAAACAAAGGATGCTCCACTGACATACATTCCTTATATAAGGTACTGGCAAATTGTTATTTGGTATGCCATGCAGGAAAACAGAACAATCTCAAGAAGAACTAATGAAGAGCATGGTCCTACATTTTATTTGGGTAAGATGACCTCAGTAACAAGACTTGAAAACTATCCCAATCATAAACTATTGCCAAAATCACTTAGGAACTATATTCCAAGGGAGAGTGAGATTTTAAAAGCTTATTGCACCTCTATGGGAATTGAATTACCTCAAATCCCTACCCAAGAGGACCAACCTGAGAAGAGAGGTGAAGGGTCTAGTCGAATTAGAGAGGGGGAGGATGTTCAGATGGGTGAACATTCTGAGAGACTTGAGGGGGGAAATTCTGAGAGCTTGGTTAGATTTGATGAGGAAAAACAGAATGAGAGTGGTGAGGATGTGAGATTGTCAACAGAGGTTCAAACAGAAAGAGATGCCTCTGAACCAGCTAATCTTGACCAGGTAACCACAAATGCTATTGGTTCACATCTCTTGGTGTCCAATATTGAAACAAACACCATGGACCTAGTGGTGGATCTTGAACAACCCATCCATATCCACTCAGAAGCATTTCAACATGCTACTGTTTCACACAAATCCGGGGAACCATCCCAAACTCATTTGGAGGGAGGTGATAAATCCCAATCTATTTTTCAACACATTGAGTCTGAATATCACAGTCCTATTCATATTGAGCCTGAAATTCCTTCTGACACTTGCACAAATCAGGAATTTCGTATTCCTGAAACAACATTCATAGACATACCTAATGTTGGGTGTCGAGGATTGGATGGAAGTCCTGGTGAGGTGAACATTACAAAAGCCTCATTCAAACGTGCATCTGTTGTACAAGATGACTGTGTGTTATCTACAGGCCATGAGCCCTCTGGGCACATGAAAACTGGACCATCTGTTGGTTCAGGTTCACTGTTAGAAACTTCTGAATTTGAAAAGATTCAGAAACAAAACAAGGAGATGGGGGAAAAAGTAGAAAATTTGGAGAAGAAGGTGGAGGATTTGAATAATGAGATGTCAGATTTGAAAGTTGTGTTGGAGAAAAAGTTAATTTCTGTTGAAACCAAAGTAGATGATGTAAAGAAATCCTTGGATTCTCACAAAAAGGAGATCATGGATATAATGTCTGGTTTTCAAAAAGATATGTTAAAACAAATGCAGGGGATGCAGGAATCTATACTGAAAGCACTGAGTGTATCATTGGCTTCTACTTCAACGCCTCTTGATCTTGTTCCTATTGCAGAAACTGAACCTGAAGGTACTTCTAATCAGAACTTGAAGAGAAAGTTTGATGATAATGAGCCTCATGATCATCAAAAGGGGGAGAAAAGACAAAGGTTAAGTTCTGATGATGATATTGGCATAGAAGATTTTGAGATGGCAGATATGCAATTAGCTAGTACAAAAAGTTCAGAAGATCAGACACAGGAAAATTTAAAGGCAATAACTCAGATAGTTCAGATTGATAGCTCAGATACAGAGGAAATGGAGTTGGAAAGTACAGATGGTGGTGATTCAGATAAAACAGAGGAATTGAACTTAGACATAGAGATGGAAGGAAACTCAGATGAAACTGAAGCTATTGATGAATCTGTATTGAGATCAGAAAAGACAGTGGAAAGTGAAGTGGTCAACATGTGTACAGATATTGTGGTGTATAACAAAGAAAATATGACGGATTCTGAATTAGAAGAAAGGAGGTTAAGTGAAGAGTTGATCAGAAGGATGCATAATAATTTAGTCAGAGCTTTGAATGTTCAAAAAGTTCAGCAAGGAATAAAAATGGTAAGACCTATTGATCTAATGGGAGAAGAAGACAGAACTGTGAATTATACTCAGGATTTTGAAGATGATTTTAGATTTAACTTTTGTGATGAGTTAAATACAGAAGAAGAGTATGTGAAAGTGAAAGACTACTTTATGCCTTCTGAGTATGTATTCAAAAAACCAATTGAGATCCCAAAGATTAACTTGCAAAGACTAGAAGAACCTGTATGTGATTTCATCCTAGAATTAAGTGATGTGCCATTAGCCAGACAATTTCATGATGATATTTTTCCTGAAGAAATATATGAAAATCTCTACTACACAAAAGGAGAGTATGAGCTTTTGGAAAGTAACATTGATGGTTTTATGGATGACAGAGCTCAGATAGTCTACTCAGAAGCTTCTAACAGATTCAGAGTTCCTGACTCAAAACTACATATCCAGAAAAGAATTGAGAAAGTTCTGATGTTTCAACAAGAAGAATTCAATGGTTTAATATTTGTTAGAATGGATGTACTGAAAGAAATAAATACAAAGGTTTCCATGTCTACTTTTGATTTTCACAGATTGACTCTTGATGATCAGATTTTTCTAGTCAAGTTCTTTGCCAGCACTGAAGAAGCCTTGATGGAAATTGAATGCAGAAGACTTCTGAGTATCTATGTCAGAAATATACACTTGTATGACTTCCAATTAGCTGTTGAAGAAAGAAAAGAGAAGTGTAATCTGAGTTCTCCCACAAAGAAAACAGAAATTGGTTTACATTTGAAGGGATTTGTGAATGAAGGAATGGAGACAGAAGGGTTCACATATATAGTTCACGGAAGGCTTGAATTGTTCAGATTAAAAGAGTTGGTGAAGTACAGTGATGCAACTCTGAATTGGTTATTGATTAAAATGGAAGTAAGTGTGGAAACTGAAAGAGAGAGTTTAAAGAAGAGATGTATAAACTGTGTGAAGAGGAGGTTGGATCTTAGAAGAAAAATCAGAACCTGTAGTGAATGGTTGCTATCTGAGGTGAATCCCAAAAAGATTCTACATAATGATTTTGTGTTTCCTGCTGAGTATGAAGTGAATGAAATTCTGTCAGATGAAGTTGAAGAAGTCCAGAACACAACACCTCAGAATGTGCAGATAATTAGTTTTGATCAAGCTGAACAGTCTGAACCTAAAGAAGATGAAATATCCATTGATCTAAATGGATACTTTCTTGAATTTGATTTACCTGAGTTCTTCAAACCAAAAGAAGTACAATTCTTGGACGTGTATTATGATAGACCTAAGGAGACTCAGATCTGGTTGGCTGAAAAATTAAGATGTCTTGGCAAAACAAAGCAAGCTGTTTACTCAGATTTTCTAATCACTGGAATCAGAGAATTGAAGGTTAAGAAATTCAGAAAGATGGAGTACTTATCCTTTGAAGTTCTGAGAGAAGATGGCAAGGTTTATTACTTTACTGATGCAGATTTTGAGAAACTATCAATGGTTGACTTCTACAGATTACACAGCTTTCTATGCTTCAAAGAGTCAAGCAAAGACAGAAATGAAAGGAAGGCAAGAAGTGTGGTAATTGAGGCCATGTTCTACATCTTAAGGTGGCACTGTTATACAGATTTTCAAATAGCTTTGTACTTACAAAAGCCATGTGTTTATCTGGCAAATCCCAACACAGATCATGAACAGAAAAAGGTGTTAAAAACTGGAAGTGTTCACAAATATCCAGATTTGGGTGTGTTTTTGAAGAACAAAAGTGGAAAGATCTTCTTCAGAGCAAAGGAAACTGCAAAATACTGTTCTGGAACTTTAAGAATTATAAAGCATAATTTGGAGAAAAAGATGCTGAAAGTGAGGGAAGCAAATATAATTCAAGAAGTAATCAATCAGCAAGTTGAAATTATTCAAGAAATCATTGTCAAAATTGATAAGAGGCTTAATCTGAGAAATGTGCTACTTCAGAAAATCGTTCCTGCTCTGAAAGACCTGGATGATGCTAAATTCAAGTTTATTTGACAAAAAGGGGGAGATTGTTAGATCTGAAGTTTTGTCAATAAACCAAGTGTTGAAGTTCTGATAAGAAGACTCAGATGTTCTGAGTAGAAGAGTCAGAGTTCTGAGAGAAAGAGTCAGAAGCTCTGAGAAGCGTTATCAGAAGAATGTTCAGAAGTTCTGAACTACCTGTTCAGAACTTATGACGAGATACTTTACTTAGTAATTTGTAAACTAATTAGGACACGTGTTATGTTCTTATTAGTCTTTCTTATTTGTACTGTAGCTTTAATATTTCCGTTGCAGTATAAATAGATTGGTTAGCATTACATTGCTAACTGATTGATATTCCCATATATCTTTGTATTCATTCTTTGTAATCTTTGAGATTCTCTCTCTCTTAGATTTGTAATCCTGTTCATCATTGAATACAATTGAGCTTAATCATACAACTTCTCAATTACTGCTTTCTATATTGATTGTAAGATTAGATCTTGCACTTTCACTTGTCTTTGAAGAACTTGTCTTCCTCTGTTCTGTCTTTGTCCCCTCTGTTGATTTACGATCAGAGGAGCTCGATGTGCTTTCATCAAAGGACACATTTACACTTTCTTGAATGACCCGACATCTGGAGTTGTAGACTCTGTAGGCTTTAGAGGTTAAGGAATAACCAATAAAGATTCCTTTGTCTGCTTTCTTATCAAACTTTCCCAGCTGATCTCTGTCATTCAATATGTAGCACTTGCAACCGAAAACATGAAAGAATTTCACGTTTGGTCTTCTATTGTTGATGAGTTCATAAGGAGTCTTCTTAAATCTCTTTACTATCACAGCTCTGTTTTGGGTAAAACAGGCTGTTGAGACTGCTTCTGCCCAGAAGTTTATTGGAAGGACAGAGCCAGCCAACATGGTTTTGGCGGCTTCTACCAGCGTTCTGTTCTTTCTTTCCACAACTCCATTTTGTTGTGGAGTTCTTGCAGCTGAAAAGTTCTGGGAAATACCTTCCTCTGATAGGTAGGTATCAATTTTGGCATTCTTGAATTCTGTCCCATTATCACTTCTCAACTTTTGCACTTTTAATCCTAACAGAACCTGTATCCTTCTCAACAAACTTATCAAAATTTCTGGGACATCAGATTTTACTCTGATGAACTCAATCCAAGTATATCTAGAATATTCATCAATTAAAACAAGGATATACTTCTTGCCCGACAGACTTTGCACGGAGATTGGACCACAGAGATCCACGTGAAGCATATGCAAAGGTCTGGGACAACTATGATCACTCTTTGTTCTATGTGAGGATCTTTTCATCTTACCCAGTTCACAAGCAGAACAGAGATGGTCTTTGTCAAACTTCAGAGAAGGTAGTCCTTTTACTAGTTTCAGTTTCACGAGCTTGTCAAGGTTTTGAAAGTTCAAATGGGCAAATCTTTTATGCCAGAGCCAGGCATCTTCATTTTTCAAAGACACTAAACAGAGTTTCTCTGTTGTTGAGTTTTGGTTTGGTTTAAAATTCATTTTGCAAAGATTGCCTTTTCTGTCAGCTCTTAAAAGTTCTTGACCAGACTCGGAAAGTAAGAAGGAACAATATTTCTTCCTGAAATTGACATCAAATCCGTGATCACTGAGTTGACTTATACTGAGAAGATTATGATTTAATCCTTCAACATAAGCAACTTCAGAGACTGAAACACCACCATTTACTAATGTACCATAACCTTTAATCTGTCCGCCATTGTCTCCTCCGAAGGTTACTGCACTTCCCATCTTGTTCTTAAAAGAAGTTAACAGCTCCTTATTCCCCATCATGTGCCTGGAGCATCCAGCATCCAAGTACCAGATCTGCACATGAGGTTTCTGCAAGACAGATTAGTTCCTTTTAGGTACCCATTGCATAATGGGTCCTTTCCTGTTAGGCTTAGGTGGGTTGACAGACTTTCTTTTGGGCTTTCCATACTGTGATGGTGTGCCAGAGGTTTTCCTCTATGTATTCTGAACAGTCTTAAGATTTTTCTTTTGAACCGACTTATTCAGAACACAGTGGGGACCATTCAGATGATTTTTCAATTTTAGTAACAGTTGAATACAATTGCAGTTGATGGAACATGACTGATGCACATTGTTTTTATTCAAAAACTGTTTGAATGGTGCTTGATTCTGAAAGATTTTAGGACCAGATGTCTTTGCATACAATCTGTCCTGGTTCTGGTTCTGTTTCTTAAAACTGTTATTCCTAGAAATAGACTCTGTTGACACGAAGCTCTTTGGAATAGATTCATTTGACCAGAAAGGATTTCCCTTTTGATTTACACCAGAATTTGGAATATATCTGTTGTTTGCTATCCATTTTCCCTTCTGTTCTGGTGTGAACTTTACTAGTTTGAATGCAAGAGGGACATTTGGGTTTACAAAAACACTTTTGTTTTTCTCTTTCTTCTCCACTTCTACTGCTTTAGAAGCAAGAATCTTGAAACCTTTATTGTTAAACTCAGTTACCGGTATAAATCTTGATTGTTTCTTGAAGAAAGAAACATCATCTTTTAGATCCGTAGATTTTATCGGTATCTGCTTTAACTTGTGTAAAATTTTCTTTTGACCACAAAAAATCTGTTCATCTACCTCGGAGTCAGAGTCACTGTCAGAGCCTAGAAAGTCTCTAGTGGCTCTGTCGGAGGTTTTCGTTTCAATGGGTATGACAGAGATATTTGTTTTGACAGTTCTGAACCTTCTCAACTTTGGCTTTAAAGAATCTGAAACAACATTTTCCTTGATAACTTTCAACAAATCTTCCTCAAAAGATGTTCTTATGGATTCAGGGGTAGAAGAGAAGACGGGAGCTTCTGGATTGAGTTTGCTCTGTGGGATTTCAACAGAGGACTCAGTCACAGAAGTAACAGACTTCTGTCCTTTGAATGAGTTGAAGTTAAAAATCTCTTTTGTATCCAAATCCTTGACAGAGTTAGGAAGTATGATTCTAGCTCTTCCTTGATCAAGAATAAATTCTGAGGATGGTTTTAAAACCTTTTGATGATCAGAGGAATCATAGCTGACGTTCCTAAAGTCAAGATTTCGTTGTTTTGAGAAAGCATCTGAAGTTTTGGTTCTTTTGAAAACAGCATTACCAGATATCACGTCCTCTTGGATTTTCCCAACACAAAAGGCAGAGGACAGAGATGTCTTCTTCCTTTCGTCATAGGGAGCAAGGTCAGAGAAACCAAGACCTTGCGTATCCATCTGTGAATTTATCTTGATGTGCACATCTTGTGCATCCTGGTACTTTTTAATCTGAATTTCTTTTCTCTGTAGAGATTGATGCAGAATTTCCCTTTCTCTTTGAAAATAATCAGTTAGAGCAACAGAATTAAGTCTCTCTGTTTCAGATTTTTTTAATTTTTCAGACTTCTGTTTCAAAACGTTTTCATATTCGTTAATTCTGTCAGAAAACAGGCTCTCTTTTTTCTTTTGCAAGATTTCTAGCTCAGATTTTTCTTTGAAGATTTCTTCCTTTTCTTGTTCCAAGAGAGTTTTCTCTCTCTTGTAAAAGGATAGATCCTTCTGAGCTAGTTTTCTTAGCTCTTTTTCTTCAGAAAGTTTTTGTTTAAGAAGTTGAAATTCCTCATTCAGCATAGAAACATGCATTTCTAATTCTGAGTCAGACTTGGATTCAGATAAGCATACCTTGGCACTGGATCTGGTGGTCTCCAGCGCTCTGTCGTCAGACTCTGTCGTAGTAAGAGCAAATGCATGAGCTAGATCTTCTTCTTCTGTTGTTCCCTTCGTTATTTCTGGTTCTCCAGTCATCCAGTCAACAGCTTCTTCTAAGCTTTCATCATCCACAGCAACTCCACAAAAGTTGGCTTGTTCTGGTTCATCATCAGAGGATGAATCAGAAACCCAGTTCTCCATTTCAGCCATGTAGCTTCTTTCTCTGTAGTTGTACTTGTATTTGTTCTTGTAGTAGTCCTGGTCTTTTACTAGTTTGCCTCTACAATTAACAGAGAAGTGCCCAGGTTTGCCACATCTGAAGCAACATCCATCATTCCGATTGATGGGTTGAGCAGCATCGGCCTTCTGTTGTGCTGGTGGATTTTCTCTTCTGTTTTGTGGAGGTTGTCTTTGTTCTGTGGTAACTCTGTTGTTACTTTGTTCTGGTGCAGCGTATTCTCTTCTGTCGTCTTTTCTCTCATATCTACCTCTTCTGTCAAACTTATTGCCAAATCTCTTGTTAAATTGTTGAGTTATTAGAGCAAGAGATTGAGCAAAAGCTTGAATGTCATCATCATCTGATGAGCTTTCCTCTGTATCACTCTCTGCAACTAAACTTTTCTTTCCTTTCTTTTTAACTGATTTATCTTTCTTTTTCTCTCTGTTTGAACTCTCTCTGTTGGACTTTTCTGATGTGGTTTTCTTAGAATCAGAAACTAAAGCGATTGGGCCTGCAATGGTGGATTTGCCTTTTTGCTTGACAACATCCTTCTCTTGTGCGGCCAAAGTGCCATACACATCTGTTAGAGACCATGCATCTAAGTCCTGGTTGGCTTGTAAAGACATGGACAGATTTAACCATTCATCATTCAAACTTTTTAAAAACAGAACATTGT
The DNA here is from genome assembly GCA_033807775.1 of Saussurea involucrata. Lineage (NCBI taxonomy): Eukaryota > Viridiplantae > Streptophyta > Magnoliopsida > Asterales > Asteraceae > Saussurea > Saussurea involucrata. The sequence goes on along the minus strand of CM066315.1, from coordinate 83,533,835 downwards.
TATCTTCCTTCGACCTAACAACCCCACATTTTTTGCATTTGTTGATCAACACATTAAATCTGTTGTAGGTTTGTTGTAAGGTTTCCTCAGGAAGTGCCTTGAAATCGTTGTATTCATTTATACATTGGGTCCTTCTGTTCTTTTGGGTCTTGATACCACCCTCAAGTTGGTTAAGAAGTTGATCCCATATTTCCTTAGCAGTAACACATGAATCTAATTCTTGAAATATTTCGTTTGGAATGGCCATTATCAGTAGTCTAACTGCTTTAAGATCATTTCCCATTTTTAGATTTTCCTCATCAGTAAAACCTGTGGTTTTAATCTCATAATGAGCTGGAATCTCAGCAGTAGTTCCTGTTGCGGGTACACGAGGAACAAAAACCATGGGTTGGTATGGTCCGTCCGTGACAGATCGCATTAAGTCTTTATCCATACCATCGAAAAAGTTAACCATCCTGATCTTCCACTGAGCATATTCATCTCTCAGAAGAGTAGGAGGTTTTGTTAAAGAACCAGCAGTATAGATAGCATTTATACCGTTGTTCGCCATTTTTTTAAAAAAAACAGAGTATAGTTGTCACAAAGAGATTTTAAACTCAGAGATGAGTTTTAAACAGTAACTAATAGAACGGTAACTTCTAAGAGAAACGTTTAAACTAAGCTAGAAAGCGTTAAACACAGTTATATGAGCTATGAAAGCTTGTTTAGACTAGGAAGCAGTAAAAACGGAGTATGTAATGAAGCTTTTAAAGACACACAAACACAATCAACAACAGTGAGTCAACCTTGGTAGATTGGATCGTTTGGTTTAAGAAAACCAAAGAAGCTCTGATACCAATTGTAGGTTCCCATATTCACTTTGTATCATATTAATGGTAGTGAAATAGACAGCGGAAGCATATTAAATAAAGCCATTAAAATGAGTGATTGTGTAAACGATAAATGAACTATGAGAATCAAATATTGAACAGTAAAATGATAACAGGATCAGATATAAAAGTTGCTCATATATTGATAATGAATCACACCAAGAACATGTTCAAGTGTGTTCGGAAATAACATAGGACAACAATATCGTACGGAGGTAGTGCTCGGGATTGCTGCAGTGTGTGCTTAAACAATTGTGGAAAACTACTCTTCCCAAAGCGTACAATTGTTTGTTCCACTACCTCACTATATATAGCCCTGATAAAGCATAGACAGTGTACTATCGTACCCTGAAATGACATGTGGAAAGTGTGTCTCCAATCCTTAGGGCATACGTGGAAAGTATGGACACGTGTCTAACACTTAGGATTTCCTACGAGACTTAGGCTGACAGAGGTCTTCACTTCACCAGAGCTCTGTTGAAAGAGCTCTGTTGGTCTTCTGTTAAGTACTTGTTCTTCTGTTGGAAGTCTTCGACAGAGCTCTGTTGAGCTCTGTTGGATCCGACAGAGCTCTGTTGAGCTCTGTTGGTCTTCTTGATGAACTTCTTCCAAGTCTTCTGTCTGATCTCTGTTGGTCTTCTGACTTGAACTATTTTCAATACTTTTACATAACAGATACTTGGGGCTAACAACTACCAACAAAAGTATCCGGACACATTCATTCTATCCAGAAACCACTGTCTGTTTATGCATTTTCTACCCAGAATTTGGCTGAATCAACCCAAATCGTGAAATCTATGATTCTACTCCGATAGGAACTATCTAATAGCAATTACCAACATAAAATGTAAAGGAAACATACCTTGAATCACTTCTAAGTACACCAATTGAAGCCTTAACTTCACTTTTCTTTCTTTTCTCCTTTTTGCCTCAAAACACACACACACTGAAATCTGGATAATATCTGAGTTGTGAAATATCTGAGATGCTTAAGAGATAATATCCACCTATATTACCCATTTAAACCTTGAACTTCCCAACAATGCCCCAAACACCCCTAAACTTATAATTTACCCAATCTTACCCTAATATTCAACTTTAAAATTAACCAAACTTAACGGAAAGGAGATTTTAACTAACGAATTTACCCGGGGTATTACATGCACTAACAGAACGTTTTGAACTAAGCGCACATGACATTCCTGCAAAATAAATTAGAGGATTTTGGTATCCATCCATTGATGGATCCTTGACGGTTAGATGCCATATTATAGTGAGGACCGGGGATACTATACGTACCGTACCAATGAGATGAATATTTACGGTCAACAAAATCATTCAAACCACATGCAGAACAACAAATACAATCATGAGAAAGTTGAAGCAACTGTTGAATTGAATAAAGTCTTACAGGAAACTTCACACTTTGTTCAAAAGAAGTTCGAGAATTTAAAGCATCATGATTATGATTGTATGTCCTACCATGCGGAACTGACTTAAATGAATTTGTATTCTTTGAGCTTTCATTTGACTTTTTCACTACCCAAACTTGTTTGAACCTTTTTCTTCGACCAATATTATCTGATTTATCATTAAAGGCATGGTCAGCATAGCTTGAGTAGTAGGGATGTCTATCTTGGGGTCGACTGGTCTGTTGCCGTGTGTGTGGACATTTTTGGGATTTAGAATTAGTTTTGGAAACATTGTTCACAGATCGGGTTTTAAGATTTGAAGAGCATTCTCCTTTAAGAAATTTTACCGGTCGGTTTACCACTTTTGAAAGAAAATCAGCGTGGTTTGGAAAAGGTTTATCGAATTCAAACATTGGAAACTCTTCATCTGAACTTTCACCGAAATTCATATATGCTGAAAAAATCTATATCAGGCACAGATGGAACAGGATTGGTCGAGGGAGATCAGGAACACTTTGAATCTGTGTTTTTAGAAGAATATGTTGCAGAAGCTTTTTGAAATTCAGAGTTAAGATTCTTTTGAACACAGTCAGCTTGAGACCCTTTTCTTTTTCGCGAAGAAGTTTTGCCAATAAAGGCTTTACACGAAGATGTATCGGAGGAGTCCGAGGAAGGTTCGGGTGAAATCATCTTTTCGTTTTAGAGTTGGTCAGGTTTCTCTTGAAGTTGAAACTTACTCACTTGTTCTTGCATCACTTATGTTGCCAAAGCAGACAGTTTTGATGTGAGCCAATTGATTTCATTCCGAAGGATTTCCTTTTCCTCGCCCGACACAGATTCGGTTTTGGAGGATTTGAGTTTCTCAAGTTCAGTTAGAAGTTCTTGCTTTTCCTTTTGAAAATCAGTCCTTTCTATTTCGAGTGTCTCCTCTAACTCGACTATTTTCGATTCCAAAATGAGAGGAGGAACATAGAGTTTAAACTCGTCCGTCTCAGTTTTGGGTTCAGGTGCTGGGGCCTCATCCTTTTTAGAGGAATCCTTGGCCTTTGCAACCTTATAACCGTCAAAGTAGTCATTCGAAAGGTACTTGGATTTGTTTTTCTTGTAGGAATAGTTAAGAGGTTCATACGCAAAAGGTAATTGCATTTTAGTGGTGTGTGCGCGTTTGTATTCCTCAGTTTCCATTTCATTCTCTTCGAGAGGTCCAGTCCATTTGATTTTGTATTCGGGATACTTTTTTCGAGACCAAGAAAATTAAATCGTAAAGAGTAGGTCTCATTGTCAAAATCTTTTTCAAGTATTGTGGGTTGTCGTACACAATTCCCCATTCCTTGTTAAAATACGTGAATTCCTTAGGTTTGTTCATGTGAATTGTCTGATCAGTTTAACCTCTTTTGTGAAGTTTAGTTTCAAGATCAGTTATTTTAGAAACAAACTCTTTGTGTTGAACTTGAAGAGAAGAGCATTGATGGATAATCTCTGCTTTTTCATCCTCACACTGATCAAGCTTTAAATTCAACTCAGATATTTTAGCCCTAAGATCTTTGGTTGCGATAGAAAGATTTGCACACTTTTCTTTCAGATTGGCATTGTCGGACTTATATTTTTCAGTGATACGCTTTTGTACATCTAGTTTTTCTTTTAACGAGTTAATTTCAAGCAGTTGTTCATTAGTGGTAAACATATGAGACTCTACCTTTTGTCTAAGCAGTTGAATCTTATCAACTAAAGCGTTATGAGTTGGTAGACATACCTAACAAGCTACTATAGACTGAGATGGGCAAGACATCTTTTATTGCACTTAGATGATCGTCAGACAGTTGAAAATATTGATTCAAGGAAAAATCAGACAATATCAAGAATAATCAAATGTCCCCCTTCGGCGACTTAGCATGGGGGTCCCGCTACCCGGTTAGCAGGTGGGGTCTGGGGGCAGCGGTTTCCGGGTGGTTTCCGGATAAGGAATCCGGAAAATGTAGGTGTCCGGGAAATTAGCAACTTTACCGGGAAAACTGAGTTTCGGATAGTTAGACTTACCGGGAAAGAGAGGTGTCCAGGTGATGGTCCGGGAAGTAAGAGTTACCGGATGTAGTAGTGACCGGAGAGGAGTAATTCCGGGACAGTTGAGTAACCCGGATAGATGCGTCCGGATACAGGAGAACTTATCGGCAAATTTGAGTAACCCGGATAATCACGTCCGGATAAAAGAAACTTATCGGAAATGTGTCTGGATAGGCCACGTCCGGAAAGTAACGAGATAAATTAAGAAATAGAAGACTTACCCGGTTAAAATACGATCTTTCGGATATGACGTCTGTTCGATAAAATCGGATAAGGCTTCGATTAGGGTTGCTTGATTTCACTTCTGAAAGGTTAGAAAATAACCAAAACACAAAAACACACTAACACTAATCGATTTCTAAGCAAAATACCAAGATTTTGATGCTAAAATTTTGAACTTTTCAAGAACAGAGGTTAAAACATCAAGAACACTGTTTTGCTTCAAAACTCACTCAAATGATCAAATCAAACTCTAAGAATTTGCATAAACGCTAACAAGACTATAATAAATCGATTTTGATGATTGGAATCAAACAATTTTATCAAAATCACAATAATGAGAATTTATGGACAAATTGGCAGTCGATAAAAACTTACCAGGATATCTTGAATCGATGTCTGTCTGCTCTGATACCAATTGTGGATCCCATATTAGTGCAATGTAGTAGAAATAAATAAGAAATAATCAATAAGAACAATGATATCAATTCGTCATCCATGTTGTAAGTCCAGGATTTACTCTTACAATCAATACAACAATGTATGAAACAGTAATTGAGAAGTAATATGATCAATCCCAATTGTATTCAATGAAGAACAGAATTACAGATCTTAGAGAGAGAGAATCTCAAAGATTACAAAAAGAGAATACAAATATATTCGGGGAAAAATCAGTTAGCAATGTAGTGCTAACTACTATATATACTGCAACGGAAATATTAAAGCTACAGTACAAATATGAATGACTAATAGGAACAATACACGTGTCCTAATTAGTTAACTAAACACTAAGGAAAGTATCTAGTTATAAGTTCTGAACAGGTAGTTCAGAACTTCTGAACGTTCTTCTGACAAGGCTTCTCAGAACTTCTGGCTGTACTTCTGACTCTTCTTCTCAGACTTCTGACTCTTCTTCTCAAACTTTCAAAGCGATCCTTCTGAGCCTTCTTAGTCAGAACTCTGACCCTTCATATCAGAACATCTGAGTCTTCTCATCAGACCTTTAACACTTAGTTTATTGACAAAACTCAGATCTAACAATCTCCCCCTTTTTGTCAAATAAACTGATACTTTGCATCATCCAAATCTTTCAAGGCAGGAGCAATCTTCTGTAAGAGCACATTTCTTTGATTAAGCCTTTTGTCGATCTTGACAATAATTTCTTGAATAGTTTCAATCTGCTGAGTCATCATTTCCTGAGTTATGTTGCATTGCTTTATTTTCAACATCTTTTTCTCCAAATTATGCTTGATGAATCTCAAAGTTCCAGAGCAGTATTTTGCAGTCTCCTTTGCTCTGAAGAAGATCTTTTCACTCTTGTTTTTCAAAAAGACTCCCAAATCTGGATATTTAAGAACACTTCCAGTTTTTAACACCTTTTTCTGATCATGATCTGTGTTGGGTTTTGCCAGATAAACACATGGCCTTTGCAAATACAGAGCTATTTGAAAATCTGTATAACCATGCCATCTTAGGATGTAAAACATAGCTTCAATTACCACACTTCTTGCCTTCCTTTCAGTCTTATCTTTGCTTGATTCCTTGAAGCACAGCATACAATGTAATCTGTAGAAATCCACTACTGATAGCTTTTCAAAATCTGCATCAGTGAAATAGTATACTTTGCCATCTTCTCTCAAAACTTCAAAAGACAAGTATTCCATCTTTCTGAATTGTTTAACTTTTAATTCTCTGATCCCTGTGATTAAGAAGTCTGAATATACAACCTGTTTTGATTTCCCAAGACACCTTGATTTCTCTGCCAACCAGATCTGAGTCTCCTTTGGTCTATCATAATATACATTCAGAAATTGTATCTCTTTAGGCTTGAAAAACTCAGGTAGATCAAACTCAAGAAAGTATCCATTCAAATCAATTGACATCTCATCTTCTTTTGATTCAGATTGTTCAACTTGATCAAGACTTGTTATTTGCACATTCTGAGGAGTTGTGTCCTGAACTTCTTCAACTTCATCTGAAAGGATTTCAATCACTTCATACTCAGCAGGAAACACAAAGTCATTGTGCAGCATCCTTTTAGGATTAACCTCTGATAATAACCATTCACCACAACTTCTGATTTTTCTTCTGAGATTTAATCTTCTTTCCACAGAGTTTACACATTTTTTCTTTAGATTTTCTCTTTCAGTAGCAACATTAACTTTCATTTCAGTTAGTAACCAACTCAAAGTTGCATCACTATACTTCACCAATTGCTTCAGTTTGAACATTTCAAGTCTTCCTTGAACTGGATATGCAAACCCTTCAGTTTCCATTCCTTCATTTATAAATCCCTTCAAATGTACACCAAACCCTTAAATCATTGCTGGACATTTCAAGTTGCATTTCTCTTTTCTTTCTTCAATTGCCAATTGAAAATCATACATGTACATATTTCTGACATAAATCCCCAGAATTCTTCTGCACTCAATCTCTATCAAGGTTTCTTCAGTACTGGCAAAGAACTTAACTAGAAAGATCTGATCATCAAGAGTTAATCTGTGAAAATCAAAACATGACATGGAAACCTTTGTACTTCTTTCTTTCAGCACTTCCAATCTAACAAACATCAGACCATTGAATTCTTCTGTTTTAAACATCAACACTTTCTCAATCTTCTTCTGAATGTGTAGTCTTGAATCAGGAATTCTGAATCTGTTTGAGGCTTCTATATAAATCATCTGAGATCTGTTATCCATGAAGCCATCAATGTTGCTCTCCAATAGCTCATAATCTCCTTCTGTGTGATAGAGATTCTCATATATTTCCTCGGGAAAAATGTCATCATGAAATTGTCTAGCAAGTGGTACATCACTCAACTCCAGGATAAAATCACATACAGGCTCCTCCAAAATTTGCAAGTTAATCTTAGGAATCTCAATTGGTTTTCTGAATATATACTCAGAAGGCATAAAGTAATCTTCCACTCTCTCATATTCTTCTTCTGTATTCATCTCATCAGCATAGTTAAATCGAAACTCATGTTTAAATTTCTGAGAATAATCAACAGTTCTATCTTCTTCTCCCAATAAATCAATAGACCTTATCAGTTTTACACTTTGTTGAATATTTTGGACATTAAGTGCTCTGACTAACTCATTTTGCATCCTTCTGATCAAATTCTCATTTAATCTTCTTTCTTCTGATTCAGAATCCATCACACTATCTTTATCATAAAGAACAATATCTGTACAAGTATTGTCAACAATTAAACTTTCCACTGTTTCCTCTGACCTCAACACAGGTTCCTCAATTGCTTCAGTTTCATCAGAATTGATTTCCATCTCTGTGTCTAAATTCAATTCTTCAGTTTTATCTGAATCACCAACATCTATGCTTTCCACCTCCATTTCCTCTGTATCTGAACTCTCAATCTGAACTATCTGAATTTCTGTATTCTTTGTACTGACTAAGTGCATATCTGCTATTTCAAAATCCTCTATGCAAATGTAACGACCCGGTTTCCCAAACATGCTTCAAATAACATACATTGCATAACTTCATTACATTCATAATAAAAGATACATAATAAACCACAAACGGTCCCTTCGGTCTCGAAACTACAAAATACATTAAGCTTCCTAATCAACGCCCATCAAAAGCTCCTTACACTTAATCCTTTCCTTTGCCGATCCTTAACCTGGAAAACATATTTTTGAAAACAAAATGAGGGTTAGACCAAACGGGTCTAGTGAGTTAATCCCGGTCCTTTCCAAAATCATTATAAAACCTTTTATGTAAATCCTTTGTATCAAAATAGTTTAGATAAACCTTTGGTAATTCTTTCGTAAAATATAAACATACCACACGTATTTAAATACCAATCCAGACTCGTGCATCGTGTACATCTCATTCACCTTATTCCTCCACAAATGACCATATTAGTTGGTAGCAAGCCAACTAATAAATCAACAACCGGTCCGCTCACCGGAACCCGGCTACCCGTCGGTCCGCACACCGGAACCCGACTACTCACCGTTCCGCACACCGGAACCCGGCTACACACCGGTCCGCTCACCAGAACCCGGCAACAAGTGCACTCGTGTAGTGCAAAGCTTATATAAATACAATATATATCTCATTACATCATATTGTCATTTATATACACATAATCATATTCCTACCACATAATCATCTCATATATATATATACACATATATATGTATCCCAGTTCAAAAACGTTTTAAAGAAAAACTCACCTCGATCGCTTATTCATAAACACTTCCAAGCTTTTCTCCAAAAGATTCAGTCTTTCAATCCAAATCCACAGAATCTGAAACAGATTAAATACAAATATCCCCTTACCATTTGAACACGTGAACCCTAGATAAATCTACCTAACTCTCGCCCTCAAAACAACCAAACAGCTATAGCTTCCGGACAGCCCAAAGCCACCCGGACAACCTAACTTTTCTGGACAGCATCACAAACCCGGATAACATGAATTATCCGGACAACTCGACTTTTCCGGACAACACAAGGAAATCGGACACCAAAGTAATCCGGACGTCATCCGGAAAACATAAGAAAAGAGGAACTTACCCGGACAACACCCTGTCCGGACACCTTCAGAAAGTCATCCGGACACCATCAACAAAACTACCCGGACACCTTCTACTTTATCCGGACACCACTGTCGGTTTATCCCATTTTCACCCAGAAATCGACTGAATCATTAACAGATGTGATTTTGACTATTCTACTCCGATAGGAACTATCTAAAAGTAATTACAAACATAAAATACAAAGAGACATACCTTAGATTCACTTCCAAGCATACCAATTGAAGCCTTAACCTAGCTTTTCTTCTTTTCTCCTTCTTGCTCTCTCTCAACACACACACACACACACACACACACACACACACTAGACTGAAATCTGGATAATAACTGAATTGTGAAATATCTGATATGCTTAAGAGATAATATCAAACATAATTACCACTTTGGTCCTTGAACTTCTCACTAATGGCCCAAACACCCTTAACTTATAATTTAACCCAATCTTACCCAAAACTCCAACTTTAAAGTTAACTTTACATAACGGAAAAAGGGATTTTAACCAACGGATTTACCCGGGGTATTACAACATCTCCCCCTTAAAAGAATTCCGTCCCGGAATTCGGTTAAGCAATAAATGAGGGTAACTACTATAAATTGCTTTCAAACTCATACCACACACTATTCTCAACATTACCAAAACATCAATAATTTTAATTCAACACAAAAATTTCCGCCCCTATAAAACAACAATAATCACCAACTTATTAATACCAACTACTTAATTCGAACTTTACACACATCGTCCACAATTTACTCAACTAGTCCATCCCCCATAAATAATGACAGTCCATTTTCTAATAGATCACAGAGTTAACTTGGAGTATTATCTTAACCCGTAGTTAAACTTTTCTCCATAGACTATACCCAACTCCACCGTCACTTCTCTTACCCAAAATACGTCTAAAACAAACAACACTTTCTTGCATTAATTATACCGACCACGAACCCTAGATTACAATTGATTTCCACACTTGTCACAACATCACTCTCGTACTACTACCACGTCCTATCCAAGGGTCCTTCACCCCGATCATTACATTTGACTACTTTCTTCCACTCTCTTTTCAACATAAAACACGTTTCCCCAAGGATAGCTCGCTAGGAGGTGCTCACTCTAGACCGATCCTATGAGCTAGCTTTCTTTCACCTCCAAACCAATCGCACGCACCCAATTTCAACAATTACTATACTTAACCAATAATTTCACCACACCTCATATCAGGAACTTAATCGAGTCAATCTGAAATCACACTCAATGCTCGAAACAACTATACATTTTCCATTTCTCAAACGGTAATACTCCATTCTTTAGCTAACCATCTACTGCCACTCCATTCTCTTATTCTTGAATAACACTACTACACACCGCCTAGACATCCATACCTCTCCACACATACTTTTGGCACATCTACACAACTTATAAACAAAATTCCGAGCAGAGGTTTCCACTTATACTCACCCCATATCATCATAAATCCACCACTTAATCTCACAAAATTCATTACTACTACACCTTGCACATTCACTAATTATAAACTGCCACCATCTTATCCACATCACCCCACACATTTAAACAATACCTTTCTTGATAGCGTCAAAAATCACATTAAGTATAATCTTCACAACATACTAATCCGTCGCCTTCATGACAAGGTCAAGACTTCACACATTACCGTTACTCTCCACACATAATCGTCACGTTCTACATACTGCTATTATTCTTTACACTCAAGCCATCACACTCCACACACTAACAAATTAAAACAACAATAATTAAACACACCCTTCTATATCTCTAACACAATTATCAAATATTTTTCTAACACAAATAATAAAATTGAAAACACAAAAGAATCGGTTTGCACCGAAGTCAGATAACACCTTAGCACGTATAGAGTTGATAGAAATATACCTGTCTTCGCCTCTATTCATACATCGAGTCCGACTTGCCACTCTGTTGATTTCAACAAGGTTAATATACATGTAAGCACATACCCAATATAACAAGATATTCTGGTTCAACATGTACTTGTAAGTTCACGCTTACACTGGCTAGGTGTAATTTGAACATACCTTACATGATGTTCCTTCTACCTTTTTTATACTTAATATCCCAAGGTTCTAAATTAATAGGGACATCCTACTTCACATGCAGTTTAAGTCTAGGTATAAATCCAAATACCTAAATCCCTTAAACTAGGGCTCTGATACCATTTGTAACGACCCGGTTTCCCAAACATGCTTCAAATAACATACATTGCATAACTTCATTACATTCATAATAAAAGATACATAATAAACCACAAACGGTCCTATCGGTCTCGAAACTACAAAATACATTAAGCTTCCTAATCAACGCCCATCAAAAGCTCCTTACACTTAATCCTTTCCTTTGCCGATCCTTAACCTGGAAAACATATTTTTGAAAACAAAATGAGGGTTAGACCAAACGGGTCTAGTGAGTTAATCCCGGTCCTTTCCAAAATCATTATAAAACCTTTTATGTAAATCCCTTGTATCAAAATAGTTTAGATAAACCTTTGGTAATTCTTTCGTAAAATATAAACATACCACACGTATTTAAATACCAATCCAGACTCGTGCATCGTGTACATCTCATTCACCTTATTCCTCCACAAATGACCATATTAGTTGGTAGCAAGCCAACTAATAAATCAACAACCGGTCCGCTCACCGGAACCCGGCTACCCGTCGGTCCGCACACCGGAACCCGACTACTCACCGATCCGCACACCGGAACCCGGCTACACACCGGTCCGCTCACCAGAACCCGGCAACAAGTGCACTCGTGTAGTGCAAAGCTTATATAAATACAATATATATCTCATTACATCATATTGTCATTTATATACACATAATCATATTCCTACCACATAATCATCTCATATATATATATACACACATATATATGTATCCCAGTTCAAAAAAGTTTTAAAGCAAAACTCACCTCGATCGCTTATTCATAAACACTTCCAAGCTTTTCTCCAAAAGATTCAGTCTTTCAATCCAAATCCACAGAATCTGAAACAGATTAAATACAAATATCCCCTTACCATTTGAACACGTGAACCCTAGATAAATCTACCTAACTCTCGCCCTCAAAACAACCAAACAGCTATAGCTTCCGGACAGCCCAAAGCCACCCGGACAACCCAACTTTTCTGGACAGCATCACAAACCCGGATAACATGAATTATCCGGGAACTCGACTTTTCCGGACAACACAAGGAATCTGGACACCAAAGTAATCCGGACGTCATCCGGAAAACATAAGAAAAGAGGAACTTACCCGGACAACACCCTGTCCGGACACCTTCAGAAAGTCATCCGGACACCATCAACAAAACTACCCGGACACCTTCTACTTTATCCGGACACCACTGTCGGTTTATCCCATTTTCACCCAGAAATCGACTGAATCATTAACAGATGTGATTTTGACTATTCTACTCCGATAGGAACTATCTAAAAGTAATTACAAACATAAAATACAAAGAGACATACCTTAGATTCACTTCCAAGCATACCAATTGAAGCCTTAACCTAGCTTTTCTTCTTTTCTCCTTCTTGCTCTCTCTCAACACACACACACACACACACACACACACACTAGACTGAAATCTGGATAATAACTGAATTGTGAAATATCTGATATGCTTAAGAGATAATATCAAACATAATTACCACTTTGGTCCTTGAACTTCTCACTAATGGCCCAAACACCCTTAACTTATAATTTAACCCAATCTTACCCAAAACTCCAACTTTAAAGTTAACTTTACATAACGGAAAAAGGGATTTTAACCAACGGATTTACCCGGGGTATTACAACATCTCCCCCTTAAAAGAATTCCGTCCCGGAATTCGGTTAAGCAATAAATGAGGGTAACTACTATAAATTGCTTTCAAACTCATACCACACACTATTCTCAACATTACCAAAACATCAATAATTTTAATTCAACACAAAAATTTCCGCCCCTATAAAACAACAATAATCACCAACTTATTAATACCAACTACTTAATTCGAACTTTACACACATCGTCCACAATTTACTCAACTAGTCCATCCCCCATAAATAATGACAGTCCATTTTCTAATAGATCACAGAGTTAACTTGGAGTATTATCTTAACCCGTAGTTAAACTTTTCTCCATAGACTATACCCAACTCCACCGTCACTTCTCTTACCCAAAATACGTCTAAAACAAACAACACTTTCTTGCATTAATTATACCGACCACGAACCCTAGATTACAATTGATTTCCACACTTGTCACAACATCACTCTCGTACTACTACCACGTCCTATCCAAGGGTCCTTCACCCCGATCATTACATTTGACTACTTTCTTCCACTCTCTTTTCAACATAAAACACGTTTCCCCAAGGATAGCTCGCTAGGAGGTGCTCACTCTAGACCGATCCTATGAGCTAGCTTTCTTTCACCTCCAAACCAATCGCACGCACCCAATTTCAACAATTACTATACTTAACCAATAATTTCACCACACCTCATATCAGGAACTTAATCGAGTCAATCTGAAATCACACTCAATGCTCGAAACAACTATACATTTTCCATTTCTCAAACGGTAATACTCCATTCTTTAGCTAACCATCTACTGCCACTCCATTCTCTTATTCTTGAATAACACTACTACACACCGCCTAGACATCCATACCTCTCCACACATACTTTTGGCACATCTACACAACTTATAAACAAAATTCCGAGCAGAGGTTTCCACTTATACTCACCCCATATCATCATAAATCCACCACTTAATCTCACGAAATTCATTACTACTACACCTCGCACATTCACTAATTATAAACTGCCACCATCTTATCCACATCACCCCACACATTTAAACAATACCTTTCTTGATAGCGTCAAAAATCACATTAAGTATAATCTTCACAACATACTAATCCGTCGCCTTCATGACAAGGTCAAGACTTCACACATTACCGTTACTCTCCACACATAATCGTCACGTTCTACATACTGCTATTATTCTTTACACTCAAGCCATCACACTCCACACACTAACAAATTAAAACAACAATAATTAAACACACCCTTCTATATCTCTAACACAATTATCAAATATTTTTCTAACACAAATAATAAAATTGAAAACACAAAAGAATCGGTTTGCACCGAAGTCAGATAACACCTTAGCACGTACAGAGTTGATAGAAATATACCTGTCTTCGCCTCTATTCATACATCGAGTCCGACTTGCCACTCTGTTGATTTCAACAAGGTTAATATACACGTAAGCACATACCCAATATAACAAGATATTCTGGTTCAACATGTACTTGTAAGTTCACGCTTACACTGGCTAGGTGTAATTTGAACATACCTTACATGATGTTCCTTCTACCTTTTTTATACTTAATATCCCAAGGTTCTAAATTAATAGGGACATCCTACTTCACATGCAGTTTAAGTCTAGGTATAAATCCAAATACCTAAATCCCTTAAACTAGGGCTCTGATACCATTTGTAACGACCCGGTTTCCCAAACATGCTTCAAATAACATACATTGCATAACTTCATTACATTCATAATAAAAGATACATAATAAACCACAAACGGTCCTATCGGTCTCGAAACTACAAAATACATTAAGCTTCCTAATCAACGCCCATCAAAAGCTCCTTACACTTAATCCTTTCCTTTGCCGATCCTTAACCTGGAAAACATATTTTTGAAAACAAAATGAGGGTTAGACCAAACGGGTCTAGTGAGTTAATCCCGGTCCTTTCCAAAATCATTATAAAACCTTTTATGTAAATCCCTTGTATCAAAATAGTTTAGATAAACCTTTGGTAATTCTTTCGTAAAATATAAACATACCACACGTATTTAAATACCAATCCAGACTCGTGCATCGTGTACATCTCATTCACCTTATTCCTCCACAAATGACCATATTAGTTGGTAGCAAGCCAACTAATAAATCAACAACCGGTCCGCTCACCGGAACCCGGCTACCCGTCGGTCCGCACACCGGAACCCGACTACTCACCGATCCGCACACCGGAACCCGGCTACACACCGGTCCGCTCACCAGAACCCGGCAACAAGTGCACTCGTGTAGTGCAAAGCTTATATAAATACAATATATATCTCATTACATCATATTGTCATTTATATACACATAATCATATTCCTACCACATAATCATCTCATATATATATATACACACATATATATGTATCCCAGTTCAAAAAAGTTTTAAAGCAAAACTCACCTCGATCGCTTATTCATAAACACTTCCAAGCTTTTCTCCAAAAGATTCAGTCTTTCAATCCAAATCCACAGAATCTGAAACAGATTAAATACAAATATCCCCTTACCATTTGAACACGTGAACCCTAGATAAATCTACCTAACTCTCGCCCTCAAAACAACCAAACAGCTATAGCTTCCGGACAGCCCAAAGCCACCCGGACAACCCAACTTTTCTGGACAGCATCACAAACCCGGATAACATGAATTATCCGGGAACTCGACTTTTCCGGACAACACAAGGAATCTGGACACCAAAGTAATCCGGACGTCATCCGGAAAACATAAGAAAAGAGGAACTTACCCGGACAACACCCTGTCCGGACACCTTCAGAAAGTCATCCGGACACCATCAACAAAACTACCCGGACACCTTCTACTTTATCCGGACACCACTGTCGGTTTATCCCATTTTCACCCAGAAATCGACTGAATCATTAACAGATGTGATTTTGACTATTCTACTCCGATAGGAACTATCTAAAAGTAATTACAAACATAAAATACAAAGAGACATACCTTAGATTCACTTCCAAGCATACCAATTGAAGCCTTAACCTAGCTTTTCTTCTTTTCTCCTTCTTGCTCTCTCTCAACACACACACACACACACACACACACACTAGACTGAAATCTGGATAATAACTGAATTGTGAAATATCTGATATGCTTAAGAGATAATATCAAACATAATTACCACTTTGGTCCTTGAACTTCTCACTAATGGCCCAAACACCCTTAACTTATAATTTAACCCAATCTTACCCAAAACTCCAACTTTAAAGTTAACTTTACATAACGGAAAAAGGGATTTTAACCAACGGATTTACCCGGGGTATTACAACATCTCCCCCTTAAAAGAATTCCGTCCCGGAATTCGGTTAAGCAATAAATGAGGGTAACTACTATAAATTGCTTTCAAACTCATACCACACACTATTCTCAACATTACCAAAACATCAATAATTTTAATTCAACACAAAAATTTCCGCCCCTATAAAACAACAATAATCACCAACTTATTAATACCAACTACTTAATTCGAACTTTACACACATCGTCCACAATTTACTCAACTAGTCCATCCCCCATAAATAATGACAGTCCATTTTCTAATAGATCACAGAGTTAACTTGGAGTATTATCTTAACCCGTAGTTAAACTTTTCTCCATAGACTATACCCAACTCCACCGTCACTTCTCTTACCCAAAATACGTCTAAAACAAACAACACTTTCTTGCATTAATTATACCGACCACGAACCCTAGATTACAATTGATTTCCACACTTGTCACAACATCACTCTCGTACTACTACCACGTCCTATCCAAGGGTCCTTCACCCCGATCATTACATTTGACTACTTTCTTCCACTCTCTTTTCAACATAAAACACGTTTCCCCAAGGATAGCTCGCTAGGAGGTGCTCACTCTAGACCGATCCTATGAGCTAGCTTTCTTTCACCTCCAAACCAATCGCACGCACCCAATTTCAACAATTACTATACTTAACCAATAATTTCACCACACCTCATATCAGGAACTTAATCGAGTCAATCTGAAATCACACTCAATGCTCGAAACAACTATACATTTTCCATTTCTCAAACGGTAATACTCCATTCTTTAGCTAACCATCTACTGCCACTCCATTCTCTTATTCTTGAATAACACTACTACACACCGCCTAGACATCCATACCTCTCCACACATACTTTTGGCACATCTACACAACTTATAAACAAAATTCCGAGCAGAGGTTTCCACTTATACTCACCCCATATCATCATAAATCCACCACTTAATCTCACGAAATTCATTACTACTACACCTCGCACATTCACTAATTATAAACTGCCACCATCTTATCCACATCACCCCACACATTTAAACAATACCTTTCTTGATAGCGTCAAAAATCACATTAAGTATAATCTTCACAACATACTAATCTGTCGCCTTCATGACAAGGTCAAGACTTCACACATTACCGTTACTCTCCACACATAATCGTCACGTTCTACATACTGCTATTATTCTTTACACTCAAGCCATCACACTCCACACACTAACAAATTAAAACAACAATAATTAAACACACCCTTCTATATCTCTAACACAATTATCAAATATTTTTCTAACACAAATAATAAAATTGAAAACACAAAAGAATCGGTTTGCACCGAAGTCAGATAACACCTTAGCACGTACAGAGTTGATAGAAATATACCTGTCTTCGCCTCTATTCATACATCGAGTCCGACTTGCCACTCTGTTGATTTCAACAAGGTTAATATACACGTAAGCACATACCCAATATAACAAGATATTCTGGTTCAACATGTACTTGTAAGTTCACGCTTACACTGGCTAGGTGTAATTTGAACATACCTTACATGATGTTCCTTCTACCTTTTTTATACTTAATATCCCAAGGTTCTAAATTAATAGGGACATCCTACTTCACATGCAGTTTAAGTCTAGGTATAAATCCAAATACCTAAATCCCTTAAACTAGGGCTCTGATACCATTTGTAACGACCCGGTTTCCCAAACATGCTTCAAATAACATACATTGCATAACTTCATTACATTCATAATAAAAGATACATAATAAACCACAAACGGTCCTATCGGTCTCGAAACTACAAAATACATTAAGCTTCCTAATCAACGCCCATCAAAAGCTCCTTACACTTAATCCTTTCCTTTGCCGATCCTTAACCTGGAAAACATATTTTTGAAAACAAAATGAGGGTTAGACCAAACGGGTCTAGTGAGTTAATCCCGGTCCTTTCCAAAATCATTATAAAACCTTTTATGTAAATCCCTTGTATCAAAATAGTTTAGATAAACCTTTGGTAATTCTTTCGTAAAATATAAACATACCACACGTATTTAAATACCAATCCAGACTCGTGCATCGTGTACATCTCATTCACCTTATTCCTCCACAAATGACCATATTAGTTGGTAGCAAGCCAACTAATAAATCAACAACCGGTCCGCTCACCGGAACCCGGCTACCCGTCGGTCCGCACACCGGAACCCGACTACTCACCGATCCGCACACCGGAACCCGGCTACACACCGGTCCGCTCACCAGAACCCGGCAACAAGTGCACTCGTGTAGTGCAAAGCTTATATAAATACAATATATATCTCATTACATCATATTGTCATTTATATACACATAATCATATTCCTACCACATAATCATCTCATATATATATATACACACATATATATGTATCCCAGTTCAAAAAAGTTTTAAAGCAAAACTCACCTCGATCGCTTATTCATAAACACTTCCAAGCTTTTCTCCAAAAGATTCAGTCTTTCAATCCAAATCCACAGAATCTGAAACAGATTAAATACAAATATCCCCTTACCATTTGAACACGTGAACCCTAGATAAATCTACCTAACTCTCGCCCTCAAAACAACCAAACAGCTATAGCTTCCGGACAGCCCAAAGCCACCCGGACAACCCAACTTTTCTGGACAGCATCACAAACCCGGATAACATGAATTATCCGGGAACTCGACTTTTCCGGACAACACAAGGAATCTGGACACCAAAGTAATCCGGACGTCATCCGGAAAACATAAGAAAAGAGGAACTTACCCGGACAACACCCTGTCCGGACACCTTCAGAAAGTCATCCGGACACCATCAACAAAACTACCCGGACACCTTCTACTTTATCCGGACACCACTGTCGGTTTATCCCATTTTCACCCAGAAATCGACTGAATCATTAACAGATGTGATTTTGACTATTCTACTCCGATAGGAACTATCTAAAAGTAATTACAAACATAAAATACAAAGAGACATACCTTAGATTCACTTCCAAGCATACCAATTGAAGCCTTAACCTAGCTTTTCTTCTTTTCTCCTTCGTGCTCTCTCTCAACACACACACACACACTCACACACACACGACTGAAATCTGGATAATAACTGAATTGTGAAATATCTGATATGCTTAAGAGATAATATCAAACATAATTACCACTTTGGTCCTTGAACTTCTCACTAATGGCCCAAACACCCTTAACTTATAATTTAACCCAATCTTACCCAAAACTCCAACTTTAAAGTTAACTTTACATAACGGAAAAAGGGATTTTAACCAACGGATTTACCCGGGGTATTACAACATCTCCCCCTTAAAAGAATTCCGTCCCGGAATTCGGTTAAGCAATAAATGAGGGTAACTACTATAAATTGCTTTCAAACTCATACCACACACTATTCTCAACATTACCAAAACATCAATAATTTTAATTCAACACAAAAATTTCCGCCCCTATAAAACAACAATAATCACCAACTTATTAATACCAACTACTTAATTCGAACTTTACACACATCGTCCACAATTTACTCAACTAGTCCATCCCCCATAAATAATGACAGTCCATTTTCTAATAGATCACAGAGTTAACTTGGAGTATTATCTTAACCCGTAGTTAAACTTTTCTCCATAGACTATACCCAACTCCACCGTCACTTCTCTTACCCAAAATACGTCTAAAACAAACAACACTTTCTTGCATTAATTATACCGACCACGAACCCTAGATTACAATTGATTTCCACACTTGTCACAACATCACTCTCGTACTACTACCACGTCCTATCCAAGGGTCCTTCACCCCGATCATTACATTTGACTACTTTCTTCCACTCTCTTTTCAACATAAAACACGTTTCCCCAAGGATAGCTCGCTAGGAGGTGCTCACTCTAGACCGATCCTATGAGCTAGCTTTCTTTCACCTCCAAACCAATCGCACGCACCCAATTTCAACAATTACTATACTTAACCAATAATTTCACCACACCTCATATCAGGAACTTAATCGAGTCAATCTGAAATCACACTCAATGCTCGAAACAACTATACATTTTCCATTTCTCAAACGGTAATACTCCATTCTTTAGCTAACCATCTACTGCCACTCCATTCTCTTATTCTTGAATAACACTACTACACACCGCCTAGACATCCATACCTCTCCACACATACTTTTGGCACATCTACACAACTTATAAACAAAATTCCGAGCAGAGGTTTCCACTTATACTCACCCCATATCATCATAAATCCACCACTTAATCTCACGAAATTCATTACTACTACACCTCGCACATTCACTAATTATAAACTGCCACCATCTTATCCACATCACCCCACACATTTAAACAATACCTTTCTTGATAGCGTCAAAAATCACATTAATTATAATCTTCACAACATACTAATCCGTCGCCTTCATGACAAGGTCAAGACTTCACACATTACCGTTACTCTCCACACATAATCGTCACGTTCTACATACTGCTATTATTCTTTACACTCAAGCCATCACACTCCACACACTAACAAATTAAAACAACAATAATTAAACACACCCTTCTATATCTCTAACACAATTATCAAATATTTTTCTAACACAAATAATAAAATTGAAAACACAAAAGAATCGGTTTGCACCGAAGTCAGATAACACCTTAGCACGTATAGAGTTGATAGAAATATACCTGTCTTCGCCTCTATTCATACATCGAGTCCGACTTGCCACTCTGTTGATTTCAACAAGGTTAATATACACGTAAGCACATACCCAATATAACAAGATATTCTGGTTCAACATGTACTTGTAAGTTCACGCTTACACTGGCTAGGTGTAATTTGAACATACCTTACATGATGTTCCTTCTACCTTTTTTATACTTAATATCCCAAGGTTCTAAATTAATAGGGACATCCTACTTCACATGCAGTTTAAGTCTAGGTATAAATCCAAATACCTAAATCCCTTAAACTAGGGCTCTGATACCATTTGTAACGACCCGGTTTCCCAAACATGCTTCAAATAACATACATTGCATAACTTCATTACATTCATAATAAAAGATACATAATAAACCACAAACGGTCCTATCGGTCTCGAAACTACAAAATACATTAAGCTTCCTAATCAACGCCCATCAAAAGCTCCTTACACTTAATCCTTTCCTTTGCCGATCCTTAACCTGGAAAACATATTTTTGAAAACAAAATGAGGGTTAGACCAAACGGGTCTAGTGAGTTAATCCCGGTCCTTTCCAAAATCATTATAAAACCTTTTATGTAAATCCCTTGTATCAAAATAGTTTAGATAAACCTTTGGTAATTCTTTCGTAAAATATAAACATACCACACGTATTTAAATACCAATCCAGACTCGTGCATCGTGTACATCTCATTCACCTTATTCCTCCACAAATGACCATATTAGTTGGTAGCAAGCCAACTAATAAATCAACAACCGGTCCGCTCACCGGAACCCGGCTACCCGTCGGTCCGCACACCGGAACCCGACTACTCACCGATCCGCACACCGGAACCCGGCTACACACCGGTCCGCTCACCAGAACCCGGCAACAAGTGCACTCGTGTAGTGCAAAGCTTATATAAATACAATATATATCTCATTACATCATATTGTCATTTATATACACATAATCATATTCCTACCACATAATCATCTCATATATATATATACACACATATATATGTATCCCAGTTCAAAAAAGTTTTAAAGCAAAACTCACCTCGATCGCTTATTCATAAACACTTCCAAGCTTTTCTCCAAAAGATTCAGTCTTTCAATCCAAATCCACAGAATCTGAAACAGATTAAATACAAATATCCCCTTACCATTTGAACACGTGAACCCTAGATAAATCTACCTAACTCTCGCCCTCAAAACAACCAAACAGCTATAGCTTCCGGACAGCCCAAAGCCACTCGGACAACCCAACTTTTCTGGACAACATCACAAACCCGGATAACATGAATTATCCGGGAACTCGACTTTTCCGGACAACACAAGGAATCTGGACACCAAAGTAATCCGGACGTCATCCGGAAAACATAAGAAAAGAGGAACTTACCCGGACAACACCCTGTCCGGACACCTTCAGAAAGTCATCCGGACACCATCAACAAAACTACCCGGACACCTTCTACTTTATCCGGACACCACTGTCGGTTTATCCCATTTTCACCCAGAAATCGACTGAATCATTAACAGATGTGATTTTGACTATTCTACTCCGATAGGAACTATCTAAAAGTAATTACAAACATAAAATACAAAGAGACATACCTTAGATTCACTTCCAAGCATACCAATTGAAGCCTTAACCTAGCTTTTCTTCTTTTCTCCTTCTTGCTCTCTCTCAACACACACACACACACACACACACTAGACTGAAATCTGGATAATAACTGAATTGTGAAATATCTGATATGCTTAAGAGATAATATCAAACATAATTACAACTTTGGTCCTTGAACTTCTCACTAATGGCCCAAACACCCTTAACTTATAATTTAACCCAATCTTACCCAAAACTCCAACTTTAAAGTTAACTTTACATAACGGAAAAAGGGATTTTAACCAACGGATTTACCCGGGGTATTACAACATCTCCCCCTTAAAAGAATTCCGTCCCGGAATTCGGTTAAGCAATAAATGAGGGTAACTACTATAAATTGCTTTCAAACTCATACCACACACTATTCTCAACATTACCAAAACATCAATAATTTTAATTCAACACAAAAATTTCCGCCCCTATAAAACAACAATAATCACCAACTTATTAATACCAACTACTTAATTCGAACTTTACACACATCGTCCACAATTTACTCAACTAGTCCATCCCCCATAAATAATGACAGTCCATTTTCTAATAGATCACAGAGTTAACTTGGAGTATTATCTTAACCCGTAGTTAAACTTTTCTCCATAGACTATACCCAACTCCACCGTCACTTCTCTTACCCAAAATACGTCTAAAACAAACAACACTTTCTTGCATTAATTATACCGACCACGAACCCTAGATTACAATTGATTTCCACACTTGTCACAACATCACTCTCGTACTACTACCACGTCCTATCCAAGGGTCCTTCACCCCGATCATTACATTTGACTACTTTCTTCCACTCTCTTTTCAACATAAAACACGTTTCCCCAAGGATAGCTCGCTAGGAGGTGCTCACTCTAGACCGATCCTATGAGCTAGCTTTCTTTCACCTCCAAACCAATCGCACGCACCCAATTTCAACAATTACTATACTTAACCAATAATTTCACCACACCTCATATCAGGAACTTAATCGAGTCAATCTGAAATCACACTCAATGCTCGAAACAACTATACATTTTCCATTTCTCAAACGGTAATACTCCATTCTTTAGCTAACCATCTACTGCCACTCCATTCTCTTATTCTTGAATAACACTACTACACACCGCCTAGACATCCATACCTCTCCACACATACTTTTGGCACATCTACACAACTTATAAACAAAATTCCGAGCAGAGGTTTCCACTTATACTCACCCCATATCATCATAAATCCACCACTTAATCTCACGAAATTCATTACTACTACACCTCGCACATTCACTAATTATAAACTGCCACCATCTTATCCACATCACCCCACACATTTAAACAATACCTTTCTTGATAGCGTCAAAAATCACATTAAGTATAATCTTCACAACATACTAATCCGTCGCCTTCATGACAAGGTCAAGACTTCACACATTACCGTTACTCTCCACACATAATCGTCACGTTCTACATACTGCTATTATTCTTTACACTCAAGCCATCACACTCCACACACTAACAAATTAAAACAACAATAATTAAACACACCCTTCTATATCTCTAACACAATTATCAAATATTTTTCTAACACAAATAATAAAATTGAAAACACAAAAGAATCGGTTTGCACCGAAGTCAGATAACACCTTAGCACGTATAGAGTTGATAGAAATATACCTGTCTTCGCCTCTATTCATACATCGAGTCCGACTTGCCACTCTGTTGATTTCAACAAGGTTAATATACACGTAAGCACATACCCAATATAACAAGATATTCTGGTTCAACATGTACTTGTAAGTTCACGCTTACACTGGCTAGGTGTAATTTGAACATACCTTACATGATGTTCCTTCTACCTTTTTTATACTTAATATCCCAAGGTTCTAAATTAATAGGGACATCCTACTTCACATGCAGTTTAAGTCTAGGTATAAATCCAAATACCTAAATCCCTTAAACTAGGGCTCTGATACCATTTGTAACGACCCGGTTTCCCAAACATGCTTCAAATAACATACATTGCATAACTTCATTACATTCATAATAAAAGATACATAATAAACCACAAACGGTCCTATCGGTCTCGAAACTACAAAATACATTAAGCTTCCTAATCAACGCCCATCAAAAGCTCCTTACACTTAATCCTTTCCTTTGCCGATCCTTAACCTGGAAAACATATTTTTGAAAACAAAATGAGGGTTAGACCAAACGGGTCTAGTGAGTTAATCCCGGTCCTTTCCAAAATCATTATAAAACCTTTTATGTAAATCCCTTGTATCAAAATAGTTTAGATAAACCTTTGGTAATTCTTTCGTAAAATATAAACATACCACACGTATTTAAATACCAATCCAGACTCGTGCATCGTGTACATCTCATTCACCTTATTCCTCCACAAATGACCATATTAGTTGGTAGCAAGCCAACTAATAAATCAACAACCGGTCCGCTCACCGGAACCCGGCTACCCGTCGGTCCGCACACCGGAACCCGACTACTCACCGATCCGCACACCGGAACCCGGCTACACACCGGTCCGCTCACTAGAACCCGGCAACAAGTGCACTCGTGTAGTGCAAAGCTTATATAAATACAATATATATCTCATTACATCATATTGTCATTTATATACACATAATCATATTCCTACCACATAATCATCTCATATATATATATACACACATATATATGTATCCCAGTTCAAAAAAGTTTTAAAGCAAAACTCACCTCGATCGCTTATTCATAAACACTTCCAAGCTTTTCTCCAAAAGATTCAGTCTTTCAATCCAAATCCACAGAATCTGAAACAGATTAAATACAAATATCCCCTTACCATTTGAACACGTGAACCCTAGATAAATCTACCTAACTCTCGCCCTCAAAACAACCAAACAGCTATAGCTTCCGGACAGCCCAAAGCCACCCGGACAACCCAACTTTTCTGGACAGCATCACAAACCCGGATAACATGAATTATCCGGGAACTCGACTTTTCCGGACAACACAAGGAATCTGGACACCAAAGTAATCCGGACGTCATCCGGAAAACATAAGAAAAGAGGAACTTACCCGGACAACACCCTGTCCGGACACCTTCAGAAAGTCATCCGGACACCATCAACAAAACTACCCGGACACCTTCTACTTTATCCGGACACCACTGTCGGTTTATCCCATTTTCACCCAGAAATCGACTGAATCATTAACAGATGTGATTTTGACTATTCTACTCCGATAGGAACTATCTAAAAGTAATTACAAACATAAAATACAAAGAGACATACCTTAGATTCACTTCCAAGCATACCAATTGAAGCCTTAACCTAGCTTTTCTTCTTTTCTCCTTCTTGCTCTCTCTCAACACACACACACACACACACACACACACACATACTAGACTGAAATCTGGATAATAACTGAATTGTGAAATATCTGATATGCTTAAGAGATAATATCAAACATAATTACCACTTTGGTCCTTGAACTTCTCACTAATGGCCCAAACACCCTTAACTTATAATTTAACCCAATCTTACCCAAAACTCCAACTTTAAAGTTAACTTTACATAACGGAAAAAGGGATTTTAACCAACGGATTTACCCGGGGTATTACAACATCTCCCCCTTAAAAGAATTCCGTCCCGGAATTCGGTTAAGCAATAAATGAGGGTAACTACTATAAATTGCTTTCAAACTCATACCACACACTATTCTCAACATTACCAAAACATCAATAATTTTAATTCAACACAAAAATTTCCGCCCCTATAAAACAACAATAATCACCAACTTATTAATACCAACTACTTAATTCGAACTTTACACACATCGTCCACAATTTACTCAACTAGTCCATCCCCCATAAATAATGACAGTCCATTTTCTAATAGATCACATAGTTAACTTGGAGTATTATCTTAACCCGTAGTTAAACTTTTCTCCATAGACTATACCCAACTCCACCGTCACTTCTCTTACCCAAAATACGTCTAAAACAAACAACACTATCTGAATTTCTGTATTCTTTGTACTGACTAAGTGCATATCTGCTATTTCAAAATCCTCTATGCAAATGTCATCATCAGAACTCAACCTTTGCCTTTTCTCCCCCTTTTGATGATCATGAGGTTCATTATCATCAAACTTTCTTTTAGAGTTCTGACCAGAAACACCTTCAGGTTCAGCTTCTGCAAGTGGAACAAGATCAAGAGGTTTTGAAGTAGAAGCCATAGATACACTCAGTGCTTTCAATACAGATTCCTGCATACTCTGCATTTTTTTCAACATATCTTTTTGAAATTCAGACATTATATCCTTGATCTCCTTTTCATGAGATTCCAAGGATGCCTTCACAGTATCTATTTTAGTTTCAACAGATTTCAATTTACCCTCCAACATATCTTTTAATCCTGTCACCTCAGCATTCAAATCATCCACCTTTTTCTCCAATTTTTCAACCTTTTCCCCCATCACCTTGTTTTGATTCTGAATCTTTTCAAATTCAGAATGGTCTAACTGTGAACCTAAACCAACAGATGGTCCAGTTTTCATGTGCCCAGAGGGCTCATGGCCTGTAGATAACACAAAGTCATCTTGTACAACAGATGCACGTTTGAATGAGGCTTTTGTAATGTTCACCTCACCAGGACTTCCATCCAATCCTCGACACCCAATATTAGGTATGTCTATGAATGTTGTGTCAGGAATACGAAATTCCTGATTTGTGCCAGTGTTAGAAGGAATTTCAGGCTCAAATTGAATAGGACTGTGATATTCAGACTCAATGTGTTAAAAAATAGGTTGGGATTTATCACCTCCCTCCAAATGAGTTTGGGATGGTTCCCCTGAGTTATGTGAAACAATAGCATGTTGAAATGCTTCTGAGTGGGTATGGATGGGTTGTTCAAGATCCACCACTAGGTCCATGGTGTTTGTTTCAATATTGGACACCAAGAAATGTGAATCAATAGCAGTTGTGGTTACCTGGTTAAGATTAGTTGGTTCAGAGGCATCTCTTTCTGTTTGAACCTCTGTTGACAATATCTCATCCTCACCACCCTCATTATGTTTTTCCTCACTTGTTCTAACCAAGCTCTCATAATTTTGCCCCTCATTTCTCTCAGAATGTTCACCCATTTGAACATCCTCCCCCTCTCTTACTGGACTAGACCCCTCACCTCTCTTCTCTGGTTGGTCCTCATGGGTAGGGATTTGAGGTATTTCAATTCCCATAGAGGTGCAATATGCTTTTAAAATCTCACTCTCCCTTGGTATGTAATTCCTAAGTGATTTTGGTAACAGTTTATGATTAGGATAATTCTCAAGTTTGGTAACAGAAGACATCTTACCCAAATAGAAAGCAGGACCATGTTGTTCATTTGATCTTCTTGAAATGGTTCTGTTTTCTTGCATTGCATACCAAATTACAATCTTCCAATACCTTATGTAAGGTATGTATGCCAGAGGAGTATCCTTTGTCTTCTTTTGAATAGCTTTCTGATTTTTCTCAAAAGTATTCTTCATGTCTTCCCAAAGTATAGCAGTATAATCATAATGCCTATTCCTCACTAAACCCTGAAAGATCTGAAGAATCTGTTTTGAACCTTGATCCGCTGAGCTATTTTTCCCTGACAAACACTTATTCACCACATGAAAGAAACAAGCCCAAATAGGTGGCAATTTGTTCCTTCTGAACAAACTAAGGGTTCTCAATCCTTTATTATATCCTAATCTCATAAACTCTGCAATTAACTCCTCTGTTAATGGTGAGACTTCAAAATCTGTCTTTCTTTGTACATCATCTTTCTCTGGAAGATTCAGTATTTCTCTTAGTGTAGCGATTGATAAGGTAATTGTGACTCCTCCAATTTCGGATACAAACTTGTTGTCTTCTAACCTAAGATGTTTCCACCATTGTTGAATATACTGAACAGGAACTGTTTTGTTTCTTGTAAACCACTTTCTGTAAGGATGATATTTGAATAACTCCATGATGATTCTGTGTTCAGGCTTAAATCTACTTTCCTCAAATAATAAAACACAATTGTTTTCGGATAATTTCAACCATTCTCCTTTAGGAACAACCCTTTCCACTAAGATTGGTCTATTCGACATAATCGACCCTGCAGCACTCTGTTCATGTTCAACATTTCTGTTTACCTCATCTGCATTTCCTTCTGATTCAGCCATTTGTTCATCTTCTTCATTTATTTCATCATCCCTTATTGCTTCTTCCTCAACAACTCTATTTTGTACTTCATCATTATCCGAATCTGATGAATCCATCAAAGACTTACTAGAATGTAGAGAAATTTGACCACTTCTTCGAAATCCAGACATGATTTAAGAAGAAAACAAACTCAAAGAACTCTGGATTGATTCGTATCTCACTTTTCGCTCTGGAATTTGAAAGAATTGGAAATAGGAATTTTAAGACTTAATTTAAAATTCGCGAAGCTGAAAGGTTTGACGGAAAAGCGAAATCAATGTTATAACGGAGTCAACACATTTGAAATGCCACAGAGGATTTAAATGAAATGCGTGGCATAATCAACCAAATATGAAGCTGACACGTGTTATTGGATAGAATATTGACTCAAGTCAAAGATCTGAATAACATGCTCAGAAGATTTGACTTTCCTTTATCAGATATCTGATTGTTCTACTCAGAGTTCTGATCCCATTATTCAGAAGAATTTTACCTTGTAACAAAAATTTATTTAAAATCAACTTCTGACAGATGTAAAACTTTTGGTTATTCAGAAGAGGTTTGAACAGATAGAAACACATTTTATCATCAGAATTCTGTTCATAGAATGATGATTTTAAAAAATCATTTAAACTCTTATATCTGAATATGAAAATGTTTGAAATTCAGATATAGTTTGAACAAGATAAAAATTTTATCATTAAAAAGTTTGTTCTTCTTAGAATAATTAGAGATAAGGAATGACAACAAACCTTTTAAGCATCATGAAATAATTTCCAGAAGATATTGATGCTCCCCCTTGACTTTAGCATGTATTTGACCAAATATGATACATAAAGATGAGATAAAAAGATAATAGAAAAGACATAATCCGCACATTTGAAGTATTTGTTTTTCTCAAAAATAAATTCTTGAAAGTTAGATTTCTGAAGTATTGACTCAGAATCTCTGACCTTAAGACTCAGAAGGTCTGAACTCTAGACTCAGAATTTCTAAACTCAAGATTCAGAAGTTCTGAACTTAAGACTCAGAAGTTCTGATCTCAAGATTCAGAAGTTCTGATCTCAAGACTCAGAAGTTCTGAACTTAAGAGTCAGAGTTTCTGAACTTAAGACTCAGAGTTCTGAATACACTACTCAGACAATTTTACTTAGAAACATTTATCATTTTTAAGAAACACAAATATTTTCAATTGGTCAGATTAAGCATTCCTATTTTACATATGAGAAAAGAGAACCTTTTGTGATCAAGTGGCTTTGTGAACAAGTCAGCCAATTGATACTTTGTATGCACAAAGTGCATCTCTATAGTTCCTTTTTCCACATAGTCTTTTATAAAATGATACCTCACATCTATGTGTTTAGTCTTTGAATGTTGAACAGTATTCTGAGTAATAGCAATTGCACTTTCTGAGTCACAAAAGATGGGAATTTTGTTGAGCTGATATCCATAATCCATGAGTTGTGTTCTCATCCACAAAGTTTGAGAGCATGAAGCAGCAGCAGCAACATACTCTGCCTCAGCAGTTGAAGTAGACACACAATTATGTTTCTTTGATGCCCAACTCACTATCTTATCCCCCAAAAAATGACAAGCACCAGAAGTACTTTTTCTGTCCAACCTACTTCCTGCATGATCAGCATCAGTGAAATCAGTTAATTTGAAATCAGTTTCTTTTGGATACCATAAACCTAGATCAGATGATCCTTTGAGATATCTTAAAATCCTTTTGACAGCCAACATATGTGATTCTTTTGGGTTACATTGAAATCTAGCACAGAAACAAGTAGAAAACATAATATCTGGTCTACTTGCAGTCAGATAAAGTAATGATCCAATCATGCCTCTATAGAGTTTGGTATCTACTGAAACTCCTTTGAGATCAGCATCTAACTTTATGTTTGTTGCCATTTGAGTTCTCATAGAAGCACAATCAGACATTTTGAACTTTTTCAGAATATCTCTGACATATTTTCCTTGATTTATAAAAATACCCTTTGGTAATTGTTTGACTTGAAGACCAAGGAAAAAATTCAGCTCACCCATCATGCTCATTTCAAATTCAGATGACATGATTTTAGAAAAATTATCACATAATTCTAGACTGGTAGAACCAAATATTATGTCATCAACATAAATATGAATAAGAATTAAATCATCACCTTGTTTCTTTAAAAACAAAGTTGTGTCAATCTTACCTTTCTTGAAACCTGAAGCTAACAAGTGTTGAGTAAGAGTGTCATACCAGGCTCTTGGTGCTTGTTTTAGACCATATAAAGCTTTGTCTAAAATATAAACATGATCAGGAAATTCTGGATCAACAAAACTGTTAGCTTCAATCTTCCTAATCATAGAAATACTTAAAAGTAGTGAAAAATAGGCTAAGTATAGAAAAGCCTCTCACAGAGGCTCTGCCACTTCTTACAGAAGATCAAGTCCAGAAAGCCACAGAAGCTACAGAGGTAATCACAGAACCTCTGTAGTGCGCAAGAAGAAGATCAACTCGGAAACAAGTGGACTGCTCCACAGAAGGTCAGACCATAGAACCTCTGTAATGCCTTACAGAGCCTCTGTGGTCTGCTATGAAGACTTGGAAGATATTACTGGATACGTTCATCAACTTGCATGGAAAAGTACTGTCAAAACACGTGTCAAGCTCTGAGTGGACTCAATAGGGCATGGTACAAAATAGACGTCTGCGCCATTTAATGCATTTACCAATAGTACATCTGATCCATTAAATGCGCATGGCTCAAACAACTGTTCACACCATCCAGTTCACTATTCATGCCGTAAAAGGAACAGTGACCTACCTCATAGTCTTCTAAGAGTAGTATAAAAGGAAGTCTCATGTTGAGATCTTCCTAAGAACGAATACACAAGGAATCACTAATACTCTCAAACGTTATTGTCAAATATCTGAGTGTTATATTCTCACACACACCAATAGTTCTAAATCTGTTCTTCGTGTTCTTATTACATATTGAATAACAGTAACTGTTCAAGAAATCCTTTTTATTCCTTACTGTTTTCTTTATATATGTGCGTTGTAATATCTATCAAACATATCTGTTAGTTTAATACGCTTCCGCATCAAACTCTAAACTCAACTAATAGACTGTTAATCTTGATTAAGTGTATCTGGGTTCCAACAAAAACCTTCAGGTTGATGAACATACACCTCTTCATTAAGTTTGCCATTTAAAAAGGCTGA
This sequence comes from Saussurea involucrata, assembly GCA_033807775.1. Lineage (NCBI taxonomy): Eukaryota > Viridiplantae > Streptophyta > Magnoliopsida > Asterales > Asteraceae > Saussurea > Saussurea involucrata. The sequence continues at coordinate 83,501,757 of CM066315.1, read as the reverse complement.
TTTGACATCCATTTGATACACCTTGAAATTTTTGTGTGCAGCATAGGCCAAAAATATTCCGATTGCCTCTATTCTTGCCACTGGTGCAAATGTCTCATCATAATCAATTCCCTCTTGTTGGCAGTATCCCTTAGCAACCAATCTTGCCTTGTTTCTGATAACAACACCTGACTCATCCTTTTTGTTTCTGAATACCCATTTAGTTCCAATAATAGATTTACCTTCAGGCTTTGGAATGAGTCTCCAAACTTTATTTCTTTCAAATTGGAGCAATTCCTCTTGCATTGCTGAAATCCAATCTGGATCCTCTAGGGCTTCATTAGCTTTCTTTGGTTCAATCACACTTAAGAAACCAGCAAACATTGCTTCATTTGCTGTAGCTGATCTGGTCTTTACTCCTGCTGATGGATCACCTATTACTTGATGAATAGGATGATTTTTAGTCCATTTATTTGCACTGGGAAGCACATCAATCTCTGAAAAGTTATTGTTTGTATCATTCTCATCAATAATTGCTTGTAATTCTGAGTTGTCCCCTTGTTCTGATACATGTATAGGAGATGTATCCAAGTTTGGATTCTGAGCAGTGAAGTCAGAATTCTGAGTGGCTTGTTCAGAGTTCTGAACACAAGGATCAGAATTCTGAGTACAAGGTTCAGAATTTTCACCCTTGTATTTATCAGATTTGGACATTCTTCAGATGGACCTTTATCAGAAATTACAGTTGATTGAACTATTTCCGGAGTTCTATTTTTCATTTCTTTTACCATCTTTGGGTTTTCATATTCTGCATAAGAATCAGAAATTAGTTCTAGAAAAGCGTCCTTAAACAATAAATTGAGTTCTGAACAAATAGGATTAGAGTTTGTATCAGAAGTCATTTTTGTCTTGTTCTGAATGAGTTCTGAACTGTCTTGTTCAGAAGTCTTCATTCTAGCTTCATCAAATGTTACATTGATGCTTTCCATCATTCTCTTGGTTCTTCTATTGTAGATTCTGAATGCTTTGGAAGTTAGTGAATAACCAACAAAGTATCCTTCATCTGCCTTTTTATCAAATTTGGCAAGATTTTCTCTGTCTTTAAGAACATGGCATCTGCAACCAAAAACATGAAAGAATTTGATTAATGGTTTTCTTTTATTTATCAGTTCATAAGCAGTCTTATTTAATCTTTTATTGATTAAAGTTCTGTTCTGTGTAAAGCAAGCAGTTGCAATTGCTTCAGCCCATAGGAAGGTTGGAAGATTTGAATAAGCCAGCCTGGTTCTTGCAGCTTCAACTAGAGTTCTGTTTTTCCTTTCAACAACACCATTTTGTTGAGGAGTTCTGACAGCAGAGAAATTATGAGAAATCCCAAAACTTTCTAAAAAATTCTGAAGTGTCTCATTTCTGAACTCTGTTCCATTATCACTTCTGATTTTCTGAACTGGAAGTTGTAAGAGAACTTGAATTCTTTTGATAAAGTTTATCAATGTAGTAGCAGCTTCTGACTTAGCTCTCAAGAACTCAACCCATGTGTATCTGGAATATTCATCAACAATTACAAGCATGTATTTCTTTCCTCCCATAGATTGAACTGAAATTGGACCACAAAGATCAGTATGAATCATTTCTAATGGTGCTTTGCAAGATGAGTCCATTTTTAATTTGTGAGAACTCTTTTTCATCTTGCCCATTTCACAAGCTGAGCATAATGATTCTTTTTCAAATTTAATCTTTGGTAGACCTTTAACCAGATGTTTTGCCACAAGATTATTAAGATCTTTGAAATTTAGATGAGAACATCTTCTGTGCCATAGCCAGCATTCATTTGCAGTTGAATTTGAAAAAAGACAAACAGGATTTAATGTTTGTAATTTTGAAAAGTTAACCACAAATAAATCCATATGTCTTTTGGCCCAGAAGACTTTAACATCCTTTTCAGTTAAAATCATGCAACCTGTTATTTGGAACTTGATTTGACAAAGACTGTCTAAAAACTGACTTATGCTGAAAAGATTATGTTGTAATCCTTCAACATAAAAAACTTTTTGAATTGTCAGATCTCCTTTTGTTAAATCCCCATAACCTTTAACTTGACCTTTGCTGTTATTTCCAAAGTTTACTGCTCCTCCAGCCTTTTCTGTGAAGTTTGATAGAAAAGACTTCTGACCTGTCATGTGTCTTGAAGCTCCTGAATCTAAAAACCACACATGACAGCCCTGCAACAACAGTCAGTTAGTTTTAGGTACCCATTTTGGAATGGGTCCTTCTTTGTTAGCTTTGTCATTTGATTTAACAAAAGTGCCTTTTACTTTCCATTCAAAATCTTTCTTTAAACACCATTTGCCTTGCACTTTTATGAAGTCAGAACATTTTCTGTTCACAAATTTATTCAATTTCTTCTTGAAAGGTGTAACTTTTGATTTTGCAATGTTTTCAACTTTCTTTTCTTTCACATTTCTCACTTTCTCATACTTTGTTTTGACTTTAACTTGATGATTCACTTCTTTTATCTTTTCTTTTCTCTGAGTTTGAGGAACATAATCATTCTTCTTTTATGTATTCTGAATATCTTTTCTTATGAATGAAACAGATGTTATTGTTATTGGACATTTCTGAGAATATTGAAAAGAATCACTTTTACATTGAACACAAGTCAGATTTTTCTGTGCAAGTAACAACAAGTCTGTACCATAAGTACATGTACATTTATTACAGAAACTATGAGCTTTTGGTACAGAATCAGAATTCAATTCAGTCTTCTCAGGAACTCTTTTCATATCATCTTTCCTTTTGCTTTCCTCTTTTTCTGGAAAATTCAACTTATGTTTGTTAGAAAATGAATTAGATGATTCACCTTTTTCATATGTACTTGATTCATTAAAGAATTTATCATTTTCTTTTAGAGCATTAATCTTGAACGGATCATATTCAGCTTTTAGTTTCTCAAGCTCTGTTATTTTCTGAATAAAAATATTCTTTTCTTTTAAAGCATTTTTAAGATCAAAATCCAAATCACATAAGTCATTTTCAAGTTCATCATAAGCTTTCCTTAAGTCCTCAAGTTCTTGACTTACAAGAGTAATTCTCTTTTCAAGTTCTAGAAAGTCTTCTGACTTTGTTTCAGAATTTTCAGTTGACTCAGAATTCTGACTCTTTGAATCAGAATTCTGATTAATCGACTCAGATTTCTGACCTTCAGAATCAGAAAACTGATTAGAACAATCAGAATTCTGATTAGAAGACTCAGATTTCTGACTTACTATTTCAGAAACCTTACTAGTATCAAATATACTTTTTATGTCAGAATAAGAAAAACTTTGTTGTTTATTTTTGTAGCTGACATTTAAAGAGTCATATTTGAATTTGGTATCATTGTATTTTGGTTTCTCTTCTTTTGGTTTAGAAATTTCTTTCTTAACTTTTTCTTCTAAAACATCTGATTTTTCTGTTTTTAACTCAGAAACTATCTCTTTGGGCTTTAGAACTTGATTTCTGTAAGTTGTCAGAACTTGTGATGGAACTTGCAGGTCTTATAAAGACTTCAACAACTTCTGGAGTTTTTGGTTTGGGAACATGAAGCTTATCAAAATCATACAAGTTTACTGGAGCTCTTTTTAAAACAACATTTTCTTCCAATCCCAATCCCTTCTTTGGATTATAAAATCTTGTATCTTTTACATTGCTTGTAAGAAGATTTAATGTTTGCTGAGTCTGCCCTCTTTTCAAGTTAAGATCTTCTAATTCTTTGATTTTGGTGTATAAATTCTTTCTTTCCTCAAATAGCATATTAAACTTTATTTGTAAATCACCCTTTTCATCCTTAACTTTTGAAAGCTCAATTTTTAATTCAGAAAGATTTTTCATCAACTCAGAATTTTCAGTTTTAATTTTCTGTTTCTCAATCTCAGATTCCTCAAATTGTTCTTTTATTACTTCTTTTTCAATTCTGAATTTGTTAACTAAATTTCTTTCTCCTTTAATTTGTTTTCTTAGTTTAACAAATTCAGTTTTCATTTCACCAATCTGTGTCATTAAGTCTATTTCAAGTGCAGAATGTACCTTAGTAGATGATTCAGAATCAGCATCTTCAAAGTCAGAATCATCCTCATTCTTCATCTTTGCCATATAACTCTGCATCTGTGAAAAGTGTATGCAGTCATCTTCATCTGACGTGTAGTACAACCAGTTTTCTTGTTCAGCTAACAATGCCACTTTATCATCTCTTTTCTTCGCCAGCTGAGCCTTTTTGGTATAATACTCATAATCTTTCACAATTTTCACTTTGCAATACTTTGCAAAGTGGCCAGACTTTCCACACTTGAAGCACAAATTCTTTTCTTTTCTTTCTTCCTTCTCTTCTCTATTTTCTTCCCTTCTTTCTTCCTTCTTTTCATACTTACTTTCTCCTCTCTCTTCTCTTTTCTTGAAATCTGAACTTCCCTGCTCTTTCCTGAACTTGCCCTGATATTTTCCTTTTCCATACCTCTTGTTGAAAGTATTAGTCAACAAGGCCAACTTTTCAGCAATCATTTTGATATCCTCATCTTCTTCTGATCCCTCTTCCTTATCAGACTCCTCCAGATTTGGTATCTCAGATAGATATGCTGCCTTCTTGGGTGTTTTCACACTTTTGGACTTTGACAGAAAAGCTAATTGTTCTGCAACATTTTTCTTTTCTTCAACCACAATCTTAACAGAGTCCTCATGTTGATTAAGAACACAAAATAGATCATTTAGATCTTCTTCACACATATCCTTATTCATTTGTAGACTTATAGCAAATGATGACCATTCAGAGTTTAGACTGTTCAGAAATTTGTAATTAATTTCTGACTTTGTCTTTTTCAGCCCATTCCTTCTCAAATCATTTAGTATAGTACAGAATTTACTATATGTCTGAGTTAAGCTTTCAGATTCTTTAGCCTTGAACCTTTCATAAGCATTTATGCTTTGATTTAACTTGGCTTGTATCGATCTGACAGTTCCTAACATTTGTCTTTCCAGTTCATCCCACATTTCCTTGGCTGATGAACCACTATCAATTCTGTTAAGAACTTCGTTCGGAACTACAAGTGTCATCAATGTGATTGCTCTTTTGTCTATTGCATGCCTATTTTTCTGTTCTGCTGTGTATTGAGAATAGTTCTTCTTCACCCTTGTTGCCGGAATTTCTGGAGTTGTTTCTGTTTCAGGAGTTGCTTCCACATCAATGTAGACTTCGATAGGACCTTCTCGAATAGAGACCATCAGATTCTCATCTATGTTATCCAAGAATTGGATCATTCGTATTTTCCATTGCTGGTACTCTTCAGGAATTAGAACAGGTGGCCTTGTTTCAGATCCCATAGCGAGATATTCTTTAGAAGACATGATTGTAAGAATTTTCAACAGAGAGGCAAATTTGAATTTCTTGATCGAAAGACAATCAATTAATTCAAGAATTGCCAAGAATTCAAGAATTAGAACTAGCAGCGGAATCAATTTTTGAACGAATCAAGAATTCTTCAAGAAATTGATCAATAAACCTTCGCGATCACGATCTTGAACAAATTTGTTTGTTGAATGGCTCTGATACCAATTGTAAGTCCAGGATTTACTCTTACAATCAATACAACAATGTATGAAACAGTAATTGAGAAGTAATATGATCAAGCCCAATTGTATTCAATGAAGAACAGAATTACAGATCTTAGAGAGAGAGAATCTCAAAGATTACAAAAAGAGAATACAAATATATTCGGGGAAAAATCAGTTAGCAATGTAGTGCTAACTACTATATATACTGCAACGGAAATATTAAAGCTACAGTACAAATATGAATGACTAATAGGAACAATACACGTGTCCTAATTAGTTAACTAAACACTAAGGAAAGTATCTAGTTATAAGTTCTGAACAGGTAGTTCAGAACTTCTGAACGTTCTTCTGACAAGGCTTCTCAGAACTTCTGGCTGTACTTCTGACTCTTCTTCTCAGACTTCTGACTCTTCTTCTCAAACTTTCAAAGCGATCCTTCTGAGCCTTCTTAGTCAGAACTCTGACCCTTCATATCAGAACATCTGAGTCTTCTCATCAGACCTTTAACACTTAGTTTATTCACAAAACTCAGATCTAACACATGTAACATTCATAAACCTTCAGAGTGTTTACAATGTGTTTTCAATAGTGATTATGACGATTCTTCTCTCTCTAAGCTCTCTCTCTAATCAAATTGCTCTTAGGCGTAATATGATTTCTCTGACCTAATTTCTTAATAAAACAAACTATTTATACCAAGGGCTTAATTCCTAAAGCCCGTGGCCCATTAAGCCTAATCTAAGCCCATTTATCATTAAAGGCTTTTTACAATAAATAATAAAGCTCTGATACCACGTGTAGATCCCAGTTTGATCAGGTAACAACGAATAAAACGAAACGATTAATCTTTATTGATTGATTCAAGAGAGTTACAATTATTGGATTGAAATTCTCAACTCTCTCTCTCTTTCTAAACTATTAAGCGCATATGACTAGAATGATTAACCTTACCTAATTCTCAAGGAAACAATCCTTAAATACTAAGGCATAGAGCCTAAGGCCCATATTTCCTAAACTAATACCATTTATCAAATAAAGGCTTTTACAATTAATAATTAAACTAATTAAACTCTATATAATTCTTTATATAACTTTCTATAATTATAGGACATTTATGGTCCTAACAACGTGCTTGGAGCAGCCTTCGGCTTGTGAGCTTCTAGCTTCATCTTTCCCATTTTGCATGCTCCGCAAAGTCTGTCTTTCTCGAATTTGAGCTCGGACATGCCTTTGACGTGTCCGCCTAGCACCAGTTTGTTGATGTTCTTGAAATGGAGGTGCGATAGTCGTCGATGCCAGATCCAAGCTTGCTGAGTGTTGGCTTTTGACATTAGGCAGACGGAGTCATCGGTTTTTAGTGATGAGAGGTCGATGGTGTAGAGGTTGGTTTTGCGCGTTCCAACCAACAGTTCCTTTTCGATGCTGACGTATGAAACTTTCTTAATAATTATGTTGTCTTGAACGATGTCGCCATACCCCATGATCGATGCTTTATCAACGTTTCCAAACCTCACATTGCTGTAGTATTTCTCGGTAAAGTTCGTGAGCAGCTCCCTCCTTCCGGTCATGTGCTTGGAGCATCCTGAATCTAAGTACCACACATGACCGTTCTGCAAAAACGATTTTAGGTATTTTTAGGTACCCATTTGAAAATGGGTCCTGGAGGGTTAGGTTTAGCACCTGTTTTGGGAACCCATTTTGAATTGGGCTTCCGTTTGGGTTTACAAGATTTACGCTTAGGACTATAAATAAATACATGGTAAGAGCCAAACCAATCAGATGCATAACGGTTATCAACAAAGTCATTCAATCTACAATTTAAACAACGCAAACAATCATGGGATAATTGAGTCAAATGTTGTATTGGGATAATACTTTGTTCAGCAAAATTATTCGAATCATGCAAACCACAATTATTAATGTCTTTCCTGGGATTGAAAACAGAATTAAAAGACTTTGGGTTCGACTTGCTCTCGTTAGATCCTTTGGCTACCCACTTTTGTTTGACATGTTTTGCCCGACCATTTTGATCTGAAAAATCATTAAAGGTATGATCAGTAGAGCTTGAGTAGTAAGGATGTCTATTTTAGGGTCGACCGGTTTGTTGCTTTTTCTGTGAACGTTTTTTGGATTTGGATTTGTTTGTAGAAACTTCGTTCACAGACCTGGTTTTAGGTGCGGATGTAGAACATTCTCTCTTTTGAAAATTTGACCAGTCGATCAACCATTTTTGAAAGAAAATCGGTATGGCTTGGAAGAGGTTTGTCAAATTCAAACTAATAAAACTCCTCATCTGAACAAGTGTTAGAATTCATAAACTTTGAAAAAACAATCTAACTTTCGGGTGGAACATCAATAGATGAAGGAGGTGAGGAACAATTAGGAACGGTGTTTTACAAAGAATCGGTTGCGGAAGCTTTTTGAAAATCAGAGTTTAGATTCTTTGGCAGACTTACCACTTGAGGTCCTTTTCCTTTTCTAGAAGAGAATTTTCCGATAAAAGCCTTACACGAAGATGTATCTGATGAGTTCGAGGAAGGTTCGGACAGAGTGATGCTTTCATTATGGAGTTGGTCAACCTTCTCTTAAAGTTTGCCTTTGCTCACTCTCTCTTCCATCACTTCTGTTGCCAAAGCAGACAGTTTAGATGTGAGCCAATTGATTTCTGTCCGAAGAATTTCCTTTTCCTCAACAGATACATATTCGGTTTTTGTGGAATTAGAATTCTCAACTTTAAGTAAAAGTTCTTATTTTTCTGTTTGAAATATAGTCCTTTCCTTCTCAAGTGACTCCTCTAACTTGACTATTTTCATTTCCAAAACAAGAGGAGGAACATAGCGTTTAAACTCGTCCGTCTCAATTTTAGTTTCAGTTGCCGGGGCCTCATCCTTTTTAGAGGAATCCTTGGGCTTTGCAAATTTGTAGCCGTCAAAGTAGTCATTTGAAAGGTACCGGGACTTCTTTTTCTCATAAGAGGTGTTAAGAACTTCATACGCAAAAGGTAATTGCATTTTAGTTGTATGTTTGTGTTTATATTCCTCAGTTTCCTCTCCTTCTCCTCGAGAGGTCCCGTCCATTTGATTTTATATTCGGGATATTTTCTATCGAAGCCAAAGAAATTGAACTCGTATAGAGTAGGCCTCATTGTCAAAACCTTTTTCAAATAATGTGAGTTGTCGTACCCAATTCCCCATTCTTGGTTAAAATAACTGAATTCCTTGGGTTTGTTCAGATGGATCGTTTGATCGGTTTGACCTCGTTTGTAGAGTTTAAGCTAAAGATCTGTTATTTTCGAAATATGCTCTTTGATTTGTATTTGAAGAGAAGAGCATTGATAGACAATCTCAGCCTTCTCATTCTCACACTGATCAAGCTTTGCGTTTAAATCAGTTATTTTGGCCCGTAAGTCCTTTGGTGATATCGAAAGATTTGCACACTTTTCTTTTAAGTTAGAATTATCGGACTTAATCTTTTCTGTGATCCTCTTTTGAATATCTAGCTTTTCTTGTAGATAGGTTATTTCAAGCAGTTGTTCATTTGAGGCAGCATTACAGGAATCTACTCTTTGAACAAGTGAATGCATCTGATCCATTAAGGCTTGATGGATAGGAATACATACTTGACAGGAATCACCGATATTTGGCGTAGGAGAATGGTTGCCCATGAAGCACAGGTGAGCATCAACATCTTCAGTATCACTTTCTTCGTCTGATTGAGTCAACCAGCAGTCATCTTCGACCATCAGTGCCTTTCCAGCTTCCTTCTGTTGTGCTAAGAGCAGCTCTGCTTTGTAGTACTCCACATTGCGAACTACAGGCTTTCGGCAGTCCTTAGCAAAATGACCCAATTTGCCACAAATGTAGCATGTGACTGGATCATCTTTGTTCTTAGCTTCGGGCTTGCGTTCGTGCTTCTCCTTGTGATACGAATGCTTGTGCTCATCATATTTTCTCTTTCCTTCGTACTTTTCCTTGTAATCGTGACGCTTGTTGGGAGTGGTAGAGTAGCGATGATTATTTAAAGAAGGTTTCTTGAAGAAAGTCTTCTTTTGGAAGGACATGGAAATGAAAGCCATAGCTTTCTTTATATATGTAAGCTCTGGGTCAGAATCGCTTTCCTCGGATTCTTCATCTTCTGGTTCGGACTCTCTTGACACTTGAGCTCTTTTGGAATCGCGGCTGGATGACTTACCGCGTTTGTCAGTCACGAGTGCGAGGGGATCAGCTTGAGGCTTAGAAGATGGTTTTTAGTGCTCATTATCTCCATGACTTCGTCCTCGTCTTGCATGAGCATTTCATGCAGCTCATTGATTGGAACGTTCTCAATTAGATTATTGTGTCTGATGTGGGAGGCAAAGGTTTTCCACTATGGCAGAAGGTTATTCAAGTACTTGAGGCCATTCTCAGTGTTGGATCGAGTGATCTTGTTCTTTTGGAGCTCGTTCAGTAGAAGGCATAATCGTTCGTATGCTTGAGTCAACGATTCACCCTTTCGATGCTTGAACCCGTCATATCAAGTGATGCATCTGTTCACCTTCAACTGATTTCCAACTTTGCTGATGCTCATCATCTTTGCAACTTGATCCCACATGCCTTTTGAAGTTTCTTTGAAGCTATCGATTGCAGTGTATATCTCGTTTGGCAGACTCTGAACCAGATATCTCTTGGCATGCTTCTCCCCATTGTATCTGTTCTTCTCATCGTCAGTCATCATGGCATACGTCTTTGGTTTTGCCTGTTCTTGAGGACCTTCGGCTTGGGCTGGAATAGTTTGCATTGGAGTCTCTTGTGAGCCTTCAGTGAGTGCTTGCCAGATGTACTCGAAGTTGTCCTTGGACTTGATAAAGATCAGGAATCTGTCTCGCCATTGTGTGTATTCACCTCGATAAAGAATCGGACGCTTGGAGTCGGTACCGATAGCAAGAGCGTCGCGAGACATGGTGAATTATGCACTAATATGATCTTTAGACAGTAGTGTCGATTCAAGGTTGAGACTTAACGCAAGGAACTAAGAGTGAAAGTCCTAACGGAAGATCTAGAAGTGACTTGAACTTAACAGCTAAGATTAACTAACATAGTAAAATTACCCGGATAGGAATCCGGATAGAAGTGTCCGAATTAGAAGTGTCCGGATCCGGTGTGTTGGGTGAAGTTTCAGAATAAAAATTGAGTTACCGAATAAAATAGAAGTTACCGGATAGAACCAATGTTACCGGATGAAACAAGTTACCAGAAGAAGTACTTACCGGATAGGGATTCTGGAAGTGAGTGTGACCGAACAACTTACCCGGGAACCGATGATGTCCGGATACAATAGCAATCCGGATAAGTTACCGGATACTGGGGCAATCCGGATGAACCTTCCGGATACGAGAGATTTTACCGGGAACAATACACAATCCAGATGGATACGTCCGGAAAGTGACGAGAAATAGAAAACTTACCCGGAAACAATGCAGACTTCCGGACACGGCGGCTGTTCGATAAAATCGGATCAGGGTTTGATTAGGGTTGCTTGATTTCACTTCTGTAAGGTTAGATTTCGACTAAAACACGAAAACAAATAGGCCCAAATCGATTTCTAAGCAAAAAACTTGATTTTGATGCAAAAAATTTGAACTGTTTAAGAACAGGGTCAAAAACTCAAGATACTGTTTTGCTTCAAAAATCACCCAAACGATCAAATTGAACTTTAAAAACTTGCAGAATCACTAACAAGACTATTACTAATCCATTGTGACGAGTGGAGACAAATAATTTTACCAAAAACGCAAGAATGAGATTTTTAGAACAAAAAAGCAATCGACAGAAACTTACCAGTATACCTTGAATCGATTTGTGTGTCTGCTCTGATACCAATTGTGGATCCCAGATTAGTGCAATAACAATAGTAACAACTATCAATAAGCAATAATCAAGATTGATTTCAACTCGTCATCCATATATCATTCATTCAAAGAGTTTAACCATACAGAGGTTTTACAATACGTGTTGGAATGGTTATGAATGATTAACCCTAACAATAATGCTAAACAAAACTATTTATACCCTTTTTAGGTATTTACATTTTCAACCCTTGAACTTTTATTCAATACAGTTTTGCCCTAACAAAATTTATGTGTATCAATCTGGATAATATATCTCGATTGAAATACAGAAATTTCTATCTATTCAATGAACAATATAAAGAACTTTAAATCTTAATATTCAACATGCCAAGCTTGGATACTAAAAAGTGAAAACGTTTTTCATCCAAAGCTTTTGTGAATAAGTCAGCAAGTTGATATTCAGTTGTAACAAAATAAAGCTCAATCGCACATTTCTCAACATGGTCTTTTATGAAGTGATACCTGATATCGATATGTTTGGTTTTAGTGTGTTGGACATGATTAGCAGAAATAGCTATTGCGCTCTTGCTATCACATTAGATGGGTATTTTCTCGTATTTGAATCTGTAATCAATAAGTTGGGTTTTCATCCACAGAACTTGTGAACAACAATTGGCAGCGGCTACATATTCATCCTCGGCAGTCGATGTTGAGACACAATTTTGTTTCTTTTATGCCCAACTCACAAGCTTGTCACCCAATAACTGAATGTGACCGGATGTGCTCTTTCTGTCCAACAGGCTTCCTCCATGATCAGCATCGGAGTACGCGGTTAGTTCGTATCCCATCCCCTTCGGATACCGTAAGCCAAGATAAGGTATTCCTTTCAAGTATCGAAAGATCCTCTTGACAGCTCCAAGGTGTGACTCTTTTGGTTTAGCCTGAAATCTTGCACAGAGACACGTGGCAAACATAATATCTGGTCGAATTGCGGTTAAATACATTAATGAACCAATCATACCTCTATATGTCCGAAGATCAACATCCTTACCATTAGGATCCGGACCGATGACCGATCTTGGAACCTGGTGCCATCGGAGTACCAATAGTCGTACAATTCTCCATCTTGAATTTCTTCAGGATGTCGAATACATACTTCGACTGATTGATAAAAATTCCGGTTGAAAATTCCTTCACATACAATCCGAGAAAGAAGTTAATCTCCCCCATCATGCTCATTTGAAGTCTGGTCACCACGAGGTTATAAAACCATGTATATAGCAAAGGATTAGTCGAACCAAAAATTATGTCGTCAACGTAAATCTGAACAATAATAATATCACCTTTTTCATGCTTAGTGAATAAATTCATATCAATCTTACCTTTGTCAAAACCATACTCGAGCAAAAATGTAGATAATACCTCATACCACGCATGAGGGGCTTGTTTGAGACCGTAAAGCGCTTTGTCAAGAATATACACGCGATTCGGTTTATCTTTATCCACTAAGCCTTCAGGTTGGGAAACGTATACTTCTTATTTGATAATGCCATTCAAGAAAGCAGTCTTTACGTCCATTTACGTCCATTTGATAGACGGTAAAGTTCTTGTAGGCCGCAAAAGCTAAGAAAATCCGAATTGCCTCGATTCGAGCAACCGAAGCATACGTCTCGTCATAATCGATGCCCTCTTGCTGACGGTAACCTTTCGCTACAAGTCTTGCTTTGTTTCTCACGACTATGTCGTCTTCGTCTTTCTTATTCTTGAAAACCCACTTGGTACCTATGATACTTTTCCTTTTGGATCTAGGTACTAAAGACCATACCTTTAACGCTTCAAATTGAATCAGTTCTTCCTGCATCGCAATCACCCAGTCCGGATCGTCTAAAGCTTGTGGAACTATGGTTGGTTCAATATTGCTTAGAAACACCGCGAACAGACACTCGTTTGCAGTAGCGGATCTTGTTTTAACAGGATTAGACACCACCAATTACTTGATGTAATGGATGATTTCTTGTCCACTTAGTAGGGTGTGGGTGTGGGGAAATTTTATCTTGATTGGGGTCAACTAACGATTGATCTTCTTTCGGGGTTAGCTCACTGATTCTTGATTAAGGCACTGATTCTTGATTAAGGCACTGATTCTTGATTGTTAGAAACAATGGGTACAACCTCAAGAACTTTCTCAGATGATACTTCAGGTATAGTGTATTCATTCTGATCATTGACTTGTGAAACGACCTTAGTAGAAGAAACATCATTAGGTGTTTGTTGTTGTACCGTTGGTGTAGAATGAACTTCTTACAAAATTTGCGAAGATTCAGATACAGAAATTGTTGCTTCAACCTCATTACTGGTTTGCTCCATTGAAGGACCAGAGATAGTAGCTTGTTCAACACTTTAAGCAACTGGATTCCTGTTAGAAACAACAGAAGTTGAGTTATAACTTCCAAAATACTCATCATAAAAAATTTCAAATAATTGATCAAGATCAATTAAGTGAGAAGTTGAAGAAGACGCTTGATCTTTTGCAGATTTAGTAAATTCTGGACTTATTTGACCAGAAGCTAAAACACCAGTAATCGCGCGGGTTCTGTACTGCTTTATATAGAAGCCAATTCTTTTGCCTTATCAAACTTGACATTGATACTCTCCATCACCGTTCTCGAAGTTCTAAAGTATACTCTGTATGCCTTGGAGGTAGACGAATATCAAATGAATACGCCCTCGTTCGCCTTTGGACTAACCTTTTTCAAATTTTCTTTGTCGTTTAGTACAAAACACCTGCAACCAAATGAACGAAAATACTTAATATTTGGTTTCCTATTATTTATAATCTCGTATGGAGATTTACCAAATCGACGGTGAATGATTGAGCGATTTTGCGTGTAGCACGCAGTTGACACTGCTTCAGCCCACAAAAATAGCGGAAGAACAGAATACGATGTAACACCCGAAATTTTATTAAAATGAAGGTTTAACGTTGGGGAGAAGTGTACGAAAGAAGCTCAGCAAATCGGGTTTATTCGGGACAAAAGTCGAGCTTCGGTACCTATGGGGCGATAGTGCCCTGCGATAGTGACAGGGTCACTATCGCCTGTGAAATCCCAAATCTAGCAATATGTAAAGAACAAATGTAGAGAGAATCTAGATAGCAAACTTGTCATCCATATATAGATCTCTGAAGTACAAATGACACAATGCTCAAGAGGTTTCTAAAGGTCTCTAAAAGGTTACTAGCTAATGATCTAGACAAACCTATTTATACCCATAACATACAAGGTATAAAGGCAATTACAATACAGTATTGACTAATACAGAACAATGACTTTATAGTAAATCTTGAATACAATAATGCTCTAACAATCTCCCCCTTTGAATTCAAGATTTAAAAAAAATAGCAGCAGTCTTCAGTACTTGATCTTCAATACTTTATCTTTGACCGCTTTAAACTTTGAGGCTCAGATAATCTTCAAATAGCTTTATCTCCACTAGTTCACGGCGAACTATATGCTTTGACACTCTTTAAGAACTCAGCTTTGAAGAATCTTCAGACAAACATGAAAAGTCTTTGTCTTTCTCTTTGAAAAATCAATCTTCTTCAATAAAATCTTCAACAGATTGTCTTCAAGTCTTGAACATGAAATTCCGATCTTTGTATAAAACCATCAATTCGGAACAAGATGAATCAGAAACAATTAGAGTTTGGATCAGAAAGATGTGAAACCATCCACATTGTTGAACTTTTAGGTGTAAGCACATTCCGAGAACCACTCAGAACTAAGATAACCAAATTCGGCAACATTTGGACTTCACATGATCCTTCTCCCCCTAATCTTCAGTCTTTGTTCACGAATCTTTGACTTGAAATATATTTGACTTGAAAGCTCTTTGACATGAAATTGAATTAAACATTTCTCCCCCTTTTTCGATGAAAGTGAGCATCATTATCATCGAAAACCTTCTTCAATTTCAGTCGCGTCTCTTAGTATTACTAACAATCTCCTCCTTAGTGGATAACCTTGCTCCCCCTCAAGATAAGAATTCTGGAGCAATTTGTTTTCTCCCCTTGAAAGTATGCATATATTTCAATAACGCACAATATACAAATTTTAAAAAAATTTACACAAGGAAAATAAAATTCATTGAACTTCATTTTATAACTACTAACATTTGATCATTTGAATGCTTTACAAAAGAAATTAAACTTAATGAAATTTAACAATATTTCAATCAAATGAAATCAAATGCATGTGTTTGGATTCAAAAACAAGACATCATTGCATATCAAGTTACAAACGTTCAGTTTCAACCCCTTTATTAAATCTATTTGGTGTGCTAGCATGCGAAATATGATTAGCATCAAGCGTATGCAATTCTAAAACATATAAGAATACATTGCTCTACTCACACTATTTGTCCAAAATCAGAATTTCACAAATTTACGGGTTTATCGCGACTTTGTATTTTCCCCAAGTTTCAAGAGATGTGTGCTCTTTGGCATCTTTTGATTTTGTGCACATTGGCATCTTTTGATTTTGTGCTCATTGGCATCTTTTGATTTTGTGCACATTGGCATCCTTTGATTTTGTGCTCATTGGCATCTTTTGATCAAAAAGTTTAGTAAGAATAAGATACACCGTTAAACATGACTTTCTATCTGGTTCTATAGCAGGATTTGGGTTAGCAGATCCCAGACCAGTTGGCCTTAGGTGCTAGGTGACGAGCACCCCTTAGAACTTAATTTCCCAAACCAGAAAGGCTACATCGATATATCTTAAACCCATTTGTACCAGTAGAACATGGCTTTCTATCTGGTTCTATTGCAGGATTTAGGTCAGCCGATCCCAGACCAGTAGATCTTAGGGACTAGGTGTCGAGCACCCCTTAGGACTTACTCTCCCAAACCAGAAAGGCCATAGGCACAAACTTTCAAACTAAATGATAGTGCAACAATTTATCTCAATCACTTGGTTCTAAAACATAGTGCTTTTCCCATATTTTCATTTCCATCCATCATTCTGACATTTAGGCTTTTTGAGCATTATATTCTATATAAGTTCAGATTCACATAAATTTGAGCATTCAGCATAATTTCATTCATGTTTTGCTAACCTTTCGATTAATTTCAGAAGTGAAAGTTGAAACAAATATAACTCGGATAAAACAAAAATACTTGTAAAATCATCTTTTAGCACACATTTAATTCATTGAATGAAAAATGAAAATTTCATCTCATTGAATTAAAGTTGTAAAGATTCAAGTTTTCAAAGCAGTAGAAACAAAATATAATCCAATGTTACCTTTTACCACGTTCCTTGAAACAGAAAGATGTAACAGTTAAAGATATCACCTGAGAAGTATGAGTTCTAAACTGATTTGTTTAGAAGTCTTAGTCTTTGAAGTACGGGTCCTGAACTGAATTGTTCAGAAGCCAAAAACATTGAAGCACGGGTCCTGAATTGATGTATTCAGAAACCAAAATCTCTTTTAAGTGTGGGTCCTAAACTGATATGTTTAGAAACCATAATCTCTTGTCTCCCCCTTAATGGTACAAATACTCTTCTTAAAAAAAATTCACCGCTTCTCTTCTGTTTTCACTCATGTGTGTGGTATATATGTAACATTCAGCACAACACATGAAGAACCTACAAAACAGATTAAGCAGATTTTGGTACCCAATGGGACTTGGGTCCTAGTGTGTTAGGTGTAGATTTCTTAAAAGGAATATTGTAAGTACCGTACCAAAAAGAAGTATAATCTTTATGCACAAAATCATTTGAACCACAATAAGAACAACATATTTTCTTATGTGCCAACCTAATCAGATGATTTACGGAATGAATAGGATTAGATTTAGTAGAAGATTTACCTTTTGGCGCATTGTTCTTCTTTGCATTTGATGTGGATACAGATGATTTTGGCACATCTTTCTTTGGAATTGTTGTGCCTTTGACTCTCCATTCCATCTTCACCTTTTTGAAGACTGGAATTTCTTCAGATTTGGAAGTATTAATTTTAGGCACTTTTGGTTTGTTATCTGATTTATCACTCAAAGGATTATAGAAGAGATTTGTGGAACGAATCTGATCTTTTGAGAAATCTGTTGATCTATTAAATTGTATAGAAGAAATGTTTTTAAAACTTGAACTTGAAGCAGTTTTAAAAGAAAATTCAGAATCATTTGAATCAACAAATGGAGTCTGAAAGATAGAATTATGATTGGTCTGCTTTGAGACATCACATTTAAAAATGACGTCTTCAAGTTCTTTGACTTTGTTTATCAAAACATTTTTCTCTTTAGAAATTAGATCAAATTTCTTTTGGAGATCAGATTTGAACTGTTGATCCTTCATAATATCAGCTGATAAATCAGATAATCTTTTGGTAAGATTAAGAATCGTATCTTCAAAATATTCGCGTTCCGATTCAAAATCTTTTTCCAAAAACTTTCTTTTATCAGTAATCTCTTTGAAAATTTCCATATTTTTCTTTTTAAGGGTTTTACTTTCCTTTTCAAAGAGATTTTTATTTTCCGTGAAATCTTTTCTTTCCTTTTCCAAAAGATTTTCTAATTCAGAGATTTTCAAGGAAAGTTAAGAACTTTTAATCTCAAAAGATTTTCGTTCAGTTTCAAATTTAGCTCTTTCTTTTTCGAGCTTGTCTTTTTCTAAAAATAAAACTTTCTCAAAGTCTGAAACTTGTTTTGAAAGTTTTATACATTTCAGCTCAGTCTCTTTCTTTTCTTCAAAACCTTTCTTTTCTTCAAAAGAAAAATTAGACAGTTTTCTCTTTAGATCGACATTTTCACTGTCCAAACTTTTTTCTTTAATTTGTTTTAATTGAGTATGTAACTTTAAGTTCCACTTCACTCTCTTTTCTTCTCTTCTCTTTAAATCGGCATTTTCTTTTTGAAGAGTTGTTACTTTCTCTTGAAGATTCTCGATTTGATCGTGCAGACTTGAGTTGTCTTTCTTTGTTTCAAGATCTGCAATATAAACTTCAAGATCAGTTATTCTTTTAGTAAGTTTAGCATTTGAAGAAGAAATGTCTAAAATTTGTCGTTTCAGATCAACATTTTCTTCCTCCAATGCTTTATTTAAAATAGGAACTGAAGGATTTGAAATAGGAGTTGAAGAATTTGAAGCATTGTCTTTCACAGGAGTTTGTGATATTGGAGATGTTTCTGTTAAAAGAACTTGTTGCAAAATTCCATTATTTGACTTAACAGGAACATGTGGTTTTGGAGGTGTTTTTGTTATAATGATTTGTTGCAACATTTCATTATTTGGTTTAACAGAAACATGTGGTTTAGGAGGTGTTTCTGTTATAATAACTTGTTGCAACATTTCATTTGTTGATTTAACAAAAACTTTTGCAATTGGAGGAATCTCCTTTATCAGAGTTTGCTTCAAATCTTCACCACTGATTTTAACAATAACTTGTTGTAAAACCATCTTGAATATTGCTAGAAATTGATCGTTCAGAAAATCAAGCAGAAAGTGTATGAAAAAACACTATACAAAAAATTTTATATAAAATTTTTTCTTGAAAAGCTCTTACAGTGTATGAAATACACTATAGAAAAAATTTCGGAATAAAAAATTTTCTCAATTTTTTTTTTCAAGATTTCGGATGAATAAGGATTCGAAATCAATGAATTCGAATGTAGTTAGATCCGAAATCAATGAATTCGGATGTAGAAGGATTCGAATTCAAGGAATTTTTATGCAGAAGGGTTCGAATTCAATCAATTCGGATGCTGAAGGATTCGAATTCAAGGAATTCGAATGCAGAAGGGTTCGAATTCAATCAATTCGAATGCAGAAGGGTTCGAATTCAAGACTTGTAAAAAATTAAGAACACTCCGAATTGCCGAAATCAAGTAGAAAATCCCTTGAATGGTCCGAATTCCGTATGAACAATCCGAATTCCTCAAGAACAATCCGAATTCATCACTTCGAACACGAAAATCACTGATTCTGCCATAACTCTTTCAATTCTTGATCAAATGAGATGAAATTGAAAGAACAGGATCTTATCTTACAATCAATATAGAAAGCAGTAATTGAGAAGTTGTATGATCAAGCCCAATTGTATTCAATGATGAACAGAATTACAGATCTAAGAGAGAGAGAATCTCAAAGATTACAGAGAATGAATACCAAGTTATACGGGAAAAATCAATCAGTTAGCAACACAGAGCTAACTACTATTTATACTGCAACGGACATCTTAAAGCTACAGTACAAATAAGAAAGACTAATAAGAACATAACACGTGTCCTAATTAGTTTATAAAATACTAAGTAAAGTATCTCGTCATAAGTTCTGAACAGGTAGTTCAGAACTTCTGAACATTCTTCTGATAAAGCTTCTCAGATCTTCTGACTCCTTAACTCAGACATCTGACTTCTCTTTCCACTGATCAATACTTCTGAGCTTTCACAGTCAGACCTCTGACTTCTCTACTCAGAACATCTGAGTCTTCTTATCAGATCTTCAATACTTGGTTTATTGACAAAACTTCAGATCTAACAATCTCCCCCTTTTTGTCAAATAAACTTAAACTTTGCATCATCCAGTTCTTTCAGAGAAGGAACAATCTTCTGAAGTAGCACATTTCTCAGATTAAGGCTTTTATCGATTTTGTCAATGATTTCTTGAATAATCTCAACTTGCTGGTTGATTGCTTCTTGAGTCATGTTTGCTTCCTTCACTTTCAGCATCTTTTTCTCCAAATTATGCTTTATGATTCTTAAAGTTCCAGAACAGTATTTTGCGGTTTCCTTTGCTCTGAAGAAAATCTTTCCACTTTTGTTTTTCAAAAATACTCCCAAATCTGGATATTTGTGAACACTTCCAGTCTTTAACTTCTTTTTCTGTTCATGATCTGTGTTGGGATTTGCTAGATAAACACATGACTTTTGTAGGTACAAAGCTATTTGAAAATCTGTATAGCAGTGCCACCTTAAGATGTAGAACATGGCCTCAATTACCACACTTCTGGCCTTCCTTTCATTTCTGTCTTTGCTCGACTCTTTGAAGCATAGAAAGCTGTGTAATCTGTAGAAGTCAACTACTGATAGTTTCTCAAAATCTGCATCAGTAAAGTAATAAACCTTGCCATCTTCTCTCAGAACTTCAAAAGATAAGTACTCCATCTTTCTGAATTTCTTAACCCTCAATTCTCTGATTCCAGTGATTAAAAAATCTGAGTAAACAGCTTGCTTTGTTTTGCCAAGACATCTTAATTTTTCAGCCAACCAGATCTGAGTCTCCTTAGGTCTATCATAATATACATCCAAGAATTGTACCTCTTTTGGTTTGAAGAACTCAGGTAAATCAAATTCAAGAAAGTATCCATTTAGATCAATAGATATTTCATCTTCTTTTGGTTCAGACTGTTCAGCTTGATCAAAACTAGTTATCTGCACATTCTGAGATATTGTGTTCTGCATTTCTTCAACTTCATCTGACAAAATTCCATTCACTTCATACTCAGCAGGAAACACAAAATCATTATGTAGAATCTTTTTGGGATTCACCTCAGATAGCAACCATTCACTACTACTTCTGATTTTTCTTCTAAGATCCAACCTCCTCTTCACACAGTTTATACATCTCTTCTTCAAACTCTCTTTTTCAGCTTCCATACTTTCTTCCATTTTAATCAACAACCAATTCAGAGTTGCATCACTGTACTTTACCAACTCTTTTATTCTGAACAATTCAAGTCTTTCGTGAACTATATATGCGAACCCTTCTGTCTCCATTCCTTCATTCACAAATCCCTTCACATGCAAATCAACTTCTGTTTTCTTTGTGGGAGAACTCAGATTACACTTTTCTTTTCTTTCTTCAATAGCCAATTGGAAGTCATAAAAGTATATATTTCTGACATAAATACCCAGAAGTCTTCTGCACTCAATTTCTATCAAGGCTTCTTCAGTGCTAGCAAAGAACTTGACTAGAAAGATCTGATCATCAAGAGTCAATCTGTGAAAATCAAAGGTAGACATGGAAACCTTTGTATTTCTTTCTTTCAGTACTTCCATTCTAACAAACATTAAACCATTGAATTCATCTTGTTGAAACATCAGAACTTTCTCAATTCTTTTCTGAATATGCAGTTTTGAGTCTGGAACTCTGAACCTGTTAGAAGCTTCTGAGTAAATCATCTGAGCTCTGTCATCCATAAAACCATCAATGTTACTTTCCAAAGGCTCATACTCTCCTTCTGTGTAGTAGAGATTATCATATATTTCCTCAGGAAAAATATCATCATGAAATTGTCTGGCTAATGGTACATCACTTAGCTCTAGAATGAAGTCACACACCGGTTCTTCTAGTCTTTGCAATTTAATCTTTGGGATCTCAATCGGTTTTCTGAATACATACTCAGAAGGCATAAAGAAGTCTTTCACTTTCACATACTCTTCTTCTGTATTTAACTCATCACAAAAGTTAAATCTAAAATCATCTTCAAAATCCTGAGTATAATTCACAGTTATGTCTTCTTCTCCCATTAGATCAATAGGTCTTATCATTTTTATTCCTTGCTGAACTTTTTCAACATTCAAAGCTCTGACTAAACTATTATGCATCCTTCTGATCAACTCTTCTCTTAACCTCCTTTCTTTTAATTCAGAATCTGTCATAATTTCTTTGTTATACACCACAATATCTGTGCACATGTTGACCACTTCACTTTCAACTGTCTTTTCTGATCTCAATGCAGATTCCTCAATAGCTTCAGTTTCATCTGAGTTTCTTTCCATTTCTATGTCTAAGTTCAATTCCTCTGTTTTATCTGACTCACCACCATCTGTACTTTCCAACTCCATTTCCTCTGTATCTGAGCTATCAATCTGAACTATCTGAGTTATTGCCTTTAAATTTTCCTGTATCTGATCTTCTGAACTTTTTGTACTAGCTAATTGCATATCTTCCATCTCAAAATCTTCTATGCCAATATCATCATCAGAACTTAACCTTTGTCTTTTCTCCCCCTTTTGATGATCATGAGGCTCATTATCATCAAACTTTCTTTTCAAGTTCTGATTAAAAGCAACTTCAGGTTCAGCTTCTGCAATAGGAACAGGATCAAGAGGCTTTGAAGTAGAAGCCAAAGATACACTCAGTGCTTTCAGTATAGATTCCTGCATACCTTGCATCTGTTTTAACATATCTTTTTGAAAACCAGACATTATATCCACGATCTCCTTTTTGTGAGAATCCAAGGATTTCTTTACATCATCTACTTTGGTTTCAACAGATATCAACTTTTTCTCCAACACAACTTTCAACTCTGACATCTCATCATTCAAATCCTCCACTCTCTTCTCCAAATTTTCTACTTTTTCCCCCATTTCCTTGTTTTGTTTCTGAATCTTTTCAAATTCAGAAGTTTCTAACAGTGAACCTGAACCAACAGATGGTCCAGTTTTCATGTGCCCAGAGGGCTCATGGCCTGTAGATAACACACAGTCATCTTGTACAACAGATGCACGTTTGAATGAGGCTTTTGTAATGTTCACCTCACCAGGACTTCCATCCAATCCTCGACACCCAACATTAGGTATGTCTATGAATGTTGTTTCAGGAATACGAAATTCCTGATTTGTGCAAGTGTCAAAAGGAATTTCAGGCTCAATATGAATAGGACTGTGATATTCAGACTCAATGTGTTGAAAAATAAATTGGGATTTATCACCTCCCTCCAAATGAGTTTGGGATGGTTCCCCGGATTTGTGTGAAACAGTAGCATGTTGAAATGCTTCTGAGTGGATATGGATGGGTTGTTCAAGATCCACCACTAGGTCCATGGTGTTTGTTTCAATATTGGACACCAAGAGATGTGAACCAATAGCATTTGTGGTTACCTGGTCAAGATTAGCTGGTTCAGAGGCATCTCTTTCTGTTTGAACCTCTGTTGACAATCTCTCATCCTCATCATTCTCATTCTGTTTTTCCTCACCAAATCTAACCAAGCTCTCAGAATTTTCCCCCTCAAGTCTCTCAGAATGTTCACCCATCTGAACATCCTCCCCCTCTCTAATTCGACTAGACCCCTCACCTCTCTTCTCAGGTTGGTCCTCTTGGGTAGGGATTTGAGGTGATTCAATTCCCATAGAGGTGCAATAAGCTTTTAAAATCTCACTCTCCCTTGGAATATAGCTCCTAAGTGATTTGGGCAATAGTTTATGATTGGGATAGTTTTCAAGTCTTGTTACTGAGGTCATCTTACCCAAATAAAATGTAGGACCATGCTCTTCATTTGTTCTTCTTGAGATTTTTCTGTTTTCCTGCATGGCATACCAAATAACAATTTGCCAGTACCTTATGTAAGGAATGTATGTCAGTGGAGCATCCTTTGTTTTCTTCTGAATTGCTTTCTGATTCTTCTCAAATGTATTCTTCATATCTTCCCAAAGTATTAAAGTATAGTCATAATGCCTATTCTTCACTAAACCCTGAAATATCTGAAGAATTTGTTTAGAACCTTGATCTGCAGAACTATTCTTTCCTGACACACATTTATTTACCACATGAAAGAAGCAAGCCCAAATAGGTGGTAATTTGTTTCTTCTGAACAAACTGAGAGTCCTCAATCCTTCATTGTATCCCAACTTCATAAATTCTGCTATTAATTCCTCTGTTAAAGGTGAATCCTCAAAATCTGTTCTTCTTTGTACATCATCTTTCTCTGGTAGATTCAGCATTTCTCTTAGTGCAGAAATAGATAAGACAAATGTCACTCCTCCAATTTCAGACACAAACTTATTATCTTCTAACCTAAGATGTTTCCACCATTGTTGTATGTACTGAACATGCACATTTTTACTTCTTGTAAACCATTTTCTGTACGGATGGTGTTTGAATAACTCCATGATAATTTTGTGTTCGGGCTTAAAACGACTTTCCTCAAACAATATAACACAGTTATTTTCAGATAATTTCAACCATTCACTCTCAGGAACAACTCTTTCCACTAAAATAGATCTATCTGACATAATAGAACCTGCAGCACTCTGTTCATGTTCAATATCAACGTTTACCTCATCCGCATTTCCTTCAGATTCATCCATTTGTTCATCTTCTTCATCATTTCTTATTGCCCCTTCCTCTGCAACTCTATTTTGTACTTCATCATTTTCCGAATCGGATGAATCCATTATCGATTTTGTAGAATGTAGAGAAATTGGACCACTTCTTCGTATTTCAGACATGATTTAAGAAGAAAACAGATTCAAAGAACTCTGGATTTGATTCGTATCTCACGTTTCGCTCTGGAATTTGAAAGAAATTTGAAATAGGGATTTTAAGACCTATTTAAAATCCGCGAAGTTGAAAGGTTTAACGGAAAAGCGAAATCAATGTTATAACGGAGTCAACACATGTGAAATACCACAAAGGATTTAAATGAAATGCGTGGCATTGTCAAACAAATATGAAGCTGACACGTGTTAGTGGATAGAATTTTGACTCAAGTCAAAGATCTGAATAACACGCACAGATGTTCTGATTCCATGACTCAGAAGAATTTTTCCTTGTAACCAAAATGTCATTTAAAATCAACTTCTGACTAATATAAAACGTTTTGATTATTCAGAAGAGGTTTGAACAGATAGAAGCACTTTTTATCATCAAAACTCTGTTCATATTATGATGATTTAAAAAGGATCATTTAAAATCTTATATCTGAATATGAAAAGTTTTTAATTCAGATATAGTTTGAATAACAAAAAATTTATCATTAAAAGCTTGTTCTTAGAATGATCAGTGATGAAAATAAATCTTTTAAGCATCATAAAATGATTTCCAAAAGAATTTTGATGCTCCCCCTTGACTTGAGCATGCATTTGACTATTAATGATACATAAAGATGAGATATAAAGATAATAGAAGAAGCATAATCCATACAGTTGAAGTTATTTGTAGTTCTCAAAAATAAATTTTTGAAAGTTAGATTGCTGAAGTATTGACTCAGAATCTCTGACTTTAAGACTCAGAGGTTCTGAACTCAAGACTCAGAAGTTCTGAACTCAAGACTCAGAAGTTCTGAACTCAAGACTCAGAGTTCTGAGTGCACTACTCAGACAATTTTACTTAGAAAAATTTAGCATTTTTAAGAAAAAAATGTTTTCAATTAGGCAGATTAAGCATTCCTATTTTACATATGAGAAAAGAAAATCTTTTGTGATCAAGAGGCTTTGTGAACAAATCAGCCAATTGATACTTTGTATGCACAAAGTGCATCTCTATAGTTCCTTTTTCCACATAATCCTTTATAAAATGATACCTCACATCTATATGTTTAGTCTTTGAATGTTGAACAGGATTCTGAGTAATGGCAATTGCACTTTCTGAGTCACAATAGATGGGAATCTTGTTAAGCTGATATCCATAGTCCATGAGTTGTGTTCTCATCCACAATGTTTGAGAGCATGAAGCAGCAGCAGCAACATACTCTGCTTCAGCAGTTGAAGTGGATACACAATTCTGCTTCTTTGATGCCCAACTCACTATTTTATCTCCCAAAAAGTGACAAGCACCAGATGTACTCTTTTTGTCCAACCTACTTCCTGCATGATCAACATCAGTGAAAGCAGTCAATTTGAAGTCAGTTTCTTTTGGATACCATAAACCTAGATCAGGTATTCCTTTGAGATATCTTAAAATCCTTTTGACAGCCAACATATGTGATTCTTTCGGGTTAGATTGAAATCTAGCACAGAAACAGGTAGAAAACATGATATTTGGTCTACTTGCAGTCAAATAAAGTAATGATCCAATCATGCCTCTATAAAGTTTGATATCTGCTGAAACACCTTTGAGATCAGCATCTAACTTTATGTTAGTTGCCATAGGTGTTCTCATAGAAGCACAATCAGACATTTTGAACCTTTTCAGAATATCTCTGACATATTTTCCTTGATTTATAAAAATACCTTTTGGTAATTGTTTGACTTGAAGACCAAGGAAAAAATTCAGCTCACCCATCATGCTCATTTCAAATTCAGATGACATGATTTTTGAAAAATTATCACATAATTCTGGACTGGTAGAACCAAATATTATGTTATCAACATAAATCTGAATCAGAATCAAATCATCACCCTGTTTCTTTAAAAACAAATTTGTGTCAATCTTACCTTTCTTGAATCCTGAACCTAACAAGTGTTTAGTAAGAGTGTCATACCAGGCTCGTGGTGCTTGTTTTAGACCATATAAAGCTTTGTCTAAAATATAAACATGATCAGGGAATTCTGGATCAACAAAACCTTCAGGTTGATGGACATACACCTCTTCATTAAGTTTGCCATTTAGAAAGGCTGATTTGACATCCATTTGATACACTTTGAAGTTTTTATGTGCAACATAGGCTAAAAATATTCTGATTGCCTCTATTCTTGCCACTGGTGCAAATGTCTCATCATAATCAATTCCCTCTTGTTGACAGTATCCCTTAGCAACCAATCTTGCCTTGTTTCTGATGACAACACCTGATTCATCCTTTTTGTTTCTGAACACCCATTTAGTTCCAATAATAGATTTACCTTCAGGCTTTGGGATGAGTCTCCAAACTTTATTTCTTTCAAATTGAAGCAATTCCTCTTGCATTGCTGAAATCCAGTCTGGATCCTCTAAGGCTTCATTAGCTTTCTTTGGTTCAATTACACTCAAGAAACCAGCAAACATTGCTTCATTTGCTGTAGCTGATCTGGTTTTTACTCCTGCTGAAGGATCACCTATTACTTGATGAATAGGATGATTTTTAGTCCATTTATTTGCACTAGGAAGTACATCAATCTCTGAATAATTGTTGTTTGCATCATTCTCATCAATGATTGCTTGTAATTCTGAATTGTCCCCTTGTTCTGATGTATGAATAGGAGTCATATCCAAGTTTGGGTTTTGATTAAAGAAGTCAGAATTCTGAGTAACTTGTTCAGAGTTCTGAATACAAGAATCAGAATTCTGATTACAAGGTTCAGAATTTTCACCACTTGTATTTATTAGATTTGGACATTCCTCTGATGGACCTTTGTCAGAAATTACAGTTGATTGAACTATTTCTGGAGTCTTATTTTTCATCTCTTTGACCATCTTTGGGTTTTCATATTCTGCATAAGAATCAGAAATTAGTTCACTAAAAGCATCCTTAAACAGTAAATTGAGTTCTGAACAAATAGGATTAGAATCTGTATCAGAAGTCATTTTTGTCTTGTTTAGCATGAGTTCTGAACTGTCTTGTTCAGAAGTCCGCATTCTGGCTTCATCAAAAGTTACATTTATGCTCTCCATCATCCTCTTGGTTCTTTTATTGTAGATTCTGAATGCTTTGGAAGTTAAAGAATAACCTACAAAATATCCTTTATCTGCCTTTTTATCAAATTTGGCAAGATTTTCTCTGTCTCTAAGAACATGGCACCTGCAACCAAAAACATGAAAGAATTTGATTAATGGTTTTCTTTTATTTATCAGTTCATAAGCAGTCTTATTTAATCTCTTATTGATTAAAGTTCTATTCTGTGTAAAACAAGCAGTTGCAATTGCTTCAGCCCATAGGAAAGTAGGAAGATTTGCATAAGCCAGCATTGTTCTCGCAGCTTCAACTAGAGTTCTATTCTTCCTTTCAACAACACCATTTTGTTGAGGAGTTCTGACAGCAGAAAAATTGTGAGAAATCCCAGAACTTTCTAAAAAATTCTGAAGAGTCTCATTTCTGAACTCTGTTCCATTATCACTTCTGATTTTCTGAACTGGAAGTTGTAAGAGAACTTGAATCCTTTTGATAAAATTTATCAATGTAGTAGCAGCTTCTGACTTAGCTCTTAGGAACTCAACCCATGTGTATCTGGAGAATTCATCAACAATCACAAGCATATATTTCTTTCCTCCCATAGATTGAACTGAAATTGGACCACAAAGATCAGTATGAATCATTTCTAATGGTGCTTTGCAAGATGAGTCCATTTTTAATTCGTGAGAACTCTTTTTCATCTTGCCCATTTCATAAGCTGAGCATAACGATTCTTTTTCAAATTTAAGCTTTGGTAAGCCTTTAACCAGATGTTTTGCAACAAGATTATTAAGATCTTTGAAATTCAGATGAGAACATCTTCTGTGCCAAAGCCAGCATTCATTTGCAGTTGATTTTGATAAAAGACAAACTGTATTTAATGTTTTCAATTTTGAAAAATTAACTACAAATAAGTCCATATGTCTTTTGGCCCAGAAGACTTTAACATCATTTTCAGTTAAAATCATGCAACCTGTTATTTGAAACTTAATTTGACAAAGACTGTCTAAAAACTGACTTATGCTGAAAAGATTATGCTGTAATCCTTCCACATAGAAAACCTTTTGTATAGTCAGATCCCCTTTAGTTAAATCTCCATAACCTTTGACTTGTCCTTTGCTGTTTTTTCCAAAGTTTACTGCTCCTCCAGCCTTTTCTGTGAAGTTTGATAGAAAAGACTTATGACCTGTCATGTGTCTTGAAGCTCCTGAATCTAAAAACCACACATGACAGCCCTGCAAAAGGATCAGTTAGGTTTAGGTACCCATTTTGGAATGGGTCCATCTTTGTTAGCTTTGTCATTGGATTTAACATTAGTACCTTTTACTCTCCACTCAAAATCTTTCTTCAAACACCACTTTCCTTGAACTTTTATGAAGTCAGAACATTTTCTGCTTACAAGCTTGTTCAAATTCTTTTTTAGAGTTGTAACTTTTGGTTTTGCTATATTTTCAACTTTCGTTTCTTTTATCTTTTCTTTCTTCTGAGTCTGAGGAACAGAAAATTTCTTCTTTTCTGTATTTTGAGAAACAGAAACTTTCTGAATATCTTTTCTTATGTATGAAACAGAAGTTATTTTGACTTGACATTTATGAGAATATTGGAATGAATCATTTTTACATCTAACACAAACAAGATTTTTCTTTGCAAGTGACAATAAATCTTAAACATAGATCATTTCATTTTTATTGATATTGTTCAGAGTACAATTGCCCTTATTACAAGAATTTCTAGCTTTGAGTTCAGAAGTAGATTTCATTCTAAGCTTCTCAAGATCCCTTTTCAGATCATTCAACTTTGCAAGATCATCTTTCCTTTTGCTTTCTTCTTTTTCTGAAAAATTCAAGTTCTTTTTGTTAGAAGAATTAGATGATTCACCTTTTTCATATGTACTTGATTCATTAAAGAATTTATCATTTTCTCTTGAAGCATTAATTTTAAAAAGATCATACTCAGTCTTCAGTTTTTCAAGCTCTGTTATTTTCTGAATGAAATTATTCTTTTCTTTCAAAGCTTCTTCAAGTTTAGTATCCACCTCACAGAAATCATTTTCAAGCTCATCATAAGCTTTCCTTAAGTCCTCAAGTTCTTGACTCACAAGATTAAATCTCTTTTCAAGTTGCAAAAATTCATCTGATTTTGTTTCAGAAGACACAGTTGAATCAGACTTCTGACTACTTGAGTCAGAGTTCTGATTTACAGACTCAGATGTCTGATCTTTAGGCTCAGAGTTCTGACTACAAAGTTCAGAATCCTGACTAGAAGTTTCAGACTTCTGATTGACAGTTTCAGAATTTTTACTTGTGTCAAATATGCTCTCAATGTCATGATATGAAAAACTTGGTTGTTTATTTTTGTAGCTGACATTTAAAGAATCATACTTGAATTTAGTATCATTGTATCTTGGCTTCTCATCTGTTGGTTTAGAAACTTCTTTCTTAACCTTTTCTTCTGAATCAACTGGCTTTTCTGTTTTAGACTCAGAAATTTTCTCATCTGACTTTTTAGAGTTTGGTCTTTGCAAATTGTCAGAACTTGTTATAGAACTAGCAGGTCTTATGAAAACTTCAACAATTTCTGGGATTTTTGGCTTAGAAATTTGAAGTTTTTCATACAAGTTGATTGGAGCTCTTTTTAAAATGACATTTTCTTCCAATCCCAATCCCTTCTTTGGGTTGTAAAATCTTGTATCTTTAACATTGCTTAACAAAAGATTTAGTGTTTGCTGAGTCTGACCCCTTTTCAAATTTAGATCTTCTAATTCTTTAATTTTGGTGTATAAATTCTTTCTTTCTTCAAATAACATATCAAATTTTATTTGTAAATCACCTTTTTCATCTTTTATTTTTGAAAACTCAACTTTTAGTTCAGAAAGCCTTTTCATCAAATCAGAATTTTCATCTTTAACTTTTTGTTTCTCAGCCTCAGATTCTTCATATTATTCTTTTATTACTTCTTTTTCAATTCTGAATTTGTTAACCAAATTTCTTTCTCCTTTTATCTGTTTTCTTAGATTAGCAAATTCAGTTTTCATTTCACCAATCTGTGTCATTAACTCTAATTCAAGTGAAGAATGTACCTCAGCAGATGACTCAGAATCAGCATCTTCAAAATCAGAATCATCCTCATTCCTCATTTTTGCCATATAGCTCTGCATCTGTGGAAAGTTGATATGATCATCTTCATCAGAAGTATAGTACAACCAATTCTCCTGTTCAGCCAATAAAGCAATTTTATCATCTCTCTTCTTTGCAAGCTGAGCCTTCTTGGTGTAGTACTCATAGTCTTTCACAATTTTAACTCTGCAATCCTTAGCATAGTGGCCAGATTTTCCACACTTGAAACACAGATTCTTTTCTTTTCTTTCATCCTTCTCTTCATTGTTTTCTTCACTTCTCTCTACTCTCTTTTCAAACTTATTTTCTTCTCTGTCTTCTTTCTTCTTATAATCTGAACTCCCAACTCTCTTATAATTTCCTTGAAATCTACCCTTCCCATACCTTTTATTGAAAGTATTTGTCAACAAAGCTAGTTTCTCAGCCATTATCTTGATATCTTCATCATCTTCTGATCCTTCTTCCTTGTCAGATTCTTCCAGATTAGGTATCTCTGATAGATATGCAGTCTTTTTGGGTGCTTTGATTGCTTTGGACTTTGATAAGAACGCTAACTGATCAGCAACATTTTTCTTCTCTTCCACAACTAACTTGACAGAATCTTCATGTTGATTAAGAACACAGAACAGATCATTTAAGTCTTCTTCACACATATCCTTGTTCATTTGCAGACTTATGGCAAATGATGACCATTCTGAATTTAGACTGTTCAGAAATTTGTAATTTATTTCTGACTTTGTTTTCTTCAGTCCATTTCTTCTCAGGTCATTTAGAATAGTGCAAAATTTACTGTATGTCTGTGTCAAACTTTCTGACTCTTTTGCTTTGAACCTTTCATAAGCATTTATGCTTTGATTTAACTTTGCCTGAATAGATCTCACAGTTCCTAACATTTGCCTTTCCAATTCGTCCCACATTTCTTTAGCTGATGATCCACTGTCAATCCTGTTAAGAACCTCATTTGGGACAGCCAAAGTCATCAAAGTAATTGCTCTTTTGTCAATAGCATGCCTATTTTTCTGTTCAGCTGTGTATTGAGAATAACTCTTTTTCACCCTGGTCGCTGGAATTTCTGGAGTTGTCTCTGTAGCAGGGGTTGCAGCAACATCAATGTACACTTCAATTGGACCTTCTCGAATAGAGACCATTAGATTTTCATCAATATTGTCTAGGAATTGGATCATACGAATTTTCCATTGCTGATACTCTTCTGGTATAAGAACCGGCGGTTTGGTTTCAGATCCCATGGCTAGATATTCTTTAGAAGACATGATTGTAAGGAAATTCAACAGAAAGACAAATTCGAGTTTCTTGATCGAAATGTAACAGGAAATTCAAGAATTGCCAAGAATTCAAGAACTAGCCCTAGCAGCGGAATCGAATTTTGAATGAATCAAGAAATCTTCAAGAAATTGATCAATTGACCTTCGCGATAACAATCTTGAACGAATTTGTTTGTTGATTTGCTCTGATACCAATTGAAAGAACGGGATCTTATCTTACAATCAATATAGAAAGCAGTAATTGAGAAGTTGTATGATCAAGCCCAATTGTATTCAATGATGAACAGAATTACAGATCTAAGAGAGAGAGAATCTCAAAGATTACAGAGAATGAATACAAAGTTATACGGGAAAAATCAATCAGTTAGCAACACAGAGCTAACTACTATTTATACTGCAACGGACATCTTAAAGCTACAGTACAAATAAGAAAGACTAATAAGAACATAACACGTGTCCTAATTAGTTTATAAAATACTAAGTAAAGTATCTCGTCATAAGTTCTGAACAGGTAGTTCAGAACTTCTGAACATTCTTCTGATAAAGCTTCTCAGATCTTTTGACTCCTTAACTCAGACATCTGACTTCTCTTTCCACTAATCAATACTTCTGAACTTTCACAGTCAGACCTCTGACTTCTCTACTCAGAACATCTGAGTCTTCTTATCAGATCTTCAATACTTGGTTTATTGACAAAACTTCAGATCTAACAGAAATTTATATCGATTTGTTCGTAATCAAAATCCGCACACTTTTCTTGTTGATCACAACTCACAATTCGATTGATTTAAACGAATTATGATCCAAAACAGTGAACTTAGGGTTTTTGAACAACAATTCAAGAATCAATCAAATAGTATGAATCTGTGCAGTAAATGATGATGATCCAATAATTAAAAGTGTTCAGTGATCAATTCTGAGTGCAGTAATGCTAAGAAATGATCCAAGAAATCAAAATCTAGAAAAACTTTATGTCTGAATAATAAGTGTTCAGATGAACAGTGATGAACAAAAGATCCGAATTCTTCAAGGTCAGTGCAAAAAATCTTCAATTTGGTCTTTGATCTGCTTGAATCTCCTGTTTTGCTCTGATACCAAATGTGAAATCCCAAATCTAGCAATATGTAAAGAACAAATGTAGAGAGAATCTAGATAGCAAACTTGTCATCCATATATTGATCTCTGAAGTACAAATGACACAATGCTCAAGAGGTTTCTAAAGGGACTCTAAAAGGTTACTAGCTAATGATCTAGACAAACCTATTTATACCCATAACATAAAAGGTATAAAGGCAATCACAATACAGTATTGACTAATACAGAACAATGACTTTATAGTAAATCTTGAATACAAAAATGCTCTAACATCGCCGTATCACAATCGCGAGGGAGGAAATGACTCTCGGTACAATCTGGGCAATAGTGCCCCGCGATAGTGACAAGGTCACTATCGTCGTGTCATTCTCGCGAGGAAGGGAAAAACTCGCGGTACAGGTTGGGCGATAGTGCCCGCGATAGTGACAAGGTCACTATCGCCGTGTCACAATCGCGAGCGGGGTGCAGTGACATTAAAACTCGATTTTAAACCTTATTCTCTCTTTCTCTTTTCATTATTCATCTTCAACCTCAAACTCTCTCATCTCTCTCTCTAGAAATCGGTTTCTCTTACTAGAAACCCTACAACCTCTCTCCTCTCCTCTTCATCTTCTCCACCTAAATCAACCCTTTTCCTCCATTGTTGATCACTTGAGGAGTTTGAAGCTTTTGGGAGTCTAGGAGCTATCTCTTGGAGATTTCAAGTGGATAAAGGTAATCTATTTCTACCCAAAGGTGTTATTGTTGTTGATTTCATCTTCTTTCCATCTTGTGTTGTTGTGCGTCGATTTTGATGATGTTTAGGTAAGTAAATCTGGTCTTCTTCGTCTTTAAAAACTAGGGTTTGGTATAAGTTGGGTATTTTGGTATATTATGGAGGGATGATGATTCCTTGTGGTTAGACTTTGATATTGATGGTTGGAAACTCATAAATCTAGGTTTTGGAAGTTTTGTCTTGAGGATGCAAACTTCATCAAAGGAGCTTACGTTGGAGAAATACTAGATTTAGCTTAATCTAGCAAAGGTGAGTTCAAGTTATTTTGCGAAAACTTTGTACATGCCAAAATGATATTTTCCAAATATTTGTGTGTTTTACTTGAAAAATATATGTGGTTGAGTTATATGGTTAGTTTAACGCTTTTGAAGTGTTTATCTTCATAAATGTGTAAAACGCCCACATTTGGGGCTTTTGGATATTTGGATGGTTAGAAACCATAACTTGTCTTTAAAAGATTATTTGCTCAAAATGAGGTTATTTGATGGTTTAATCATGTTAGTGTAAATGATTTTAATAAACCAATTGGGAAATGCACTTTTAGTGTTATGAGTCATTTTGAGTATATTAAGGGTGTGAGTCCTTTGTGATGACCCTTTTGTTGTAACCCGTGTTGAGTTTAGGGTTAATGATGGTACTTGTTTACCTAAACAATGTTTAAGCGCGTTTATGCGATGATGACCGATATTTATAGGTCTAGCAAGCTTGGAGCACTTTGCGTGGTTTTTGACTTTGAGATAGTCATGGGACATTTGTCCGGTTTAATTGGCTCGATGTGGGGTCTTAATTAGGGGTTGCGTTTATTGCACCATTTTGCATATTATTGCATTTGTTGATATTTAGATGCTTGGGTGAGTGAGTCATTCCGGGATAGGCATGTTATTTAGACCTTGTTAGCTATGGATCCATAGGCTGTTGAGTTTTCCAAGTCTCGCGGCCAAGAGATCGGGATGATTGAGCTCAGTTTACGAGATGTTAGTTTCTTTTGTAGCACGGAATAGGCATCGGGTTCCATGATAAGTAAGGCGTGGGCCTATATGGTCGGGCGTCGTCTCATGGGAAGTAAGGTGTAATTCCATATGTGCTTAGCACGAGATAGGCATCGGGATCCATGATAAGTAAGGCGTGGACCTATATGGTCGGGCGTCGTCTCATGGGCAGTAAGGTGTAATCCCTAATGTGTTGTTATGGATTTGGTGACCTAATGTATAGATCTGGAGTGGTTGAAGTTGGGGGCATCCTAGTCTCATAGGCAATAGATCTGGAGTGATTGAGCTCAGTTTTACGAGAGTAATCCACGTGGGTGTTTTTATTACATAGTAAGTGACCCACTTTAGTGTTCCGTCACGTGCGATGTATACGGGTCTCCCCCGTCACCGAAAGGTATTGTTTTGGGTATTTGTTGCTACTCATGTTTTCGGTGACGTGTTATATTTATACGGATTGTTTTTCCATGGTACGTAAGTTGTGGTTT
Source organism: Saussurea involucrata (assembly GCA_033807775.1). NCBI lineage: Eukaryota > Viridiplantae > Streptophyta > Magnoliopsida > Asterales > Asteraceae > Saussurea > Saussurea involucrata. The sequence goes on along the minus strand of CM066315.1, from coordinate 83,466,317 downwards.
ATATCTCATCCGTGAGTGATGTTTCGGTTATTTGTGTTTATCCATGTTTTCGGTAATGTATCATATTTATGAAAATTACATTTCCACATTATATGAGTTGTGGGTTATGTTTCATCCATGTTTTGGGATGTTTTGGGATAATGGCAAATCATTATGAGTTTAATCGTTTTGAGTATCAAACGCTATTTCACATTTTTCGTGGACTTTGTGAATAAGTCTATTTTTGGGAAATCATGTTATAATAAAGATTTTAGCATGGGAAATGTGTGAGTTGGAAAATGGGTGATTTGCAATTAAAGTAAAACCCTTTAGAAATCATGACTAAAACTATTACTCTTTCGATTTATGTTTTTATATAGTCATGATAAAATGCTTGAACTCACTAGGCGTAAGCCTAACCCTTTTTATTTGTCGGCATGTGCAACAGGCTCAGGTTGGGGTAACTCTAGCTACGTTGTGAAGTGGCGCGTATTAGTAGTTTGCACGTGAGACGACTTGAGTAGTGAAGACTTCCGCACTTATTTGGAATTAGCAAATTGTGTTATGTTAAGTAGCACCCGTTTAAGTTATTTTATTGTGGGAATTATAATGTTTTAAATTCCGAGTTATTTTAAAGGAATGAATTGTAGAAATGAATCCATCTATTTTGGTTAATTTATTGAAAATTAAAGTTAGTTGCTCGTTCCAAATTTGAGGGTGTTACAAGTTGGTATCAGAGCATAAGTTTGAGAGATTTAGGTATTGATTTTGGATACCTAGACTCAAACTAGCGTTCGTTTAAGTAAATGAGAGTGAAATTCACCTTTAGGCACTTTAAGATAGGATGTTTTGAAGTTGATGGATGTTGTTAGAAACGAGAGTCACGTCGAGAGTAACAAGGATAATCATGTATGGTGCGTTCATAGTGACACTTGGCCAGTGTCATGGTGAACCTACTAGTACATGTGCGTACTTGAATTACTTTAATGTGATAATCGTTGGGGTAGTGAAGAAGGTTCTAAACTAGTAGTCGTTGGAATAGATGGACGATTCTAGTATTAGTCACTTAGAGTGACGATAAGCATGATATTTGCTTTAAGTAGACCGTTTCGGATCAAGATTGGTGGTTGGACTAGAACCATAGGCTTATTGAGCCGACTTTGAATTGAGGAAAAACTGTAACGTTAATCGAGGTAATTTCCGACTTAGCCTTAAGAGGTTAAAGTATCCGGGTGAAAATAGTGGACCGGAGGATTTTGGAGGAGTATGAGTTGAGACGTTGAGTGCCGACTAAATTATGCACGAAATTTATTTTTGAAAATAAATTGCATTAATTATTTCTTGTGTTTCGAATCCATATATGGATTGCGTTACAATTTTGGGAAATGTTTAGCACACACACAAGAATTTAAATCATGGGTTTTGAACCTGCACGAAAGTATTTTATTACGGGAGTTGTGAGCCCGTCGAAACTTGTTCCATTTTATTATTGTTCAACATTACTTTAGGATACAGTGATATCCATATTTTATGACGTTTAAAGATGTTGGGCAAGTGACTACGACTTATAACTTTAACATTGTGGTGTTCTTGCCGCAGAGAATTGATGAGTAATTCCCAACGACTCCAAAAAGTCACCAAGAATTTTATTCTTAAACTTCGTCCCGTTGTCTGATCTTAACGTCTGTACTGATTGTTGTAGGTTAAATTGAAGCGATTTCACAAAGGAAATGATTAACTCGGGTGTTTCATCCTTTGAACGTAGAAATTTTACCCACGTGTACCTCGAGTAATCATCAACTACAACAAAAACATATTGTTTCGCATTGATGCTTTGTGTTCTCATGGGTCCGCATAGATCCATGTGTAAAATCTCCAAAACTTTCTCCGTACTCAGCTCAGGTTTTGGCGGATGAGGTACTCTTTTCATCTTACCTTTATTACAGACAGTGCCGAAATTATCTCTTTCGAACTTCAAAATGGGTAGGCCTTTTACTAAATCACCTTTAATAAGTTTCTCGATATAACGGAAATTCAGGTGAGATAGACGCCTGTGCCATAACCAGCTTTGCTCCACGGAAGCTTTTCACGGTAAACAAACGTCGTGCTTGGGTTTTATAGAAGACAGATCAATTGTATAAAGTTTTTACTTTCGAGTTCCGTCAAGAAGTTCCTTACCATCTTCAGTCCTTACTCAACATCTTATTTCCTCGAAATTTACTTCCAAATCCTTATCACAAAACTGACCAATGCTAAACAAATTGTGTCCTAAACCCTCAACCAAATTTACCTTTGTAATTCAGACGTTGTCTTTCACAATGTCACCATAACCCAATATAGGTGAGTACTGATCATTACAAAACTTAACTCGACCACCATACTTCTCAGTATAAATAGTTAGTAGCTCTCGTTTCCTAGTCATGTGCTTTGAGCATCCTGAATCTAGATACCAAACATAACTAGTCTGAAAACAATCAAATCAAGTGGTTTTAGGTACCCATTTGTAGATGGGTCCTTTTGGGTTAGGAGTGTGAGAGGTTGGTACACGTTTGAAACTTATACCACTTTTGCCTTTGAAAAACTTTTTATGCATTCCATCAGAATAATAATTTCTAGCACCAGGAATGTCATAACCGAACCAATTAAACAAATCATTTTTGCAAATGAAATCATCCAATCCATAAAATGAACAACAAATTTTGTTATGAGCAACATTTATCAATTGTTGTATCGAGTAAATCTTGTAAGGAACTACAAGTTTTTGTTTATTACACACAAATTGATTTATTCCATCACAAACAGAATTGGTTTTCTCTGTCTCAAAAGAAACATAGGATGTTTTCATCTGTTCCACATCTGGTGTGGACTTCTTAATCCTCCATTCAAGCTTAACGTTCTTTCTCAAATTACGATCTAAAAAATCAGAAGAACGAAAGTCAGAAGTTTTCGAATCAGGAGTTTGAAAAGATTTTGATTTTCTTGCTTTTCTTCTCTTCTTCTGTAATGATCGTTTTGATTTGGATTTTGAATAATAATCATTATCATAAGTTTTCACATTTGATTTTGAAGATTCACCTTTGAAGAAATTCTTCTTAGGTGTTAGTGCAGGATTTTGTATTGTATCCAAGTTAAGGGGCTTAAAATGTAAATATGGATGCTAGGTATAAATAGCCTAGATTTCCTATCTTGTTTAGAACTCTTAGAATTATTCAAAGCTATCACTTGTATTTCTCTCTACACTTTGTAATATTGAGTTTGATGATTAATGAGAGATGACTTGTGATACTTGATTGCATCTTTACATACTTGTTTCTGGGATCAGAAGGTATCAGAGCAAGCAAAATCAAGCAAAGTTCATGCAAAATTTGAGAATTTTTGGACATATTTGATATTTCGGAGTTGAAATCGATTTGGACAAATCAGGATGTTTTCTGGATAATTGTTGGATCAGAGTAGTTTGATTTTGATAGGTGAAGAGATATGTGCAGTTTGTTTGATCAGAAGAACAAGTTTGAGCCGAATTTGGTGGATTTTTGGTGTTTTAGAGTTCGAAACCCAAGTGCTCTGTTTAGCATCGAAGACACATATTTTTATTAGTTTTTGGTGTTTGTGCTTCACAAAAGTTGTTCAGAATAGTTGTGCGAACCTTCGTACAAAGTTTGAGATCAGTTGAACTTAGAATGAAATTATGTTCGAAGTTCATCTTGATCGCACAAGGAAGATATTCATATCTTCGTAGTTGTCGCACGGTGAAGAAATTCATCTTCATTGCACAAAACTTGAGCGATCAGGTTTCGCGTGGTTTTTGAACGCATGCGTGTTGACCAACAACTCATGTTCATCGTCTAAGTATTGACCGATAACCTATGTTCATCGCACAAATTCTGACCGACAACTCATCTTAGTCATACAATTTTGACCGAGAACTTTCTGATCGCCCAAAGACTGATCGAGAACTACTGTTCATAGTTCCTCATCGCATACGTTATGTACGATTACTACTGTTCATCGCATAATCTTTGTGTGATAACATTTCTTACTTGTGTGAATTTGCTTGTTTTTGCCTAAAGATCATAAACAGGTAATTTGTAAAGATGATGAAGAATGAAGTGATGATGTCTCTTGGTACTGAGTCTAGACCTCCTATTCTATTCGAGAATGAATATGAACAATGGAAGGATAGATTTTTGGATTTCATTGAAAGACAGACGAATGGAAATAATCTGTGTATCTCTTTGGAAACAGGACCAATGGAAAGACTTAGAACTATAGTTCCTGCTCAGCAAGGCAGAGAGGCTTTTGAAGCTGATAAACCTTTTGCAGAATATACTCCTGAAGAAACACTACGATTCGAAGCGGATAAGAAAGTCAGATCTTATTTGATTATGAGTTTACCAAATGAGATTTATAACAAGATAGATAGTTATAAGGAAAACGCAAAGACCATGTGGGACCAGTTAGAGAAAATGTTGCAAAGTTCTTAGATTGGAAACCAAATGGACTCTATGCATCAATTGATATGAAGAGTTTAAGGCAAAAGAGGATGAGAATTTGGCACATACATATGACAGGTTTATTTCTTTGCTGAATGAATTGAGCAAGATCAAGATAAGGAAGGATGTCATTGAGGTTAATGTTAAGTTTGTAAGCATTCTTCAACCGGAATGGAAAAATGTCTTTCACCATATGAAACAAAATCCAAGATTATCTACAACGCCATTGCATGAGTTACTTGAGACCTTACAACAGGATGAGGAAGAAGTAGAAGAGATCAAAGAGAAGAAGAATAGAAATAAAAAGAAAGCAATTCTTGATCCAGTTGCACTTGTGTCGGACAAGTATTCGAAGAGTTATCTGAATGACATCTATGATAACTTTGAAGCCAAGTATACGGGGAATATCTTAGATGATGGAGCTGAATTAGAACAAGCGATGATTTTGTTGACTAGGCACTTTCAGAAGAAGTTTTATAGAAAGTCGTCGTCTAATAATCTGAGGTACACATCTGGGTCAAGGAAGTTTGATAGTAAGAATAGATTTGATGGTAAACCAACTGATGATAGAAAGTATGAGGAAAAGAAATTGATGAAAGAAAGTTTGAGGAAAGGAATAGAGATGATGGAAAGAAGAAGTTTGAAGAGAAAAGGGCAGCTGAAACTCCCAAGTATTATAATTGTGGCACACCAGGTCATTTTGCTAAGGACTGTAGGAAGAAAGTTGTCCGTAATTCAGATTACTACAAGACCAAGTTGATGTTAGCCAAGCAAAAAGAAGCGGGTAAGGCTATGTTAGTTAAAGATGAGTATTGGTTGGACTTAACTGACGATGAAGCTGAAAATGAGGAACAAGCTAACATGTGCCAAGCGGAGGATGTTTCAGATGATGAGAGCAACTCAGATTGTGGATCCGAGGTAAGATCTAACTCTTCAAGTTTCTTTACATGTCAACTGAACACCATGAAGCTTGCATTCGAAGGGTTAAGAAATAACTTGAAAATCACGAAAGAAGAGAATGTGAATCTAAGTCAAACTCTTTTTGATATCAACCTCGAGAGGAATAAAAACAATGATAAAATTAAATCTCTCGAAGATCAAAAAGAATAATTTGATAAGGACAAGCAAACTTTTGATTTTCAAATATCTGAACTAACCAAGAAAATTAATGAGTTAGAAGAAAAGAAAAGTGACAGTGAAACTTATTTGCAAAATCTTATCACTCAAAATGCAGATTTTTCTGATAAAATCAAAGTTTTGGAAAAGAAGCTTTACTTGAGAGGTCAGACTGATCAAACTATCTATTTGAACATACTGAGGGAAATAAATTTTTTCAACAAATATTGGGGAATTGGATAAAAAATCCTCGATATCTAGCCAAAGCAAATGCACATGTTCCGACTTTATATGATTTCAAATTTTTGAATATGCTAGATATTTTCCTGATTATGAGATACAATGGTTGAATTCAAAAGATATCGATGAACTTGAAAAAGATAAAAGAGAAATTACCACAAAAATGCAACTTTCGTTTTGTTATGCAAAAGAAAACATAAAATATGAAAAAGAATCTGAAAGATTCACTTTCAAATGATTATTTTGACATATATTCTGTTAAACCAAGTTGTGAACAACCATTTGAAGCCAAACGATATGTTCCACCTTTGGTTTTGGAATATAGAATAAAGGAACTTGAGGATTCTATTATTGAACAAAGAATAAGATTTGAAATGGAAAAAGGAAGTTGATTCAACTGTTTTCTCTTGTGACAAAACTGAAGTCGACTCCAAACATGTGGAAACACCCAAATCAAATGATTCAGATGGATTGTTCATGCAAGGCGTTTGTGGGATATTCTACTTTTGAGAATCCTTCTTTTGAAAAAGATTTTGAAGTTCATTCTTTTGATTCTGATGACGATGTTGGATCTGAATTTGCTTCTAAGGAAAATCTGAATTCTTTTGTTGAAAAAGACTTTAAAGTACATTCTTTTGATTCTAATGATGAATGTGAATCTGAATTCGTTTCTAAGGAGAATCCATAACCTGAGGTTTGTGAAAAAGGAAAAGCTTGTGAATTTGATTTTTCTAAAAAGCTTCCGGACCATACTGATTTTGTTTTGAAAGATGAAAAACCTTATAGTACTTTTTGCAAGGGTGAATGTTCAAACACAAAGAATGATCTTTCTTCTGGAAAACCGTTACAGAAACGACGAAGGAATAGAAAATCAAAGAAGAAAACTTCTTACAATTCTAAGTCATCTGATTCTACATTCTCTGGTTTTTCAGATAACTTTGTGAAAATGAAGGGAGTCAAGTAAGAGTGGAGGGTGAAGCAAAAGTCAACTTTGCCAAACAAGCAGAATGTGAAAACTACTTCTTTTTCGAACAATTCAAAACCTGTTGCAAATAACAAACAAAAACTTGTAAATTCTTACAAGCGATATTCAAATAAGCAATTGTTTGGTTTTGCTAATTATGAATGGTTTTGCTCTGCTTGTGGTTGAAGTGATTTTTCTGCTAAACCTAGTTCATGTTGTTGGTTCAATTCTTATTACATTCCTGCTTCTGATTATCAAAAGGATTTTTAAAAAGAAAGAAACGACAAATTTATAAAAAGGTGTCTAGCACAACTAACCACAAAAGACCCATCTACAAATGGGTACCTAAAACTGCATGATCTGGTTGTTTGTAGAAAAATAATTTATGGTACTTAGACTCAGGGTGTTCGAAGCACATGACCGGCCGAAAAGATATGTTATCGAATTATGTTGAGAAAAACGGTGGTCGAGTCCGATTTGGCAACAACCAGTTTGCACCTATTCGTGGATATGGTGACATTGTTCATGACAAATTAACAATCAAGAAGGTCAGTTACGTCGAAGGTCTTAGACGCAATCTCTTTAGCATCGGACAGTTTTGTGATAAAGATCTGGAGGTAAATTTTTAAGCAAAAAGATGTTGTGTCAGAACCGAAGAAGGTAAAGAGCATCTGGTTGGCACGAGAAAATTCAATCTTTATACAATTAACTTGTCAGCAGTCAAGCCGGATGGAGATGTGTGTCTTATTTCGAAAGCTTCAGTTCAACAGAGTTGGTTAGGGCACCGAAGGCTATCTCATCTGAATTTCAGATACATGCAGAAACTGGTAAAATGTGAGTTAGTCTAGGGTCTTCCTCTGTTGAAGTTTGGTACTGATAATCTATGTGATGCGTGTGAGAAAGGGAAGATGAAAAGGATTCCTCACAAGCCGAAGCCTGAACCTACAACTAAGCGTGTCTTGGAGTTAATTCATGTTGACTTGCGTGGACCAATGAAGACTCAAAGTTTCAATGGGAAGAAATATGTATTGGTGGTCGTTGATGATTATTCTTGATATACTTGGGTAAAGTTTCTTCGCTCAAAGTATGAAACTTCTGACCATCTGGTCAACATTATCAAGTCAACACAGAATAACATGCAACTATCTCTCAAGATTGTCCGTTCAGATAATGGCACAGAGTTTAAAAACAGTATCTTAGGAGATTTCTATGAATCTAACGGGATTACTCAACAACTCTCTGCTGCTAGAACACCTGAACAGAATGGCGTAGTTGAACGGCGCAACAGAACATTAGTGGAATCGGCGCGTACTATGCTGACATATTCTAATCTACCTTTGTTCTTGTGGGCTGAAGTCGTGGCAACCGCATGCTGTACTCAAAATCGCTCGATCATTCATCGACGTTTTGGCAGGACTCCATATGAAATCATGAACAATAAGAAACCTACCATAAAACATTTTCATGTTTTTGGTTGTAAGTGTTTCGTTTTGAACGACAAGGAGAACCGTAACAAGTTCAGTCCGAAGACCGATGAGGGTATTTTTGTCGGATATTCTTTCTCTGCCGCATCTTATCGAATCTACTTCAAGCAATCGAAAAAGATTATTGAGAGGGTAAATGTGAAATTTGACGAATCTGAAGAAGTGGCTTCTGTACAAAACAGTTCAGAACCCGTAATAACTGGCATATTAGCTTCTGGACAAATTAGTTTAGAACTTGTTCCGAAATCGAATCAAGATCAACCTTCTACTTCCAAATCTCATTTATCTGATCTTGATATTTTATTCGAAGAATTTTACAATGAATATTATGGTACTTACAATTCTTCTGATGTTCTTAACAGGAAGAAACCCGCATCTACAACAAATTTCGCTGCTATCAACAATACAGAAATGGATGCGACTCAAACGAATATTGTTGATGTTTCTACTCCTGTTGTGGACAATACTTTACCAAAGAACGCTGCTACACAAGACTCAATCCCTACGATTATGGATGTTCCAACACAAGAAAATGATTCTTCAGTTAATGCTACTACCGAATCTCATCAACCAATAGAACCCTCTGGAGAACCAATTCTTACAAATGATACTCCAGAAAATCCAAATGTTGAAGTTCCTGTACCATTGGTTGATGAATAAGTCAATGCTAACCTTGACAATGTTCAATTATCTTATGTTCCACACCCACACTCGACAAAGTGGACGAAAGCTCATCCTATCCATCAGATTATAGGTGATCCTTCTTCATCGGTTCAAACGAGATCAGCTTTTAAAGCTACTGCGAATGAGTGTTTATTTGCAATTTTCTTGAGTAATATTGAACCGTTAACGGTATCCAAAGCTCTAGATGATCCAGATTGGGTGTTGGCTATGCAAGACGAATTGAATCAGTTTGAAGCCTTGAAAGTTTGGCGGTTAGTGCCTCGACCTACGGATAAAAGTGTTATAGGAACAAAGTGGGTCTTCAAGAATAAAAAGGATGCAGATGGAATAATCGTGCGTAACAAAGCTAGACTCGTAGCAAAGGGATATCGTCAGCAAGAGGGTATCGATTACGATGAAACATACGCTCCAGTTGTGAGAATTGAAGCCATTTGAATATTCTTAGCATTTGTGGCTTATAAGAATTTCGCTGTCTATCAAATGGACGTGGAAACAGCTTTCTTGAATGGAGTTCTCAAAGAAGAGGTATATGTTTCTCAACCAGAAGGTTTTGTCAATAAAGATCATCAAAATCATGTATACATTCTGGATAAAGCCTTGTATGGTCTAAAACAAGCCCCTCGAGCGTGGTATGAAGACTTATCCAACTTTCTACTTGAGTATGGTTTCGACAAAGGTAAAATCTGTTGATCCAAACCCTCAGTGATTTGATAATGACCCTATCTTAAATACTTAGTGAAAATTGTAAGTAAACAATATGTATCAGAGTTTCACTATCGCTGATAAGTACTAAGATCTTACAGTACTGCTGATAGGAACTCTCGCACTTTTAGATTAAACATTCAGTGAACACTGTTCACCATATCGCTGAGTCTGTTCAGTCCTTATGGTGATCGCTGATAAGTTAGTTGTTTACTTATGATCCCTGAAGACAAGATTCACGTCAACAAAGGTTCTACGCTGAAGTCGAAGATCAAGCTCAAGAACCAGCGACAAGTCTCCTAATGAACTGATGCGGATCAGCGAAGACTCAGATTTGTCCACTCAACGTGAAGTATCAAGTACAAGACTTCAGCTATCGCTGAACTTTATCATCTACTGAATAGTAAATGATAATCGCTGAATCAACGAAAGCTGATCATGAAGTCCTCCGTACAAAGTACTTTTGTCTTAACCTCCCTTGCACGCCACCGTACGAAATGTCAGAAAAGAACCTCCGAAAATCTGAAATCGTACAACCACTCTGATACTACACTGTTCATTCATGCGGCTACTAAGGTTGTCATCAAAGGTCAATGACATGCAACCAATCCGCTAATGACACGTGTAAAGTATATACTGGATTGCATTAAATGCATGCAGTATATAAAGAGATGAACTCACTTCATTTGAAGTAACTTGCTAACTCTGGACAAGTTCAAATCTCTCAAGATAGGATTTTATTAGTAATCTGCTTATCTTTCTTAAGTGCAAGAAAACCTTAGTGTTCCAACTTGTTTAGATTTAGGTTTATCCTTAATCTTGTTTCCGCAACAAGCTGTAAATTGTTAATGATTTATCAATAAACAATTTAGAAAAGTAAAATAGTGTGTTTGTATTCAACCCCCCCCCCCCCCCCCCCCTTCTACAAACTTGTTTAAGCCTTTCGGGACCAACAAGTGGTATCAGAGCAGATTTGTTTAATCTCATAAACAAGATCTAATCTAAGATATTTTCTCTTCCTTGCTATTATCTGAAAATGGCCAACTCAAACACAAACACTCACTATATCGACAATGGTTCTCTTGCAAAACCCCCTAGATTTTCCAGAGACAACTTCAACTTATGGAAAAATAGGATGACACTCTTCTTAGAAGGTGTAGACCCTACTATACCTTACTATCTTGAAAACGGTCCACACATCCCTGTAACGATTGATCCTGCCGTTCCAGCCACTGCAACTAGAGCTGCTATTCCAGAAAGGCTGATTCCAAAGGAAATCCATCATTGGACCGATGAAGACAAGAAGAAAGTGGCTATAGATACAAAAGCCAGATCCATACTATCCATGGCCCTTCCTGACGAAGTCTACCATTCCGTCATGAACCTGAAATCCTCGAAGGCCATGTGGGACACAATATGTGTTCAGTATGAAGGAACGTCTGAAGTCCAGGATTCAAGAAAGATCAACCTGGTAAGACAATACGAAAGTTTCATCTCTGGTAAGAATGAAACTCTCTCTGAAGTACATCAACGTTTTAACTGCTTAATTATAGATCTTAAAACGGTTGGTAAGGAATATTCTAACTTTGAAGTTCTGACAAAGTTTTTAGAATGTTTACCTGAAAGCTGGGACAATTATTCCATGTGTCTCAAGCTGTCAAAAGATCTAAGATCAATGACACTCGCTACCTTATATGGCACATTGCTGAATCATGAGCAATCTAGCCATCTTAAGAAGAATCTTGTAAAAGATTCCAAAAGCACCCCTGTTGCTTTAATCTCAGAGGAACCTTCTACTCAGCGACCTGTGGTCACTATCACTGAGTTAGAAAGTAACTCTGAAAGATCATCAGATTCTGATTCTTCAGATGATGAATCCTTGGCTCTCCTAACTAAAAAGTTCAGGAGATTCGCCAAGAAGAAAATGTTTAGAAAGAACAAAACTCTTTCTATAGCTGACAAGCCTAAGTCATCAGCTTTTGTTGATAAGGCTACTGCTACTTGTTTTAACTGCGAAAAGACAGGTCATTTCGCTAACGAGTGCAGGTCAAAGAAAATCATGAGACCTTCAGCCTTTACAAAGAAATCCTTTGTTCCAAGGAATAAAGACGACAAATACTTAAAGCTGAAGGAGAAGTATGCAAAGCTGAAAAGCTTTAAGAAGAAGGGAAAAGGCCTAATGGCTGACTATGATTGGGCTGCTTCTGATGAAGAAGCCTCATCATCTGATTCTGAAGATGATGAAGCAAATCAATGTCTCATGGCCAAGATTGAAGAAGAGGAAGAAAGTTCAGACATTCCCTCCACTTCAACATCTGCCATTCAGGTATCACCTTCCTTCTTTACCAATATTGTAAATATTGATGAAGCTGATAGTCTCCGTAAAATCGAACTACTGACTAGAAGCTTATACGAAGCCATGAACGGCAAAGCTGTGGTTGAAAACCAAAATCTTGATCTCGCTGAAAAGCTTAAAAATTGCCACCTTCAAATAGAAAAGCTTTCTAAATTTGAAGAAGATTTTAAAGATCAAGTCCATTTAAATCAGCTAGTCAAAATTGAACGAGCGGAAGCTATCGCTGCATTAAAAGCTGAACAAGCTACTGTTGAAGGATGGTGTAATTCTTCAACAAAGATCACTGAGATAATTAAGGCTCAGATTCCTCTGAGTGATAAACGTGGTCTGGGTTATAAATATGATACTCCAATACCAACCACTGAACGTTCAATGCTTAAATTTGGAACGTTCGTATCCTCAGTAGCTGACACTTCTTCATCTCAGTACTCCTCGTCGATTACACCAATCCCTGAGGAAACTCCTACCTCCTCAAAAGGTAAGGAGAAAATGGTTTATTCAAAACCTACCTCTGTCTCTAAAGATAAAGGTAAAGGAATTGTAATTTATCAAAATCCTCAGAAGGGTACTTTAGTACCTAAGCTGAATGCTTCCAAAGCCTTAGTGATTCATTCATCTGGTTCTAGAAATCAGACCTCTGGATCAGTTCAGCGACCTACTCCTAGACTCAGAGTAGATGTCCTTGGTAAGAAATCTGAAGAACTGAATGTTCGTCCTATTTCAAAAACCAATAGTGTACTTGGTGCTGGCACTTCTAATTCCAAATTAAAAGCTCAGCACACAAGTGGTCCTAGAACTAATTTTAGTTATAGGAAATGTTATCACTGTGGACTTACCGATCATATTGCAAGTAAGTGTCCCACAGCCACCAAAGCTGATAAGATAGCTAAGGTGAAGATAGCACCAAAGAAGACCAAACCAGTTGCAAGTCAGGTCAAGGTGACTCATACCGCTGAGGTCAAGAAATTGACCAAAGTGAAGAAAGACAAAGCTGAATCTTCAAATGCTGCGAAGACTGCTGAACCCATTCCAACCACTTCCACTGACAAACGCGTATACATGGTGAAGTGGGTACCCAAGCAAAACTAATCTTCCTTTGTATTGCAGGTTAAGAAGGGTATCTGGTATCTCGATAGCGGATGCTCTAGACACATGACTGGAAAGAAAAGCCTGCTCGCTGAATACAAGGAAGAGAAGGGTCCCTCTGTAACTTTCGGTGGAAATGGAAAAGGACACACCCGAGGGTATGGTGTACTTTCAAATGGTACAACATCCTTCAGAAGAGTCGCATATGTTGAAGGGCTGAAGCATAATCTTCTGAGCATCAGTCAGCTTTGCGACATGGATAACAAAGTGATTTTCACCAAGGAATCCTGCTTTGTCTCTGACAAAAAGGAGAAGATAGCTCTCAGCGGTTATCGTTTGGAAAATGTTTACGTTATAAACATGGACTCAACAACCACTGAGAACTCCTGTTTCTTCTCAAAGGCATCTTCTGATGTCAACTGGCTATGGCACAAGAGACTCTCACATCTCAACTTCAAGACACTGAATACTCTTTCATCCAAAGAGTTAGTCACTGGTCTACCTCAACATTCATACGCCAAAGAATCCTTATGTTCAGCGTGTGAAAAAGGGAAGCAGACCAAGGCAAGCTTTAAGTCCAAGCAAGTTTCCTCAGTGTCATCTCCTCTTCAACTACTCCATATGGATTTGTTTGGCCCCGTTAACAAACAATCCATCGCTGGAAAGAAATATACGCTGGTCATAGTTGATGAATTCTCTCGTTATACATGGGTAATGTTTCTCCGTTCTAAGAGTGACACCCCTGAAGAACTCATCACCTTTGTTCGGAAGATGGAAACTCTGAACAATATGACTGTTCGCTCAATAAGGAGTGATCATGGAACTGAATTCAAAAACAGTTCTCTTGATTCCTTCCTTGAGAGCAAGGGTATTTCTCATAACTTTTCGTCAGTGAGAACACCACAACAAAACGGAGTCGCTGAAAGAAGAAATAGAACAATTATTGAAGCTGCACGTTCAATGCTCAGCGATTCTCACCTGCCTACTCAGTTTTGGGCAGAAGCTGTCAACACGGCTTGTTTTACGCAAAACAGGTCGCTGATAGTCAAAAGATTCAAAAAGACAGCCTATGAACTCTTTCATGGGAGAAAGCCTTCAATCAGCTTTCTTCACATCTTTGGTTGTCAGTGTTTCATACTGAACAACAGAGATGCCCTTGGAAAGTTTGATCCTAAGGCTGATGATGGAATCTTTCTTGGATACTCCTCAGTTTCCAAAGCCTTCAGAGTCTTCAACCGAAGAAGACAAACTGTAGAAGAAACTATTCACGTCACGTTTGACGAATCCCGTTCAGCGAACTCTAAACCGAACGCTGATACAGAAGAACTGAATCAATGGATGTTTTCTCATCTTGGTGATTCAGAAGATGTTCCCACTACTCATACTCATACAACTGAAAATGATGGTCCTACTATCATTCCCAATATGCAGAATAGTGAAGCTGAAACATCTTGGGTCTCAGCTGTTCCTATAAATACTATACCCGCAGTTGATCCAAATGTCTCAGAAATTCCATCTATTTCTCAGCAATCAGTGAATGAAGTGACAAATGCAAGCATTCCTCTCTTAGCTGATTATCCAGAAGTAGCTGAAGCCTCATCTTCAGTTTCTCCAGTTCAGACTGCGTCAGCGACGCATGCTCCGGCTCAGCGATGGACTGTAAATCACCCAATCGATCAAATTCTTGGTGATCCCAACGCTGGTATTCAGACTCGTAGAAGTGCAGGTAATATTTGTTTATTTGTTAACTTTATTTCTCTAACTGAACCAAAGAAAATAGATGATGCCCTCAGAGATCCAAACTGGGTCAGCGCTATGCAAGAAGAGCTGACTGAATTCGAAAGAAACAAAGTTTGGAAACTTGTTCGGAGACCAACTGACAAAACAGTGATAGGCACTAAGTGGGTCTATCGAAACAAGTTGGACGAACATGGTACTGTAACTCGCAACAAAGCTCGTCTTGTTGCTCAGGGATACAGACAAGAGGAAGGTATAGATTATGACGAAACCTTTGCTCCTGTAGCAAGACTTGAATCTATTCGTCTTTTCTTAGCATATGCTGTACACAAAAACTTCACTGTACATCAAATGGATGTTAAGTCAGCGTTTCTAAATGGAAAGCTGAATGAAGAAGTTTATGTGGAACAACCTCCAGGATTCTCATATCCTAAGCGTCCAGGTTATGTTTATAAGCTGGATAAGGCACTTTATGGCTTGAAGCAAGCTCCTCGTGCATGGTATGACACTCTTTCTACGTATCTCCACCTTGAAAAATTTGAGAGAGGTAAGATTGACAAAACTTTGTTTTTTAGAAAAATAAAAGGTCATATCATTTTAGTTCAAATATATGTTGATGACATTATATTTGGTTCTACTAACCCTGAGCTTTGTACTCGTTTCGCTGATAGAATGAAAGATGAGTATAAAATGAGTATGATGGGTGAACTAACATATTTCCTTGGTCTTCAGATTAAGCAAACTGAAAAAGGAACTTTTATAAATCAGGGAAAGTATGTTAAAGATATGCTGAAAAAATTCGACTTAACTGAAAGTTCAGCTATGAAAACCCCTATGGCACCACCGCTGATACTTGATAAGGACACAAAGGGTGTTCCTGTCAATGTCACGCTGTACCGTGGGATGATCGGCTCACTACTGTATCTTACAGCTAGCCGACCCGATATTATGTTTGCAACATGTCTGTGCGCACGATATCAAGCTGAACCTAAGATATCTCATATGAAAGCTGTAAAGCGAATCTTTCGATATCTTAAGGGTACAGCGAATCTAGGTCTTTGGTATCCCAAAGATTCAGGATTCGATCTAACCGCCTATTCAGACAGTGATTTTGCAGGTTGCAAAATGGATAGGAAAAGCACCACAGGAGGATGTCAGCTCCTGGGTGGAAAGCTGGTAAGTTGGACAAGTAAGAAGCAAAACTCGGTGTCCACTTCCACAGCTGAAGCTGAGTATGTAGCCGTTGGAAGCTGCTGTTCTCAAGTCTTGTGGATGAGAAATCAACTACTAGTCTATGATCTTCAGCTCTCCAAAATTCCAATCTATTGCGACAGCACAAGTGCCATCGCTATAGCAAACAATCCAGTGCTACACTCAAAGACAAAACACATAGAAATCAGATATCATTTTATCAGAGATCATGTGATGAATGGTGATATAGAACTTCATTTTATCCCAACTGATTATCAGTTAGCTGATTTGTTTACCAAACCTCTTGATGAGACAAGATTCAACTTTCTCATCGGCGAGCTTGGAATGCTGAACTTTGAAGGATAAATCTTCAGCGGTTCACATTTAATCAGCGATACGTTTATACATTCTTGTATAGGCTCTGGATAAAATAAACTAGTACAATCCATTTCATCATCTTCTCTCTGAATAAATTGGGTTAAACTGATATCAAGGTATGTTTTCTCTGACAAAACGCATGAAAATGCAAGATTTCAAATTCTTTCATCGCTGAATAATATTTTGAAATTTCTTAAAACCCTCACTGATATTTCTATTCAGTGCTTCATATTTTCCAAAGAGTCCCTGAGTTTTTTCTTTCAAAACCTCAGAGACAACGAAAGAATGTGAAAGGACAGTTGTGACGTCATTGTAACGGATAACACCAGGCACGTTTCTTTTTCTGACACACGTTTGCACGTTTCGTTGTCTATCCAATCAAATGCAAACACGTGTCCGTGTCATGATGAAAAACTTTCCCGCTCAAGTTTTTCTCTCTCTACTCTCTTCCTATATAAACTCTCTCAAAGTTTATATTTGTCTTTTATGCGAATCAATCTTTCTCCGCAAGAAAAGAACACTGTTGCATTTTGTGCTCTCGATCTTCAAGAACTGTTCATCATCTTCTTCATCAAACTCAAGGTCAATATGTTCTTATCTTTTATCAAATGCAAATAACTTGTTTTCGATCTTATCATTGTTTTACACAAGATCAAACAAAAGAACTCAAAAATAAAATCATTTTCTTTCATGGTTTTATAAACACAACCATTTCATGGTTGTTCTTCAAGTTTTAAATCTAAAATCCTAAACTTGTTCTTCTTTCGTATCCATTTTTTTTTAAAAAAAAAAACTGGAATACAAGGCTTATAGGTGTTATATTCGTTTTTTTTTTAAAAAAAAACAAGAAAAACCCTAATCTTCATTAAGACTTTTTTGTCTGAATGAAATGGACAAAATTCGAAAAATCTTAATGGAAATTCTCTTTCCACATTAAGATATTTCTTATTTGTTAACATCTTTGGTTGAACTGATAATACAGTGAAATGGCAACTTCAAAGCTGAATGTTACCGCTGAGTCCATCTCCAGTGATTCTGAGGAACTGGAAATCACCAAAGCTCCTCAGGTTAAGTTTGAGCTGGATCAACTAGACTGGACAAAGGCAAACAACCTTTCAGCGTTTCTCGAGTTTCCTCCTCGGAAGCAGGTATCCCATCTAGACGACGCTGTGATTTTTTTGAAGAATAGCCCCATATACACAGCACTGACAATCACACCTCCTGCCAGTCAACGTCTATTATCCCAATTCTGGTACTCTGCCAGACACACCAACCTACCCTCAGCCAAAGATCCATCTAAAACCATCGACTGCATACTCAGCGATACTGAGTATGGCACCATCAAGATAACCCCCGCAATAATCCGTAAAGCTCTGAAATTCCCTAACGCTACCTCAGAAAATCCTTTCATTCCATTTCCTGACCACAAGAAGCACGCTGACAGGGAAGAAATCATTGCTTTCCTTGATGCGATGGGTTACATCTGGGAGACTGGAAGAGACAAGCTACCTGAGAAGAAGCTGACGCTGATAAAGAAATCCAAGATGCCCAGCGAGATGAACTTCATCTTCGCTCACCTGATCAGCTGCATGACAGCGAAATCCGGATCTTCTGATCAAGCCGCTCAACCTCAGCAGGCCATGGGTTACGCACTGCTGAAAGGTCTCAACATTGACTGGGCCTCCATCATCTATGAAGACCTCATTCAACGTGTTGATTCTGCCGCTGACCGACCAGCATGGGTTCCTTACCCGCGATTCATCAGCGCCATCTTTCAATATGGCCTGAAGGACAGCTATCCTGAAGAGGGTGATCTGAAACTCTCTCAGATTGGCCCAAAAGTTCTCGACTTCAAGCCTGTCGCCAACGAGGTACGTCTCTCTACTCTTCTCACTCTTCTTAATTCTCCGCTTTCTGTGGCTCCTTCAACGACAATACCCATCGCTGATACCCCGGCCACAAAATCCATTCCTTTTAAGAAAAGGAAACAATCTCTTACCCCTCTTGATTCCAAAAGGATCAAGAAAACCAAGGAGCAACCCCAGCAGTTGCATGCTGAAGACTCCTCAGCTCATTCTGAAGAGCTGAAGGAAAGTTCCGTGGTACGCTCTGCCACACCAATTCAAGCCATCCCTTCTAAACCTACTTCAGCGTCCCTAAACGCTGAGGTTAGAACTTTGGAATCTACCCAACCTTCGTCAGTCTCTCAAAAGACTGATGAAGTACTTCTCAGCGAATCCAACGCTGAACTTGAACCCCAACCCCAATTCTTATCCTTCGCTCCTCCCTCTACTTCTTTGGACACTCCTCCAGTCAAAACTGGAGATGCCATCATTCAAGAAGCCGTTGAAGCTTCTCAGCGAATGACGAAGAAAGGACCTGCAGAGATCTCCATTCCTCACGGAACTTTTGAGGGAGATATGGAACACTATGGAGGGACTCGAAACTTTGATGAGTTCGTCAACGCTCCTGCAGGTACAGATCCCACCTTAAACACTGTAACTAAACCTGAAACTTCTGAGCTTTCCTTTGTTCACAAGTACTTATATGTTACAGGTCCTTTTTTGGGAGACATCAACCAGTCTCTGAAGTCTATGGAGATGAAACTTACGGATCTCACCACCGGTCTATCAAATAACTCTACAGCTGTAACAAACGCTGGAGAGAATCTGACGAAGCTGACTACTGTGGTGGAAAAGAAGGCCTCCTCTGATGACATCAAAGATCTTGATAAAACTCTCGCCGACTTTGCCAAAGTGCTCTCCGACATCTACACTGACTACACCAACCTCAAATCATCAGTTTCCACCATTTCCAGCGAAGTTACAACGCTGAAGAAATCGGTTGGTACACTCGAAGGTGATATGTCAGTGGTCAAGACCGACTTGGGCTCAGTGAAGACCGACCTTGGTTCCGTCAAGACAATGATCGAGACGCTGGTGAACAAGGCAAATAATCCAGCTCCTGCTCCGGCCCCTGCACCTGTTTTGGACTCCTTCACCGCAGAGGATCGCCAAGAGCTGAAGAAAATCACGCCTGCTATTTCTGGCCTAGAAGACAGAATAGCTAAGCTTGAAGGTTGTGTGAAAATCTCTGGCCCAGAAGACAGAGACAACACCAATGCTGAATCTACCCATTCCTCCCCCGCCCATCATGAGAAAGAGGGGGAGAAGAGCGCTGAACAGGAGAAGAGCGCTGAAGACCTTTCCCATGATGAATCTATCAGGGGAGAGGGTAATGAAGATCGGATTACTGGACCTCAGGGAGATGAAAACCCTGAGGGAACCGAGAACCTCGCCTCTATATCTGAGGGGGAGCAACTCGATGAAGATGCTGAGGAATCTGAAGCAGAAGAAGACGAAGACTTCGACATCCCTGAAGCTGAACCATCCTCCTCTCCAAGGAACGATGATGATGATGATGAAGATGACGATGATTTCTTTGTTGTCAAACCTGCTCCTCGAACCAAAGCTCTTAAAGGTATTTCAATAAAAGAACCTTCAGGGGAGAAGACAAAGACAAAGCACTCAGCCTCTGGCGCTGAGAAAAGCAAAGACAAAGGCATCGCTGAAGATGATAATCTGGCGATCCTACTTGCAAAGCCGATTTGTCAGGTACACTAAACTTATTTTTCCTTCCCTGATCATCTATGAAAAATCAGTTATCCATTCCACAAACACCATACACATCCACATTTTTTTTCTATCTTTTCTACCCAAGTTCTTCTACCCAGTTCTTATTTGTAAGATCGCTGCGTTTCAGCTAGTCCTCTCCCCTGTTTGAGGATATCGCTGAAAGATCTGTTGCGACTTCACCAATAATTCCAGCTAACGCTGAAGACATAATCCCAGTCTTAGATTTAATCTCTGAGACTGATGAACCAGAAGAACAACCTCTCTCGCACAGAAACAGACCTTCCTCAGTTGCTCAAAGGCTGAGTGAAGAAGATCAAAAGAGGAGAGAAGAAATGATAAAGCGATTCGAGGATCAGCGAATCATCCTAAGGCGCGATCAACTACCTTCAGTTCCTCCTAAGTTCAGAATTTCAAAAGCTGAATACCAAGATCATCTCAGAGCTGAACGCCTCGTCGCGGAAAGGAAGGAAGCTGAAGATAAAGACAGAGAATACGCCATCAAGCTCACTCAAGAATCTGTCAAAGACCCCAAGCTGAAGCGTATTCCCATTCAAATCCAACGAAAGCTTTGGGAACAAGCCCAGAAGATCGTGGAAAAGAAAGCTGAAGTTTCTCAGACCACCCTGATCTGGTGTAAAGAGAAAATCCACTTCAGATATCGTCCAGCGAAGATCAACAAGGTATTCATCTCTGGAAGAACCTCCGTCGGAGTACCTATTGTTGACATCAAACTGTTCAGAGAAGATGACTCATCTGAAACCTTTCGTGCTGACACTGTAAAAAGGTATGGTCTCTCTGAATGGCTGGAGATGAGGTTAGCTATCCAACCGTCAAAATCTAAGTACAAGGATCATTTCGAAAAGCTGATAAACAGACAGATCGATTTGATATCTTCTTGTGTGGATATTCCTCCTGTTTCTGATCTAAAGCCGAAAAGAAAAAAGGACTCTCCAAGGAAGAAACGTCAAGATTCAAACTCAGGTCCTGTCATACGAAATGAAACTGGAATTGGTTTCTCTCGCGCTGAAGTACTTGGTCCTGATCCTGATCTATCTGCCCTTGATGTCTCTTTGCCACCATGTGAACTTTTCGTCCCTGGTAAAGTCATCAGTAATCCTTATGGAATATTCTTTCTTGACTACGACGGACGTAAATGCTTTCAACGGATCGCTGAGCTTCCAATCACTCCAATCGAACAGCTCAAAGATCTCATCTACTGGTGCGACTTCAGAAAAGACATTCAGGCACGACACCTAAAACCCTTGATTTTTGAAGCTGCTCTGAAGCTAAAGAATAAAGGAGAAAAGGTTCCTGACTGGATGATTCCAACTGAAAAGACAACCCTTGATGAACTTCTCATTAAGGAAGAACCCTTTGAAGGCTGACAACAATCACCATTTTCTCTATTGTATCAGTCATCCTTCAGTACTTGTAATTTATTTCGCTTGTACTTGTAATCTTTCTTATTCATATTGTAACCTGATTCAAAGATTTAAAGAAAGATTTCAGCGAATGTACTTTACTCCATCAGTACTGAAAAGATCCCAGAAAACAGTAAAAGGGACAAATATTTTATGAGTTCTTTTTATCCTTATGTTTTCATTAAATAGCAATTTTCTCTGTTGATATGTCATAATCAAATAGGGGGAGATTGTTGATCCAAACCCTCAGTGATTTGATAATGACCCTATCTTAAATACTTAGTGAAAATTGTAAGTAAACAATATGTATCAGAGTTTCACTATCGCTGATAAGTACTAAGATCTTACAGTACTGCTGATAGGAACTCTCGCACTTTTAGATTAAACATTCAGCGAACACTGTTCACCATATCGCTGAGTCTGTTCAGTCCTTATGGTGATCGCTGATAAGTTAGTTGTTTACTTATGATCCCTGAAGACAAGATTCACGTCAACAAAGGTTCTACGCTGAAGTCGAAGATCAAGCTCAAGAACCAGCGACAAGTCTCCTAATGAACTGATGCGGATCAGCGAAGACTCAGATTTGTCCACTCAACGTGAAGTATCAAGTACAAGACTTCAGCTATCGCTGAACTTTATCATCTGCTGAATAGTAAATGATAATCACTGAATCAACGAAAGCTGATCATGAAGTCCTCCGTACAAAGTACTTTTGTCTTAACCTCCCTTGCACGCCACCGTACGAAATGTCAGAAAAGAACCTCCGAAAATCTGAAATCGTACAACCACTCTGATACTACACTGTTCATTCATGCGGCTACTAAGGTTGTCATCAAAGGTCAATGACATGCAACCAATCCGCTAATGACACGTGTAAAGTATATACTGGATTGCATTAAATGCATGCAGTATATAAAGAGATGAACTCACTTCATTTGAAGTAACTTGCTAACTCTGGACAAGTTCAAATCTCTCAAGATAGGATTTTATTAGTAATCTCCTTATCTTTCTTAAGTGCAAGAAAACCTTAGTGTTCCGACTTGTTTAGATTTAGGTTTATCCTTAATCTTGTTTCCGCAACAAGCTGTAAATTGTTAATGATTTATCAATAAACAATTTAGAAAAGTAAAATAGTGTGTTTGTATTCAACCCCCCCCCCCCTTCTACAAACTTGTTTAAGCCTTTCGGGACCAACAAAATCGACACGACTTTATTCATAAAACGCGACCAAGGTGATGTTATAGTTGTGCAAATTTATGTAGATGGTATTATTTTTGGTGCGACTAATTCTGCATTGTGTACCTAGTTTTCTAACCTCATGGTGACTAGGTTTCAAATGAGCATGATGGGAGAGATCAACTTCTTTCTCGGATTGCAAGTGAAGCAATTCTCAACGGGAATCTTCATAAATCAATCAAAGTATGTGTAGGTTCCCAGATTCACTTTGTCTCATATAAACAGCAAGATCAAAGGTAGCGGAAGCATTATAAAGCTGTTTAAGTATGAGTGATCGTGTGTAACAGGAAGCAATAAGAGAATAACAATAACAATATAGAACGGTAAATGATAACACATTAGTTAAATAAGATGCTCGTATATTGATATATATGAATAACACCAAGAACACTTTCTTGTGTGTGTATTCTGAAATCTCTCAGGTGATAATTCGTACAGTGGTAGTGGAATAGAAGGTGCAGTATTTTCTCTCACAATTCAAGTAATAATTCTCACCTAAAGCTTACAATTGTGCGCTCCACTACCCTTCTATTTATAGCCTGATAAAGTGAAAGACATTGTACTATCTAACCCTGGAATGACACGTGGAAAGTGTGTCTCCATCCTTTTAGGGCTGGCGTGGAAAGTACGGACACATGTCTGACACTTAGAGATTTCAACGAGACTTGAGCTTCACAGAGGTTTTCATTCACCAGAGCTCTTTTGCCAGAGCTCTGAAGGTCTTCTGGCGTGAACAGTTCTTCTGGTGGAACAGAAGAAGTCTTCTGCCAGAGCTCTGTAAAACTCTGATGATCTTCTATTTGATTTTCTTCTAAGTCTTCTGCTTGATCTCTGGTGGTCTTCTGACTTGTGATATTTTCAATACTTTTACATTGAGCATACGTGGGGCTAACAATCTCCCCCTAAGTTTTGAAAATACAAATTAATCTATTTACAGAGATAAATAAACAAAAGATAAAGAGGAGAAAGTCATCCTCTGTGAAACTGATACTATTCTTTCAAGATGATTACCATACATTGCAAAAGAGATAGTATACTAATCATAGTAGTTTACTCTAAGAATTCTATCAAATCTTCTGATTAAGTCCCTGAATTCTAACATGAGGTCTATATGATTAATTGACACAGTAGCCATGTAGAGTTAGCAGGTCATAGGGGTTCAGAAGCACGAGGTCGTTGTTATTGAAGGTTTCTATCTTCTTGTCCTCTGTTTCCACTATGTAATGATAGAGAAATCTGTCATAGGCAAACTTTCTCTGCTCTATCTTTAGAATTCTTTCAAAGGAAAAAGATGAATTGATGGCCTTGTTGAGATAAGATTTGGTTCTGATAAACCTTTGCCTTTCATCTGTTAACCTGTTGGCTCTGATTGGGTTTAGGTATGGGTTTATGGGTACAGAGGTTATTGGGATGATATCTCTATCAGCATAGAGATAGGAGAATACTTCTTCTAGTGCAGGTAGAGATTTGTGTTGGGATTCAGAGTTCTGTTCTGCAGCATTCTATTCTGCTGCGTTCTGTTCATGTAGGTTTTCGGGTTGGTTTTCAGCCATGTTTTTAGTTCAGTTTAGGTTTGATTGATCATCAGCAGAGGATGGTTCATTCCTCTCTAGTTCAGTCCTTGGGGTTTGGGGAGAAGTATCCAGAATTATGGTTTCTGGTGGTTGAGAGGTTTCTGCTGGGGCTTTTATCATTTTATCCTTGAAGATGTAATCAAACTCTATTATCTTCCCCTTTTGTTGGTCAGAGGCCTCTCCCTCAGCAACCTCTACATCATCTTCTTCAGAGAGTTCCACAGTGGCCTTGGGAGAGTCCGGGCCAACAAACTTTCCCTTCTTCTTGGATGGTCCAGCCTCAGGGCTCTCTTCTACAGGTCTTTTCTTTGACGTGGCACTCATAATGGCATCAGTGAACATGATTACTAATTTCTTCAAAACCTCTTCCACTTCTGTTGCCGCTGCTCTGATCTCGTCAACTTGACTATCAAAGTTGAACTTGTGGGAGTCCAAAGTCTCTTTAACATGTTTTTCTGAGACTTGGGCTTTTCTCACAAACTTGAACGTGATAGTCATCATTCTGCTCAGAACTTCTCTTCTAAAATCACCCATGTGTCCGATAGTCATCGGGCGATCGTTGGGTCTGGGAGCGTTGACAGAGATTGGTGTGGACGTAGATGCTTTTAATGCAGTTGCTTCTTTGTTTGCAGATTTGACAGAGGTATTGATCATCTCTATTAGAGTTCTGATGGTGTTCTCTGACAGAATGATAGAGGGTACTGGCAGAGTTCTGTTGATGGATTCCTTGTGATTTTCTGCCATTGTTGTCTTCAGACCAGAAATTCCTTTGTGCAGCTTCTCTTCCTCCTCTGCTCTTGTCTTTTCCCAATCAGTGAACTTCTGGGAGGTTTCTGCCAGCTTTTTTTTGTACCTCCTTTAGTTCCTCTTTCAGAGAAGCATTTTCCTTCTGGATCAGCTCCTCTTTTGCAATATTGATAAGTTTATACTCATTCAAGGAGTCTCTGATATTGTCACAGAAGCCTTTGAACTCTGCTTTAGTGACAATGTCAGAAGGGGTAACCTTGGTTCCAATACATGGATCCAAATATGCCTCGAGTCCAGAGGCGCCTCCTGTCAGAACTGTATTAACGTTGATTCTGGGAGGACTTCCACCCTATCCTTGATGTTCGCTCTGAGGAGAATCATTTCTGGGTGTTCTGGTTCCTTCACATCTCTCATCCTCAGAATCTGAGAGATTGAAGTAAACGTGGGAATTCACATTGTGATCTATACAATCGAATCCCTGTGCAACTAGGCTTTCATGTTGCCTCTGAGTTATGCAATCTCTAAGGGTAAAACGAAAGTTACCCAAGGACCTAAGTTGTTCCTCCTTAGAAAGATGAGCCACAGAGGCATCATCGTGTGTTTGGGTCCTATCGATATCCTGGGGCGATGGGATATCATTACCAAAAATAGGTTCCCCGGTTTCGTGTATACCAGAGGCATGAAGAGTTGCCTCTGGTGGATTAAGCTGGTTGGGGTTCGAGGTGTGCACCTCTGGTTCTATATCTATATGGTCTAGGTCACCATGGATAGATGGAGAGCTTGCACTCGTAGTTGGGATAGGGAAACTGACATGTGGGTTCACTCGAACATCTTTTTCTAAGCTCACATTTCCCTCGGCTCGTAGGGTTTCTGTAATACCCCGGGTGAGTTCGTTAGTTAAATCCTAGTCCTGTTAAATTTATTTAATTATATAATTGATGTTTAGGGTAAGTATGGGTTAATTTATAAGTAAAAGGTATTTTGGTCATTAGTGGATAGTTTAGGGACTAAAGTGGTAAATTGGATTAGATATTATCACATTAGACTTCAGATATTTCACACAACTCGGATATTATCAGCTGAATATGTGTGTGTGTTTTGGGGAGAAAGGGAGAAAAGGGTCTTAAGGATAAAGCTCCAATTGATGTGCTTGGGAGGTGATATTAAGGTATGTTCATTTGTAAATTGTGTTTGTAATTGCTTTTAGAAGGTTTCTATCGGAGTAGAAACATCATTTACATAACTGGTAATAATTCAGTCGAATTCTGGGTGAAATTGGGATGAACTGTCAGTAGTTTCCGGATAAGATGAATGTGTCCGGTAGTTTCTTGGGTGGTGTCCGGGTAAAATGTTGATAGTGTCCGGTAGTCCTTTCTTGCAGGTATCCGAATGAATCGACTAACCGGGTAAGTCCTATTTCCTTTAGTTTTCGGATGAAATGAGATAACCAGATGATGTCCGGATTGCTTTAGTATCCGGGTGTTATCCGGATTGGTAATGTTATCCGGAAAGTTGGTGTTGGTCCCGAAGGCCTATACAAGTTTGTAGAAGGGGGGGGGGGTTGAATAAAAACACACAGATTTTACTTTTCTAAATTGTTTATTGATAAATCATTAACAATTTACAGCTTGTTGCAGAAACAAGATTAAGGATAAACCTAAATCTAAACAAGTTGGAACACTAAGGTTTCTTGCACTAAGGGAGATAAGGAAATTACTAATAATAACCTATCTTGAGATAAGAGATTGAACTTATCCAGAGTTAGCAAGTTACTTCAAAATGAAGTGAGTTCATCTCTTTATATACTGCATGCATTTAATGCAAGTCAGTATACACTTTACACGTGTCATCAGCTGGTAGGTTGCATGTCATTGACCTTGGTTGACAACCTTAGTAGCCGCATGGATGAACAGTGTAGTATCAGAGTGGTTGTACGATTTCAGACAGTCGGAGGTTCTTTTCTGACATTTCGTACGGAGTCGTGCAAGGGTGGTTAAGACAAAAGTACTTTGTACGGAGGACTTCATGATCAGCTTTCGTTGATTCAGAGCATTATCATTATCTATTCAGCGAATGATAAAGTTCAACGATAGCTGAGGTCTTGTACTTGATACTTCACGTTGAGTGGACAAATCTGAGTCTTCGCTGATCCGCATCAGTTCATTAGGAGATGTGTCAAGCATGGAAAGATCAGGATCAGGACCAAGGACTTCAGCACGTGAAAAACCAATACCTGTTTCATTTCGAATGACAGGTCCATCAATTGAAGATATAGATTTCTTCTTCTTCTTCGCTGAGGCCTTTCTTTTCTGACTTTCGAGAGGAGGAGGAGGAGGAATATCCACACAGGAGTAGACTAAGTCGATTTGTTTGTTGATCAGCTTTTCAACATGTTCCTTGTATTTCGACTTGGACTTCTGGATGGCTAACCTGATCTCCAACCAGTCAGAGAGACCGTACTTCGTTATGGCTTCAGCATAGAATTTTTCGGACTTCTTATCTTCTCTGAATATCTCGATTTCAGCGATTGAAACAAGGGTTGTTCTTCCAGAGATGAATACCTTGTTGATTTTGGCAGGAGAGTCTCTGTAGTTGACCTTTTCTTTGCACCAGGCTAAAGTTGACTGAGACACAGTTCTCTTTTCTTCAGTTATCTTCTTGGCGTTTTCCCAGAGCTGACGTTGAACATCAATGGGAACTCTTTTCAGCTTGGGGTCTTTTATTGAACGTTTACAAAGCTGGATGGCGTATTCTCTATCTTTTTCTTCAGCTTCTTTTCTTTCAGCTATTAGACGTTCAGCTCTGAGGTGTTCCTGGTATTCAGCTTTGGAAATTCTGAACTTTGGAGGAACTGAAGGAAGTTGATCACGCCTCAGAATGATTCGCTGATCCTCGAATCGCTTTATTATCTCCTCTCTTCTTTTCTGATCCTCTTCACTTAGCTTTTGAGGAGCTAAGGAAGGTCTGCCTCTGTGCGAGAGTAGCTGTTCTTCTGGTTCATCAGTCTCAGAGATTAAATCTAAGACTGGGATTATTTCTTCAGCAGCAGCTGGTATTTTTGGTGAAGTCGCAGTTGTGGAGCCTTCAGCGATATCCTCAAACAGGGGAGAGGACTAGCTGAAACACAGCGATCTTACTAGTAAGAACTTGGGTAGAATCAGATAGAGAGAATTGGTTCAAGTGTATAGGCTTGGGTAAAGGAACTGATAGTGTATGATAGAGGAGGGATGGAGTGAGAGATGATTAGTGTACCTGACAAACCGGCTTTTCAAGCAAGATCATCAGATTGTCATCTTCAGTGACGCTTTTGCCTTTGCCTTTCTCAGCTCCAGAGGCTGAGGGCTTTGTCTTTGTCCGCTCCCCTGAAGGTTCATTTATCGAGATTCCCTTAAGAGCTTTGATCTTTTGAGCAGGTTTGACGATAAAGAAGTCATCGTCATCTTCGTCATCATCATCACCATTCTTTGGAGAAGAAGATGGTTCATCATCAGGGATGTCGACGGCTTCATCATCTTCTGCTTCTGATTCAGTTTTCTCAGCTTCTTCTTCGAGTTGCTCCCCCTCAGATACAGAGGCGAGCTTCTCGGTTTCCTCAGGGTTTTCATCTCCCTGAGGTCCAGCAGTGGTTTCTTCAGTATTCGTCTTCTCTCCCCTGATAGATTCATCATGGGAAAGGTCTTCAGCGCTCTTGGCAAGGTCTTCAGCGCTCTTCTCCCCCTCTTTTTCATGATGACTGGGGGAGGAATGGCTAGATTCAGCAGCGTTGGTAGGTTCTCTGTCTTCTTGGCCAAAGAGACCTACACAAACTTCAATCTTTGCTAATCTGTCTTCAAGGCCAGAAATAGCAGGATTGATCTTCCCGAGCTCAATGCGATTTGCCGCTGTAAAATGTTCAGATTCAGGGACAGGGGCAGGAGCAGGAGTATTCGCCTTGTGCAGCAGCTGTTCGATCATAGTCTTCATCGAACCAACGTCATTCTTTACAGAGCTTAAGTCAGTCGTCAGAGTGTTGACATTTGTCTTCACAGCAGACATATCTCCCTCTAGTGTTCCAACCGATGTCTTCAGCGTTGTTACCTCGCTGGACATGGATGAAACTGAATTTTTGAGAGAGGTGTAGTCTGTGTAGATATCAGCGAGCACCTTGGCGAAGTCGCTGAGAGTCTTATCAAGTTGCTTCATGTCATCTGTGGAAGCCTTCTTCTCCACCACCGTTGTTAGTTTGTTCAGATTCTCTCCAGCGTTTGTTACAGCTGTAGAGTTATTGGAGAGAGTAGTGGTGAGACCTGCCAGCTTTGTCTCCACGGACTTCAGAGAGGCGTTGATATCACCCAAATTAGGACCTGTAACATATAAAAACTTGTGAACAGAGGAAAGCTCAGAAGTTTGGGGTTTAGTCACAGTGTTTATGGGTTGTTGTTTACCTGCAGGAGGATTGGTGAATTCATCGAAATCACGGGTTCCTGAGTAAAGTTCCATGTCATCTTCAAAAGTGCCCATGGATTTTTCTGCAGGTCCTGTCTTCATCATTCCTGGAGAATCAGCTTTATGTTCCGAGGAAATGATGGCAGCTCCAGTTAGATCTGGAGTAGATACCAAATGAGTGGAGGGAGGAGCGAAGGATAAGAGTGGAGGTTGGGTTATGAGTTCAGCGTTGGATTCGCTGACAATCACTTCATTAGTCTTTTGAGAGACTGAAGGAGGTTGGGTCGGTTCCAAGTTTGTAACCTCAGCGTTTAAAGACGCTGAAGTTTGGATAAAAGGGATGGCTTGTTCAGGTGTGGCAGAGCGTACCACTGAACGTTCCTTCAGCTCTGCAGAAAGAGCTGAGGAGTCTTCAGCATGAGATTGCCGGGGTTGCTCCTTTGTTTTCTTGATCCTTTTAGAATCAAGTGGGGTAGATGAATGTTTCCTTTTCTTAGAAGGTAAGGATTTTGTCGCCAGGGTATCAGCGATGGGTATTGTCGCTGAAGGAGCCACCGAAGTAGAAGAAGAAGGGTTGAGAAGAGTTAAGAGGGTAGAAAGACGTACCTCATTTTCAACAGGTTTGAAGTCGAGTACCTTAGGGCCAATCTGAGAGAGATTTAGATCGCCCTCTTGCGGGTAGCTGTCCTTCAGGCCATATTGAAAGATAGCGCTGATGAATCGGGGGTAGGGAACCCAAGCAGGCCTGTCAGCGGCAGAGTCTACTCTTTGCAGCAAGTCATCATAGATGAGAGATGCCCAGTCAATGTGTAGACCTTTCAGCAGAGTGTATCCCATAGCTTGCTGAGGTTGAGCGGCTTGATCAGAAGAGCCGGTCTTGGCAGTCATGCAGCTGATAAGGTGAGCGAAGATGAAGTTCATCTCACTGGGCATTTTCGATTTCTTCAGCAGTGTTAGCTTCTTCTCAGGCTTCTTGTCTCTGCCCATTTCCCATACATAGCCCATTGCATCAAAAAATGCAATAAGAGCTTCTTTGTGAGCGATCTTCTTATGGTCAGGGAAAGGAACAAAAGGTTTTTCGTTTGTAGCGATGGGAAAGTTCAGAGCTTTGCGAATGATGGCAGGTGTGATCTTTATCGTGCCATATTCAGTATCGCAGAGGATACAATCAAATATTTTGGAGGGATCTTTGGCGGATGGTAGCTGAGAGTGTCTGGCAGAGTACCAGAACTGAGATAGTAGCAGCTGACTTGCAGGGGGTGAAATGGTCAGGGCTGTTGAAATGCAGCAGTTCTTCAGGAAATTCACAGCATCTGTCAGATGTGTGACTTGCTTTCGAGGAGGAAACTCGAGAAGCGCAGAAAGGTTGTTTATCTTAGTCCAGTCTAGTTGATCAAGATTGAACTTGACTTGTGGAGCCTTGAGGATTTCCACTTCCTCAGAATCAGCGGAGATGTTCTCAGCGGTAGCAGGAATGTCAGACGAGGCCATTTCTCTGTATTAACAGTTCAACCAAAGATGTTAACAAATAAGAATAATCTTAACGTGGAAAGAATTTCCAATAAGATGTTTCGAATTTTATCCATTTCATTCAGACAAAGTGTCTTAATGAAGATTAGGGTTTTTCATGTTTTTGAAAAACGAAAATTTCAAACCCAAAAAAAATCTTGTTTTCCAGTTTTCTATGAATAAATAGATTCTGGAAACGAATGAAGAACAAGTTTAAGATTTTGCATTTAAACTTGAAGAACAACCATGAAGTGGTTGTGTTCATAAAACCACGAAAGAAAATGATTTCATTTTACGAAGTTCTTTTGTTTGATCTTGTTAAAACAATGAGAAGATCGGAAACAAGTTATACGCATTCGGTAATAAATAAGAACATATTAACCTTGATGTTTGATGAAGAAGATGATGAACAGTTCTTGAAGTTTTTGAAATCACAAATGCAACAGTGAATTCTTTCTTGCGGAGGAAGATTGATCGCGTAAAAGAAAACTATAAACAAATAATTTGTTTATATAGAGGTTTTAGAAAGAGAAAATCTTGAGCGGGAAAAGATTTTCATCATGACACGGACACGTGTTTGCATTTGATTGGAAGTTTGAACGAGACGTGCAAACGTGTGTCAGGAAAAGAAAACGTGCCGGGATTTTATCCGTTGCAATGACGTCACAACTGTCCTTTCATATTCTTGGTTGTCTTTGAGGTTTTGAAAAACTCAGAGATACTTTTGAAAACATGAAGCACTTAATGAAAATATTCAGTGAAGGTTTTAAGAAATTTCAAAATATCGCTGTTAAGGAAAAGATATTCAGCGATGCATTTTGTTTTGAAATCTTGCATTTTCATGCGATTGTCAGAGAGAGAACATACCTTGATATTAGTGAATCAAGTTTATTCAGAGAGAAGATGATAGAATGGGTTATACAAGTTGATTTTATCCAAAGTAGTAGTGTCGCTGATCTTAATGTGAATCGCTGAAGATTTTATCCTTCAAAGTTCAGCATTCCAAGCTCGCTGATGAGAAAGTTGAATCTTGTCTCATCAAGAGGTTTGGTGAATAGATCAGCTAACTGATAATCAGTTGGAATAAAATGAAGTTCTGTATTACCATTCATCACATGATCTCTGATAAAATGATACCTGATTTCGATGTGTTTTGTCTTTGAGTGTAGTACTGGATTATTGGCTATAGCGATGGCACTTGTGCTGTCGCAATAGATTGGAATTTTGGAGAGCTGAAGATCATAGTCTAGTAGCTGATTTCTCATCCACAAGACTTGAGAATAACAGCTTCCAGCAGCTACATATTCAGCTTCAGCTGTGGAAGTGGACACTGAATTTTGCTTTTTACTTGTCCAACTTACCAGCTTTCCACCCAGGAGCTGACATCCTCCTGTGGTGCTTTTCCTATCCATTTTGCATCCTGCAAAATCACTATCTGAATAGGCGGTTAGGTTGAATCCTGAATCTTTGGGATACCAAAGACCTAGATTCGCTGTACCCTTAAGATATCGAAAGATTCGCTTTACAGCTTTCATATGAGATATCTTAGGTTCAGCTTGATATCGTGCACACAAGCATGTTGCAAACATAATATCGGGTCGACTAGCTGTTAGATACAATAGAGAGCCGATCATCCCACGGTACAGCGTGACATTGCCAGGAACACCCTTAGTGTCCTTATCAAGTGTCAGCGGGGGTGCCATAGGGGTTTTCATAGCTGAACTTTCAGTTAAGTCGAATTTCTTCAGCATATCTTTAACATATTTTCCCTGATTTATGAAAGTTCCTTTCTCAGTTTGCTTAATCTGAAGACCAAGGAAATATGTTAGTTCACCCATCATGCTCATTTTATACTCAACTTTCATTCTATCAGCGAAACGAGTACAAAGCTCAGGGTTAGTAGAACCAAATATAATGTCATCAACATATATTTGAACTAAAATGATATGACCTTTCACTTTTCTAAAAAATAGAGTTTTGTCAATCTTACCTCGCTCAAATTTTTCAATATGGAGATAAGTAGAAAGAGTGTCATACCATGCACGAGGAGCTTGCTTCAAACCATAAAGTGCCTTATCCAGTTTATAAACATAACCTGGACGCTTAGAATCTGAGAATCCTGGAGGTTGTTCCACATACACTTCTTCATTCAGCTTTCCATTTAGAAACGTTGACTTAACATCCATCTGATGTACTTTGAAGTTTTTGTGTACAGCATATGCTAAGAATAGACGAATAGATTCAACTCTTGCTACTGGAGCAAATGTTTCGTCATAATCTATACCTTCCTCTTGTCTGTATCCCTGAGCCACAAGTCGAGCTTTGTTGCGAGTTACAGTACCATGTTCGTCCAACTTATTTCGATAGACCCATTTAGTGCCTATTACTGTTTTATCAGTTGGTCTCCGAACAAGTTTCCAAACTTTGTTTCTTTCGAATTCAGTCAGCTCTTCTTGCATGGCGCTGACCCAGTTTGGATCTTTGAGGGCATCATCTACTTTCTTTGGTTCAGTTAGTGAAATAAAATTTACAAATAAACAAATATTACCTGCACTTCGTCGAGTCTAAATCCCAGCGTTTGGATCACCAAGAATTTGATCAATTGGGTGATTTATAGTCCATCGCTGAGCCGGAGCGTGAGACGCTGACTCAACTTGAACTGGAGGAGCTGAAGATGAGGCTTCAGCGACGTCAGGAGTATCAGCCAAGAGAGGAATGGATGCAGTTGTCATTATATTCACTGATTGCTGAGAAGTAGATGGAATGTCTGAGACATTTGGTTCAGCGTTAGGTATAGTGTTTATAGGAACAGCTGAGACCCAAGAAGTTTCAGCTTCACTATTCTGCATATTTGGAATGATAGGACTATCATCTTCTACTGGATGAGAATTAGTGGGAATATCTTCTGAATCACTAAGATGAGAAAACATCCATTGATTCAGTTCTTCAGTATCAGCGGACGGTTTAGAGTTCGCTGAACGGGATTCGTCAAACGTGACGTGAATAGTTTCTTCTACAGTTTGTCTTCTACGATTGAAGACTCTGAAGGCTTTGGAAACTGAGGAGTATCCAAGAAAGATTCCATCATCAGCCTTAGGATCAAACTTTCCAAGGGCATCTCTGTTGTTCAGTATAAAACACTGACATCCAAAGATGTGAAGAAAGCTGATTGAAGGCTTTCTCCCATGAAAGAGTTCATAGGCTGTCTTTTTGAATCTTTTGACTATCAGCTACCTGTTTTGCGTAAAACAAGCAGTATTGACAGCTTCTGCCCAAAACTGAGTAGACAGGTGAGAATCGCTGAGCATTGAACGTGCAGCTTCAATAATTGTTCTATTTCTTCTTTCAGCGACTCCATTTTGTTGCGGTGTTCTCACTGAAGAAAAGTTGTGAGAAATACCCTTATTCTCAAGGAAGGAATCAAGAGAACTGTTTTTGAATTCAGTCCCATGATCACTCCTTATTGAGCGAACGGTCAGATTGTTCAGGGTTTCCATCTTCCGAACAAAATTGATGAGTTCTTCAGGGGTGTCACTCTTAGAACGGAGAAACATTACCCAAGTGAAGCGAGAGAATTCATCAAC
Organism: Saussurea involucrata; assembly: GCA_033807775.1. Taxonomy (NCBI): domain Eukaryota; kingdom Viridiplantae; phylum Streptophyta; class Magnoliopsida; order Asterales; family Asteraceae; genus Saussurea; species Saussurea involucrata. The sequence continues at coordinate 83,431,776 of CM066315.1, read as the reverse complement.
TATGACCAGCGTATATTTCTTTCCAGCGATGGATTGTTTGTTAACAGGGCCAAACAAATCCATATGGAGTAGTTGTAGAGGAGATGACACTGAAGAAACTTGCTTTGACTTAAAGCTTGCTTTGGTCTGCTTCCCTTTTTCACACGCTGAACATAAAGACTCTTTGGCGTATGAATGCTGAGGTAGACCAGTGACTAACTCTTTTGAAGAAAGAGTGTTCAGTGTCTTGAAATTTAGATGAGATAGCCTCTTATGCCATAGCCAGTTGACATCAGATGAGGCCTTTGAGAAGAAACAGGAGTTCTCAATGGTTGTTGAGTCCATGTTTATTACATAAACATTTTCCAAACGATAACCGCTGAGAGCTATCTTCTCCTTTTTGTCAGAGACAAAGCAGGATTCCTTAGTAAAGATTACTTTGTTATCCATGTCGCAAAGCTGACTGATGCTTAGAAGATTAAGCTTCAGCCCTTCAACATATGCGACTCTTCTGAAGGAGGTTGTACCATTTGAAAGTACACCATACCCTCGGGTATGTCCTTTTCCATTTCCACCGAAAGTCACAGAGGGACCCTTCTCTTCTTTGTATTCAGCGAGCAGGCTTTTCTTTCCAGTCATGTGTCTAGAGCATCCGCTATCAAGATACCAGATACCCTTCTTAACCTGCAATACAAAGGAAGATTAGTTTTTCTTGGGTACCCACTTAACCATGTATACACGTTTGTCAGTGGAAGTAGTTGGAATGGAAGGTTCAGCTGTCTTCGCAGCATTTGAAGATTCAGCTTTGTCTTTCTTCACTTTGGTTAATTTCTTAACCTCAGTGGTAGAATTCACCTTGACCTGATTTGCACCAGGGTTGGTCTTCTTTGCCTTGGGGGCAATCTTCACCTTAGCTATCTTTTCAGCTTTGGTGGCTGTGGGGCACTTACTAGCAATATGATCGGTAAGTCCACAGTGATAACATTTCCTATAACTAAAAGTAGTTCTAGGACCATTTGAATGCTGAGCTTTTAATTTCAAATTAGAAGTGCCAGCACCAAGTAAACTATTGGCTTTAGAAATGGGACGAACATTCAGTTCTTCAGATTTCTTACCAAGGACATCCAATCTGAGTCTAGGAGTAGATCGCTGAATAAATCCAGATATCTGCTTCCTTGATCCAGAGGGATGAGCCACTGAAGCTTTAGAAGCATTCAGCTTTGGTACTAAGGTACCCTTCTGAGGATTCTGGTAAATAACAATTCCTTTACCTTTGTCTTTAAAGACAGAGGTAGGTTTTGAATAAACCATTTTCTCCTTGCCTTTTGAGGAGGTAGGAGTTTCCTCAGGGATTGGTGTAACGGACGAGGAGCACTGAGAAGATGAAGTATCAGCGACTGAGGATACGAACGTTCCAAATTTAAGCATTGAACGCTCAGTGGTTGGTTTTGGAGTTTCATATTTGTAACCCAAACCACGTTTATCACTCAGGGAATCTGAGACTTTATTATCTCAGTGATCTTTGTTGAAGAATTACACCATCCTTCAACAGTAGCTTTTTCAGCCTTTAATGCAGCGATAGCTTCTGCTCGTTCGATTTTGACTAGCTGATTTAAATATACTTGATCTTTAAAATCTTCTTCAATTTTAGAAAGCTTTTCTATTTGAAGGTGGCAGTTTTTAAGCTTTTCAGCGAGATCAAGATTTTGGTTTTCAACCACAGTTTTGCCGTTCATGGCTTCGTATAAACTTCTAGTCAAGAGATCGATTTTACGGAGACTATCAGCTTCATCAATATTTTCAATATTGGTAAAGAAAGAAGGTGATACCTGAATAGCAGATGTTGAAGTGGAGGGAATGTCTGAACTTTCTTCCTCTTCTTCAATCTTGGCCATAAGACATAGATTTGCTTCATCATCTTCAGAGTCAGATGATGATGCTTCTTCATCAGAAGCAGCCCAATCATAGTCAGCCATCAGGCCTTTATTCTTCTTCTTAAAGCTCTTCAGCTTTGCATATTTTTCTTTCAGCTTTGAATATTTGTCATCTTTATTTCTTGGAACAAAGGGTTTCTTTGTAAAAGTTGAGGGTCTAGAAACTTTCTTTGACCTGCACTCGTTAGCGAAATGTCCTGTCTTTTCGCAGTTAAAACAAGTAGCAGTAGCCTTATCAACAAACGCTGATGATCTAGGCTTGTCAGTTATGGAAAGAGGTTTGTTCTTTCTAAACATTTTCTTTTTGGCAAATCTCCTGAACTTCTTAGTTAGGAGAGCCAAAGATTCATCATTATCTGAATAATCAGAATCTGATGACCTTTCAGAGTTACTTTCTAACTCAGTGATAGTGACCGAGGGTCGCTGAGAAGAAGGTTCCTCTGAGATTAAAGCAACAGGGGTGCTTTTGGAATCTTTTACAAGATTCTTCTTAAGATGGCTCGATTGCTCATGATTCAGCAACGTGCCATATAAGGTTGAAAGGGTCATTGATTTTAGATCCTTTGATAGCTTGAGACACATAGCATAATTGTCCCAGCTTTCAGGTAAACATTCTAGAAACTTTGTCAGTACTTCAAAGTTGGAATATTCCTTACCAACAGTTTTCAGATCTATAATTAAACAATTAAAACGTTGGTGAACTTCAGAGAGAGTTTCATTCTTACCAGAAATGAAGCTTTCGTATTGTCTTACCAGGTTGATCTTTCTTGAGTCCTGGACTTCAGACGTTCCTTCATATTGAACACATATTGTGTCCCACATGGCCTTTGATGTTTTCAGATTCATGACGGAATGGTAGACTTCGTCAGGAAGAGCCATGGATAGTATGGATCTGGCTTTTGTATCTATAGCCACTTTCTTCTTATCTTCGTCAGTCCATTGAAAGATTTCCTTAGGTACCAGCCTTTCTGGAATAGCAGGTCTATTCTCAGCGGCTGGAACAGCAGCATCAATTCTTACAGGGATGAATGGACCATTTTCTAGATAGTAAGGCATAGTAGGGTCTACACCTTCTAAGAAGAGTGTCATCCTATTTTTCCATAAGTTGAAGTTATCTTTGGAAAATCTAGGGGGTTTAGCAAGAGAACCATTGTCTATATAATTTGTGTTTGTGTTGGTGGCCATTTTCAGATAATAGCAAGGAAGAGAAATATCTTAGATTAGATCTTGTTTATGAGATTAAACAAATCTGCTCTGATACCACTTGTTGGTCCCGAAGGCCTATACAAGTTTGTAGAAGGGGGGGGGGGGGGGGGTTGAATACACACACACAGATTTTACTTTTCTAAATTGTTTATTGATAAATCATTAACAATTTACAGCTTGTTGCGGAAACAAGATTAAGGATAAACCTAAATCTAAACAACTTGGAACACTAAGGTTTCTTGCACTAAGAGAGATAAGGAAATTACTAATAATAACCTATCTTGAGATAAGAGATTGAACTTGTCCAGAGTTAGCAAGTTACTTCAAAATCAAGTGAGTTCATCTCTTTATATACTGCATGCATTTAATGCAAGTCAGTATACACTTTACACGTGTCATCAGCTGGTTGGTTGCATGTCATTGACCTTGGTTGACACCTTAGTAGCCGCATGGATGAAAAGTGTAGTATCAGAGTGGTTGTACGATTTCAGACAGTCGGAGGTTCTTTTCTGACATTTCGTACGGAGTCGTGCAAGGGTAGTTAAGACAAAAGTACTTTGTACGGAGGACTTCGTCATCAGCTTTCGTTGATTCAGAGCATTATCATTATCTATTCAGCGAATGATAAAGTTCAGCGATAGCTGAGGTCTTGTACTTGATACTTCACGTTGAGTGGACAAATCTGAGTCTTCGCTGATCCGCATCAGTTCATTAGGAGACTTGTCGCTGGTTCTTGAGCTTGATCTTCGACTTCAGCGTAGAACCTTTGTTGTCGTGAAACTTGTCTTCAGTGATCATAAGTAAACAACTAACTTATCAGCGATCATCATAATGACTGAACAGACTCAGAGCGTTAATGGTGAACAGTTTCGCTGAATGTTTAACTTAAAGAGCGAGAGTTCCTATCAGCGGTACTGGAAGATCTTAGTACTTATCAGCGATAGTGAAACTCTGATACATATTGTTTACTTACAATTTTCACTAAGTATATAAGAGAGGGTCATTATCAAATCACTGAGGGTTTGGATCAACAGTTGGGGTTGTCCGGATTGGTTGTGTTGTCCGGAAAGCCCTGTTGTCCGGATAATTTTGTGTTGTCCGGATACTTTAGCTGATTAGTCAAACTTTGAGAGTTTTGATGCTTTTAAGTATCCAGTAGTCTGTGTTTTGTTAAGTCATGGATAGGGAATGAATGAGGACTGAATGTACTGTGGACTTGACTTAAGTTCGGGTTTGGGGGCAACATTTGAGGATTTGAGTTCTTTAGAGTTCTTAGCTTTAGTAAGAGTTGTGTGTTTTGTATGGTAAATAGATATCTGCATCTATTTGTTTTAGATACTATGAATCAAAGTTGAAAGTAGAATTCTTTGTGGAGGATTAGAAAGAGTTTTGATAAAGCAAACCGGTGAGTTTTTACTTAAAATGTTTTCTAACTGGAATACATATATGTGAATGAGTGTAATAATGTGCATATTTTATTTATATGAGTATTACACTGCATGGATGCTATTTGGCCGGGCTTAGGACCGGTGTATGTTGGTTGTACAGAGGGACAGCTGTATTTACTACAGTGGTGCAAATTGAATTAGTTGGCTCGCAACCAATTAATATGGCCAAGAGAATGATATGGAAAGATACATGATGCATGAGTCTTAATTGGTATTCTTATGTGAATTATGTGTATGATGTTGTGCAAATGGTTTTTAACTAACGGGGATTTTCTCACTAGACCTCAAGGTCTAACCCTCATTTTTTTTAAATATGTATTCCAGGTCGTGGATCGAGTAAGAGCAAATAAGAAAGTTAAACCGCGAATAGCTTTTGGAGGACTATGTAGTTGAAGACTATGATGTGTTTAGTAGATATAGCATGTTGTTAGTAATGATGTAATCTATTATGTAAACGTTTGTAATGATGTACTGAATGTTTGTAAAAGACTAGGGGGCCGTATTTGTTATATAATGTATCTCTTGTTTTAACGACATTATGCAATGTATGCTATTTGAACTATGTATGGGAATCCGGGTCGTTACAGATGGTATCAGAGCCCTAGTTTAAGGGATTTAGGTATTAGTATTTGTACCTAGACTTAAACTGCATGTGAAGTAGGATGTCCCTATTATTGTAGAACCTTGGGGTGTTAAATATAAAAAGGTAGAAGGAACATCATGTAAGGTAATTTCATTTTTACACCTTGCCAGTGTAAGTGTGATATTACAGGTACATGTTTGAACTGGAATACCTTGTTATATGGGGTATGTGCTTATGTGTATATTAACCTTGTCTGAATCAACAGAATGGCAAGTGGTACTAGACAAACGAATCGGGAAGGAGGAGGAAATCCAAATAGAACAAATCCAACAGCCGGAGGAAGGGGAAGAGGGAGAGAAAGAGGTGGAGGCAGAATTGGAGGCAGAATTGAGGGTAGAACTGGGAGTGGAGCTCCGCCGCGAGGTAATGAATTTGTTACTAGGGACGATTTAACAACCGAAATAGGAAGACTACAGGCCAGTATACAAGCCATGTTTGATCGAACTCGTCATAATGAAGCTGATACACCAGATCCTGGTCAGGAAGACGAGATGCCTATTACACCTACAATCACACCAGTATTAAAAAAGTGTGACTATAAAATGTTCTTAAGTTGTAAGCCTCCAACTTAATCGGGAGATCGGGATCCAGTGAAAGCTATGAAGTGGCTGAAGGAAATAGAAGCTATCTTCAAGACTAGTAAATGCGCTGAAGAGGATAGAGTACTCTACGGAACTGCAATGTTGAAAGGCGATGCCCTATACTGGTGGGAAGCACATATGTCCTCAGGAGGATCTGATATATATTCTACTTACTCTTGGGAAGAATTCGTGATAGCTTTCAGGAAACAGTTTTGTCCTCAAGCCGCAGTTAAACAATTGGAAGGGGAGTTTATGAACTTGCAGCAAGGGAATTTGTAAGTTCGGGACTACACCGCTCGTTTCTTGGAAAAATCTCGCTTTGCGGAATACTACGTTGCTACGGAGGCCATGAAGATTTGAAAGGTTTATCTTTGGATTGAATGTAGAAATCAGAAGTTTTGTGATTGCTAAAGGACCAGAAACTTTCTCCGCCGCAGTAGACGCCGCGGAAACCGTGGAACAAGATAAAGGGAGAAGTACTAGCAATAAGAATGTGGGGAAAAGAAAGTGGGAAGGACCGCAGTATGATCCGAAGAAGTCCAGGTTCCAACGATTTGATAACAGTCCACCTTTCCGACCAGTTGAAAGACCTTGCCCAAAGTGCCACCGTTTTCATCAAGGAAGTTGTCAAGTGGATCCTAGAAACTGTTATAAGTGTGGAAAGATCGGTCATATTGCTAAAGACTGTCGAGTAGTTAGATTTTGTTACTCGTGCAATTCTCCTGATCACCTTCAGTCCGATTGTCCACTTGGGAGATTACAACCGGGTGGTACGTCAGTAAGACCAACGGGTGTTAGATCGGTAGTACCAAGGCCAGAAGTACCAAGAGCAAGGGGCCGTGCCTTCCAGATGACAGAGCAAGAAGCAGATGAGACTCCCGATGTAGTTACAGGTACATTCTTAATAAATTCTACACGTGCTAAAGTGTTATTTGATTCCGGTGCAAACCGATCGTTTGTGTCGCCTTCTTTTGCTGCGTATATGCATTTAATGGTAGATCGTGCGTTAATGGTAGATACGGCTAATGATAATCAAGTACCGGTTAGTGAGGTATTTGACAGTTGTGTGATAAACATAGATGGGTGTGGAGTGCCTATTCAGTTATTTCCTATAGCCTTAATCGAGTTTGATGTGGTAGTGGGAATGGATTGGTTAGCCGAGAATCAGGCTAATATAGTTTGTGATAAGAAATTGATAAATGTTGTCTTACCTGAGAAGGGACCAGTAGTGATTTATGGTTACCGTAGAAATCATCAGTCTTGCCTTATCACTTTGTTGAAAGCTCGTAAGTGTATCAATAAAGGCTGCTCAAGTTACTTAGCTTATGTGATAGATATTAAGCTAGAAAAGAATAAGCTGGGAGATATTCCGGTTGTTCGTGAATTTCCAGAAGTTTTTCCAGAAGATCTGACTAGCCTTCCGCCCGTTAGACAAGTAGAGTTTGGTATAGATCTGGTTCCTGGAGCTGCTCCTGTTGCCCGTGCACCGTATCGTTTGGCACCTCCAGAGATGAAAGAGATGATGACTCAACTGCAGGATCTTTCAGATAAAGGCTTCATCAGACCCAGTTCTTCGCCGTGGGGAGCACCGGTTCTGTTTGTGAAAAAGAAGGATGGTTCGATGAGGATGTGTATTGATTATCGGGAACTGAATAAGTGCACGATCAAGAACAAATATCCGCTTCCCAGAATTGATGACCTCTTCGATCAATTAGTTGGAGCTTGTTATTTCTCCAAGATTGATCTAAGATCTGGCTACCATCAACTGAAGGTTAAAGAAGAAGAAGTTCTGAAAACTGCTTTTCGCAAACGGTATGGTCAATATGAATTCTTAGTGATGCCTTTTGGATTGACGAACGCCCCAGCTGCTTTTATGGATTTAATGAATCGATTATGTAAGCCATGTCTTGATAAATTCGTTATTGTGTTTATCGATGATATCCTTATCTACTCCCGGTCCAAAGAAGAGCATGCCCAACATCTTCGTTTAATTCTAGAATTGTTAAAGAAGGAGCAGTTATACGCTAAGTTCTCTAAGTGTGAATTCTGGCTACGGGAAGTTCAGTTTCTGGGGCATGTAGTTTCCGAGAAAGGTATTCAAGTTGATCCGACGAAGGTAGAAGCAATTGAAAAATGGGAACCGCCGAAGACGCCAACGGAAGTACGAAGTTTTCTGGGTTTAGCTGGTTACTATCGAAAGTTTATAAAAGATTTTTCTCGTATCGCTACGCCTCTCACTAAGCTAACCCGGAAGAATCTAAAGTATGAATGGAAAGCAGAACATGATGAAGCATTCAGGGTATTGAAAGAGAAACTTTGCAGTGCGCCGATTTTGTCACTACCAGAAGGTTCCGAAGACTTTGTTGTTTATAGTGATGCTTCCAAACTGGGATTGGGTTGTGTACTAATGCAGCGTGGGAAGGTTATCGCTTATGCTTCTTGTAACATCCTAAATTTTCAATAATAGTATTTTAATGAGATTTGGGATTTAACTATATTTTAGTTTTAACCTTGAATCATGTTTTGACTTATAATTAAAATTAGGTTAAAATGTTAGTGATCAAAGTTAAGTGTCATTGTGGAAATAATGAAACCTAGAGGTGTGTTTGGTAAATTGTGAAAGTATGTAGGGATAAAGCAAGAGAGTTAGTAGATATTTTCATGTATTTGGTACCTGGTCGGTTAAGAAGCAGGGAGAAAGAGAGAAAAAGGAGAAAGGAGAAAAGAGAAGAAAAGCAAGATTTTTGGTCTTTAATTGGTAAGAAACTGGGTTTGGTTTTGATAAAAAATCAGTTGTAGTTGTAAGATTGTAAACGAAATTGTGTGTTGAATAGATTTTCAGAATCCTTAACAGCAGATTTGAATCAGATTTGTACAGCAAAGTGGGTTTTGCCAAAAAGGTGAGTTCATTCTTTATTTTGACCTAAATCCGTATTTTCTATTAAATTAAACGTTAAGACATGTGTATAAACTGTATTGGGACTGAATGAAATTGTCGAAACCAGCTGAATAGAACAGATATGGATTTGGACTATAAAAATAGACTGCAGGTCGTATTTTCCGGATAAAAGAACAGTATCCGGAAAACCTCTGTTTGAAGGTTTCCGGACAAGACGAAGTTATCCGGTAAGTTTCGTTTATTACGTAATTTTTCCGGGTGAAAAAGATACCGGATGGTATCCGGATTTCATTGGTTTCCGGATGTCATTCGAATTGCTTATGCTGTCCGGAAAGTTATGTTGTCCGCAAGGGCGTTGCCCCTTGACCCCATCCGCTAACCGGGTAGCGGAACCCCCGTGCTAAGTCGTCGAAGGGGGGGGGGGGGGATTGAAGAGGAGGATACGATTGGTTATTTAGTAATCTTAGTGTTGAGAATATGTTATGAGATATGATGTGATATGTTGTTAGGCATATACGCTAGTAAGTGTAATGGATCCATAGGCACGGTTATGCATTGTAACGAGGAATAGACATAAAGTAATTTGTAATTCCCGTTGACCTGAAGTGAGGAATAGACATAAAGTAATTTGTAATTCCCATTTCTTAAAGGTGTTATGAAATGAGAAATAGGCATAAAGGAACTTGTAATTTCTATTTCATAGAGTAGAAATTGAGGAATAGGCATAAAGTAAATTGTAATTCCTGATTTCTAGCGGAAGACCAGAGATAGACATAAAGTAACTTGTAATCTCTACTTCTGGGCCAAGAAATAGGCATAAAGTAACTTGTAATTTCTTGAATAAGAGCATTTATCTAGAATATGTGATGATTTGTAGTAGGCTCTTGTTTATGATAATATGACTTACTGAAGGTTAGTCATATTCGCGAGATCAGACAATTTTCCCTGTTATTGAGGTGAGCACGTGTATGGTAAGAATGGTGGAGAACAGTTTTGTTTATATGTATTGAATATTTCCAAACTGTTAACGTTTAATTTGAATTTGAATGTTCTCACTAGGCGTAAGCCTAATTGTTCAAATTAATTTTCTTACCAGGTACCGGCTCGGGGAAGTAAGTGGGATGTGTGCCGAGAGCTTTTGAAGTATCCAACTTAAGAGATAAGCGGAGGATGTCAACTAAAGCAGTGGGACTTTTGATGGATTACTTAGATAACTTAGTTAATCTAATTATAGTGGACACGATTAGATTAATAAGTTATTAGTAGAATTCCATGTTTGTAATTATGAAACCTCTTAGTTGATTCTCTTCTTATATAAAAGATTGGATGTTGTTATGTCATAACTTGTCACAAATTGAAGTTCAAATTAGCCCTGATTTTTAGGGTGTTACAATATGGTATCAGAGCTTTAGTTTAAGTGAACTAGGTATGCGAGGGAGATACCTAGACTTAAGCTGAGATGAATTAAGTTATGATATGTGAGAAATGGGTAGAAGTACTAAGACGGGATAGTCTTAGAGTCAAATGGAAATACGTGAAATTAGTACTGCAATAATGGTAATGAGGATTCTTTTGTAAAGTATGTTCACAATTTCAATTAGCTACTGTTATTATGAATATGTGTTACACAAGCATACTTGTTTCTAAATGGTTACAGTGACTAATGATCGGCATAGTATGTCTCGTATGTCTGTATGTGTATAACCATTTCTTATGGTTATTTCCTTGTGTTCTAAAAGAACGATGGTGAATACGCCGCCATTATTCCCTATTTCTGTGATGGATAGGTCCATGATTGATGGGACAGGAGAAAGGCAAACTGGAGTAGGCGAAATTCATGAGACTCCGTCGGGGTTTCTTTCTCTTGGAGGGACATCAAGTCAGGTACATAGGACGGGTACCAGTACTGCTAACCCAAGAACATCAGAAGCAGGTTTGGAAGCCCGAATGATGGAAAATATGACAAGAATGATGACTAACGCAATGGCTCAACAAACTGAAATGTTTATGAAAGCATTGAACGATCGAAGTACGGAGATGCGCCGAACGGAAACTGATATTGGGGTAATAAATCCAGTTGGTAACCCTGGATCAGAGGCGGAAAGGAGAGTTGAAAGAATATGTTCATACAAAACCTTCTTGAGCTGTAAACCACCGGAATTCAAAGGAGAAGATAGTCCAATAGCTTGCATGAATTGGCTAAGGGAAATTGAACAAGCTTTTTGAGCTTGTGAGTGTTATGATGAAAAGTCTAAAGTTAGATTTGGATCACAGATGTTACGCGGTAACGCGTTATCTTGGTGGAATGTGCTAGCAGCTTCTGTGTCAGCTTCTGTTTTGAATGCTATGACTTGGGAACAGTTCAAAGCAAAGATTCTGGAGGAGTACTGTAACGAAACTGAAATGGATCGAATCGAAGAAGAGTTCAGGAACCTCAAGAAAGGCAATATGACTGTGAGAAAGTATACAGAATCCTTCATGGAGAAGCTGAACCTGGTGGGGCATGTGGCTCCGACTGAGAAAGACAAAGTTAAAGCTTATCTGAAAGGTTTACCAGCAGATATGATGTCAAGGGTGCAGAGTTCAAAAGCTTCAACATTGAGAGAATCGATCGAGGAAGCAAAGGTTATAGAGGAAGTGTATGCTAAGGATAAAGAAGAAAAGACTCATGTGGGAGAGAAGCGGAAGTGGGAAGGTCGGTCCGAGTCTTCTCCGAAATACAAATCTGTTGGAAAGAACGTTCGATATGAACCTCGCCGAGAACCAAGTTGGTGTTCGAAGTGTAAAAGTAAACATTTTGGTCAGTGTCGGATGGTCAGGAATGAATGCTTCAAATGCGAGAAGCCTGGGCATATAGCAGCAAATTGCCCTCTTCAAGGACCGATCTGTTTTGAGTATAAACAGCCCGGACACATCCGAAGAGATTGTCCGAAGTTAAAGAAGGGCGGAGATCAAGGAAAGAAACCAGATGTTCCCAAACCAATAGGTCGGGCATTCCATATGACAGCTGACGAAGCTAAGGAATCGAAAGATGTCGTCTCGGGTACTTTCCTTGTTAATTCTTGTCCTGCGCGTATTTTATTCGATTGTGGTGCAAATCTGTCTTTTGTGTCCAAGTCGTTCTTTCACAAGTTAGCTATGCATGTTACTACTTTGGAAGATGCCTTAGTAGTTGAGTTAGCTAATGGGGGTCAGGTCTTGGTTCGTGAAAGACTTGATGGTTGTTTTATTTCGATAGAAGAGACAAAATTTCAGATCGACTTGTTGTTGATGGAAATTGGTGGATTTGATGTGGTTGTGGGTATGGATTGGCTGATAGCCAATCAGGCAGAAATATTTTGTGCAAAGAAATTAATCCGGATTCCGATGGCTGATAGGGATGATGTACTCATCTTTGGGGAAAAGCGAAATGGGGAAGTTCCGTTAATTTCTGTTGCGAAAGCGCGTAAATGTTTAATGAAAGGATGTTCATCCTATCTAGCTTATGTTTTAGATGTAAAGTCAGAAAAGAAGCGAGTGGAAGATATCAAGGTGGTACGTGATTTTCCAGACGTATTTCCCGATGATCTTCCAGGCCTACCAACTGAACGGCAGGTAGAGTTTCGTATTGATCTCATTCCTGGATCGGCACCAATTGCGCGAGCACCGTATCGTCTAGCGCAAGCCGAAATGAAGGAGATGATGACGCAACTTCAAGAGTTGTTAGATAAAGGTTTTGTTAGACCGAGTTCTTCGTCGTGGGGAGCTCCGGTGTATTTATTAAGAAGAAAGATGGTACTATGAGAATGTGTATAGATTACCGTGAGTTGAATAAGGTGACGATTAAGAACAAGTATCCGCTTCCAAGGATTGATGACCTGTTCGATCAACTCCAAGGTGCGGGATGTTTTTCTAAGATTGATTTAAGGTCTGGGTATCATCAAGTTCAAGTAAGAAATGAAGATATTTCTAAGACAGCTTTTAGAACAAGGTATGGGCATTATGAATTTCTTGTAATGCCATTTGGTTTGACAAATGCTCCAACAGTGTTCATGGATCTGATGAACAGAGTGTGTCGACCATTTTTAGATAAGTTTGTCATTGTTTTCATTGATGACATACTTGTCTATTCGAAGACAGAAGAAGATCACGAAGTTCACTTGCGTGAAGTTTTAGAAGTATTGAGAAGAGAGAAGTTGTACGCTAAGTTCTCAAAATGTGAATTCTGGTTAAAAGAGGTACAATTTCTAGGACATGTGATCACTTCAGAAGGAGTTAAGGTAGACCCAGCAAAGATAGAAGCTATGATGAATTGGGAGACACTAAGAAGTGCGTCTGAAATAAGAAGTTTCTTAGGTCTTGCGGGTTATTATCGGAGATTTATTAAGGACTTCTCGAAGATTGCTTCTATTTTGACTTTATTGACTAGAAAGAACGTGAAGTTTGTCTAGACAGAGAAATAAGAATCGGCTTTCAGAACGTTACGTCAAAAGTTGTGTGAAGCTCCTATTCTTGCCTTACCAGAAGGAACAGAAGATTTTGTTGTTTATAGTGATGCTTCCAAGATGGGCCTGGGATGTGTATTGATTCAACGAGGCAAAGTAATTGCTTATGCGTCAAGACAACTTAAGGAGCATGAGAAGAATTATCCTACGCATGATTTAGAGTTAGCAGCGGTTGTTTTTACTTTGAAGCTATGGAGGCACTATTTGTATGGGACAAAGTGTACTCTTTATACTGATCACAAGAGTTTGAAGCATGTCTTTGATCAGAAAGAGTTAAATATGAGACAACGACGATGGTGAGAGTTACTTAAGGATTATGATTGTGAATTACATTACCACCCGGGTAAAGCAAATGTAGTAGCTGATGCTTTAAGTAGAAAAGAGTATAGTGGGTGTTTGAAGACGACCAATGCTAGGATTGATGTAATGTCCAGTATGATTGAAAGGATAAAAGAGGCACAAGTGGAGGCCTTACTGGAAGAGAATCTAAAAGATGAAGTAATGAGCAAACAACATCTTCAACTGACTGAAGATGGCCGTGGAATTAAGTTGTTTCAAGGCCGTGTTTGAGTACCGAAGATTGGAGGAAATCGAGAGTTGATTCTAGAAGATGCTCATAGATCTAAGTATTCTTTACATCCTGGAAGTACTAAGATGTATAGAGATTTGAAGTTACACTATTGGTGGCCAGCTATGAAAGTAGATGTGGCGCGAATAGTGGAAAAGTGTACAACATGTTCTTTAGTGAAAGCTGAACATCAGAAGCCTTATGGAAGTTTCCAATCTTTGGAGATTCCAGAATGGAAGTGGGAGAAAATTACTATGGATTTCGTGACGAAGTACCAAAGACACAAAAGGGTAACGACACTATTTGGGTGATTGTGGATCGTTTGACTAAGAGTGCTCATTTTCTAGCTATGAAAGAAGCGTCACCAATTGAGAAATTAGCAAAATTGTATATTGATGAAGTAGTGTCAAGGCATGGTATACCGGTGTCGATAGTGTCAGATCGTGATAGTCGGTTTACCTCGAGATTTTGGCAGTCACTTCAAGAAGAATTAGGTACAAAGGTAAATCTGAGCACTACTTATCATCCGCAAACTGATGGGCAAAGTGAAAGAACCATTCAAACTTTGGAAGATATGCTCAGGTGTTGTGTGTTAGATTTTGGAGGTAAATGAGAAATAGGCATAAAGGAACTTGTAATTTCTATTTCATAGAGTAGAAATTGAGGAATAGGCATAAAGTAAATTGTAATTCCTGATTTCTAGGGGAAGACCAGAGATAGACATAAAGTAACTTGTAATCTCTACTTCTGGGCCAAGAAATAGGCATAAAGTAACTTGTAATTTCTTGAATAAGAGCATTAATCTAGAATCTGTGATGATTTGTGGTAGGCTCTTGTTTATGATAATATGACTTACTGAAGGTTAGTCATATTCACGAGATCAGACAATTTTCCCTGTTATTGAGGTGAGCACGTGTATGGTAAGAATGGTGGAGAACAGTTTTGTTTATATGTATTTAATATTTCCAAACTATTAACGTTTAATTTGAATTTGAATGTTCTCACTAGGCGTAAGCCTAATTGTTCAAATTAATTTTCTTACCAGGTACCGGCTCGGGGAAGTAAGTGGGATGTGTGCCGAGAGCTTTTGAAGTATCCAACTTAAGAGATAAGCGGAGGATGTCAACTAAAGCAGTGGGACTTTTGATGGATTACTTAGATAACTTAGTTAATCTAATTATAGTGGACACGATTAGATTAATAAGTTATTAGTAGAATTCCATGTTTGTAATTATGAAACCTCTTAGTTGATTCTCTTCTTATATAAAAGATTGGATGTTGTTATGTCATAACTTGTCACAAATTGAAGTTCAAATTAGCCCTGATTTTTAGGGTGTTAAAATATGGTATCAGAGCTTTAGTTTAAGTGAACTAGGTATGCTAGGGAGATACCTAGACTTAGGATGAGATGAATTAAGTTATGATATGTGAGAAATGGGTAGAAGTACTAAGACGGGATAGTCTTAGAGTCAAACGGAAATACGTGAAATTAGTACTGCAATAATGGTAACGAGGATTCTTATGTAAAGTATGTTCACAATTTCAATTAGCTACTGTTATTATGAATATGTGTTACACAAGCATACTTGTTTCTAAATAGTTACAGTGACTAATGATCGGCATAGTATGTCTCGTATGTCTGTATGTGTATAACCATTTCTTATGGTTATTTCCTTGTGTTCTAAAAGAACGATGGTGAATACGCCGCCATTATCCCCTATTTCTGCGATGGATAGGTCCATGATTGATGGGATAGGAGAAAGGCAAACTGGAGTAGGCGAAATTCATGAGACTCCGTCGGGGTTTCTTTCTCTTGGAGGGACATCAAGTCAGGTACATAGGACGGGTACCAGTACTGCCAACCCAAGAACATCAGAAGCAGGTTTGGAAGCCCGAATGATGGAAAATATGACAAGAATGATGACTAACGCAATGGCTCAACAAACTGAAATGTTTATGAAAGCATTGAACGATCGACCTAACATATTCGATGAACTGAAGAAGTGCCAACTGGAAGCTTTTCAAGAAGAACATTTGAAATCAGAACGGTTAGTGGGGTTATTAGCATTGCTAGTGAAAGATGATCGTGGGTTATTGTGTCTGGGGAACAGAATTTGGGTGCCTCGTTTGGGTGGTTTACGTGATCGTGTACTACAAGAAGCTCATCAATCTCGATTCTCTATTCACCCAGGTACGAATAAGATGTACAAAGACCTAAAACAATTCTATTGGTGGCCGGGAATAAAATGAAGCATTGCTCAGTATGTGGAAGGTTGTACTACTTGTAAGAAGGTGAAGATTGAACATCAGAAGCCGTTTGGGCAATTACAGCGTTTAGAAATACCGATGTGGAAATGGGATCAAATTACTACAGATTTCATCACGAAGTTACCAAGGACTCCGAAAGGGTTTGATGCTATTTGGGTGATCGTTGACAGGTTGACCAAGTCTACTCACTTCCTACCAATAAAGGAAACCTATTCATTGGAAAGACTATCCAAACTGTATATCAACGAAATAGTAACACGACATGGAGTTCCAATTTCGATTATCTCTGATCGTGACAGCCGTTTTACCTCAAGATTCTGGAGGAGTTTTCAAAAGGAAATGGGAACGCAGATAAAGTTAAGTACAGCATATCATCCTCAAACTGATGGTCAGAGTGAACGGATGATTCAGACTTTAGAATACATGCTTCGGGCTTGCATTATTGACTTTGGGGGATCGTGGGATAAGCTCTTACCACTGATAGAATTTGCCTACAACAACAGTTACCATTCCAGCATACAAGCGGCACCGTTTGAAGTACTGTATGGTAGAAAATGCCGAACGCCTCTGTGTTGGAACGAAGTGGGAGAGAAACAGTTAGCAGGGCCAGATATAGTCCAGTTGACCGCGGATAAGATTTCTCAGATTCGGGCACGTTTGAAAGTAGCACAAGACAGACAGAAAGCTACGCCGATCGACGTCGAAAACCGTTAGAGTTCCAAATTGGAGATTTTGTGATGTTAAAAGTCTCCACTTGGAAAGGAGTCATTCGATCTGGGAAACAAGGTAAGTTGAGCCCAAGATACATTAGACCATTTGCAATAACAGAAAGAATTGGTGAAGTAGCCTACAGGTTGGATCTTCCGTCAGAGTTATGTAGAATTCATAATGCTTTTCACGTATCGAATTTCCGGAAGTGTTTGGTTACGCCAGATCAGGCAGTTTCTCTACCAGATATACAAGTTGATGAAAAGCTGAATTATGTGGAGGAACCTGAAGCCATAGTTGACCACAAAGTTAAAGTGTTGCGGAACAGAGTAATCAGACAAGTGAAAGTTCAGTGGAGACATCATAGGGGTCAGGATGCTACTTGGGAATCGGAATCAGAAATGAGAACTAAGTACCTGCACTTTTTTGCCTAAACCGAATTCCGGGACGGAATTCTTTTAAGGGGGAGATGATATAATACCCCGGGCGAGTTCGTTAGTTAAATCCTAGTTCCGTTAAATTTATTTAATTATATAATTGATGTTTAGGGTAAGTATGGGTTAATTTATAAGTAAAAGGTATTTTGGTCATTAGTGGATAGTTTAGGGACTAAAGTGGTAAATTGGATTAGATATTATCACATTAGACTTCAGATATTTCACACAACTCGGATATTATCATCTGAATGTGTGTGTGTGTGTGTGTGTGTGTGTGTGTGTGTGTGTGTGTGTGTGTGTGTGTGTGTGTGTGTGTGTGTGTGTGTGTTTTAGGGAGATAGGAAGAAAAGGGTCTTAAGGATAAAGCTCCAATTGATGTGCTTAGGAGGTGATATTAAGGTATGTTCCTTTGTAAATTGTGTTTGTAATTGCTTTTAGAAGGTTTCTATCGGAGTAGAAACATCATTTACACAACTAGTAATAATTCAGTTGAATTCTGGGTGAAATTGGGATGAATTGTCAGTAGTTTCCGGATAAGATGAATGTGTCCGGTAGTTTCTTGGGTGGTGTCCGGGTAAATCGTTGATAGTGTCCGGTAGTCCTTTCTTGCAGGTATCCGGATGAATCGACTAACCGGGTAAGTCCTATTCCCTTTAGTTTCCGGATGAAATGAGATAACCGGATGATGTCCGGATTGCTTTAGTATCCGGGTGTTATCCGGATTGGTAATGTTATCCAGAAAGTTAGGGTTGTCCGGATTGGTTGTGTTGTCCGGAAAGCCCTGTTGTCCAGATAGTTTTGTGTTGTCCGGATACTTTAGCTGATTAGTCAAACTTTGAGAGTTTTGATGCTTTTAAGTATCCAGTAGCCTGTGTTTTGTTAAGTCATGGATAGGAAATGAATGAGAACTTAATGTACTGTGGACTTGACTTAAGTTCGGGTTTGGGGGCAACATTTGAGGATTTGAGTTTTTTAGAGTTCTTAGCTTTAGTAAGACTTATGTGTTTTGTATGGTAAAGAGATATCTGCATCTATTTGTTTCAGATACTTTGAATCGAAGTTGAAAGCAGAATTCTTTGTGGAGGATTAGAAAGAGTTTTGATAAAGCAAACCGGTGAGTTTTTACTTAAAATGTTTTCTAGCTGGAATACATATATGTGAATGAGTCTAATAATGTGCATATTTTGTTTATATGAGTATTACACTGCATGGATGCTAGTTGGCCGGGCTTAGGACCGGTGTATGTTGGATGTACAGAGGGACAGCTGTATTTAGTACAGTGGTGCAAATTGAATTAGTTGGCTCGCAACCAATTAATATGGCCAAGAGAATGAGATGGAAAGATACATGATGCATGAGTCTTAATTGGTATTCTTATGTGAATTATGTGTATGATGTTGTGCAAATGGTTTTTAACTAACGGGGATTTTCTCACTAGACCTCAAGGTCTAACCCTCATTTTGTTTTAAAAATATGTATTCCAGGTCGTGGTTCGAGTAAGAGCAAATAAGAAGGTTAAACCGCGAATACCTTTTGGAGGACTATGTAGTTGAAGACTATGATGTGTTTAGTAGATATAGCATGTTGTTAGTAATGATGTAATCTATTATGTAAACGTTTGTAATGATGTACTGAATGTTTGTAAAAGACTAGGGGACCGTATTTGTTATATAATGTATCTCTTGTTTTAACGACGTTATGCAATGTATGCTATTTGAACTATGTATGGGAATCCGGGTCGTTACAGTTTCAGAAGACTCAGAGCTCTCACTCTCAGACTCCTCTTCCTCACTACTGCCAGAGGAGGACGAACTCTCTACTCCATCCTCTGAAGTTTCCCCGACTTCCTCTGCGACAGCCTCCTGAGGGGATGCTCTGTCATTATTAACTCCCTCCTCCATATCATTTTCAGAGGAAGGCCCATCTGTGGGTACTCTTACCTCTGGTCTGACCACTTCTTCTTCTTGTACCAAACTACTGGACTCTAAAGAAGGCTCAGGACCTAAGTACGTTGGGGTTCCCACCTCAGGTTCTTGAGGTTGGGCAGCATGTCTATAGTTTTGGATTGAGATGTGACGAGGGCCAAGAAGAGAAAGCATAGTCTGAGGGACTCTGCAAGTTAAGGGATACGTACCAGAAATAGTAGGCTTAAACTTCGACATCACCCAGGCTTAATTGCAGGGTCTCAAAAGCTTCTCTTATGACCAGACTTATTAACCTTGGGAATCTAATGTTTTTTAGATTTCTGTGTTGCCCCACAAGTTCTCCTTTTGCTAGAGTATTCGTCTTCAGGTTTACTGCGTTTAGTAGTACTTCATAGATGATGGAGGCATAGTCGAGATGCCTGTTGAAATAGAGGCCATACATGATCTGCAAGATTTATGTGCTAGCCTGGTCTTGGCTTCTACTCTTGCAGGTCAGTGTGTGATTGAGTGTGGAGAACATAAAGTTCCACATTGGTGGTAGATGACCTCTCTTGAACTCTCTGATTCTAGTTAATTTGGCATTGTAGCCCAAGAACTTGATGAACTCGATAAGAACAGGGGCTTTTGGAGGTTTTTCATATGCATGAACTCCTAATTGCAGAGGAGTTTACATTCCAAACACTCATCTGATAGTTTTGGGACGAATGCAAACAGTCCCCGCTCCTCCTTCGCCTCCAGCATCCACATTGCCTATGATTCCTTTTCTTTCTGGGATAAACTGGCAGGTTGTCCACCATTGTTGGACATAGAGTTGTGGAAGGTCATCGTCAAACTTGGTTATGGCTTGGAAAACTTCAGATTGTCGAAATAACTCGACAAACACATGGTAAAGGGGTAGAAAGTTTGCAGGATTGGCACCGAATCTGTAGTTGTTGTCTACAAATTCATAGGGTTCGATCACTATTTGGTCTACGAGTACGATTCTACTCGATTCTGCAGAGTTTGCTTGGTTCACTATTGTTGCAGGTTTGGAGGTTTGAAGAACACAAAGAAGGTATTTGCTCAAAGAAGGGAAGATTTTGCATGTTTGAATACTCAGAAAGCATAAGAAATGAAATAGGTAATTCAAATGGGTATTTATATTGGAACTCTCAGCACATTCTTGCCTTTATTGAGTGACCTCGTCTATTCTTTTAAGTGACCCAGATTCTCAAGATGTTTCACCTTTACCCTAAAATCATTTGCAAATCCTAATTCTGATGGGAAAATAATCAGAGAACCTATACCTCATAAGTTTCTCAGAGGAATCACAGAGTTCTGATGTTTATGTCAGAGGCCCTGGTGAATTCTTCCAGAGACCTGATTCTGAGTATGAGTTCAGTGATATAGTCAAAAAAAGGTTTTCATCAGAATAGGTTTTCCCTTCCTTCAAAAATATTTTTCTTTTGTTCAACAAGCCAAGTCATGAAGATTTAAAAAAAACATTTGACCTGCACCCCCTTAAACAATGCTTATCTACTTTTAAGCTCTCCCTTAATGGGACTGTGAATTTTCATCTTTGACTGTGAAGCTGAGTTGATTTGATGTGTGGTAATGAAGTTGTGAAAGACTATCCATTACATCATCCGTACGGGCCTTTCAATTGCAATTTCAAAACCAATTGCAAACCACAAGTTTGACACCAAGACTCAACCTTAGTTTTCTCTCTTGGTTTTAGCCTAATTCTCCCCCTTGATTTGTGTAACTTTTGAAAGACATGATTAAAATTATGTACAAATGAGTTTCAAAGAAACGGAGTTGAGACGCAAAGAAAAGAAAATATTGAAAAATTATGCTGGCAGAGCTCTGAGATTAACGTCAGAGACTCTGTTGAAATGACCTACCTACCTACTATGTCAGAGTTCTGTGATGAAAGCCAGAGACTCTAATGGTGTTACCAGAGTTTAGGAGGACATGTTCAGCATACTCATCTTGCTGATTAAGAAATTAAATCTGCTTTCATCAAGGGCTTTTGTAAACAGATCAGCAAGTTGGAAGTCAGTTGAAACAAAGTACATTTCAATTGTCCCTTTTCAACATGATCTTTGATGAAATGGTACCTTATATCGATATGCTTTGTCTTTGAGTACTGAACTGGATTTTCTGTAATTGCTATTGCACTCTTGGAGTCACAGAGAATTGGGACTTTGTTGTACTCCAGGCCGTAGTCTTTGAGCTGTGTTTTCATCCAAATTACTTGTGAACAACAACTAGCAGCAGCAACATATTTTGCTTCTGCTATAGAGGTTGACACACAGTTTTGTTTCTTGGACGTCTAGCTGACTAGCTTATTTCCTAGCAATTGACAGCTACCAGAAGTACTCTTTTTGTCATTCCTGCATCCTACATAGTCTGAATCTGTGTATGCTACAAGCTCAAAACCAGAGTTAAGAGGATACCAGAGACCCAAAAATTGAGTCCCTTTGAGATATTTAAAGATACATTTGACAGCAGACAAATGGGATTCCTTAGGATTAGCTTGGAATCTAGCACAGAGACAGGTTGCGAACATAATATCAGGTCTGCTAGCAGTTAAGTACAGAAGTGACCCTATCATGCCTCTGTAGTTCTTGACATCCACAGATTGACCCTGAGGATCATGATCAAGTTTAACTCCAGTGGCAATTGGAGTTTTCATAGGATTTGAGTTATTGAGCTTATACTTTTTCAAAATATCAGAGACATATTTTGATTGACTGATAAAGGTACCTCTGATGGATTGTTTTACTTGTAAACTAAGGAAGAAAGAAAGTTCTCCCATCATGCTCATTTTAAACTCACTTTTCATTCAATCCTCAAACCTGTCACAATACTCTTGCCTAGTAGACCCAAAGATAATGTCATCAACATATATTTGTGCCAGAAGAATATCATTTTTATATCTCCTAAAGAATAAGGTAGTATCCACAGTACCTTTTTCGAAATGGTTGACCAACAGAAAGTTTGACAGAGTTTCATACCAGGCTCTGGAGGCTTGTTTAAGGCCATACAGAGCTTTGTCTAGCTTGTATACGTGGTCTGGAAACTCTGAGCTTTCAAATCCTGGAGGTTGCTGGACATATACTTCCTCTTGTAACTTGCCATTCAGAAAGGCATATTTTACATCCATTTGATAGACCTTGAAACCTTTATGAGCAACATAGGCTAGGAAGATTCTGATTGCCTCTAGCCTAGCCACTGGTGCAAAGGTTTAATCATAATAAATGCCTTCTTCTTGGCAGTATCCCTTTGCAACCAACCTTGCTTTGTTTCTGATGATGACACCATCTTCATCTTTCTTATTTCTGAAAACCTACTTGGTTCCAATAGTTGCTTTATCATTTGGAAGTGGAACCAAGGACCAAACTTTGTTTCTTTCAAATTCAAGAAGCTCCTCTTGCATGGCTTCAATCCAGTTTGGGTCTTCCAGGGCTTCAGAAATTTTCTTTGGCTCAATCATGCTTAAGAAATTCACAAAGAAAGCTTCATTGATTGTTGCAGATCTTGTATTTACACCATCTTCAGCAGCACCTATAATCTGGTGATGGGGGTGATCCTTTGTCCATCTGGTCATGGGAGCATGAACAACAGGTGGAGTATGTGCTTCTGATGGGAAAATATGAATGTCAGCGTCAGAGCTCTGAGGATTGGCACCAGGGCTCTGAGGCACACTGCTCTGGAGAGTGGCTTCATTGCTCTGTGATGTACCAACAGGGCTCTGAGAGGGTGAGCTTTCATATAAGGAATTTCTTCCAATATTGGTCAGAGGTGGTGATGATGGCTCTTGTTCAGGCTCTCTTTCCTCTGATTGTTGTCCCTCATTTATCTGATTTTGACCTGTAGACAGAGAAGTAAATGGTGAAGTATTGGAGGGACCTGTCAGAGATGTAACTGTTAGATTCTGTTCGACAGAGTTATGTGCTTGATTGCCTCTGGTGATGCCTTTAGAGGAATCTTCATAATCAAAGAAATCGTTGAATATCATATTGATATTCTCTTCTCTTGTCTTTGAAGAGTTGGGCTTCTCTTCAGTCTGTATCCCCTCTGGTGATTTGCTTTCAGAGGAACTTGATGATCTTTCATCAAAGGACACATTGATACTTTCTTGAATGACCTTTGTTCTTGTATTGTAGACTCTGTAGGCTTTTGAGGTTAAAGAGTATCCAATAAAAATTCCATCATCCGCCTTCTTGTAGAATTTTCCCAACTGATCTTTGTCATTCAAGATATAACACTTGCAGCCAAAAATATGAAAGAATTTCACATTTGGTCTTCTGTTGTTGATGAGTTCATAAGCAGTCTTTTTGAATCTTTTGACTATTACAGCCCTGTTTTGGGTAAAACATGCTGTTGAAACTGCTTCTGTCCAGAAGTTGATAGGAAGAACAGATCCTGCCAACATAGTTCTGGCAGCTTCTACCAGAGTTTTGTTCTTTCTCTCCACAACACCATTCTGTTGAGGAGTTCTGGAAGCCGAGAAGTTCTGGGAGATTCCTTCCTCTATTAGGTAGGAGTCAATTTTGACATTCTTGAACTCTGTCCCATTGTCACTTATGGATCCCAGATTAACAACCAATCACAACGAATCAACACAATATAGTCATAAATCTCACTTGTATTTGATGAACATAAAGTATTTGGCAGAGCCGTACAATTGTAAACTGGAAATCTAAACAATAATGATCATTAAACCCTAAACAAGGTTTAAGCAAACTATTTATACCCATAAGGTATTTACAATATATGACAAGATTAGTCCCTATACTTCTATTCCACTAACGTGACCTAACAATCTCCCCCTTGGAATTGAAGTTCGAAATCACGCCAGTTAGGGACATATCGCTTCCGAATAGCGAATAAGATTTCAAAATTCCGAATGTAATTTCTGAACTCTAGCCGTTCTTTAATAGCTTTGAGAAGTTCTTCTGCAAGATACTTTCTGACGTTGGTGAAGTTCTCTGATGACTCTTTCTCTTCTTCGATAATCTTCTTTAGCACGTTCTGTATGTTCATCAAGGTACCCTCATTGAACTTATGCAGCTCGCTGATTCGCATCTACCGTTTCTCCCCTTTGTTGTTCAGATACACAATACCTGTTTCTGGTTTGGATAGAATAGTATGTACATGTACGTCTTTAGGAAGATTTAGATTAGGCTTCAAAATGTTGATCTTTTCTGGTTGCTTTCTAAGCCCAACTGGAAGTCGTTGATGTAGGTAAGCGTGATCGAGCACTTTATAAACCTCTTGATTGTCTCGAGGGCTTTGGTGTAGGGTAACGGTCGAATGGTGCGAGTCTTCAACTCTCTTAGCAGTACCGGGAAGTTATTCAGGTATAGATGCCTGAGGTCGGCTTCCGAGAACGTCCATTCCTTTCCGTCGTTCCTTTTGACAGTGAAAACCGGGAACCATACGCTGAGAACTTTGTCAGACACGATCTCCACAATCTCTGTAATTCTGTGTCGCGTTCGGACTTGGTGGACCATTCTGCATCGCTTCATTACCTCCAAATACTGAGCTCGGACTGGATCTTTTAAGAATGAGACCCCATGGCACATTACCGGGTCGAGAGGCCTGAACCAGTGAGCGAAAATCTTCTTCTGGGATTCCTCCAGATATGGAACCAGGATCCGGACTCTTTCCCAACAAGCTGGTTGAGAAGGTTGAGGGAGCCGTTTCCGGGTCTGGAGTTGGAAGCTCTGAAGTATCTACAGTATCGTGTATAACAAGTTGAGTAGTCGATACCTGTTCGCTCTGAAGGAGGAACTGGTCGTAGTCGTCATCATTCATAAACTCATCTTTGTCAGAAAAGTTCCATAACACGTCTGTTTCTGATTGAATAGTTATCACGGCTTTCTCTCTCCATTCTCTCTCTAATTCCGGATCGCCAGCGGAGTCCTCATCAATTAATTCTAGGACTGGCCGCTTCGGAACCGTCAGCAATAAGATGTCTTCTGATTGACCCTCGGGCTTTTCAACCGTTGGATCTGCTAACTCTGACCGGTGATGAAAGCTCCATATCTTGAACCATTTCTGAGTCTGTAGGCTGTTGTTGTGATTCAGGTTCAGCTGGAGTGACGGTTGCAAGTTCTGTCATTGTAGTTGACAGCTCGGTCAGTCTTAGTCGTTTCTCCCCCTTATGCTGATCAGGATCCTCCTGATCATCATGTCGTCGCTTCGAGCCCTGTACCTGACCCTTACATGTGTCTTCTAAGCTGGCAACCCTCTCGGTTAGAATTTTGAGGGCCTTTTTGACTTCAGTTAAGGTCGATGTAAGAGTATCAAGCCTGGCATTGGTTTAGACTTGTGGATCAGTCGGAGTGACCGGGGGTGGTGGTTGGGTTTGTGAGCGTAATAGACTCACCAAATCTGCTTCCGATGAGGCGTCGATGTTGGACTGGGAAAGTAGTTTATCCAGTAAGGCGGCTTTGAGAGCCTCGACGCTCATATGTTGTATGTTCAGGGTTGGCGGCGGCATTCTGATCTGTGGTTGCGGAGGGGGAATATCTATAGCCACGCCTTTACCCACGACTGCCCTTCTGATAAAGGCCATTTCATCGGATAGTTGCTTCAAGATCGCTGTTTGGACAGCCTTTAAGGCGCCGTCTATTTGTTATTTGGAGACGAACTCTGGGTGACTAACTCCTGAAGTACTTAGCAGCTCAGTTGTAGTAGTTGTGGTGGATTGCACCGCAGTACCGCCTGCGCTCACGGTTAGCATGATGGTAGCCATGGCAGGTCTTCCGCCCTGTCCTTGCAAGCTACCAAACGGTAGACTTACTCTGGGCATTCCGGTCAAGGCACGAAGACTCTCGACATTAGCAGTAGATGACACTGGTGACCTAGCCAAAGAAATGAATGCAGCAATTGGATCTAGACTCATACGTGCACTGAATGAAGTCGAGAATGGCAGAGGCTGTTCTCTTAATTCAACACCAGAACTCTCCAAGTGAGAGACCGATGGAAGTTATGCTGAATCCCCGTGTGAAGTTGAAACAGTTTCCTTTTGAGAGGAAACTGAGTGGCTAGGTGGGGTGTACATTTGTGTCGCTAGGCCCACGACGTCTTCTTCAATATCCTGTCGCAACGGATGCGACGGGATAGCATATGTGGTTGCCTGGCTTGGTGGAGGCTGGTTGGGAGCAACCTGGGAAGATTGCTCCATCGCACGTTCACTCTCATTTTTTCGCTTACTCCTCCTTTCTCGCACAACCTCACTTTCTTTTTCTTTTTCAACTAATACACCCTCCACTCTCCTTGTCTCTCCAGATATGGCTATGGTTTGGGGTGTGTCATCATCATCATCGTCATCATCCGACTCAGTTGCCTCACTACCGGATTCCTCTGACCCTGATTGGGAACCGGAAGCCGAGCCTGATTGAGACTCGGATTCGGACCCGGATTGGGAGCCAGAGGTGGACTCTAAAGTTGGTCTAGAGGCTGAGCCGGGCTCGGAACTGGAAGAGGAGGCTGCCTCTTCCTCGACTTCTTCTTCCACCACCACATCATGTGGATCTGGATCGGCGTCTCTAGGAGGTGTCGGTGAACGTGGTGGAGTGGATGGGGGTCTGGACGTACTAGCATCGCGTGTGGACCTACCGGCACCGCCCATGCCTGTTCCCCTCACTATGTTTTCTCTCGTCACATCCCGTTCGAGAGCCCCTGCTCGTCGGACCCCTCTGCCTCGCATACGTGGACCCTCACGTCGCTCGGGTCGCGCTCTTTGGGCAGGTCCTGCCGGATCTGATTGGACCATCGGAGCGTCTAGGTTATTCTCTCTCCTATAAGCTATCACACTCGGTGCCGACTGGTTCGCGATAGCTAGTAAGTCAGTTGGGATCACCATGGGGACTAGGTCCGGGATCACTACCTTGTTCTGGATCCTAGTCATTCTGGTTGAGAGCATTACCTCATGGTCGGCGCATCGAGGTATGGTGAGGTTGGTCGCCATGAAGTGTGCGACTATCAGATGTAGAAACCTTGGAAATGGCAGGAATGTGAGGCGTCGGCTGCCTTGCTTCTTCTGAACTTGCGCGATCAGCTCCGTCCATAGAATTGATGCATATTCGACATGTCGGTTGTATACGACGGCATGGAATAGGCCGAGCAAGTTGATTGTCGTCTCATCGATGCCTTTGTTGACTGCTGATAGGCACCTGTTAAATATGGTGAACAAGGTGTACCAGACAGGCTGAAGATGTATTCGTGAAAAATGCGATGACTGGGCGAGTGCGGCTGCGTAACCGAGGGCACGCAGTTCCCGGCAGAGGACTGTGTCGGAAACCTGAGCGTCGTTTGCAGTACGTCCTGGGATGGCGGTCGCCTCCGGCAGATCAAGGATCTGACGGAAGATGTCGCGAGTGATGGTCATCTGAGAATCTCCAATGCGGCCTCGAAGAATGAATTGTTGGCTGCGTGCGACAGGTGTGAGAGAACGCCATAGTTGGTGCACGTGAACGGCTGGAACTGGAGCGGTGGCCGTCAGTGCTCGATTGCAGGATTTCCAAAATTACTGGACATTGGCATATCATATTGGATGTGTCCAGGTGAAAATTGTTTGCCACTAGGGGTAGGTTCGGTCCTTCGGGTAGGAGTGGGGCATCGCCTTGTGGATTCGGTTGTGCCATGATAAACCTGTAAAAGTCCTATAAGTGTTGAGTGTGCATGGCTTGTGTAAGTCAAAAACGAGTCTCGGGGCCCGTATTCTCGGATTTGGAAACCGAGAGTCGGTGATAGTCCGAAACTGATCACTACTCGGATCTTGACGATTCCGAGTGGAGTGTGTGCATTTATGTGTAAACAGAGCACCCATAGCAATTGAGCATCAATAAATCAATAAAACAGGAAACCCCTTGTACAGTGCTTCCGGGGTGGAGTTCCGGAATTGAATATGAAACCCAAAGGATCCGGAACTAAGGTGAACAGTGCCCACATCCGGAATGTAGAGTACCGGAAACAAATCGGAACCGAATCCGGAATTTGGAGATACCGAAACACGTACCAGAAGTATGGAATTCCGGAACACATACCGGAAGTATGGAATTTCGGAACACATTTCATTAAACAACTCCGAGACTAAAAAGGATCCGGAACCGGTATACCGGAACATCATTTAGGAACATAATATGTTTGCTAACACCGGAACTAGTTCCGGAACTTAAGAGAACCGGAACTCAAGAATACCGGATCTCAAGAACTTTCGGAACTCAAGAACTCCGGAACCACAAATTCCAGAACCCTATCGAGACTCAAATCAAAATTCAGTCGATTATCAAACATGAAAGTAACCAAACTAGCTAATATCGATGAGCAATTTCACATGGCATGATTTGATGACCGAAAGCAACACCGAAGGGTTTTAAAACCCTAACAGCGGCGATGTATATGAAATCGATCGATTCGATTGAATTTTGTTGCATTTTGGATCGATGTCATCAAGTTAAAACTAAGTAGTTGAGATTAGAGAACATACTTGGAAGATGTGAGGAAAATCTGAGTTCGGATTGAAGCAAAAACCACACAGTGAAGATGATGTGAGAAGTTGGGTTGAGAGAGTTTTAGGCGCGAAGGATTTGAAATTGTGAGGTTTCCAAGTGAAAAACCGGTATTTATACCGGTCGATACCGGAAGTGAATCCGGTACCGGATGCCTTAACTCTCCCGGTTCCAACTTTGACTCGACTTTTGACACTTGGTGAAAAATACCCCTGAAGTTTGAAAAACCTTCAAAATTTTCCCTGAACTTAAAATTTACATTTTAGCCCTTCAGGTTTTGAAAATTTTATTTCTCCCCCTCAACTTATCGAAAACAACTCTCCCCTCTAAGTTTTCAATAAAAGCACTGCTCCCCCTCAACTTTTCGATTTAAAGACCTGATTTTTTTTATAAAAACTTAAACAAAAAAAACTTGAAAGAATTCCCCTGTTTAAACCTGATTAACTGACAAAGCTCCCCTCGACTTGTCAACCTGACACTTCTCCCCCTCAATTTCTCAAATATTGCTATTTGTTGGTCCCGGAGGGTTATACAAGTTTGTAGAAGGGGGGGGGGGGGGGGGGTTGAATACAAACACATGATTTTTACTTTCTAAATTGTTTATTGATATAATTAAACAATTTACAACTTGTTGCGGAACAAGATTAAGGACTAAGCCTAATCTAAACAAGTTATGAGAACACTAAGTTTCTTGCACTAGAATTAAGCTAGAAAGGAGATAAAGAAATTACGAATAATATCCTAACACGAAGATAGTAGAGAGAAGAAGATGGCCGAGCACTTCAATTCTGAAGTAGGGTTCTTCTTATATACTGCATGCATTTAATGCATAGCAGTACAACTTTACACGTGGCAGCAGCTGATTGGTTGCATGTTTTGACCTCGGTAGACAACCTAGTAGCCGCATGATGAACAGTGTAGAATCAGAGTTGTTTGTACGATTCTGGACAGTTCGTACGGAGACGTGCAAGGGGATAAGACAAAAGTAGCTTGTAGAGGAAACTTCATGATCAGCGATTACTGAACAGTACTTTATCAGCGAGTGACAAAGCTCAGCGATCGCTGAAGTCTTGTACTTGATACTTCATGTTGAGTGGACAAATCTTGGCTTCGCTGATATCCGCATCAGTTCATTAGTAGACTTGTCGCTGGTTCTTTGGCTTGATCTTCGACATTAGCATAGAACCTTTGTTGACATGAAACTTGTCTTCAGGGATCATAAGTAAACAACTATAACTATCAGCGATCATCAACGAGACTGAACAGGCTCAGCGCTATATTGATGAACAGTTTCGTTGAATGTCTAATTTAAAAAGCATGAGTTTCCTAACAGCGCTACTGTAGAGACATAGTACATATCAGCGATAGTGAAACTCTAATACATATTGTCTACTTACAATTTTCACTAAATGTTTCTTAAAGAGTCATTATCAAATCACTGAGGGTTTGGATCAACAATCTCCCCCTATTTGATATTGACATAGCAACAAAAAGAAAATTGCTAACTATGAAAACATAAGGATAAAAAGAACTCATAAAATATTTGTCCCTTTTACTATTTTCAGGGATCTTTTGAGTACTAATGGAGTAAAGTACATTCGCTGAAATTTTTCTTTAAACTTCGTATAAGTTACAAAGGGAAGTGGAAAAATTACAAGTACAACAAATAAATTTACAAGCACAAAAGATATAAGCTGATAAAGATAGAAGAATTATAAGGAATCTTATCAGCTATTCAGGTTCTTCCTTAACGAGAAGTTCATCAAGGGTTCTTGTAGAGGGAATCATCCAGTCAGGGACTTTTTCTCCGAGATTTCGTCTATTCTGTGCTTCAGTAAAGATCAGGGGCTTCATAAAGTGTCCGAGAAGATCTTTTCTGAATTCACACCAGTAGATAAGATCCCTGAGCTGTTCGATGGGAGTGATGGGTTGCTCAGAGATGCGTTGAAAGCGTTCTCGTCCATCATAGTCGTGAAAGAAGATACCATACGGTTCGCTTAAGACTTTTCCAAGGATGAAGCGTTCACCAGGGGGCCGGGAGGTGTCGAGAGCTGAAAGGTCAGGTTCAGGACCAAGTACTTCAGCACGCAAAAAACCGATACTTGTTTCATTTCTGATAGGAGGGCCTGAGTCTGAAGGTATTATCTTTTTCTTTGCAGAGGCCCTTCTTTGTTGAGCTGGATTAGGAGGAGGAGGAGGAGGAGGAATATCCACAGCAGATGAAACCAAGTCGATCTGAGAATTTATAATTTTCTCAACATGGCTTTTATACTGTGAGCGAGATCGCTGAATGGCTATTCGCATCTCCAACCATTCAGAGAAACTGTACTTCTTGATCGTAGTAGCATAAATGGTCTCCTTGGTACCATTTTCTCTGACTATGTCAACTTCAACAATAGGAACGTTTATGGTCGTTCTTCCCCTGATGTTCACTTTGTTGATCCTGGATGCCCGAGATCGATAGTTCAGTCTTTCTTTGCACCATTCCAAGGTAGAATCAGATACCTTGGTCTTTTCTTCGATGATCTTTTGGGCGTCTTCCCATAACTGACGTTGGACATCCATGGGAGTCTTCTTCAGATCGGGATCTGTTGGTCCCGAAGGGTTATACAAGTTTGTAGAAGGGGGGGAGGGTTGAATACAAACACACGATTTTTACTTTCTAAATTGTTTATTGATATAATCAAACAAATTACAAGTTGTTGCGGAACAAGATTAAGGACTAAAACTAATCTAAACAAGTTAAGAACACTAAGTTTCTTGCACTAGAATTAAGCTAGAAAGGACACAAGGAAATTACGAATAATATCCTAACACTAAGAGAGAAAGAAGAAGATGGCCGTGGTCTTCATTTTGAAGTAGGGTTTCTCCTTATATACTGCATGCATTTAATGCAAACAGTATAACTTTACACGTGGCAGCAGCTGATTGGTTGCATGTTTTTACCTTGGTAGACAACCTAGTAGCCGCATGATGAACAGTGTAGAATCAGATTTGGTTGTACGATTCTGGACAGAAAGGATGTCCGTTCTGACAGTTCGTACGGAGACGTGCAAGGGGATAAGACAAAAGTAACTTGTAGAGTAAACCTCATGATCAGCGTTCGTTGAACAATACTTTATCAGCGAGTGATAAAGCTCAGTGATCGCTGAAGTCTTTTACTTGAAACTTCACGTTTGAGTGGACAGGTCTTGTCTTCGCTGATATCCCCATCAGTTCATTAGTAGACTTGTCGCTGGTTCTTGGGCTTGATCTTCGACTTCAGTGTAGAACCTTTGTTGACGTAAAACTTGTCTTCAGGGATCATAAGTAAACAACTAAAACTTATCAGCGATCATCATTAGGACTGTACAGACTCAGAGCTTATGGATGAACAGTGTTCGCTGAATGTCTAATCTAAAGAGCATGAGTTTCCTATCAGCGGTACTGTATAGGCATAGTACTTATCAGCGATAGTGAAACTATAATACATATTGTTTACTTACAATTTTCACTAAGTGTTTCTTAAAGAGTCATTATCAAATCACTGAGGGTTTGGATCAACAATCTCCCCCTATTTGATTATGACATAGCAACAAAAAAGAAAATTGCTAACTATGAAAACATAAGGATAAAAAGAACTCATAAAATATTTGTCCCTTTTACTGTTTTCTCTGATCTTTTGAGTACTGATGGAGTAAAGTACATTCGCTGAAATTTTTCTTTAAACTTCGTATAAGGTTACAAGGGGAAGTAGAAAAATTACAAGTACATCAAATAAATTTTGCAAGTACAAAAGATGTGAGCTGATACAGATAGAAGAATTACAAGGAAATCCTATCAGCTAGAAGGGTTCTTCCTTAACAAGAAGTTCATCAAGGGTTCTTGTAGAGGGAATCATCCAGTCAGGGACCGTTTCACCAAGATTTCGTCTATTTTGAGCTTCAGTAAAGATCAGGGGCTTCATGTATTGTCCGAGAAGATCTCTTCTGAATCCACACCAATAGATGATATCCCTGAGCTGTTCGATGGGAGTGATGGGTAACTCAGAGATACTTTGAAAGTGTTCTCGTCCATCGTAGTCGTGAAAGAAGATTCCATAAGGTTCGCTTAGGACTTTACGAGGGACGAAACGTTCACCAGGGGGCAGAGAGGTGTCGAGAACTGAAAGGTCAGGTTCAGGACCAAGTACCTCAGCACGAGAAAAGTCGATTCCTGTTTCATTTCTGATAGGAGGACCTGAGTCTGAAGGTACTATCGTTTTCTTTGCAGAGGCCCTTCTTCTTTTTGGAACAGGAGTAGGAGGCGGAGGAATATCCACAGCAGATGAAACCAAGTCGATCTGTTGATTTAGAAGTTTTTCGACATGATTTTTGTGTTGAGAGCGTGATTGCTGAATGGCTATTCTGATCTCCAACCATTTAGAGAAACCGTACTTCTTGATTGTAGCAGCATAGATGGTTTCCTTGGTACCGTTTTCTCTGAATAAATCGACCTCAACAACTGGAACGCCTATGGTCGTTCTTCCCCTGATGTTCACCTTGTGAATTCTGGCTGCCCGATATCGATAAGTCAGTCTTTCTTTGCACCATTCCAAGGTAGAGTCAGATACTGTGGTCTTTTCTTCGACTATCTTTTGGGCGTCTTCCCATAGTTGGCGTTGAACCTCGATGGGAGTTCTCTTCAGTTCAGGGTCTTTCACCGATTGTTGGACAAGCTGGATGGCGAAGGCTTTATCTTTTTCTTCAGCTTCCCTATGTTCGGCGAGTAGTCTTTCAGCTCTGAGGTGATCAGCGAACTCTTTCTTTGATAGTTTGAACCTTTTAGGAACAGGAGTGACTTTGGAGCGAGGGAGGATGATTCGCTGATCCTCAGGCTTCTTGATCATTTCTTCTCTCTTTTTCTGATCCTCTTCACTTAGCTCTTGAGGAGCCAAGGAAGGTCTGTTTTTGTGAGAGAACATCTCTTCTTCTTGTTCTTCAGTCTCAGGGAAACCTAAGACTGGGATTATTTCATCAGCTCTTGTGGCTGGGATTATTGTTGATGCAGCAGTAGGAGCTTCAGCTGGATCCTCAAGCAGGGGAGAGGACTAGCTGAAACACAGCGATCATTTGAGTAAGATCATTCGGGAAAGAAGAGATAGAGAAAGAATGAGGGTTAAGTGTTTAGAGGTTTTATGGAGAGGAGAACTGATATAGAGAATGGATAGAGGAGGGATGCAGTATAAGGAAATAGAGTGTATGTTACCTGACAAACTGGCTTTCTGAAGAGAATAGCCAAGTTGTCTTCAGTGGAAACACCTTTGTTCTTGCCTTTGTCAGCTTCAGATGCTTCAGGCCTTTTGGTGGTCCCCTCCCCTGATTGGTCTGTGATGACAATTCCTTTTTGAGCTGGGGCTTTCTTGATAGGCTGGACGAAGAAGAAATCATCATCTTCGTCATCATCATCATCGTTTTTAGGGGATGATGATGGTTCATCATCAGCGATGTCGATGGGTTCATCGTCTTCAGCTTCTTCTTCAGATTCGTCCTCGTCAGCATAAGGTGTAGTAACATCAGCAACAGCTTCATCATGTTGCTCTTCGAGTTGCTCCCCCTCGGATATACAGAGGGAGGTTTCTCGGTTCCCTCAGGGTTTTCAACTCCCTGAGGTTGTTCATTTATAGCAGCAGCAACAATATCAGTTGTCTCCCCCTCAACATTATGGGGAAGACCTTCGTCATTCTTCTCCCCCTCTTCCACATTATGAGTGGGGGAGGTAACTGGAATATCAGCAGCAGCAGCATCATCAGCATGAATTGGGTCCTTGTCTTCCAGGCCAGGAATCCCAACACAAGTTTCAATCCTGCTTAATCTGTCTTCCAGGCCAGATATAGTAGGAGTGATTCTTTGGAGATCCTCTCGATCCACCTGAGTAAAGTGAGAAGGAGCACAAGTCGCAGCATTCAGGCAGTCGAGGATTTGCTGCAAGAGATCTTTGACAGTGCCAACCTCAGTCTTGACCGTGGAGACCTCACCCTTCAGAGTTCTAACCTCTGTCTTCAATGATGTGACTTCATTGGACAGAGTGGAGAAGTTTGTAGCGAGGGTGGTGTTGGTGAAGTTGAGATTGTTGATGGCGGTTGAGTTGTCAGCAAGAGTAGTAGCAAAAGTTCCAATGCTACCTGACACCTTCTCCAGATCAACGCTGGAGGCTTTCTTCTCGACCTCAGTGGTCAAAGACTTGAGATTCTCTCCAGCGTCTGTAACCGCTGAAGAGTTAGTGGAGAGAGTGGTGTTGTAAGAGTCCACCTTTGTCACTAGATCTTTCAGGGAGTTGTGAATATCTCCCAAATTAGGACCTACAACAGATAATAACTTATGAACAAAGGAAAGCTCAAAAGCTGGGGATTTTGAGAGAGGAGTGTTTTGTATTTTGTGTATACCTGCAGGGTGGTTGACGAAATCATCGAAGTCTCGATGGCCTGTAAATGTTTCCATATCGTCCGCCAGAGAGCCAATTCGCTGAGAGGCGCCTGCAGGTCCTATATTTTGATGCATCATCCCCTGTAAAGTTGCAGCTGACGTATCGTGGGGAATGATGGTTGTTGCAGAGAATGGAGGGAATACTGGTGGAGTGTCCAAAGAAATGGTCGGAGGAATAAAGGTTGAGAAGATTGGTTGGGTGTGGGGTTCAGTGTTGGATCCGCTGAGAAATACTTCTTCAGTCTGTAGAGAGTCTGAAGGAGGAGGGTTCAGTTCCAAGTTAATAACCTCAGCGTTTAGAGACGCTGAAGTTGGGATGGAAGGGGTAGCTTTATCAGCTGTGGCAGAACGTACCACGGAACTATCCAACGGCTCTTGTACAGAAAGAGTCGTGGAGTCTTCAGCCTGTGAGGGCTTGGGGGGTTGCTCCTTGGTTTTCTTGATCCTTTCGGAATCAAGTTGGGTAGTAGAGTGTTTTCTTTTTCGAGAAGGAGTGGAGGTTGCAGCGTTGGTATCAGCGGTGGGGATTTCCGCTGAGGTAGCCGCAAAAGTAGAAGAAGGAGGATTAAGAATAGATAAGATAGTAGAAAGACGTACCTCGTTTGGCATGGGGCTGAAGTCGAGCACCTTAGGGCCAACCTGAGAGTGTTTCAGGTCACCCACTTTTGGGTATTTGTCACCAACTCCGATGAGAAAGATAGCACTGATAAATCGGGGATACGGAACACATGTTGGTCTGTCATCCGCATCCACCCTTAGCACCAAATCGACATAGATGATTGATGCCCAGTCAATGTGAAGACCTTTCAGCAGTGCATATCCCATTGCCTGCTGAGGTTGAGAAGCTTGGTCAAAAGAACCAACTTTAGCTGTCATGCAGCTTATCAGGTGAGCGAAGATGAAGTTCATCTCGCTTGGCATCTTGGACTTCTTGATCAGGGTCAGCTTCTTGTCAGGGAGTTCATCTCTCCCAGTTTCCCAGACGTACTTCATTGCATCAAAGAATGCAATGAGTGTTTCCCTGTCGGCTAGATATTTGGGGTTTGGCAGAGGGACAAAGCGTTTTTCTTTGGTAGCTGCGGGAAGGTTGAGGGCGCATCTGATGGTACCAGGGTTGATTTTGGAAGTACCATATTTGGTGTCATAGAGAATGACATCAAGTAGTTTCTTTGGGTCTTTTGGTGAGGGTACTTGAGCTCTTCTGGAAGTATACCAGAACTGAGCTAGAAGAGATCGATGAGCAGGGGGTGCGATAGTCAGAGCTGTCGATATGGGACAGGTTTTGAGAAAGTTCACAGCATCATCAAGATGTGTGACTTGTTTCTTCTGAGGGAAATCGAAGTGAGCGTATGGGTTGTTGTGTTGGAAGGTAACTTTCTCAAGTTTGAACTTAACCTGAGGAGCTTTAGTGAGAGTCACTTTCTCAGCGGTAGTAGGAGACTTGGTAGTAGGAGCGTCAGTGGAGGATGCCATTTCTGTTTACAATATAAGAATATGAACAGAAGATCTTAAAATGAATAAAATATCCAAAATAAGGGTTTTTAGGGTATAGTAGAAAATAGGGTTTTTCCAGTTTTGACAAAGATTCAAAACTAGTGAATGTCTTATTTTCCAGTTTTTTTTAGAAAATGATTCTGGAAAAACATATGAAGAACAAGTTTAAGATTTTTGTTTTAAACTTGAAGAACAACCATGAAGATTGTGTTCATAAAATCATGAAAAGAAGATGATTTCATTTTAAAAAGTTCTTTTGTTTGATCTTTTGAAAACAATGATAAGATCAAAAACAAGTTAATAAAAGGTAAATAATAAGAATTATAACCTTAGATGTTGAAGATTGAAGATGAGCAATTTTCTGGAAATGAGAGTTCAAGATGCAACAGTGTTCTTGCTTGAAGAGGAAGTTGTTCGCGTAAAGGTAAAAATATAAACTCAAATGGTTTATATAGTGAGAGTGGAGAGAGAAAAACTATGAGCGGGAAAAGTTTTTCATGATGACACGGACACGTCCCTTGAATTTGATTGGACAAGGAAGTCAAAACGGGCGAACGTGTCAGAGAAAACGTGCCATGACTTATCCATTGTGATGACGTCACAAACGTCCTTTCATATTTTAGGATGTCTCTGAGGTTTTTGAAAACTCAGGGATGTTTTGAAAATATGAAGCATTGAATCAGAAATATCAGTGTTAGATTTTTAGAAATTTCAAAAGTATCGCTGAAAGGAAGAGATATTCAGCGATGCAATTTGTTTTTAAATCTTTCAGTTCTAGGCGAACGTCAGCGAGCAAGAGAGAACATACCTTGATATCAGCGAATCAATTTTGTTCAGAGAGTAGGTGATAAGTATGAGTTATACAAGTTTGTTTTATCCCTGATCAAATGTGAACCGCTGAAGATTTTACTCTTCTAAGTTCAGCATTCCAAGCTCGCTGATGAGAAAGTTAAATCTTGTCTCATCAAGAGGTTTGGTGAACAGATCAGCTAACTGAAATTCAGTTGGGATAAAATAAAGTTCTATATCACCATTCATCACATGATCTCTGATAAAATGATACCTGATTTCGATGTGTTTGGTCTTTGAGTGTAGCACTGGATTATTGGCTATAGCGATGGCACTTGTGCTGTCGCAATATATTGGAATTTTTGAGAGTCGAAGATCATTGTCCAGTTGTTGATTTCTCATCCACAAGACCTAAGAACAACAGTTTCCAGCCGCTACGTACTCAGCTTCAGCGGTTGAGGTGGACACTGAGTTTTGCTTTTTACTTGTCCAACTCACCAGCTTTCCACCCAGGAGCTGACAGCCTCCTGTGGTGCTTTTCCTATCCAATTTGCAACCTACAAAATCACTATCTGAATAGGCGATTAGATCAAACCCTGAGTCTTTAGGATACCAAAGACCTAGGTTAGGAGTACCCTTAAGGTAACGAAATATTCGTTTACAGCGATCAAATGAGATTCCTTAGGTTCAACTTGATATCGTGCACACAAACAGGTTGCATACATAATATCAGGTCGGCTAGCTGTAAGATATAGGAGAGAGTCGATCATCCCACGGTACGCTGTGACATTAACAGGTTTTCCAAAAGGATCCTTATTTAGTGTCAGCGGCGGTGCCATAGGGGTTTTCCTAGTTGAACTCTGAGTTAAATCAAATTTTCTTCAGCATATCTTTAACATACTTTCCCTGATTAATGAAAGTTCCTTTTTCATTCTGTTTTATCTGAAGACCAAGAAAATATGTTAGCTCACCCATCATACTCATTTTATACTTTGCTTTCATCCTTTCAGAGAAGCGAGTACAAAGGTCAGGGTTAGTGGAACCAAATATAATATCATCGACATATATTTGAACAAGAATAATATGACC
This sequence comes from Saussurea involucrata, assembly GCA_033807775.1. Taxonomy (NCBI): domain Eukaryota; kingdom Viridiplantae; phylum Streptophyta; class Magnoliopsida; order Asterales; family Asteraceae; genus Saussurea; species Saussurea involucrata. The sequence continues at coordinate 83,393,372 of CM066315.1, read as the reverse complement.
TTTAACTTTCCTGAAAAATAGAGTTTTGTCAATTTTACCACGCTCAAATTTTTCAATATGGAGATAAGTAGAGAGAGTGTCATACCATGCACGAGGAGCCTGCTTTAAGCCATAAAGTGCCTTATCCAGTTTATAAACATAACCTGGATGCTTAGGATCTGAGAATCCTGGAGGTTGTTCCACGTAGACTTCTTCATTCAGCTTTCCATTTAGGAACGCTGACTTAACATCCATCTGATAAACTTTGAAGTCTCTGTGTACTGCGTAAGCTAAGAATAAACGAATGGCTTCTAGTCTTGCCACTGGGGCGAATGTTTCGTCGTAATCTATACCATCCTCTTGTCTGTATCCATGAGCAACAAGTCGAGCCTTGTTGCGGGTTACAGTTCCATGTTCATCCAACTTGTTTCGATAGACCCATTTAGTGTCTATCACTGACTTGTCGGATGGTCTAGGAACAAGATTCCAAACTTTGTTTCTTTCGAATTCAGTCAGCTCTTCTTGCATAGCACTGACCCAGTTCGGATCTTGGAGGGCATCATCTGTTTTCTTTGGTTCAATCAGAGAAATAAAGTTAACAAATAAACAAATATTACCTGCGCTTCGTCGAGTCTGAATACCAGCGTTTGGATCACCAAGAATTTGTTCAATTGGGTGATTGATAGTCCATCGCTGAGCTGGAGCGTGAGTTGATGGCTCAATCTGAACTTCTGGAGGAGTTGAAGATGAAGCTTCAGCAATTTCTGGTATATCAGCCATAAGAGGAATAGGTGCAGATATCATTTCATTCACTGATTGCTGAGAAGTAGATGGTATGTCTGAGACAGAAGGTTCAGAGGCAGCTATAGTGTTAATAGGAACAGCTGAGACCCATGATGTTTCAGCTTCACTAGTCTGCATGCTTGGGATGATAGTTGGATCATCATCTTCAGTGGGATGAGTATGAGGAGTGGGAATATCTTCTGAATCACCAAGATGAGAAAACATCCATTGATTCAGTTCTTCAGTATCAGCAGAAGGTTTAGAGTTTGCTGAACGGGATTCGTCAAAAGTGACGTGAATATTTCTTCGACAATTTGTCTTCTTCGATTGAAGACTCTGAAGGCTTTAGAGATAGAAGAATATCCAAGAAAGATTCCATCATCAGCCTTAGGATCAAATTTTCCAAGAGCATCTCTATTGTTTAGTATGAAACACCGACATCCAAAGATGTGAAGAAAGCTAATTGAAGGCTTTCTCCCATGAAAGAGTTCATAGGTTTTCTTCTTGAATCTTTTGACAATCAGCGACCTGTTTTGAGTAAAACAAGCAGTGTTGACATCTTCTGCCCAAAACTGAGTAGGCAGGTGAGAATCACTGAGCATTCAACGTGCAGCTTTGATGATAGTTCGATTTCTTCTTTCAGCGACTCCATTTTGTTGCGGTGTTCTCACTGATGAAGAGTTGTGAGAAATACCCTTACTTTCAAAAAAAGGAATCAATAGAACTGTTTTTGAATTCAGTTCCATGATCACTCCTTATTGAGCGAACGGTCATGTTGTTCAGGACTTCCATTTTCCTGACAAAAGTGATGAGTTCTTCAGGGGTGTCACTCTTAGAACGGAGAAACATTACCCAGGTATAGCGAGAGAATTCATCGACTATGACCCATGTATATTTCTTTCCAGCGATGGATTGTTTGTTAACAGGGCCAAACAGATCCATATGGAGAATTTGTAGAGGAGATGACACTGAGGAAACTTGCTTAGACTTGAAGCTTGCTTTGGTCTGTTTCCCTTTCTCACACGCTGAACATAAAGTCTCCTTGGCGTAAGAGTGTTGAGGTAGACCAGTGACTAACTCTTTTGAAGAAAGAGTATTCAGTGTCTTGAAGTTGAGATGAGAGAGCCTCTTATGCCATAACAAGTTGGCATCAGATGAGGCTTTTGAGAAGAAACATAAGTTTTCATTGGTTGTGGAGTCCATGTTTATAACGTAAACATTTTCTAGACGATAACCGCTGAGAGCTATCTTCTCCTTTTTGTTAGTGACAAAGCAGGATTCCTTACTGAAAATCACTTTGTTATCCTTGTCACATAGCTGACTTATGCTTAGAAGATTATGCTTCAGTCCTTCAACATATGCAACTCTTCCAAAGGTTGTTGTACCATTAGAGAGTACACCAAAACCTCGGGTATATCCTTTTCCATTTCCACCGAAAGTCACAGAGGGACCCTTCTCTTCCTTATACTCAGAGAGCAGGTTTTTCTTTCCAGTCATGTGTCTAGAGCATCCGCTATCGAAATACCAGATACCATTCTGAACCTGCAAACAAAGGAAGATTAGTTTGACTTGGGCACCCATTTAACCATGGGTCCACATTTGTCAGTGGTGGTGAAGGAAGTGGAAGGTTCAGCAGTCTTCGCAGCATTTGAAGATTCAGCTTCTGAACTATTCTTCACTTTGGTTAATTTCTTAACCTCAGTGGTCTTCTTTGCCTTGGGGGCATTAGTCTTCACCTTAGCTAACTTTTCAGCTTTGGTGGCTGTGGGGCACTTACTAGCAATGTGGTCAGTAAGTCCACCATGATAACATTTCCTATAGCTAAAAGTAGCTTTAGGACCATTTGCATGCTTACCCTTTAATTTTAAATGAGCAGGGCCAGCACCAAGTATACCTTTGGCATTGGAAATGGGAGGAACAATCAGTTCTTCGGATTTTTTACCAATAATATCCACTCTAATTCTAGGAGTAGATCGCTGAATAAATCCAGGGATCTTATTCTTAGAATTAGAGGGATGAGTCACTGAAGCTTTAGAAGCATTCAGCTTAGGTACAAAGGTACCCTTTTGAGGTTTTTGATTTAAAACTTTTTCTTTACCTTTATCTTTAGTGATTAAGGTAGGTTTTTCCTCAGGGATGGGAGTTTTGAAGAGGAACACTGAGAAGATGAAGTGTCAGGGATAGAGGACACGAAAGTTCCAAATTTGAGCATGGAACGATCAGTGGTTGGTTCTAGAGTATCAGCTTTGTAACCAAGACTACGTTTGTCACTAAGGGGAATCTGAGACTTAATTATCTCAGTGATCGTTGTTGAGGATTTACACCATCCTTCAACACTAGCTTTTTCATCTTTCAATGCAGCGATAGCTTCTCTCGTTCGATTTTGACTAGCTGATTTATATGAACTTGATCTTTTAAATCTTCTTCAATTTTAGAAAGTTTTTCTATTTAAAGGTGACAATTTTTAAGTTGTTCAGCGAGATCAAGGTTTTGATTTTCAACAACAGTTTTGCCATTCATGGCATCATATAAGCTCATAGTCAGGAGATCAATCTTTTGAAGACTATCAGCTTCATCAAGGTCTGAAATATGTGTGAAGAAAGAAGTTGATACCTTAGTAGCAGAGGTTGAAGTAGAGGGAATGTCAGAATTTTCTTCCTCGTCTTTAATTTTGGCCATGAGACAGAGATTGGCCTCATCATCATCTTCAGAATCAGATGATTCTTCTTCATCAGAAGCAGCCCAATCATAGTCAGTCATCAGGCCTTTGCCTTTCTTCTTAAAACCTTTCAGCTTTGCATACCTTTCTTTCAGCTTTTTATACTTGTCATCTCTAGCCCTGGGGTTAGAGGATTTCTTGGAGAAAGTTGAGGTTCTAGAAACTTTCTTTGACCTGCACTCGCTAGCAAAATGTCCTATCTTTTCACAGTTATAGCAAGTAGCAGTAGCCTTATCAACAGGAGTTGATGAACGAGGCTTGTCAGTGAGAGCAAGAGGTTTGTTATTTCTAAAATTTTTCTTTTTGGCGAATCTCCTGAATTTATTAGGTAGGAGAGCCATAGATTCATCAAGATCTGAAGAGTCAGGATCTGATGAGCATTCAGAGTTAGTTTTCAACTCAGTGATAGTGATAGAAGATCGCTAAGTGGAAGGTGACTCTGAGATTAAAGCAACATGGGTGCTTTTGAAATCTTTTACAAGATTCTTCTTAAGATGACTCGACTGCTCATGATTGAGCATAGTGCCATATAAGGTAGAAAGAGTCATAGATTTTAGATCCTTTGATAGCTTGAGACACATTGAATAACTATCCCAACTTTCAGGTAAACATTCTAAGAACTTTGTCAGAATCTTAAAGTTAGAATATTCCTTACCAACGGTTTTTAGATCAATTATTAAGCAGTTAAAGCGTTGCTGAACTTCAGAGAGAGTTTCATTATTACCACAAATGAAGCTTTCGTATTGTCTTACCGGGTTGATATTTCTTGAGTCCTGGACTTCAGACGTACCTTCATATTGAACACAGATTGTGTCCCACATGGCTTTGGAGGTTTTCAGATTCATGACGGAATGGTAGACTTCGTCAGGAAGAGCCATAGAGAGAGTGGATCTGGCTTTTGTGTCGATAGCCACTTTCTTCTTATCTTCATCAGTCCACATATGAATTTCCTTAGGAACCAATCTTTCAGAAATGGCAGCTCTAGTAGCATTCCCTGGAACTTTAGGATCAATTCTCACAGGAATATATGGGCCATTTTCGATGTAATAAGGCATAGTAGGGTCTACACCTTCTAAGAAGAGTATCATCCTATTTTTCCATAGATTGAAGTTATCTCTGGAAAATCTAGGGGGTTTTGCAAGAGAACCATTGTCGATATAGTTTATGTTTGTGTTGGTAGCCATTATAAGAAATAGCAAAGAAGAGAAAAGATTAGTATAAGCAAGATCTTGTTTATGAGATTAAACAATCCTCTCTGATACCACTTGTTGGTCCCGAAGGGTTATACGAGTTTGTAGAAGGGGTGAGGGTTGAATACAAACACACGATTTTTACTTTCTAAATTGTTTATTGATATAATCAAACAATTTACAACTTGTTGCGGAACAAGATTAAGGACTAAGCCTAATCTAAACAGGTTAAGAACACTAAGTTTCTTGCACTAGAATTAAGCTAGAAAGGAGACAAGGTAATTACGAATAATATCCTAACACTAAGAGAGAAAGAAGAAGATGGTCGAGCTCTTCATTTTGAAGTAGGGTTTCTCCTTATATACTGCATGCATTTAATGCAAAGCAGTATAACTTTACACGTGGCAGAAGCTGATTGGTAGCATGTTTTTACCTTGGTAGACAACCTAGTAGCCGCATGATGAACAGTGTAGAATCAGAGTTGGTTGTACGATTCTGGACAGAAAGGATATCCGTTCTGACAGTTCGTACGGAGACGTGCAAGGGGATAAGACAAAAGTAACTTGTAGAGTAAACCTCATGATCAGCGTTCGTTGAACAGTACTTTATCAGCGAGTGATAAAGCTCAGTGATCGCTGAAGTCTTCTACTTGAAACTTCACGTTTGAGTGGACAGGTCTTGTCTTCGCTGATATCCGCATCAGTTCATTAGTAGACTTGTCGCTGGTTCTTGGGCTTGATCTTCGACTTCAGCGTAGAACCGTTGTTGACGTCAAACTTGTCTTCAGGGATCATAAGTAAACAACTAAAACTTATCAGCGATCATCATTAAGACTGAACAGACTCTGAGCTTATGGATGAACAGTGTTCGCTGAATGTCTAATCTAAAGGGTATGAGTTTCCTATCAGCGGTACTGTATAAGCATAGTACTTATCAGCGATAGTGAAACTCTAATACATATTGTTTACTTACAATATTCACTAAGTGTTTCTAAAAGAGTCATTATCAAATCACTGAGGGTTTGGATCAACAGGATCCTTCACTGATTGTTGGACAAGCTGGATGGCGTAGGCTTTATCTTGTTCTTCAGCTTTCCTTCGATCGGCGAGTTGTTTTACAGCGTTGAGATGTTCAACGAATTCCTTCTTTGATAGTCTGAACTTAGGAACATCGACTTTGTGTCGAGGAAGGATGATTCGCTGATCTTCAAGCTGTTTGATCATTGCATCTCTCTTTTTCTGATCTTCTTCACTTAGCGTTTGAGGAGCCAAGGAAGGTCTGTTTTTGTGAGAGAGCAGTTGTTCTTCAGGTTCATTAGTCTCAGCGAGGTCTAAGACTGGGATTATTGTTGATGCAGTAAGAGGAACTTCAGTTGTATCCTCAAGTAGGGGAGAGGACTAGCTGAAACATAGCGATCGTTTAAGTAAGATCGTTTGGGAAGAAAGAGATAGATAAAATAATGGGGTTTAAGTGTATAGAGGTTTAATGGAGAGGAGAATTGAGGTTGAGAAGGGATAGAGGAGGGATGCAGTATAAGGAAATAAAGTGTATGTTACCTGACAAACTGGATTCCTGAAGAGAATAGCCAAGTTATCTTTAGAAGAGTCACCTTTGTTCTTGCCTTTGTCAGCTTCAGACGCTGCATGCCTTTTGGTGGTCCCCTCCCCTGATTGTTCTGTGATGACAACCCCTTTTTGAGTTGGGGCTTTCTTGATTGGCTGGACGAAGAAGAAGTCATCATCATCGTCGTCATCATCATCATCATTTTTAGGAGATGATGATGGTTCATCATCAGCGATGTCGACGTCTTCATCATCTTCTACTTCTTCAGCTTTAGATTCTTCCTCATCATCGTAGGGTTTGGTGACATCAGCTTCCAAGTGCTCATCGAGTTGCTCCCCCTCAAATTCAGAGGGTGGTTTCTCAGTTCCCTAAGGGTTTTCAACTCCCTAAGGTTGTTCAGTTGTAGCAGCAGCAGCATCAGAAACAATACCCTCCCCCTCAGCGTTATGGGGAAGGTCTTCAAGAGTTTTCTTCTCCCCCCCTCAACATTATGGGGAAGGTCTTCAGTCTTCTCCCCCTCTTCCACATGATGAGTGGGGGAGGAAATAGCAGTCTCAGCAGCAGCAGCAACAGTGTGCATTGGGTCCCTGTCTTCCAGGCCAGAGATCCCAGCACATGTTTCAATCCTACCTAATCTGTTTTCTAGGCCAGATATAGCAGGAGTGATTCTTTGAAGATCCTCTCGATCGATCTAAGTAAAGTGCGAAGGAGCACAAGTAGCAGCATTCAGGCGGTCGAGGATTTGCTGAAGTAGATTTGTGGCAGTGCTGACATCTGTCTTCAAGGTTGACACCTCTCCCTTGAAGATTTCCAACCACTGTCTTCAATGATGTGACTTCATTGGACAGGGCTGTAAAGTTGGTGGAGAGAGTGTTGTTGGCGGTGGAGTGTTCAGCGAGAGTAGTAGGAAATTGACCAATGCTACCTTCCACCTTCTCCAGATCAGCACTGGAGGCTTTCTTTTCGACCTCAGTGGTCAGCGTCTTAAGATTCTCTCCAGCATTTGTAACCGTTTAAGAGTTAGCAGAGAGAGTAGTGGTGAGAGAGTCCACCTTGGTTGATAGATCCGTGAGCGATGTGTTGATGTCGCCCAGATTAGGACCTGTAAAAGTTGAAAACTTGTGAACAAAGGAAAGCTCAGAAGTTTGGGGTTTCGAGAGAGGAGTGTTTAAGATGGTGTGTATACATGCGGGATGGTTGATGAAGTCCTCGAAGTTTCGATGACCTGTAAAGGTTTCATAGTCGTCTTCCAGAGAGCCTTTATGCTGAGACGTTTCCGCAGGTCCTTTATTTAAATCATGCATCCGCTGTAGTTCTTCAGCAGATGAGTCACCCAAATGAATGACCTTCGTTGTAGAGAAGGGATGAATAGATGGAGTGACCAAATAAATGGTGGGAGGAACAACGGTTGAGAAAAGGGATTTGGTGAGAGGTTCAGCGTTGGATTCGCTGAGAAATACTTCTTCAGTCCTTAGAGGGTCTGAAGGAGGGGGGTTATGTTCTAAGTTTATAACCTCAGCGTTTAGAGACGCTGAAGTTGGTATGGAAGGGGTGGCTTGAGCAGCTGTGGCAGAGCGTACCACGGAACTATCCAACGACTCTTGTATAGAAAGAGTTGTGGAGTCTTCAGCATGTGAATGCTTGGGGGGTTCCTCCTTGGTTTTTTTTATCCTTTGAGGATCAAGTGGGGTGGTAGAGTGTTTCTTTTTCTTAGAAGGAGTGGAGGTTGCATCCTGGGTATCAGCAGTTGGGATTACCGCTGAGGTAGCCGCAGAAGTAGAAGAAGTTGGAGGTCAAAGAATAGATAAGAGTTTAGAGAGACGTACCTCGTTTGGTAGGGGATTGAAGTCAAGAACTTTAGGGCCGACCTTTGAGAGTCTCAGGTCGCCCACCTTCGGGTATTTGTCTTTCAGGCCTTGTTCGAAGAAGGCACTGACAAACCGGGGATAAGGAACACATGTTGGTCTCTCAGCCGCATCCACCCTGAGCATCAGATCATCGTAAATGATTTTTTCCCAATCAATGTGGAGGCCCTTCAGTAGAGAGTATCCCATGGCCTGTTGGAGTTGTGATGCCTTTGGTCAGTTGATCCAGTCTTCGCTGTCAGGCAGCTGATCAAATGAGCAAAGTTGAAGTTCATCTCACGTGGAATCTTTGACTTCTTGATGGCAGTCAGCTTCTTGTCAGGGAGTTCATCTCTCCCTGAGTCCCATACGTACTTCATTGCATCGAAGAATGCAATCAGGGCTTCCCTATCGGCTGAGTTTTTGGGATTGGGTAGAGGGACAAAGCGTTTTTCTTTTGTGGCTGTGGGGAGGTTTAGGGCACACCTGATATTACCAGGTGTAATCTTGGAAGTACCATGGTCAGTGTCAAAGAGAATGACATCGAGTTTCTTCTCTGGGTCTGTTAGGTATATGATCTTCATACAATCCAAGATATAAGAACAAGATGAGGAAGAACATTATTAGAAAAGTAAAACTAACCTAGAGAGAAAACAAAGAGATTTAATGTCTACATCTTGTATTATGAATTCACACATTACAATATTACATGTAAAGTCCTATTTATAGTCTTCCTCACTTGTTACAACAGTTAAGCATAAGCCCTTTAACACAGCTATTGCTTTACAAAACTTTCTAATATTAAGGACAACTACAGTGTCCTAACAGGGTCCTTGGTAGAGGTGATCTGAGCTCTTCTAGAAGAATACCAGAACTGAGCTAGTAGATGTTTATTGGCTGGAGGAGCGATGGTTAGAGCTGTGGAGATAGGGCATGTCTTCAGAAAATTTACAGCGTCATCAAGATGTGTGGCCTACTTCTTTTGCGGGAAATCGAAGAGAGCATATGGATTGTTGCTCTGAAAGGTAACTTTCTCGATTTTAAAAGTAACCGGATGAGCTTTGGTGATTACAGTAGCCTCAGCAGTAGTAGGAGACTTGGTAGTAGGAGCGTTAGTGGTAGATGCCATTTCTGTTTATCACATGTAAACATGAAGACAATGAACAAAAAAAATGTCTTAATGTGGAAAGATTTTCCAAATAAGATGTTATTGGGTTTTGCACATTTCATTCAGACCAAAGATGTCTTAATGAAGATTAGGGTTTTTCTTGTTTTGAGAAAGAAATACAAAACATAGTGAACATTTGTTTTCAGATTCTGTTTAAAGAAAAGATTCTGGAAAATCATTTGAAGATACAAGTTTAAGATTTCTTGTTTTAAACTTGAAGAACAACCATGCAGATTGTATTCATAAAATCATTAAGAGAAAATGATTTTATTTTAAGAAGGTTCTTTTGTTTGATCTTTTAAAAACAATAATAAGATCGAAAACAGGTTTATTAGTTGCAAAAATAAAAGAGATATTAACCTGTGACGTTTAAAAAGATGAAGATGAACAGGTTCTTGAGTTTATATCTTGAATGCAACAGAGAAATCTTGCTTGAAGAAGATGATGTTCGCGTAAAGGTAAAAATATAAACTTGAATGTGTTTATATAGTGAGAGTAGAGAGAGAAAAACAATGAGCGGGAAAGTTTTTCATGATGACACGGACACGTCCCTCGATTTTGATTGGACAAGGAAGTCGAAACGGGCGAACGTGTCAGAGAAAACGTGCCATGGTTTATCCGTTTGATGACGTCATAAACGTCCTTTCATATTTTAGGATGTCTCTGAGGTTTTTGAAAGTTCGGGGACATTTTTTAAAACATGAAGCCCTGAATAGAAATATCAGTTAAGTTTAGAAATTTCAAAGTATCACTAAAAGGAAGAGATATTCAGCGATGCAATTTGTTTTGAAATCTTGCATTCATATGCGAACGTCAGCGAGTAAAGAAAGAACATACATTGATATCAGCGAATCAATTTTGTTCAGAGAGAAGATGATTAATGGGTTATATAAGTTCATTATTATCACTGATCAAATGTAAACCGCTGAAGATTTTACTCTTCAAAGTTCAGCATTCCAAGCTCGCTGATGAGAAAGTTGAATCTTGTCTCATCAAGAGGTTTGGTAAATAGATCAGCTAACTGAAAGTCAGTTGGGATAAAATGAAGTTCTATATCACCTTTCATCACATGATCTCTGATAAAATGATACCTGATTTCGATGTGTTTGGTCTTTGAGTGTAGCACTGGATTATTGGCTATAACGGCACTTGTGCTGTCGCAATAGATTGGAATCTTCGAGAGCTAAAGGTCCTAGTCCAGTAGTTGATTTCTCATCCACAAGACCTGAGAACAACAGCTTTCAGCGGCTACGTACTCAGCTTCAGCGGTTGAGGTGGACACTGAGTTTTGCTTTTTACTTGTCTAACTCACCAGCTTTCCACCCAGGAGCTGACAGCCTCCTGTGTTGCTTTTCCTATCCAATTTGCAACCTGCAAAATCACTATCTGAATAGACGATTAGATCAAACCCTGAGTCTTTGGGATACCAAAGACCTAGGTTAGGAGTACCCTTAAGGTAACGAAAGATTCGCTTTACAGCGATCAAATGAGATTCCTTAGGTTCAGCTTGATATCGTGCACACAAACAAGTTGCATACATAATATCAGGTTGGTTGGCTGTAAGATACAAAAGAGAGCCGTCATCCCACGGTACGCTGTGACATTAATAGATTTTCCATTAGGATCCTTGTTTAGTGTCAGCGGCGGTGCCATAGGGGTTTTCATAACTGGACTCTCAGTTAAATCAATTTTCTTCAACATATCTTTAACATACTTACCTTGGTGAATGAAAGTTCCTTTTTCACTCTGTTTGATTTGAAGACCAAGGAAATAAGTTAGCTCACCCATCATACTCATTTTATATTCAACTTTCATTCTTTCAGCGAAACGAGTACATAGGTCAGGGTTAGTGGAACCAAATATAATATCATCGACATATATTTGAACAAGAATAATATGACCTTTTACTTTCCTGAAAAATAGAGTTTTGTCGATTTTACCACGCTCAAATTTTTCAATATGGAGATAAGTAGAGAGAGTGTCATACCATGCACGAGGAGCTTGCTTTAAGCCATAAAGTGCCTTATCCAGTTTATAGACATAACCTGGATGTTTAGGATCTTAGAATCCTTGAGGTTGTTCCATGTAGACTTCTTAATTCAGCTTTCCATTGAGGAATGCTGACTTAACATCCATTTGATAAACTTTGAAGTCTTTATGTACAGCGTAAGCTAAGAATAGACGAATAGCTTCGAGTCTTGCCACTGGGGCGAATGTTTCGTCATAATCTATACCTTCCTCTTGTATGTATCCCTGAGCAACAAGTCGAGCTTTGTTTTGGGTTACAGTTCCATGTTCATCCAACTTGTTTCGATAGACCCATTTAGTGCCTATCACTGACTTGTCGAATGGTCTAGGAACAAGCTTCCAAACTTTGTTTCTTTCGAATTCTGTCAGCTCTTCTTGCATAGCGCTGACCCAGTTTGGATCTTGGAGGGCATCATCTGTTTTCTTTGGTTCAATCAGCAAAAGGTCTAGAATTCGCTGAACGGGATTCGTCGAAGGTGACGTGGATTGTTTCTTCTACAGTCTGTCTTCTCCGATTGAAGACTCTGAAGGCTTTGGAGACTGAAGAATATCCAAGAAAGATTCCATCATCAGCCTTAGGATCAAACTTTCCAAGGGCATCTCTGTTGTTCAGTATGAAACACTGACATCCAAAGATGTGAAGAAAGCTAATTGAAGGCTTTCTCCCATGGAAGAGTTCATAGGATGTCTTCTTGAATCTTTTGATAATCAGCGACCTGTTTTGAGTAAAACAAGCAGTGTTGACAGCTTCTGTCCAAAACTGAGTAGGCAGATGAGAATCGCTGAGCATTGAACGTGCAGCTTCGATGATAGTTCGATTTCTTCTTTCAGCGACTCCATTTTGTTGCGGTATTCTCACTGATGAAAAGTTGTGAGAAATACCCTTACTTTCAAAGAGGAATCAAGGGAACTATTTTTGAATTCAGTCCCATGATCACTCCTTATTGAGCGAACGGTCATGTTGTTCAGGACTTCCATTTTCCTGACAAAAGTGATGAGTTCTTCAGGGGTGTCACTCTTAGAACAGAGAAACATTACCCAGGTATAGCGAGAGAATTCATCGACTATGACCAATGTATATTTCTTTCCAGCGATGGATTGTTTGTTAACAGGGCCAAACAAATCCATATGAAGAAGTTGTAGAGGAGATGACACTAAGGAAACTTGCTTAGACTTAAAGCTTGTGTTTCCCTTTCTCACACGTTGAACATAAGGACTCCTTGGCGTATGAGTGTTGAGGTAGACCAGTGACTAACTCTTTAGAAGAAAGAGTATTCAGTGTCTTGAAGTTTAGATGGGAGAGCCTCTTATGCCATAACCAGTTGGCATCAGATGAGGCTTTTGAGAAGAAACAGGAGTTCTTAGCGATTGTAGAGTCCATGTTTATAACATAAACATTTTCCATACGATAACCGCTGAAAGCTATCTTCTCCTTTTTGTTAGTGACAAAGCAGGATTCCTTAGTGAAGATCACTTTGTTATCGTTCTCACATAGCTGACTTATGCTTAGAAGATTATGCTTCAGTCCTTCAACATATGCAACTCTTCCAAAGGTTGTTGTACCATTTGAGAGTACACCAAACCCTCGGGTATAGCCTTTTCCATTTCCACCGAAGGTCACTGAGGGACCCTTCTCTTCCTTATACTCAGTGAGCAGGTTTTTCTTTCCAGTCATGTGTCTAGAGCATCCTCTATCAAGATACCAGATACCCTTCCGAACTTGCAAACAAAGGAAGATTAGTTTGACTTGGGCACCCATTTAACCATGGGCCCACACTTGTCAGTGGTGGTAGAGGAAGTGGAAGGTTCCGCAATCTTCACAGCACTTGAAGATTCAGCTTCAGAACTTGTCTTCACTTTGGTTAATTTCTTAACCTCAGTGGTCTTCTTTTCCTTGGGGGCATTAATCTTCACCTTAGCTAATTTTTCAGCTTTGGTGGTTGTGGGGCACTTACTAGCAATATGATCGGTAAGTCCACAGTGATAACATTTCCTATAGCTAAAAGTAGCTTTAGGACCATTTGCATGCTTACCCGTTAATTTTAAATGAGCAGGGCCAGCACCAAGTATACCTTTGGCATTGGAAATGGGAGGAACAATCTATTCTTCAGATTTCTTACCAATAACATTCACTCTGATTCTAGGGGTAGATCGCTGAATAAATCCAGGGATCTTATTCTTAGAAGTAGAGGGATGAGTCACTGAAGCTTTAGAAGCATTCAGCTTAGGTACAAAGGTACCCTTCTGAGGTTTTTGGTTGAAAACGTTTTCTTTACCCTTACCTTTGGAGATTAAGGTAGGTTTTTTCTCAGGGATGGGAGTTTTTGAAGAGGAACACTGAGATGAGGTAGTGTCAGGGATTGAGGACACAAACATTCCAAACTTAAGCATGGAATGATCAGTGGTTGGTTCTTCAGCGTCAGCATTGTAACCAAGACCACGTTTGTCACTCAGGGGAATCTGAGACTTAATTATCTCAGTGATCGTTGTTGAGGATTTACACCATCCTTCAACATTAGCTTTTTCAGCTTTCAATGCAGCGATAGCTTCTTCGCGCTCGATTTTGACTAGTTGATTTATATGAACCTAATCTTTTAAATCTTCTTCAATTTTAGAAATCTTTTCTATTTGAAGGTGACAGTTTTTAACCTGTTCAGTGAGATCAAGGTTTTGATTTTCAACAATAGTTTTGCCATTCATGGCATCATATAAATTCATAGTCATGAGATCGATCTTTCGAAGACTATCAGCTTCATCAATATCTGAAATATGTGTAAAAAAGGAAGGTGATACCATAGTAGCAGAGGCTGAAGTAGAGGGAATGTCATAATTTTCTTCCTCATCTTCGATTTTGGCCATGAGACAGAGATTGGCCTCATCATCATCTTCAGAGTCAGATGATTCTTCTTCATCAGAGGCAGCCCAATCAAAGTCAGCCATCAGGCCTTTGCCTTTCTTCTTAAAGCTTTTCAGCTTTGCATATTTATCTTTCAGCTTTTGATACTTGTCATCTCTAGCCCTGGGGTTAGAGGATTTCTTGGAGAAAGTTGAGGGTTTATAGACTTTCTTTGACTTGCATTCACTAGCAAAGTGTCCTACTTTTTCACAGTTAAAGCAGGTAGCAGTAGTCTTATCAACAGGGGTTGATGATCTTGGCTTGTCAGTAATTGCGAGGGGCTTGTTCTTTCTGAAAGTTTTCTTTTTGGCGAATCTCCTGAACTTATTAGATAGGAGAGCCATAGATTCATCAAGATCTGAAGAGTCAGAATCTAATGAGCATTCAGAGTTAGTTTCCAACTCAGTGATAGTAACAGTGGATCGTTGAGTGGAAGGTGACTCTTAGATTAAAGCAACAGGGGTGCTTTTGGAATCTTTTACAAGATTCTTCTTAAGATGACTCGATTGCTCATGATTGAGCATAGTGCCATATAAGGTAGAAAGAGTCATAGATTTTAGATCCTTTGATAGCTTGAGACACATTGAATAACTGTCCCAGCTTTCGGGTAAGCATTCTAAGAACTTTGTCAGAATTTCAAAGTTAGAATATTCCTTACCAACGGTTTTCAGATCTATAATTAAACAGTTAAACCGCTGATGTACTTCAGAGAGAGATTCATTCTTACCACAATTGAAGCTTTCGTACTGTCTTACCAGGTTGATCTTTCTTGAGTCCTGGACTTCAGACGTACCTTCATATTGAACACAGATTGTGTCCCACATGGATTTGGAGGTCTTCAGGTTCATGACGGAATGGTAGACTTCGTCAGGAAGATCCATTGAGAGGATAGATCTGGCCTTAGTGTCGATAGCCACTTTCTTCTTATCTTCATCAGTCCATGTATGAATTTCCTTGGGAACCAATCTTTCAGGAATGGCAGCTCTAGTAGCAATGCATGGAACTTCAGGATCAATTCTAACAGGAATATATGGGCCATTTTTGATGTAATAAGGCATAGTAGGGTCTACACCTTCTAAGAAGAGTATCATCCTATTTTTCCATAGATTAAAGTTATCTCTGGAAAATCTAGGGGGTTTTGCAAGAGAACCATTGTCAATATAGTTTGTGTTTGTGTTGGTAGCCATTATAAGAAATAGCAAGGAAGAGAAAAGATTAGTATAAGCAAGATCTTGTTTATGAGATTAACCAATCTGCTCAGATACCACTTGTTGGTCCCGGAGGGTTATACAAGTTTGTAGAAGGGGGAGTTGAATACAAACACACGATTTTTACTGTCTAAATTGTTTATTGATATAATCAAACAATTTACAACTTGTTGTGGAACAAGATTAAGGACTAAGCCTAATCTAAACAAGTTATGAGAACACTAAGTTTCTTGCACTAGAATTAAGCTAGAAAGGAGATAAGGAAATTACGAATAATATCCTAACACGAAGATAGTAGAGAGAAGAAGATGGTCGAGCACTTCAATTCTGAAGTAGGGTTCTTCTTATATACTGCATGCATTTAATGCATAGCAGTACAACTTTACACGTGGCATCAGCTGATTGGTTGCATGTTTTGACCTTGGTAGACAACCTAGTAGCCGCATGATGAACAGTGTTACATCAGAGTTGTTTGTACGATTCTGGACAAAAGGGATGTCCATTCTGACAGTTTGTACGGAGACGTGCAAGGGGATAAGATAAAAGTACCTTGTAGAGGAAACTTCATGATCGGCGATTACTGAACAGTACTTTATCAGCGAGTGACAAATCTCAGCGATCGCTGAAGTCTTCTACTTGATACTTCACATTGAGTGGACAAATCTTGGCTTCGCTGATATCCGCATCAGTTCATTAGTAGACTTGTCACTGGTTCTTTGGCTTGATCTTCGACTTCAACGTAGAACCTTTGTTGACGTGAAACTTGTCTTCAGGGATCATAAGTAAACAACTATAACTATCAGCGATCATCAACAAGACTGAACAGGCTCAGCGCTATATTGATGAACAGTTTCGCTGAATGTCTAATTTAAAAATCATGAGTTTCCTATCAGCGGTACTGTAGAGACATAGTACTTATCAGCGATAGTGAAACTCTAATACATATTGTCTACTTACCATTTTCACTAAGTGTTTCTTAAAGAGTCATTATCAAATCACTGAGGGTTTAGATCAACACTATTCTATCCTCACATAACCGAGAAACGTACCTTAGGGACTTGGCATTCGAGAAAACATCTTGTAGTGCAAATGGTTAGTAGCACGGGGAATAGATGGAAAAACAAAGACTAGACGAATAAAAATAAAGAAACATGGAAAAACCGAAAAACAAAAGAAACACTAAAATGGAAATACATAAAATATGTCACCGATGTGCTTGAAACACCTAAACCACACTGCGAGACAAGTGTAACTGAATCATGTACAGTTATCCCGTAGTGAAGGAAAGGTGTGACAAGTACAGTCGTGACTCAAACTTTCAGATTGAGCATACCCAGCTCGGACACGAGTTCATTAAACCGTTTTTCATCCAAGGCCTTGGTAAACAGATCTGCTAGTTGGTTTTCTGTACTTACGTAGTAGAGTTCTATCGTACCTTTTTCCACATGATCCTTAATGAAGTGGTAGCGCACGTCAATATGCTTTATCTTCGTATGTTGAACTGGATTGCTCGTGATGGCTATAGCACTCTTGGAGTCGCAGTAGATCGGGATGTTTGAGTAGTTGTACCCATAGTCCTTCAGTTGCGTCTGCATCTAGATCACTTCGGAACAGCAACTAGCCGCGACCACGTACTCTGCTTCCGTCGTGGAGGTGGAGATACGCGTTTGCTTCTTGGAGGCCCAGCTAACTAACTTGTCGCCCAGGAACTGGACGTGCCCCGTGGTGCTCTTCTGGTCGAGCATACTCCCCGCATGATCAGCATCAGAAAACGCTGTAAGCTTGAAACCTGTGTCCTTAGGATACCAAAGACCAAGATTAGCAGTACCTTTTAAATAACGAAGAATACGCTTAACTGCTATCATATGGGACACCTTAGGGTTAGACTGAAATCTAGCACACAGAAAGGTTTAGAACATTATATACGGCTTACTTGCCGTCAAATACATCAACGAACCGATCATGCCTCTATAGGTAGTCGTATTCACGGCCTTTCCGTCAGGATCGGCATGTAACTTCGTACCCGGTGACATAGGAGTTTTCATGGGTGTACACTGTTCCATCTTGAATTTCCGAAGAATATCCGCGATGTACTTAGATTGATTGATGAATATCCTGGTCGACAGTTGTTTAACTTGAAGACCGAGAAAGAAATTCATCTGACGCATCATACTCATTTTAAAATACTTTTTCATGAGGAGTGAAAAGTTGTAACAGTATTGATGGTTCGAAGAGACGAAAATAATGTCATCGGCATAAACTTGAATTAAAAGAATATCCTCACCTTCCCTTTTGATAAAAAGGGTTGTGTCGATCTTACCTTTCGAGAAACCGGAATTGGTAAGAAAAGTTGATAATTTATCATATCAGGCTCTCGGTGCTTGCTTGAGTTTGTACAATGCTTTGTCGAGACAATACACATGATTGGGGTGATCTGGATATACGAAACCTTCCGGTTGGGATACGTACACTTCCTCCTTGAGATCGCCATTTAGAAACGCCGTCTTCACATCCATTTAATAGACCGTGAAGTTTTTGTGTTCGGCAAACGCGAGGAACATCTGAATAGCTTCGATTCGGGCAACAGGTGTGAATGTCTCTTCGTAGTCGATCCCCTCTTGCTGTCGATACCCCTTAGCGACCAATCTAGCTTTGTTACGAACCACGACCCCATTCGCGTCCTTCTTATTCTTGTAGATCCATTTCATGCCGATGATGGTTCTGTTCTTCGGGAGAGGGACCAGGTGCCATACTTTGAGGCTTTCAAATTCATTCAGTTCCTCCTGCATGGCCATTATCCAGTTCAGGTCGTATAGGGCATCTTTAACTGTCGTTGGTTCGACATTGCTCAAGAAGATGGAGAAGAGGCACTCATTTCCCGTAGCTGCCCGTTTTTTAGTGTTGCTCAGAAGTGCAGGGGCGGCTTCGTCTTCAGTTTTCGTCGTTGCTCTAGTTTAAATAGGAGCGGACGGATCTCCAATGATTTGCTCAGGAGGGTGCGCTCGAGTCCATTTCCGTGTATGAGGTAGCGGGTCCGAGAGAGGTTTTGAATTGTCAGCATCGATGTAGGACCCTAGGGGTAAGTTCTGAACCGCTTATAGAGATGGAACCGAATGTAGGCGTGCGGCGGCCGTAAGTTGGGAAACAACAGCGGTTGGCGAGGATTCAGTAGTTGCGTCAGTACTGTTGCTCGTTCCGGGGGAGGACGGAGTGGGTTGAACCACTTGAGATGGAGTCGCGGTCACCGTCGATGTACTTGATGATGACGTCGTCTCGTTCACAGGTGAAGAGGGCGAGTCCTCCGAAGATGTAGTATTAGGGGTAGGTGGAGGACCAGAGATGTGAGTCGACACCACTACAGCTCCATCTGCATTCAAAGAAGCATCAGAAGATACAGGGGGAAGATAAAAATCATTATAAAAAATCTCAAACAGTAGATCTAACTCAGATGGATGTGATTTCGACGTATTGGACGGTGAAGGATCTACTGTTGTGTGCTTGGGTTCCGATCTAGAGTGGTCAGAAGCCAGCACTCCAGGAAGCACGGGTTTGAACTGGTATGTCCAGAAGCCAAATCGACCAATCCGTCGAAGGTCACATTTATACTCTCAATAACGCTCTTGGTCCTCTTGTTGTAGACTCGGTATGCTTTTGAAGATGTAGAATAGCCGATAAAAATTCCTTCGTCCGCCTTCGGCTTGAGCTTGCCGATATCATCCTTATCATTCAACACGAAACACTTGCACCCGAACGCGTGAAAATAGCTAATGTTGGGGGTGCGTTTGTTGATGACCTCGTATGTCGTCTTGTTGAAGCGCTTGTGGACGATGGACCGATTCTGTGTGTAGCACGTCGTCGCGATAGCTTCGGCCCATAAGAACATTGGAAGTCTGTACTGAGTCAGCATAGTGCGTGCCGCTTCCACCAAAGTGCGGTTGCGACGTTCCACCACGCCGTTCTGTTGTGGAGTCCTTGCTGCCAAGAAGTTGTGTGAAATTCCAGCTGATGTGAGAAAATCACCGATGATGCGATTCTTGAACTCGGTTCCGTTATCCGTGTGAATTGCGATGACAGTCAGCTGGAGATTGTTCTGAACTCTCTTCAAGTGGTTGACTATGACACCCGGAGTCTAATCCTTAGAACAAAGGAACTTGACCCATGTGTATCGAGAGTAGTCGTCCACCATCACCAATACGTACTTCTTATGGCTTATGCATTGAACGCACATTGGGCCGCAGAGATCCATGTGGATCAGCTCTAAAGGTCTTGACGTGCTTGGAACCGGCTTCGGCTTGTGTGATACCTTCTTCATCTTTCCCATCTCGCAGGCGGAGCAGAGATGTTCCTTTGCAAACTTCAGTTCTGGCATACCCTTGACTAGTCCACCCAGCACCAGCTTGTTGATATTCTTGAAGTTCAAATGAGAGAGTCGTCGATGCCACAGCCAGTTCTGTTGAGTAGTGGCTTTGGACATAAGGCATACGGCTTTGTAGGTCTTCACAGCGGCAAGATTGGTTGTGTAGAGGTTCGTCCGTCGAGTACCGGCGAGAATCTCCGTTCCATCGTCATCACGAATACTGCATCTCTTCGCCTTGAATCTGACTTCAAGATTCTTGTCGCAGAACTGGCCGATGCTGAAGAGGTTGTGACCAAGGCCTTCGACGTAGGACACACGCTTGATCGTGAGGTTGTCCTGAACTAGGTCGCCATAGCCCATGATCCGGGCCACGTTATCATTGTCGAATCGAATATCACCATAGTACTTCTCCTTGAAGTTGGTGAGTAGCTCCCGTTTACCAGTCATGTGTTTGGAGCATCCAGAGTCGAGAAACCACACATGACCGGGCTGCAAAACAAAATTAATGCCGTTTAGGTACCCATCTGTAAATGGGTCCTTGGGTGTTAGGTGCAGCACCTTTGTTTGAGACCCGTTTATATCTGGGTTGTAACACCCTAAAAATCAGGGCCAATTTGAACCTCAAATTTAATAAGGTATATCAGAATATCATCCAAACTTTTATATATATAAGCAGAGAACTAACTATGAGAGTTCATATTTACACATATCGAATTCTCTAAATAACCTATTAATCTAATCATGTCAACTATAATTATATTAAATGGGTTATCTAAGCAATCCATCCAAAGCCTCCTTGCATCGTCTAAGTTCTTCGCTTATCATCAAAAGTTGAATACCAAAAGCACTCGTCCCACATCCCATTACTTCCCTGAACTCGTACCTGGTAAGAAAATTTAATTTGTACAATTAGGCTTACGCCTAGTGAGAACATCCAAATTCAAATTAAAACATTAACAACTTGAAAACTCAGATATTCAAGCATAACAACAAACCTGGTTTGCCACCAATCTTACCGTACTCGTACTCGACTCATAAGGACGGGAACATATCCGGTCCCATGACTATGACTAACAATCGGGAAGCCATATCATCATATCCGAGAGCTTACTAAGAATCATTATGGATTCTAGCTTATCGATCAAGTCTACGGACTTACATTCAATCCTCATACCTTTTCTTGGAATGGAAGCAGAAATAGCATTTATATTGCCTATTTCTAATCCATCGAAAGTAAGTGAAAACAACACTTAGACTTTATCTAATTCATATTTCTACATCTCAATTACGAATAGCAACTATACATTGCCTATTCCATCATTCAACGTGAATAGCAATTCTACTTTGGCTATTCAATCATTCCAAATGAATAGCAATTCTACTTTGCCTATTCAATCATTTAACATGAATAGCAAATTTACTTTGCCTATTCAATCGATCCCATGGATATGACTTACATTCAGAAAGTTATATTATCACAATCAAGGGCCTACTACGAATCATTGCAGATTCTAGATCATTACTCTTATCCAAGAAATTACAAGTTACTTTATGCCTATGTGAGATCCCACATCGGCTAGGAGGGGGAACGAAGTCCTCCTTATAAGGGTGGATGGATACCTTCCTTGCATGAGGCCTTTTGCCTGTCACTGGGTGCGGTCTGGGTGCGTCACGCGTATGCATGTGCGGGCAGGAACAAAACCGTAAGCGGTACCGGCATGCTGTTATGCAGAGGGTATGCGCAAAGCGGACAATATCGTGTACGGTGGGCTAGGGATGTTACAAATGGTATCAGAGCCGGTCACCGGGTCGATGTGTCAGCGAGGACGCTGATCCCACATAGTTGGGTGGATTGTGAGATCCCACATCGGCTAGGAGGGGGAACGAAGTCCTCCTTATAAGGGTGGATGGATACCTTCCTTGCATGAGGCCTTTTGCCTGTCACTGGGTGTGGTTTGGGTGCGTCCCGCGTATGCCTGTGCGGGCAGGAACAAAACCGTGAGTGGTACCGGAATGCTGTTATGCAGAGGGTATGCGCAAAGCGGACAATATCGTGTAGGTGGGTTGGGGATGTTACAGCCTATTTCTTGGACTGGAAGTATAGATTACAATTTACTTTATGCCTATTCCACATTTCAAGCCAACGGGAATTACAAATTACTTTATACCTATTCCACGTTTCACGTCATACTATGAAATAGGAATTACAAATTACTTTATGCCTATTCCTCATTTCACAACGCCTTTACGAAATGGGAATTACAAATTACTTTATGTCTATTCCACATTTCAGGCCAATGGGAATTACAAATTACTTTATGCCTATTCCACGTTATAGGTTATCGCCTCTCGAAATGGGATTAACAATCCACATTATAGGCCAACGGGAATAACGGTTAGCGCCCCGCCTATTCCACGTTCATCCAATCATAAAACAAAATGGGAATTACCATTCAGTGCACGTAAAACTTACACACTAATGTTTATAATAATATAATTAGATTCTAATGGTATTTAAGCAACTTAAATTTCAAAACAAACAACCCGATACACATTTCGAAACTAAACTCGACACATTGCGGAACTGCACTTTGACAACTCCAAACCCCTTCTTTTCGAGCATTTTTCTCATATTTATAGATCAAACCAGACTATAAAATCTTAATGAAAGATGTTCTATGACCCCTTACGGTTCAACCCGAATTGGAATCACTTCATTTGGATCATTCATTAATTTTATATGAATTTTATAAAAACACAGGACTGATCCCGAGTACACAGTGATCAGTCCCAAAAACACACATTTTTGAGCTACTTAGGGTCACAACTAGGATTAAGACTCATCATAAGATTTGTAGTACACATAAAGTACCTTCTTCCTGCAAAATTTGAGCTCAATCGGACTTACGGTTTGTGAGTTATGCGCTGTCAAAGTACTGGACCTACACATACCGTAACGTCCGATTTCCCACTTTTTCACCGATTCACTTTTATGATCAAAACTTCAAATTTTACTCGGTTAATCCCGTTCTAAATATAAACTAACAGACCAAACGTCAAATGGTGCTTAATGATTAATCTCGTAAGCTTAATCATGAAATTTTATTCTCTTAGACAATTAACCGAACACTTGGTGAGCAACTAACCGCATAAACATAAACTCGTCATTTTGGTTCTAAACTTTACCCTTTTTAATCCTACTTCAATTTTGACAAAACCAAACATTTCTAAACACGTATATCATCATAGTTTTGCAATTTCAAACAGATATACCAAATCATTCATACAGTTTATATACGCAAACTGATTTAATTTCAACTGTAATGCTTAAAAGGAAAAGGATGAACTCACCTGAACATAAGTTTTAACCCAGCAATCAAAACCTTTCTTCTCTGATTCAACAATCACAAAAACCACAGTTCAATCATTCTCTTCTCTTTCTCTTCTTCCTTCTTTCTCTGTGTTTACTCTCTATCTCTTTCTCTCTTGCTTCTGCCGAATGAAAACACCCACAAGGACCTAAAAAGTGATCTTCCTTTCTAAAGCAATAACAATCTCTTATTGTTATTAAAGTGAGGCGGTGGTGATGGTTAAGGTTTTATTACTTTAACCTAACCAACCCCACATATCCATCAAATGGCAACTTTAACCCTTCAACTAATAAATGAAAATTAAAGCTTACCCCTTAACTTATAATTCCAATAAAATAAATAACACAACTTTCTCGGGGATAACTCTAAAATTAATCTATCAAATAAACAATCACCAATAAAATCAATCGTACCATTTTATAAAAATCGAGGTGTTACAAAACAGCCCCTCAAGTTAATTTTCAACCTTAACTACAAACTTTGGTCAAAATATAATTTCAACCCTAGAGTTTATAATTACAATTTAGTCCATAACTTAGACTAAATTACAATTCGATTCCATTTATATTAATTAAAATATCATGGAAATTCGGGGTGTTACATGGGTCTTTTCTTAGATGACTTACGAGAAGCATTGGAATTAAAAACATGATATGTACCAAACCAATCAGATGCATGCTTATACACAATCAAATCATTCACTCCACATAAAGAACAACAAACTTAATCACGCGAAATTTCAATCAATTGTTGAACATTATCAAGTTTAACAAGAAATTTAAAACTATGTTCAACATAGTTATTTAAACCAAAACCATGATTGTTGTTATTTTGCCTAATAAGCGAAAAAGGAGTAAATGACTTGGTCTTCTCAGGACGCGACTTACACTTCTTCTCTACCCACTCTCTTCGAACTGCGTTCCCCTGACCCGTTCTATCTGAAATTACATTAGAGTTATTGTCAGAGGAGCTTGAGTAAACTGGTTGTTTGGAAGAGCTCTTATCGATTTTAGCACGTTTCTTTGACCTACGTTTAGATTTAGTTTTTGAAATGGTCTCAGAAACGGTTTTAGAATTCAAACATTCACCTTTTTCAAAATTAACCGGTTCAGACATTTTTTTTCTAAAATTTGAGTGTGACTAGCAAGCTTTGGTGCAAAATCAATTTTAGAAAATTCATCATCATGACAAGCAGAGGAATTCATAAACTCAGAAAACCGTCATGCAGAATCAAGTGGGATATCACCATCGGAGTCGGACGAGGAGTTATCCGCAAAAGGGTTATCAAAAACTGGAAAAAGATTCTTTTGAACAGAATCGGGTTAGATGGCCTTACCTTTATCTTTAAAGCTCAAATCTTTATCATTTGTGTCATCAGACACTCCTATAAAAGCTTTACACAAGGAACAATCCGAATAAATTGGAGCGAAGTTAAACGAGATTGTTTCAGGAGTGACAGGCGTCATTGGAGTATCCACGGGATTCTCCTTAGCCATTCTCAGCGTTAAAGCTTCTATCGCCAAAGCGGACAGTTGAGAAGTCAGCTTAGCAATCTCGGTTCGATAACTTGCTCTTTCGGATTCGGTTAGTGTCTCGGGTTTGTTCTTTTTGAGCTTTTCGATAGAAGCTAAAAGTACAGTTCTTTCGGTTTCATAAATGACCTTATCCCTCGCAATCGATTCTTCAAGTTTAAAAAATGATATTTTCCAAAATCAGAGGTGGAACATAACGTTTGAACTCTGATTTATCGTTAGAATCTACATCTGGTGCCGGAACGGGAACCGGAGTTTCAACTGTTTTGGCAAGCGAACAGATGTCGAAGTAATCGTTGGAGAGATAAGGAGTTTTGCTCTTTAAATATGACGCATTAAGCGTTTCGTACACGAAAGGTATCTGTACATTTATGTTTTTCCTAGGCGGCTCATCTTCCGATTTTGTGTTATTTTCAGACTTAGGATTATCAGTTTTAGGTTTAGCCTCTATTGGTGGTAGAGGAATACCTGTTTTCGTTTAAAATCCTCTTTCTCCTCATCTTCTGGAGATGGCTTAGTCCACTTGATCTTGTATTCAGGATATTTCTTATCTAGGCCCATGAAATTGAATTCATAAGAGTGGGAACCTTAGACAATATTTTCTTTAGGTAACACGGATTATCATATTCGAGTCCCCATTGTGAATTGTAATATTTGAACTCCTTTGGTTTGTTCAAGTGGATGGTTTGTTCAGATTGACCAAGTTTATAAAGTTTGGATTCAAGATCCTTAAGCTTAGTGGTCAACAACTCGTTTTCTTTTCTAACGTTCTCTTGAATTACAACGCTTTTAGAATACTCCTCCTGAGACTTTTCTAACTTTTGAGTATATTCAGATATTTGAGTCTCGAGGATTTCAGCTCTCTTTGAAATGGCCGAGCATTCAGTTTGATAGTTTTCTATCACACACTTGTCCTCAGCCTTTTCAATAGCTAGCTTGCCTATGGTATCGTATTTAATCTTAGCCTCGGCTTCTAGCTTAGAGATTTGGGCGTCTTTGGCTTTAACCTTAAGTTTGAAGGAATCTAAGGTACGCACCATTTCTCGCATCTGATTGATTAAGTTAGCATTGGAAGAGCTACATACCTGGCACTCGCTTCTGTCTTTCTTCTCTACGAAAGAGTCATCCTCAGAGTCGGATTCTTCAGGATTGAGGCCAGTATAACACATATGAGCTTCCTCGTCTTCGTTCTCTTCATCAGTCTGTAGGAGCCAATGATCATCTTCCACCAGCAGTGCTTTGCCCGCTTCTTTCTGCCTTGATAGGAGCATCTTGTTCTTGTAGTACTCAGCATTGCGTACTACAGGTTTCCGGCAGTCTTTCGCGAAGTGGCCTCTCCTCCCGCAGTTGTAGCATTTCACGGGTTCATCATCATCTTGATCATCAAACTTTCCTTCAGATCGCTTCCCTTCGTCGTCCCTCTTTCTTCCATCATCTGACTTGCGCTTGCCGTCGTTCTTGTCTCGATAATCCCGACGCTTTGTGTTTGTGGAGTATCGCTGATTGTTGTTGGTCGGCTTCTTGAAAAATTTCTTCCTAGCATACTCCCGGGACAGCAAGGCAACTGCTTTCTTGATACTATCGAGCTCGGGATCAGAATCACTCTCAGGTTCTTCATCTTCGTGTTCTTATTCGCTTTGCGCTTCCTCTCTATACGAACTGCGTTGTGCTTGCTTTTCTTTCTTGTGAGATATAAGGGCAAGAGGATCTTCTTTCGTCTTCTCATTGGACTTTTGATTTCCCATCAGCTCACGTACATCATCTTCATCCTGGAGCAACATCTCATAGAGCTCATGCAGCGGAACACTCTCTAATGAGCGGTTGTGGCGAACGTGTAGAACAAATCCCTTCCATTCAGGTTGAAGGTTGTTGAGAAACTTGATGTTGCATTCGAGGTTCGACTTGAAGATGTTGTTCTTGTGCAGGTCGTTGAGGAGTGTGCAAAACCGCTCGTAGGTTTCAGTCAGTGATTCCCCTTGTTTAGCTTTAAAAGATTCATAGCGGGTGAGGCAGTTGGTGATCTTCATCTGATTACCTTCACGACTGCCTTGCATGATCTTCGCAAGCTGGTCCCACATACCTTTAGCCATGTCTTTGTAACTGTCGATGCTGCAGTAGATATTGTTGGGAAGACTGTATACTAGATAAGTCTTTGCCAGCTTGTCTCCATCGGCTTTCCGCTTTTCTTCAACCGTCAACTTGTCGTATGGTTTGGGCACCTTATGGGCTGGAGGTCCACCTTCTTGTGCAGGGACGTCCATCAATGGTGGAATCATCGGACCTTCCGTCAACGATCGAAGAATTTCCTCATATAGCGGCTTTGTCTCGATGAATCACATAAACCGATCCCTCCAGACATTATACTCCTCGCGATACAAGATTGGCGGTTTGAGTTCCGATCCAATAGCTAATGCGTCTTGAGCATTCATTGTGAGAACGGGTGTGATCGTAAGACGTGTGGTATGATTCAAAGGTAAAGGAGTGGTCTAACGCATAAACTAACGCAACACTAACGTAAATTCCTAAGGGAGTGATAACCTAAAGCAATTCCTATAAGGGATCAGGAATAAACAGAAGAAACACTGGAAAATAGAACCAAATAGAAACTGAGTTAAGTGTGCAGATGGCAAGATCCGGAATTTAGGACCCGGAATCAGAGGATCCGGAACTCAAAGATCCGGAACACAGGATCCGGAATTCAAGATCCGGAGTCAGCAACACGGATCCGGAATCAGTAATAAGGATCTGGAACACAAGGATCCGGAATCAACAACAAGGATCTGGAACTCAAGGATCCGGAATCAACAACAAAGATCCGGAACTAGGAATTGGAATTGAAAATAATACCGGAGGTGTAGAATCTGGAACTTGGGATCCGGTACTATGTGGGATCCGGAATCTATACGATCCGGAATTAACCAGTACCGGAACTCAAGAACAGTACCGAAATCAAACACTAGAACTCGAAAACTTACCTGGAACTCGAATCTGCACCACTTTTGACTTGGGTATTTTTGTAACGACCCGGTATTCCAAACATACAGCAAATAACATATATTGCATAACATCGTTACATAACAAAAGATACATCACATTACAACTTCGGTCCCTTAGTCTTTACAATCGTAATACTGATTTCATTACAATATTTTTACAAATTAAATTACATTATAACTAATAACAAAGTTATAACTGTAAAACATGTCATGATCTTCAAAAACATACGTCTTCCAAAAGTTATTCACCGATTACCCTTCTTACTTGCCCTTACTTGATCCACGACCTGGAATACATATTTTAAAAACAAAATGAGGGTTAGACCTAGAGGTCTAAGTGAGAAAATCCCTGTTAGTTTTAAAACCCTTTTTCACAAATACATAATCCAAAGATGAATACCAATTAAAACTCATGCATCGTGTACTTCCTGTCTCATTTTCCATGGCCATATTAGTTGGTTGCAAGCCAACTAATAAATTAACTCCGCTGTACGAAAATTACAGCCAACACCGTTGTCCCTCCGTACAGCCAACTCCACCGGTCCTAAGCCCGGCCAACTTGTACTCGTGTAGTGTAATACTCGTATAAATATAATATACATCTCAATGTATCATACTTCATACATGTACACATAATTACACAAATTATCACATTCTCAATCCACATATATATGTATTCCAGTTTGAAAACATTTTAAAGTAAAACTCACCTGTTTGCCTATCAAAACGCTTCCAATCCTTTCTCAAAAACAGTTCAGCTTTCACCCCAAATCCACATAATCTGAAACAATTAGATACAAGTATTCTTTACCATATAGAACACATAAGACTTACTAGGACTAAGAACTTTAGATACACCTATCTAACTCTTATCCTCAATTATTCCCCCAAACCCGAACTTAAGTCGAGTCCACAGAATAATCAGTCATCATTCAGTCCCTATCTAATAGTCAACAAAAACACAGGTTATTAAATACTCAAAAGTATCTGAACTCTCAAAAGTGACCAAACAGCTCAAAGTATCCGGACAACACAACCTATCCGGATAACACAACTTTCCGGACAGTACAGACATTCCGGACAACACAACTGTCCGGACAACATAAACAATCCAGATAACACCCGGATACCAAAGCAATTCGGACACTATCCGGTATCTCATTTTAACCGGAAACTTATGGAAAAGAGGAACTTACCCGGATAAAGAACCCGTCCGGACACCTTTAGAACATCATCCAGACACTATCAACAAAACTACCCGGACACATTCATTTTGTCCGGAAACCTCTGTCGGTTTATCTATTTTTACCCAGAAATCGACTGAATCATTACCAGAAATGAATTTGACTATTCTAATCCGATAGAAACCTTCTAATAACAATTACACACATAAAATGTAAAGGAACATACCTCAAAACACTTCCAATGAATCCGATTTGAAGCCTTAACCACACTTTTCTTCTTTTTCTTCCTTTCTTCCCAAAACACACACACACCCTTCTAAATCTGGATATTTTCTGATTATGAAAATATCTGAATTCTTAAAGTATATATATTTCAGACCAATTTACACTTAAGGCTTTAACTATGCAAAAATGACCAAGACACCCTTAAACTTTTAAATTTATCCAAACTTACCCTAAACATCAATTATAGAGTTAAATAAATTTAACGGAACTAGGATTTAACTAACGAACTTACCCGGGTATTACATCATCTCCCCCTCAAAAGAATTTTGTCCCGGAATTCGGTTAAGCAAAAAGGTACGGGTACTTAGTTCTCATTTCGGATTCTGATTCCCAAGTAGCATCCTGACCCCTATGGTGTCTCCACTGTACTTTTACTTGCTTGATTACTTTGTTCTGTAACACTTTAACTTTGTGGTCAACTATGGATTCAGGTTCCTCCACATAATTCAGCTTTTCATCAACTTGTATATCCGGTAGAGAACCGGCCTGATCTGGCGTAACCAAACACTTCCGAAAATTCGATACATGAAACGCGTTGTGAATCCTGCTTAACTCTGGCGGAAGATCCAACCTGTAGGCTACTTCACCAATCCTTTCCGTAATTGCAAACGGCCCGATGTACCTTGAACTAAGCTTACCCTGTGTTGGAACCCAGATGCACTTAATCAAGATTAACAGTCTATTAGTTGAGTTTAGAGTTTGATGCGGAAGCGTATTAAACTAACAGATATGTTTGATAGATATTGGAACTCACATATATAAAGAAAACAGTAAGGAATAAAAAGGATTTCTTGAACAGTTACTGTTATTCAATATATAATAAGAACATGAAGAACATATTAAGAACTGTTGGTGTGTGTGAGAATATAACACTCAGATATTTGACAATAACGTTTGAGAGTATTAGTGATTCCTTGTGTATTCGTTCTTAGGAAGATCTCAACATGAGACTTCCTTTTATACTACTCTTAGAAGACTATGAAGAAGGTCACTGTTCCTTTTACGGCATGAATAGTGAACTGGATGGTGTGAACAGTTGTTTGAGCCATGCGCATTTAATGGAGCAGATGTACTATTGGTAAATGCATTAAATGGCGCAGACGTCTATTTTGTACCATGCCCTATTGAGTCCACTCAGAGCTTGACACGTGTTTTGACAGTACTTTTCCATGCAAGTTGATGAACGTATCCAGTAATATCTTCCAAGTCTTCATAGCAGACCACAGAGGCTCTGTAAGGCATTACAGAGGTTCTATGGTCTGACCTTCTGTGGAGCAGTCCACTTGTTTCCGAGTTGATCTTCTTCTTGCGCACTACAGAGGTTCTGTGATTACCTCTGTAGCTTCTGTGGCTTTCTGGACTTGATCTTCTGGAAGAAGTGGCAGAGCCTCTGTGAGAGGCTTTTCTATACTTAGCCTATTTTTCACTACTTCTAAGTATTTCTATGATTAGGAAGATTGAAGCTAACAATCTCCCCCTAAGTAGTGAAAAATAAAAATTTGACTTTGAGTTTAGTTAGGCTAAGTTAGATAAGACAGAGGTTAAACAATACCTCGAAATTTCTTTCATTTAGAAATATGCCAGAGGCATTTTATATTTGAGTACAATGAAAGATAAAACTTTGTTTGCAGAGATTGGAGGTCTGAGAATCAGATTTTGGCATCTTTGAAATCGTTGTAGCTTCTGTTGTCTCTGCCGACTTTTCTGATCTCTTTGTAGAATCTGATGCAGAGTTCTCTTAGGCGGATTGTTGAGTCTATTTCTCTGATGAAAGTATCTGCATCATCTCTATCCATTTTCTCTGTACCTCTGTATTTTACAAGGCTTGCTCTGAATTTGCTCAGAGTACTGGTTGCGTACTTCTGACAATCCATGAGTACAAAAAGTTTAACCTGGTGTTGTGGGTTTTGAAATACTAACCCAAATCTTGGTTCTCTGATGATTGAGTTGGGCACAGCGTCTGGTGGGCAGCGATCTTCTGGTGGTCGTAGATCTAGATGTTTGAGACCGAGATCCTTTCCCAGCTGGAAATCTATCATGCTGTAGAGCAGAAGCTTTTCCCTCATCGCTTTTCTCAATACTTGATAGGCTCTGGTGTTTGCCTCTGTGTTGTAGTTGTCCTTTGTCCATTGCAGAAGGTCAGGTAGATCGTATGGATTGATGTTTCTTAAGTCAGCATCAGCGAAGGTAGATTCTGAATTGTTCTCTCTTCTGACTCTGTAAAGATTGTACCTGACCCTTGGATAGGTTCTTGTGAAGGAGAATCTGCAGAAGATCACCTTTTTGATTTTGTGAATTGAGAAGACATCTGCTTTGGCTCTTGGCTTTGTTCTTGTGAAGATGTTCTCAAATTCTTCTCTGATCCTTGGATCTGTCACATGATCTATTGGATAGTTTGTCTGAAAGGATTGTTTGTAGAGGTATTTGTATACCACTTCTTCCATTTCTTCATGTGTTGGACCAGGTCGTGGAATTTGTCTTCTGAGACTCTCCATCTGTTGAACAACTTCTGCAGCTCTACCAGTTAAAGGAGTTTCTGACAGAGGCTTCAATCCATGTGCCCAGTCAACTTCTTCGGGTTTTGGGGTTTGAAAGGCGTCAAACGCACTCTTCATCAGTTTCTCTGTTGGCTTTGACAATGTTTTCTTCTTCTTAGGCTCTTCTGTCATTATCCCTTTGCCTTTATCTTTTGTTGTCGTGGCAGAACCTGTTGCTTCTGTGGGTTTTGAGGTTTGCACTTCTGTAGGTTTGATGGAGGTTGCCTCTGTGGATTTTGACGATTGTGACTTAGAGGACTTTTGTGGCGATGGTTCTGTTGGCTTGACTTGCTCTGTAACCTCTGTTGGAGGTTGTTTGGTGACTTCTTCTGTGAGCTCAGTTTCTGTTGATGAAGTGTTGTCATTAAATCTTCTTGCCATTCTGAAGGCTAAAGTGAACCTGTGCCTTTCTTCTTCTCTCTTCACCATACGATCACTCATTGTTGTGTGCATCCTTTTCAGAATGTCAGAAGTAGAGGTCGTTGCTCTTTTTGGTTTGGTGGCAATCGACTTTCTTCTGGGTATGGTTTGGGGTGTTTCCACAGAGGTGGGTGTTTTCTCTGTGGTTGGTTCATCTGTTTCTTCCAAAATGATTACCTCAGGGGCGGTTGTTGCCTCTGAGGTTTGCTTATCTGCTTCTGTAGTGTTGGGTTCTTCAGAGGTTGAATCCACAGAGATGGGTGTATTCTCTGTGGTTTGTTGAGTTTGTTGTTGTCGGGTCTGTTCTGGAGGTGCTTGACTCAGAGGTTCTGCGGCTATTGGTGGACCTGTAAGTCCTCTGCTTGCAGTTTTCTCTGTAGTTTTCTCCCCCTCAGGATGATCTGATGGACCAGGATGGTCATCATCATCAGAGTCATCCTGACCCTTGTCCGATGTACCCTCTGCTCTGCAGGAAGCATCGGGTTTCTTTGGCATTGTGGCTCCAGCAGCGATCAGTTTCGCGCAGACATCATCACAGAGGCCAAGAAGAGTTGCTAGCTCTGCCTCTGTTTTGAATCTCATCCTTCCTACATTTTCTCTGAAATCTTTGACGAAGCTAGCATTGGCAGTGGTGAAGGAAAGGATGACTTCTGTCACTTGATTAATCACGTTCTGCCCAAGCTCTGTCAGCTGTGCTCTTGTCATGTAGTCTTTGGGTTGCATCAGCATGGTATTTCGCATGGCTTCTTCTTGAACTTTTTGTAGGGCCTTCTGTAGATCTGCAGGAGTGATGCCCGTTGACACTGAAGTCTGTTTGTTCAATTGATCAAGGAACTTGTTGATGGAGTTCTCAATCGAAGAAGGAGTAGTTGTTGCGGCAGAAGTGGTGGATGCGGTAGCAGCAGACTTCATCTGTGAGATGGCAGTTTTCACCTCTGTGGACAGGTTGTCCATTTTGGTGTTCAGGTTTAGCAGTGCCAGTGATGTTGTCTCTGCAAAAGATTTGAAAGAGCTTTGCAACTCTTTCAAGGTTTGGTTCACAGAGGTCTCAAGGGTTTGGAACTCATCCCTTGTGACTTGTGTTCCGGTGGTAACCTCTGGAGGAACACATTCGTCTCCAGAGTGAATCCCTGTTCCTGGGATACCTTCTTTCATTCCTGTTTGTACGTTGAGAATGGAAGGATTTCCTTCTGATCCTTGAGAAGAAACATGAGTTTCAATCCCTACAGAAGTTCTGAGAAGAACATTGGCCAAATCCACTCCAGAGGTGGGTATTGGAATATCCTTCTGTTGACTAGGAGACTTGTCTAGAGTCTCTTTGTCTTTGTGCTCTCTACTTCTCTCTGAAAGAAGTGTGGGTCTTAATAAGTGTGTGTCAGAGGAAACAAATTCCTCTGTAGGGTATTCTTGTGTGATCTGGGGCGATTGATCACGAACATTAGGTGAGGCTCTTTGAGGAGACTCCCTAGGAATGGATTCCCCGGTTTCTGTGGGCACAGAGGTTGAAAGAGTAACCTCTGGCTGGATGGGTTGGGTTGGGTTGGGATCGAGCCGTGCTGCTCTTTTTCAATAACTCCTTCTGCAGCTAGACCTGCGGAGTTAGAAATGTGGGTTGCACTGGGAGTTTGGTTTGGTTGTGTGCCTTCTTCAACTTCGGCATCTTTTCTTGTTTCTTCTTCTGGTTCTGTGGAAGTTCCTTGCTCTGTGCGCAAGGAGTCATACATGTGATGAGATCCGTATAATCTCATGACATGAGGATGATAGAGACCTTTTCGTATCCACATAGCCTCTTCTTCATCTGAATCTTCCTCTGAGATTTCTATCCCTGTTTCTGTGGTTTCTTCTACAACCGTTGCCTCTGTAACTTCAGTTGTATTCCACTCAGCTTCGGTTTGTTCTGTATCTTCTGAAGCTTGGTTTGGACTTCTTCTGTGGACGTCCAATCCTTGAATGAAAGGGTTTTGTAAAATCACAGGGGTTTCGGCTGGTTGATTTCTGGGTGTTGTGTCATCTTCTTGTAGATGTGTGTCAATACCAGAAATGAAGAAATCATGTTCTTCTGGAGAGTGGTGGTCGAGAGGTTGTGCCGTCCACCCTGCTGTATTAAGGGTGTTTTCAATTTCGGGGTTCTGTAGGAAATCATTCAGGTCTCCCTGGTGAGCAAATCTATCTGGAGATTGATAGGGTGATTGATATCCTTCTTCTGTCATTCCTATTTCTGCATCTTCTTCTTCTGCAGTTTCACCCTCTATGATTGCCTCTTCTGCAATGGTAACCAATTTTTTAAATGATTTACCATGCTTCTTTTTGGTTTTCCTCCTTTTTGGTTTTGGTGCCCCTTCCTCTGTTGATTTGGATCTTTTCTTTTTCTGTTTTGTGAAAAGGGGAGGAGCAGAGGAGCCAATCTCTGTGGCATGGGGAGGTGAAGGTCTATCTTCTGCAGTGCTAGTTGATGTGCTTTCTGCAGTTTTTCTCTTCTTAGCTTTTGGAGTAGAAGCAAAGATCTTTGCTGAAGATTTCTTTCCCATTATTTCTGCGCGTTTGGCTATGAAGCTGAGCTGAATAGCCATGTGTTTTGCTAACTTTTGATCCTTTTCTGCTTGAGTGGAAAGAGGTTTTGCGATCATTGTTCCTAGGGGGACACCTAAACGCGGGGGTGTCATAGGACTCGGTTTTGGAGTTCTATGATCGCGTATATACTCTTTCTTAAGGGATATGTTCGATGCGTAGCGCAGAAGTTTCTTTGACAGAGGTCTGCAGTGTGAGTAGCCATCAGCATGATCAGTGGGGGTATTTTTGTTCATCGGGAACTGTTTGGGAGTTGGCCCTTCCATTGGCCAATTTTGGATTAGCAGCAGAGGTTCGAACAGTACTCCCAATATTCTTTGGAATTGCAGAGGTGGTAGAAAGTTGGGATCGTTCTCTTTGACCCTTTTCGAGTTGTTCTTTCTGTCGATGGTCGCATAATCTAGTGGAAGATCATAGTAAACCCCATACATGATGCTCAAGATTTGATGTGAGCTCTGGTCAATACTCCCTATCTTTCCTGTCAGACATCTGTTAAGAATAGAGAACAAAGTGTTCCACAGAGGTGGCAATCGGCCTCTGCGGAAGTCATTTCTCTTCCGTAGTTTGGTGTTGTACCCAAGCATTTCCACGAATCGACAGAGCTCTTCGTCTGTTGGTTGCTCTGCATAACTTTTCAATCCCAGAAGACCCCTCGTTGGTAGGTTGAATTCAAGTGAGAACATTGTTCTGTTGAACTTGATTTCAAGATGCTCAGATTTATCAGGTCTTGAAATGTACCCTTTGATAAGAGAATCGTCTTTATCAAATCGGCAGCTTTGCCAAAATTGGTTCAAATAACGGACTGGAATTCTGTTAGGGGTTCTTGATAGTAGAGGGAAGAGGATATGGTTTTCCATGATGTTCAGAAGTATGGCATGGGCTTCGCCGAAAGTAGTGGGTGAGGGGACCAAATAGCAGTTGTTGGATTTGATAGGAAGAGTGGCTTCAAAATGATCCTTAGCTATGAAGTTTTGCAAGTGTGTCGTCGGAGCAAAGTCTGCGGAGTCCCCGGAATCTTGTTGTTCAATATCTCTTGCAAGGCTGGGGTTTTCAGAATGTTCTGAATGAGCAGGGGAGTTTTCCGTTGAGTTCGCCGGAGAGAGTTCAGAGGATGTAGCTCGAGAAGATGAAGCCATTTGCAAGTGTTTTGCAGGGTATCGCCGGAGAAGAAGATGAGAGTTTGTAAAAGGTTTTATGAGAGGGTAAGGTTTGTTTTTATAGGATGGTAAAACGGTAAACTTCGAAAGGGTAAAATATATGGCAATGGATTAAAGTTTGGAATCCGCACTCGAGTTTGAGCGGCGGGTTCAACTTACCAAAAAAACGTTCCATGTTTGCCCAATGAAAATGGGACACGTAGGCCATGTCAGAAGATGACAGGACGTCGTGCGCGGCCCATTAATGCTAGGCGCGTGGAGTTGTTCTTAGCCATATGAATTTCACTCGCAGTAAAAGTAACCGTTATTACTACAGAGATGCCCAAGTAATCAGATTGACAGAGCTTCTGTAGTTTACAGAGGCTCTGTGATCTTGATAATCTTTGATGTTTATCCCTTTTTCATATATCTCATTGTTATCATGACTTCTGTGGGGTTCTTCTTTAACCAAAACATTGGAGAGGATAAAATCGGATTTTTGTGAAGAAATTTGCTTTGCAGAGGTTTTGTGGCTCTGTTGGAACTTGCAGAAGTTCTGTGAGGGCCAGCAGAAGCTCTATGAGAGAAAAAATCTCATAACAAAAATTTTATTAGTATTTTTGATCATCCAATTTTTGATTTGGTTTAAGAGATGTTTTTCGGACATATTTGAAAGTTTGTGTCCGAGAAAACTGTTAAAAAAACGGTTTGTTCGAGAAGGTCATGGTCTGCGTTTTCGGTTTTCGAGATAACATTCCAAAAGATCGACAGAAGGTTAATTTGTGATCACAGAGCATATTTCCTGCAGAAGCTCTGTTGAGCTCAGCAGAAGCTCTATGACCTTAAATTTCTCCTAATTCGAATTTTGTGAAACTTTTTGAGCTTTTGATTTTTGAAATGTTATTCACAGTATATTTAGGACATATTTGACAATTCTTGTCCTAGAAAATTGTTTTCCAAAAACCTTTTGTGCGAGAGACATACCTTTTGGTTCTTCTTTTCTCGGCAGTGATATCTGACTTCTGTCGATATGGAGTCATCGACATTTTTCTTTGGCTTTCCCTTGAAAGTTTTATCTCTTTAGATCATTTCAGGGTTCCCTTCTGCTCCCCCTTGATCTAATCACCTCTGTAGATCAAGTAATTTCCTTTTGCTCCCCCTTGACCTAATCACCTTTGTAGATCAAGTA
Source organism: Saussurea involucrata (assembly GCA_033807775.1). Taxonomy (NCBI): domain Eukaryota; kingdom Viridiplantae; phylum Streptophyta; class Magnoliopsida; order Asterales; family Asteraceae; genus Saussurea; species Saussurea involucrata. The sequence continues at coordinate 83,356,419 of CM066315.1, read as the reverse complement.
ATTTCATTTTGCTCCCCCTTGACCTATGCTTGGATCAAAGAATGATAAGTTTTGCATAGAACATAGGTCATGGTCTTTCAGAGGTTCTGTAGGGGTCGTCAGAGGTTCTGAGTTGACTTACAGAAGCTCTGTAGTTTCAAGAACTATTGAAGGTGTTAAGAATTTACATATCGAAGTAGAATCTTTCAAAACAATAATTTAAGCAATGTATTTACTTATTATTTATAGAAGATAAAACTATACTTACTGAGGATTTTCACACCATGTTAATCATTCCTATCTTACCCACCAAGAAGTTGAATCTTTTCTCGTCTAGTGCTTTGGTGAATAAGTCAGCGAGTTGATATTCTGTGGGCACAAAATGCATTTCGATTGTACCGTATTCAACATGATGTTTCAAGAAGTGATACCTTATATCGATATGCTTGGTTTTTGAGTGTTGCACAGGGTTGGCAGAGATAGCAATAGCACTTTTGGAATCGCAGAAGATGGGTATTTTGAATAGGATGTGGCCGTAGTCTTTTAGCTGAGTCTTCATCCATAGAACCTGAGAACAACAGCTAGCGGCAGCAACGTATTCAGCTTCTGCAGTGGATGTGGAAACACAATTATGCTTCTTGGAGGTCCAACTGACTAGTTTACCACCTAGGAATTGACAACTCCCGGAGGTACTCTTTCTGTCGAGCATGCATCCTCCATAGTCTGAATCTGTTTAAGCTTTAAGACCAAAACCAGAGTTCTGTGGATACCAGAGACCAAGATTTTTGGTCCCTTTTAGGTATCTAAAGATTCTCTTTACGGCATCATAATGTGATTTCTTTGGATTAGCTTGATAGCGTGCACAGAGACATGTGGCATGCATAATGTCAGGTCTGCTTGCTGTTAAGTATAACAGAGATCCAATCATGCCTCTGTAGAGAGTGCATTCTACAGAGATGCCATCTGAATCTAAGAATAACTTGTTTCCAGTGGCCATTGGAGTTTTCATTGCAGAGGCATCAGAGAAGCTATACTTGGAAAGAATGTCAGAGACATATTTAGCTTGATTTATAAAAATTCCCTCTGATGATTGTTTGACTTGGAGTCCGAGGAAGAAAGTTAATTCTCCCATCATACTCATTTCAAACTCACTCTGCATGAGTTTTTCAAATCTTTTACACTCTTCTGAATTAGTAGACCCAAAAATTATGTCATCTACGTATATTTGTACAAGCATTATCTCACTACTTTTGCGTTTATAGAATAAGGTAGTATCTGTTGTACCTCTGTTGTACCTCTGTTGTAACCATTGACTAGAAGAAAGGTAGAAAGTCGTTCATACCATGCTCGTGGAGCCTGTTTCAGTCCATATAGAGCTTTTTCAAGGTAGTATACATGCCTTGGAAACTTTGAGCTTTCAAATCCTGGTGGCTGATTAACGTAGACCTCTTCTTGGATTTCACCGTTGAGAAAAGCTGATTTTACGTCCATCTGATAGACTTTAAAACCTCTGTGGGCTGCGAAGGCTAAGAATATTCTTATTGCTTCGAGCCGTGCGACAGGGGCAAAAGTTTCATCGTAGTCTATGCCTTCTTCTTGTCTATATCCCTTTGCTACTAATCTTGCTTTGTTTCTGATGACCACTCCATCTTCATCCTTCTTGTTTCTGTAGACCCATTTAGTCCCAATGGCCTGTTTTCCTCTTGGCAGAGGTACTAGAGTCCATACTTTGTTACGCTCAAATTGCAAAAGTTCTTCTTGCATGGCGTCTACCCAGTTTGGGTCATCTAGGGCTTCAGAAATCTTCTTTGGTTCTATCACACTAATAAAATTTGTAAAGAAACAAAAGTTAGCAGTGGCAGACCTTGTTTTTACTGCGTCAGAAGGTTCTCCGATTATTTGACTTGGAGGATGGCTTTTTGTCCATTGAGTTGTGCGTGGAAGATGATCATCAATGTCATTCAGACTTTCTTTAGAGACTTCATGTGTTTCTTCTTGTGTAGCCTCTGTTGTTCTTCGTGCCTTGGTAGTTGATTCTACCGTTTGTGGAATGATTTGTATGAGTGGTGGTGGAGTTTGTTCCTCTGAGGACGTATAGTCTTGGTCCTCGATTTCCTCTGTAATTGGTTCTTCTGTGGTTTGTGCAGCTTCTGTGGTCGTTTTCCTTGATGTTTCATCTTCTGCACTTTCTTCTGCTTCGGCAATTGCATCTGTAGTATTTACAGAAGAAGATGAAGCATTGTTAGGACCAGTTAGAGACAAACCTGTAGGATTTTGTCCGACAGAGGATGGTTCTTCAGAAACCCTGATTGTTCCAACAGAAGGATCAATGTTTTCGTGGAGCATCTCTAAAAATAGAAGATCCAAGTCTTCTTTTGCTTGTGAGATGACAGAGGATTTCCCTTTAATTCCGAGTTCTGAACTGATTTGTTCAGAAGTCATTTGGAATGAATCATCAAAAGAAACATTGATGCTTTCTACAATCTTGTGAGACTTTGTAAGGAATGTTCTGTAGGCTTTGGAAGTGGCAGAGTATCCAATGAATTTGCCTTCATCTGCTTTTACATCAAACTTTCCTCTTGAATCTCTGTCGTTTAAGACGAAGCATTTGCATCCGAATACATGGAAAAATTTGATGTTTGGCCGCCGTTTGTTAAGTAATTCGTAAGGCGTCTTGAGATGTCTTTTCACAATGGTTGATCGATTTTGAGTATAACACGCAGTAGAAATTGCTTCTGCCCAAAAGTTCATTGATAATCCGCATGCTGACATCATAGTTCTTGCGGCTTCCACAAGTGTTCGATTTTTTCTTTCGACAACACCGTTCTGTTGTGGAGTGCGAGCTGCAGAGAAGTTCTGTGATATTCCTTCTGTTGAAAGATAGGCTTCAATGACAGAGTTTTTAAATTCTGTGCCATTGTCACTTCTTAACTTCTGTATTCTGCAATTATAAAGAACTTGGATTCTTTTCATTAGATTTATCAATATATTTGGAACATCTGATTTCTTTCTAACGAATTCAACCCATGTGAAACGCGAATACTCATCAATTAGGACAAGTATGTATTTCTTGCCACCTAGGCTCTGTATGGCAATGGGACCGCAGAGGTCGACATGAAGCATGTACAGAGGTCTAGTGCAAGATACATCTGTTTTGCCTTTGTGGGAAGCTCTTTTGAGTTTTCCCATCTCACAGGCAGAACATAAATGATCCTTATTGAATTTAACATTTGGCAAACCTTTAACTAGATCAAGTTTGACCAGTTTTTCCAATGTGTGAAAATTCAAGTGACAGAACCTGTTGTGCCATAACCAGGCTTCTTCACTTTTGCAGGCAACAAGGCAAACTTTGTCTTTGTTCTTTGAGTTGAAGTTCATTAGATATAGATCACCTATTCTTTCAGCTCGCAGAAGTTCCATACTTGTTTCTTCACTTTGTAGAGAGCAGAAAGTTCTTTTGAACAACACATTGAATCCTGTATCACAAAGTTGACTTACACTGAGTAGGTTGTGCTTAAGGCCATCCACATATGCAACTTTGTATACAGAAACGTCTTCTTTCCTTATGACTCCATAGCCTTTTATGTGTCCTTTCTTGTTGTCTCCAAAAGTCACAGATCCACCATCTTGTGTTTCTTTGTACGTGGATAGTGCACTTCTGTCACCAGTCATGTGCCTTGAGCATCCGGAGTCTAGATACCAGATTGGCACATACTTCTTCTGCAGGACAATCACAGAGATTTAGGTACCCATATCCATATGGGTCCAATATTGTTAGAGTTTTTCAAGTTTGCCTTGGCATTCTTGAAATACATTTTGTTCTCTGCAGAAGAGTCAGATTGTTTCTTTGTGGGATTTGACTTTTGAATTGTCGTAGAGAGTAAACAGACTTGACTTGAAAAATGATTATTAAGTTTAGACATAAGATCAAAGCAATGACAGTATTGAATATGAGATGTAATTTGCTTGAACTTTTCATTGAACTTTTTAAACTCAGCCACAGAGGCATTACATTCTTTCTTTACATTAGATTTCCTATTACTAGAAGATCTATGAATACTCGAATGTTGTTTGCAAAAGCTCTGTTTAGGACCTGCCTTCTGTGGGTTGCTTCAGTGGTGAACTTCTTTCATCACTGTCACAGAAGAAAAAGATTTATTAACCTTGGGTTTTGAAAATCTAGAACTTATAGGATCAATAGAGGTCTTCTGTAACATTTTAAGCTCAGCAGAGGTTTTGATATGTAGATTCAATTTTAGAAAATCTTGGCAGATTGGAATCTCTGTGAGTTTCTCTTTTGGAGAAATAGTTCTGTGAGGAACTTCAGAGGAGAATTTGACATCCTCTGTGTCACAGTGAATTATCCCTGATTTGAAATCAGTCTCTGAGTTGTCAGAGGATGAATCGTCCTCGTATACAGAGGTTGAGTCAATTCTTTCAATAGAGGCTGGATTTTCTGAGCATGTATCGTACGAGCTTTCTTCCTCTGTAGAATAGTTTTCATAGATTGCAGAGGTTTCTAATAAGATTTCTTCAGTGAGAGTTTTATCTATAGAAGATGTACAGAAATTTTCTAAAACGCTTGATTTCCATATTTCCAAAATTTCTTTTTCAATTAAATTTTTAAAGTTTTCTTCTGAAAAAATGGGTTTAAACTCAGGAGCTTCTGCTGATAATTTCTTTTCAATGTTTATCAAACAGACAAAAGCAACCTGTGTTTGGGTCTCTGGTTTACCAAACTTGAAGATACCAATCTGATCTTGTGTTTTCAGATATTTCTTTGGTTTGATACCTCTATTGACAGAGGTTGAAGATGATGAGTCTGTGTTTTCAAACCACACGTTAATCATCTTCTTATGTTTCTTCAAGTAAGGATCCACAGAGATTTTCGCCCTTTTGCTTACAGAGATTAGATTTGGAAAATCTGGTTTGTTCGTTTTTCCAATCACAAATAAAGAGGACAGAGGTTTGTTTCTTTTGCCTTCAACACCTAGGGTGATATCATCATACCCTATACCTCGTCTTCCTATTTGTGAGTTTACTTTTTCATAAACTTTCTGTGCATCTTTATAGTTTTTAATCAAAACTTCTCTTCTGAGTAAATCTTGCCATAATACCTCTCTTTCTCTTTGAAAGTATTCTTTAAGAGCTCTTATGTCAGTAGTTTCGCTCCTTGAAACTGAAAGTTCTTTTGCTTTATCTTTTAACGTATTGGTTAATTCAGAAATTTGTTTTTTTAAAGGATCTAGAGTTTTGTTCCAATTCTTTTCTATTCTCTCTTTTTCCTCAAAAATCTTTGCTTTTTCTTGAGTGAGAAGCCGTACTTCTCTCTCATTGAAGGTGAGTCTTTTCTGAATACTTTGATTTATCTATTTCAGTTCAATTAATTCAATGTTAATTCTAAGTGTATTATCATCTACAGAGGTAATACAAGAGTTGGAATTTGAAGTAGATACCTCAGAGTCAGTGCAGGAGTCGACTTCTGCCATGCCACAGAAGAGGGCATTGGCGGTATGTTCATCGTCAGAAGTAGAGTCTGACTGGAAGTCTTCTGTGTTCTCCTCAGAATGTCCTTTTGCCATTAAGGATTTTTGAGCATAATACTCGGCTTTCTTTTTGTAGAAAGCAGAGTCCCTTTGTGGGCGATTTGATCTGCTTCTGCATTCATTCGCAAAATGGTCGGGTTTGCCGCAGTTAAAACACCCTTGAGGAGTGTTTCCTGTTCGATCATTGGACTTCTGTAGGTCTCCGCCTTTCTCTGATCTACATTCATTTGCATAGTGACCAGGTTTGCCGCATTTGTAGCATTCTTGCTGTGTGTGGCTTACCGAGTCATCTGACCTCTGTCGGTCATTTCCTCTGTAATGTCTTTCGCTTGACCTCTGTCGGCCACTCGATTCTTCTTCTCTTCTGTCATCTCTTCTGTCATCTCTATCATATCTTTCATTTCTGGAACCTCTTCTGTTTCCTCTGAACTCTTTTGTCAATAGAGCTAAAGATTTAGCTAGTGACGCAAGAGTTATTTCTTTTTCTGCTTGCTCTTCTTCTTCACTGTCTATTCTCACCATCTTCTTCTTCTCCTTCTTCTTCTCCTCTGTGGCTTTTTCATTTCTTGGTCTCTGTGCATCTTCTTTAGTTTTACTAACCAATGCATATGGTACAATGGTTAGTGTTTTAGCCTGTGCTATCTGAGGTTCTTGTGCGGCTAATGTTCCGTAAAGATCAGAGAGAGTCCAGGTGTCTAGATCCTGATTTGTCTGTAGGGACATAGACAGCTGGAGCCATTCTTCATTTAGACTTTTTAAAAACATGACATTGTTTTCTTCAGAAGTTCTGTCAATGCCTGATTTTCTGCACTTGTTGATTAGAGAGTTGAATCTGTCGTATGTTGTTTGCAGAGATTCTGTTGAAGAGGCTCTGAATGCATGATATTCATTGATGTACTGTGCTCTTCGGTTTTTTTGTGTTTTAGCACCTCCTTCCAACTGTCTTTCCAGTTCTTTCCACAGATCATGCGTTGTTTCACATGAATCCAAGGATTGAAAGAGTTTGTTGGGTATTGCCATAATCAATGTCCTCTTGGTTTTCTGAGCAACTTCATCTTCTGCTTTATCTTCGGTTGACCACTCCCCTTTTGGCTTTGGTTTTTTATGTTCGGGGATTTCGGCAGATTCAGCAGTAGCAGGTATACGAGGTACTACTGTCATGGGAATAGGAGGAGGATTGTACAGATATTGTACTTGATTTTTTTCAGTGCCCTCGAAAAAATGGACCATTCTTATTTTCCACTGAGGATACTCATCTCGAAGGAGACTAGGAGGTTTAGTGAGAGAACCAGTAGTAAAGAAATTATTTGTATTTGTCATTTTTGAAGATTTTAGAAAGAAGGTATGACTAAAGAGTTACTTCGATGAATTTGAAGATTTTCTGAGTTTAAGCAGTTTCCAGACACAATAATATCTATCACGAATCTTGATAAGTGGATCACTTGATATTGAAAATCAAGAGTGGCTCTGATACCAATTGTTGGAACCCAGATACACTTAATCAAGATTAACAGTCTATTAGTTGAGTTTAGAGTTTGATGCGGAAGCGTATTAAACTAACAGATATGTTTGATAGATATTGGAACTCACATATATAAAGAAAACAGTAAGGAATAAAAAGGATTTCTTGAACAGTTACTGTTATTCAATATATAATAAGAACACGAAGAACATATTAAGAACTGTTGGTGTGTGTGAGAATATAACACTCAGATATTTGACAATAACGTTTGAGAGTATTAGTGATTCCTTGTGTATTCGTTCTTAGGAAGATCTCAACATGAGACTTCCTTTTATACTACTCTTAGAAGACTATGAAGAAGGTCACTGTTCCTTTTACGGCATGAATAGTGAACTGGATGGTGTGAACAGTTGTTTGAGCCATGCGCATTTAATGGAGCAGATGTACTATTGGTAAATGCATTAAATGGCGCAGACGTCTATTTTGTACCATGCCCTATTGAGTCCACTCAGAGCTTGACACGTGTTTTGACAGTACTTTTCCATGCAAGTTGATGAACGTATCCAGTAATATCTTCCAAGTCTTCATAGCAGACCACAGAGGCTCTGTAAGGCATTACAGAGGTTCTATGGTCTGACCTTCTGTGGAGCAGTCCACTTGTTTCCGAGTTGATCTTCTTCTTGCGCACTACAGAGGTTCTGTGATTACCTCTGTAGCTTCTGTGGCTTTCTGGACTTGATCTTCTGGAAGAAGTGGCAGAGCCTCTGTGAGAGGCTTTTCTATACTTAGCCTATTTTTCACTACTTCTAAGTATTTCTATGATTAGGAAGATTGAAGCTAACACCCTGTTTCCCAAATCGAATGACTCCTTTCCAAGGTGAGACTTTCAACATTACGAAATCTCCAACTTGGAATTCCAACGGCTTTCGGCATCGGTCAGCGTAGCTTTTCTGTCTGTCTTGAGCCACTTTCAACCGTTCCCGAATCTGAGTAATCTTATCCGCGGTTAACTGAACTATATCTGGTCCTGCTAACTGTTTCTCTCCCACTTCATTCCAACACAGAGGCGTTCGGCATTTTCTACCATACAGAACTTCAAACGGTGCCACTTGTATGCTGGAATGATAACTGTTGTTGTAGGCAAATTCGATCAACGGCAAATGCTTATCCCATGATCCCCCAAAATCAACAATGCAGGCCCGTAGCATATCTTCTAAAGTCTGGATTGTTCGTTCACTCTGACCATCGGTTTGAGGGTGATATGTTGTACTTAGTTTTATTTGCGTTCCCATTTCCTTTTGAAAACTCCTCCAGAATCTTGAAGTAAAATGACTATCCCGATCAGAAATAATCGAGATTGGAACTCCATGTCGAGTTACTATTTCTTCTATGTACAACTTGGCTAACTTTTCCAACGAATAAATTTCTTTTATTGGCAGGAAGTGAGCAGACTTCGTCAATCTGTCAACGATCACCCAAACCGCACCAAATCCTTTCGGAGTCCTTGGTAACTTCGTGATGAAATCCGTAGTAATCTGATCCCATTTCCACATAGGTATTTCTAACCGTTGCAACTGACCAAACGGCTTTTGATGTTTAATCTTTACCTTCTTACAAGTAGTACAACCTTCCACATGTTGAGCAATGCTTCTTGTTGATCCAAACCCTCAGTGATTTGATAATGACCCTCTCTTATATACTTAGTGAAAATTGTAAGTAAACAATATGTATCAGAGTTTCACTATCGCTGATAAGTACTAAGATCTTACAGTACCGCTGATAGGAACTCTCGCTCTTTAAATTAAACATTCAGCGAAACTGTTCACCATTAATGCTCTGAGTCTGTTCAGTCATTATGATGATCGCTGATAAGTTAGTTGTTTACTTATGATCCCTGAAGACAAGTTTCACATCAAAAAGGTTCTACGCTGAAGTCGAAGATCAAGCTCAAGAACCAGCGACAAGTCTCCTAATGAACTGATGCGGATCAGCGAAGACTCAGATTTTTCCACTCAACGTGAAGTATCAAGTACAAGACTTCAGCTATCGCTGATATGAAATGATAGATCGCTGAATCAACGAAAGCTGATCATGAAGTCCTCCGTACAAAGTACTTTTGTCTTAACCACCCTTGCACGACTCCGTACGAAATGTCAGAAAAGAACCTCCGAAAATCTGAAATCGTACAACAACTCTGATACTACACTATTCATTCATACGGCTACTAAGGTTGTCAACCAAGGTCAATGACATGCAACCAACCAGCTAATGACACGTGTAAAGTATATACTGACTTGCATTAAATGCATGCAGTATATAAAGAGATGAACTCACTTCTTTTGAAGTAACTTGCTAACTCTGGACAAGTTCAAATCTCTTATCTCAGATAGGTTATTATTAGTAATTTCCTTATCTCTCTTAGTGCAAGAAACCTTAGTGTTCCAACTTGTTTAGATTTAGGTTTATCCTTAATCTTGTTTCCGCAACAAGCTGTAAATTGTTAATGATTTATCAATAAACAATTTAGAAAAGTAAAATCTGTGTGTTTGTATTCACCCCCCCCCCCCCTTCTACAAACTTGTATAGGCCTTCGGGACCAACAAGTGGTATCAGAGCAGATTTGTTTAATCTCATAAACAAGATCTAATCTAAGATATTTCTCTTCCTTGCTATTATCTGAAAATGGCCACCCACACAAACACAAATTATATAGACAATGGTTCTCTTGCAAAACCCCCTAGAATTTCCAGAGATAACTTCAACTTATGGAAAAATAGGATGACACTCTTCTTAGAAGATGTAGACCCTACTATGCCTTACTATATTGAGAATGGTCCATTCATCCCTGTAAGATTTGATGCTGCAGTTCCAGGCACTGAGAATAGACCTGCTATTCCAGAAAGGCTGGTACCTAAAGAAATCCATCAATGGACCGATGAAGATAAGAAGAAAGTGGCTATAGATACAAAAGCCAGATCCATACTATCCATGGCTCTTCCTGACGAAGTCTACCATTCCGTCATGAATCTGAAAACATCAAAAGCCATGTGGGACACAATATGTATTCAGTATGAAGGAACGTCTGAAGTCCAGGACTCAAGAAAGATCAACCTGGTAAGACAATACGAAAGCTTCATTTCTGGTAAGAATGAAACTCTCTCTGAAGTTCACCAACGTTTTAATTGTTTAATTATAGATCTGAAAATTGTTGGTAAGGAATATTCTAACTTTGAAGTGCTGACAAAGTTTCTAGAATGTTTACCTGAAAGCTGGGACAATTATTCCATGTGTCTCAAGCTGTCAAAGGATCTAAGATCAATGACCCTTGCTACCTTATATGGCACGTTGCTGAATCATGAGCAATCAAGCCATCTTAAGAAGAATCTTGTAAAAGATTCCAAAAGCACCCCTGTTGCTTTAATCTCAGAGGAACCTTCTACTCAGCGACCCTCGGTCACTCTCACTGAGTTAGAGAGTAACTCTGAAAGTTCATCATATTCTGATTTTTCAGATGATGAATCCTTGGCTCTCCTAACCAAAAAGTTCAGGAGATTTGCCAAGAAGAAAATGTTTAGAAAGAACAAACCTCTTTCCATAGCTGACAAGCCTAAATCATCAGTTTTGTTGATAAGGCTACTGCTACTTGTTTTAACTGCGAAAAGAAAGGACATTTTGCTAACGAGTGCAGGTCTAAGAAAGTTTCTAGACCCTCAGCTTTTACAAAGAAATCCTTTGTTCCAAGGAATAAAGATGACAAATACTCAAAGCTGAAAGACAAATATGCGAAGCTGAAAAGCTTTAAGAAGAAAGGAAAAGGCCTGATGGCTGACTATGATTGGGCTGCTTCTGATGAAGAAGCATCATCATCTGATTCTGAAGATGATGAAGCAAATCAATGTCTCATGGCCAAGATTGAAGAAGAGGAAGAAAGTTCAGACATTCCCTCCACTTCAACCTCTGCTATTCAGGTATCACCTTCTTTCTTTACCAATATTGCAAATATTGATGAAGCTGATAGTCTCCGTAAGATCGATCTCTTGACTAGAAGTTTATACGAAGCCATGAACGGCAAAACTGTGATTGAAAACCAAAATCTTGATCTCGCTGAAAAACTTAAAAACTGCTACCTTCAAATAGAAAAGCTTTTCTAAAATTGAAGAAGATTTTAAAGATCAAGTATATTTAAATCAGCTAGTCAAAATCGAACGAGCAGAAGCTATCGCTGCATTAGAGGCTGAAAAAGCTACTGTTGAAGGATGGTGTAATTCTTCAACAAAGATCACTGAGATAATTAAGGCTCAGATTCCTCTGAGTGATAAACGTGGTCTGGGTTATAAATATGATACTCCAAAACCAACCACTGAACGTTCAATGCTTAAATTTGGAACGTTCGTATCCTCAGTCGCTGACACTTCATCATCTCAGTGCTCCTCGTCCATTACACCAATCCCTGAGGAAACTCCTACCTCCTCAAAAGGTAAGGAGAAAATGGTTTATTCAAAACCTACCTCTATCTCTAAAGACAAAGGTAAAGGAATTGTTATTTATCAAAATCCTCAGAAGGGTACCTTAGTACCAAAGCTGAATGCTTCTAAAGCCTCAGTGACCTACCCCTCTGGATCTAGAAAGCTGATCTCTGGATCTATTCATGGTTAAGTGGGTACCTAAGAAAAACTAATCTTCCTTTGTATTGCAGGTTAAGAAGGGTATCTGGTATCTCGATAGCGGATGCTCTAGACACATGACTGGTAAGAAAAGCCTGCTCGCTGAATACAAGGAAGAGAAAGGTCCCTCTGTGACTTTCGGTGGAAATGGAAAAGGACATACCCGAGGGTATGGTGTACCTTCAAATGGTACAACCTCCTTCAGAAGAGTCGCATATGTTGAAGGGCTGAAGCATAATCTTCTGAGCATCAGTCAGCTCTGCGACATGGATAACAAAGTGATTTTCACTAAGGAATCCTGCTTTGTCACTGACAAAAAGGAGAAGATAGCTCTCAGCGGTTATCGTTTGTAAAATGTTTATGTAATAAACATGGACTCAACAACCACTGAGAACTCCTGTTTCTTCTCAAAGGCATCTTCTGATGTTAACTGGCTATGGCACAAGAGGCTCTCGCATCTAAATTTCAAGACACTGAATACTCTTTCCTCCAAAGAGTTAGTCACTGGTCTACCTCAGCATTCATACGCCAAAGAGTCTTTATGTTCAGCGTGTGAAAAAGGGAAGCAGACCAAAGCAAGATTTAAGTCAAAGCAAGTTTCCTCAGTGTCATCTCCTCTACAACTACTCCATATGGATTTGTTTGGCCCTGTTAACAAACAATCCATCGCTGGAAAGAAATATATGCTGGTCATAGTTGATGAATTCTCTCGCTTCACTTGGGTAATGTTTCTCCGTTCTAAGAATGACACCCCTGAAGAACTCATCACCTTTGTTCGGAAGATGGAAACTCTGAACAATATGACTGTTCGCTCAATAAGGAGTGATCATGGAAATGAATTCAAAAACAGTTCTCTTGATTCCTTCCTTGAGAGTAAGGGTATTTCTCACAACTTTTCGTCAGTGAGAACACCGCAACAAAATGGAGTCGCTGAAAGAAGAAATAGAACAATTATTGAAGCTGCACGTTCAATGCTCAGCGATTCTCACCTGCCTACTCAGTTTTGGGCAGAAGCTGTCAACACTGCTTGTTTTACGCAAAACATGTCGCTGATAGTTAAAAGATTCAAAAAGACAGCCTATGAACTCTTTCATGGGAGAAAGCCTTCAATCAGCTTTCTTCACATCTTTGGATGTCAGTGTTTCATACTGAACAACAGAGATGCCCTTGGAAAGTTTGATCCTAAGGCTGATGATGGAATCTTTCTTGGATACTCCTCAGTTTCCAAAGCCTTCAGAGTCTTCAATCGAAGAAGACTGTAACGCCCCAAAATTTCAAGAAAATTTAAAAAATTTTAAACGCGCATATTTAATAATAAGTCTCCATTTATTAAACCCAAAATAATAATTCCAACCACGAGCGTTATTAAAACATAAGTCAACAGCGGAAATTAAATTGTTTATTCAATAACGGGAAAATGTTTAATAAGCAAATCCTTCGACCCATCCATCTTGCGCGTCAGTGTGTGCCAGTCATGCCTTCGTACCACTTGTACCTGCAGCCACTGTAAATTGGGAGGGGTAAGCACGAAGCTTAGTGAATTCAAACACAACAATTAACAATGGTTATCTCATATTACCCCTAAAGCAAAGAGGATCACACCACCACATACAAGTCTACGAACAAATCATAAACAAGTATAATAACCACCGCATAAAAAAAATCCCCGGGCGGATGTCGGGTCTACGGCCCCGCCGCACGTTTCCGCCTACTGCGGGAAACACCCGTTTTACGCCTACTGCGTATGACATCCTTTTTACGCCTACTGCGTAAACGCCCCTTTTACGCCTACTGCGTAAAACACCTCCGTCCCCGTCGGGACTCGGCCCCGCCGAATAATGTAGCACATAATGTTAACTAGGCTTCCCACTACCTAGCCCCCAACCATCCCGCATACAATTTTCACACACGTGCTACAGTAATAATAAACAACTATTAATTAATTGTAGTGAGAGAACTCACCTCGGGTGCGCGCCTAGCTAAAAATAGTAAGTAGCTCCACACAACGACGATCACTTTCCGGCACCTAAACGTACGATAAAATACGTCAATACGAGACCCGGACCCCACGACGCGACACACCCCAAACTGTCACTAAAACTAACTTTCGGTCACACCGAACAGGTCTGTTCGGGACCTGATTTGACCACTAAAACTCCAGAAAAACTCAGATTTATTACACGGTTGAAAAGTGCCCTGAAATACCTTTCCGAGGATATATTACACGCCTCCTAACGATTTTTCTATAATTAATTATGAATTTATTAAGTTCGCCTACCGGAACTGTCCGTTTTCGGACCAGTTCGCACTAACAGCTCCGAACAGCCCGGTTCTGGGCCGATTCAGCCTTTCGGCGAAACACGAAAAACGTGCCTAACTCAATTTAGGAAAAAAAATGGCCACTGACCTCAAGTTAAAACGACTTACGAGTAAAAAGTTACGGTCCACGCAAAACAGTGGCAGATTCCAGGAAATTCACATAAAATGACGAACCACAGAACTTGCGACCACTTTTTCTCCCAACTCGAGGCCGAACCAGTTTTCCGCCAAAACACAGAAAACGTACTCGGTCCCGAGCTCGAAGCGTGGGCGCTAGTTTCGGCTCAATCGGAGTTACGACGGAGAAGTTATTACCGTCACAAAACAGGGGCTGGACCATTTTACGCATAAAAGAAAGATTTTAGAAACAACGGTTTAAGTTATACGGCTTAACGGTTAAGTTACGGTTTAAGGGTTCGATAGGAACAGAGGTCAGGTCACGCCACGCGCCACCCACTGCCATCTCCGGAAGTGGCGGTCGCCGGTGGCGACCGGCGGCGGCCAGCGGCGGCCGGCGGTGGTCTTTCTTTTATTTTTTTGATTACGATAGCACGCGACAAAAACCCAATCATTCTCCCCTTCTCTCTCGACCAGCCTCCGCACACGCACCCACAACGGCAGCCACGGCCGTCCATCCACCACCGCCACAGCGGCGGCAAACGGCGGCGGCGACGGGAACAAAAGAAAAAAAACGAAACGAAACGAAACGAAACGGTGGGGGGAATTACCTTACGACGACGCCGCGTTGATGTGCCCGGTTCTCACTCTCACGAACTCCGGCGAACAGCAACTCCGGCAGCAGCAAGCTCCGGCAGCAGGTCCCTCTCTCTCTCTACGTCTCTCTCTCTCTCTCTCTCGTTCCTTCTCGGCTCTCCTCTATCTCTCTCGAACTCCCTCTCTCACTGCCGCACCTCTCCAACACTACGAAAGGGAAAATAGGGTTTCTTTGGCTTGGCTTGGAATGCAAGGAAGAAAACGAGAGGTATGGGGGGGAGGGGTTCGGCCTTTACTTGCATGGGCCGGACCTTGCCCAAATTTTCACATTAGCCCCCCAAACTATCCCTATTTTACTAACTTCACTAAAAGACATGGATTTTAACATTTTTGGTCTTTAACGACATCAAACCCCGAACCAAAACAATTAACGGTACACACTTTAAATTAATTAAAAAAATAAAAGAAACACGTACCGGGACACGGGCTTTACAACTCTCCCCCGCTTGGACTAGACTTCGTCCCCGAAGTCCACGTCTGCAAACAGCTCCGGGTAATTCTCCCGCATCTCGGCTTCTGGTTCCCACGTCCATTCCGAACCTTTCCGGTGCTGCCACTGGACCTTCACCAATCCAATGACTTTGTTCCTTAGAGTCTTCGTCTTCCTCTCGACGATGGCTACCGGCTTCTCTACATAGTTGAGTCGCTCGTCAATCTGAATATCTTCAAGGGGAACTACTGCAGACTCATCCATCACACACTTCCGCAACTGAGAGACATGGAACGTGTTGTGGATCAGGCTCAGTTCCTCCGGTAGCTCCAATCGGTAAGCTACTTTCCCCACACGCGCGATGACCTTGTATGGTCCGATATATCGGGGACCCAACTTTCCCCGCTTGCGAAAACGGATTACCCCCTTCCAGGGTGACACTTTCAAAAGAACGTAATCCCCGACTTGGAACTCCAAGTCCGATCGTCTCTTATCGGCGTAACTCTTTTGTCGGCTCTGAGCGGTGACTAACCGATCCCGCACCATCTGAATCATTTCCGTCGTCTTTAGCACAATATCGGTGCTCCCCAGCACTCTGTGACCAACCTCGCCCCAGCAAATGGGCGTCCGACACTTCCTGCCATACAACACTTCGTACGGCGCTCTACCGATGCTAGCGTGATAGCTGTTATTGTAGGAGAACTCAGCTAGTGGAAGATTCTGATCCCAACTACCACCAAAGTCAATCACACATGCTCGCAGCATGTCCTCAAGTGTCTGAATAGTACGCTCACTCTGTCCGTCCGTCTGAGGATGAAATGCTGTACTGAAATGCAACCGCGTACCCATCTCATTCTGAAACTTCTCCCAAAATCGGGAGGTGAAACGAGTATCCCGATCCGAGACAATTGAGACTGGCACCCCGTGCCGAGTTACAATTTCCCGAATGAAAACCTCCGCAAGCTTATCCGCCGAAAAGCTCTCTTTAATCGCCAAGAAGTGAGCGCTCTTCGTCAGGCGATCCACGATCACCCAGATAGTATCATTCCCTCGCTGAGTCTTGGGAAGCTTAGTGATGAAATCCATTGCGATTTGCTCCCACTTCCACACCGGAACCTCCAACGGCTGCAATTTCCCATGCGGTCGTTGGTGTTCCGCTTTGACCTTCCGACAGGTCAAACATACTTCCACACATTTGGCTACATCCCGCTTCATGCCGGGCCACCAATAGTCTTCACGCAGGTCTCTGTACATCTTGGTAGCTCCGGGATGAATCGAAAACTTGGACTTATGCGCCTCGTCCAATAGTGTCTGGCGATTCCCACCAGTGTATGGAACCCAAATTCTACCATAACGGGTTAACAGTCCCCGACTATCCCGTACTAACTTCGGAATTTCTCCCGAAACTCTCTCTCGTTTAGCATTTTCCTCCAACACGGCCACCTCTTGAGCGATACCGATCGACTCCAAGAGTGGTGCAACTACCGTTAATCGCTGACAAAAACCCTTCAAAGATCCCCCGACCGGATGTCGGCTAAGTGCATCCGCGACTACATTCGCCTTACCGGGGTGGTAAAGTATCTCGCAGTCGTAATCCTTGACCACATCAAGCCACCTCCGCTGACGCATATTAAGATTTTGCTGGTCCATCAGGTATTTAAGGCTCTTGTGATCGGTATAGATCGTGCACTTGACACCATAAAGATAGTGTCTCCATATTTTTAAAGCAAACACCACCGCTCCCAGCTCCAAATCATGAGTCGGGTAGTTCGCCTCATGAGGCTTCAACTGCCTCGACGCGTAAGCGATGACCTTGCCGCGTTGCATAAGCACGGCACCCAACCCTTGGTACGAAGCATCACAGTAAACCACCAAATCTTCCATGCCCTCAGGCAAGGTTAACACAGGAGCCTCACATAAACGCCTGCGTAGCTCCTCAAACGCCTTCTGTTGCTCTTCACCCCAACTGAAAGCTGCAGTTTTCTTCGTCAGTTTCGTCATAGGCAAGGCGATTTTGGAGAAATCTTGGATAAATCTCCGATAATACCCTGCTAAACCGAGAAAACTTCGCACCTCGGTAGGAGTTTTCGGCACCTCCCACCGCATAACTGCCGAAATCTTGGCCGGATCGACCATGATACCATTCTGATTCACGACATGTCCTAAGAATTGGACCTCTCGTAACCAGAATTCACACTTGGAGAACTTAGCATAAAGCTTCTCCCGTCTCAAAACTTCTAACACTTCCCGCAAATGCACCTCGTGCTCTTCCTTCGTCTTGGAATATACAAGAATGCCGTCGATGAACACGATCACCGAACGATCCAACATCGGGCTACACACCCTGTTCATGAGGTCCATGAACGCTGCTGGTGCATTGGTGAGCCCGAAAGGCATCACCACGAACTCGTAATGGCCGTAACGCGTGCGAAAGGCCGTCTTCTCCGTATCTTCGCTACGCACCCGCATCTGATGGTACCCGGATCTCAAGTCAATCTTAGAGAACCACGAGGCTCCCTGCAACTGATCAAACAAATCATCAATCCTTGGCAAAGGATAACGATTCTTCACCGTAAGCTTATTCAGCTCCCGGTAGTCAATGCACATCCGCTGAGATCCATCTTTCTTTTTCACGAACAAGATCGGAGCTCCCCACGGTGAACAACTCGGTTTGATGAACTCCTTCTCCAGAAGCTCCTGCAGCTGCTCATAAAGCTCCTTCATTTCCGGTGGAGCCAAGCGATAAGGTGCCTTGGCCACCGGAGCAGCACCTGGAATCAGGTCGATTCGAAACTCCACCTGTCGCGCGGGAGGTATCCCTGGCAACTCATCGGGGAATACATCGGCGAATTCCCTCACGACTGGCACATCCTCGGCACTAATCTTCGTCTCATCGACACGCGTATCCACCACATACGCCAAGAACCCCTGCCCACTATGCTGAAGGTATCTCCGAGCCCTCGCCGCAGAACAAATAGCCGTAACCCGACTAGGCGAGTCTCCCTGAATCAACAGTTCTCCCCCGCTTGGGGTTCGAACCCGTACTTGTTTGCGACGGCAAACAATCTCTGCATCGAACACGTCCATCCAATCCATGCCCACTATCACGCAAAGCTCTCGCATCGCTATAGGGATCAAATCGATAGGAAACCTCACACCCGAGATTTCCAACGTGCATCCCCGATACACGTCTGTAACCGTCAAGGTCCTATCATCGGCGACCTCGACCAATAAAGGACATCCTAGACGTCCCACCACTCGACCCAACCTCTCGCTAAAAGTGCGAGACACGAATGAATGAGTAGCCCCGCTATCAAACATTACAACCGCAGGTACAGAATTGACTAGAAACGTACCTAATATATAAAGAATAACAATACATAAACACAGGGCATGAAAAGGAAAGACAAAAGAAAAGAGTGATGAAACATACCTGTCACCACCTTAGGCGTCGCCTGCGCCTCCTCCACCTTCAGCTGGTTGACTCTCCCTCGGGCCGCCTCCGTCCCGGGCTGACCCGTACGGCCGTCGGTGATGCGCAGCGGGGCATTCGCAGGAGCCCTCTGTGCACCACCCCCATCAGTTGCCCTAGCATTCGGGCAGTTGGCCTTCACATGGCCAGCCTGTTTACAGCCAAAACATAACATCAGTGGCGACCTGCAATCTCTACTGAGATGGCCAGGCTGCCCACACTTGTAACATGCATCAGATCTTCTACCACTCACATCCCGGGCCTTAGAACCGCTACTCTTCGTGTGCCCACGAGAATCAACAAACTTCGATTTCTTTGGCACTGCAGAGATAGGCGTCACTGCCTGTGCCGCCTTCCTCTTCTTCGCTTGGGTCTCCAACTCTAACTCTCTTCTCCGCGCTGCATCCATCATAGCCGACAGCGAAGGATGTTGCACTGCGCTCACAATTTCCCGGATCTCGGTCCGAAGCATGTCCTTGTACCTCGCCATCTTCATTTCTTCTGAGGCCGCATATTGGGGACAGAATAGCGCCATTTCGGTAAACTTCTTGTTCATCTCCTTTATGGTCTCCGTGGTCTGGTTCAGCTCCAAGAACTCCTTCGCTATTCTTTCCATCTCTATCGGCGGCACGTACTCAGCACGGAAACGAGCAACGAACTCGTCCCAAGTAAGAGTGGTACGCTCGGCCAGAGTCAATGCTGTGGCGCACCAGTCTTTCGCTCCCTCGCGAAGTAGATTCACTGCAAATCGAACCTTCAAGTTATCCGGACAGCCGCTTGTCAGAAAAGCGCACTCCATGTCGGATATCCAGCGCATGCTAACGATAGGGTTAGAGTCACCCTTGAATTCTGGTGGAGAGCAGGCAGAAAGATCCCGATACTGGAAGTCTCGGGCACGGGGCTGTCCCCCAACAGGCGGCGGCATCGCTGCAAACCGCTCCTCCACTAGAGTCACCAGTTGATCCTGAATCGCGGTGATAATCTCGGGAATTGCATCCCCAACAGCTCGTGCAACCTCAATTGCAATCATCTCTCGGATCCGTTCCTCAGTGATCCCGGCTTCAGCCCTCGGCTCAGCCTCACCGCGCCTCCTAGTGTTGACCATTCTATAAGAAGGAGAAATTCAAAGAGTTATTATCAGCTAATAACTCACACTATCAACACATACGCTCAACTCCTTGAATTCCTCGTGACTTCCCCGACCCGAGTACTGATCCTGTGCTTCCGGTAATAGGAGCTCTACTACTACCTTCCACACCTATCATTACCCGTTTCGTGTCCCACCCCGAGGGTCCAAGTAGTTCTCGCCGCAACTCAACACATATGCCCGCACCGGCATATGCACTCACCCTTCCTAGCTCCCTAGGAATTATATTCCACCCACTACCCTCGCTACTATAAAAACCCTGTTAATCATAATGAGTGGCCGCGCAAATACCCAATCATATGCAGTGCAAGACAAATAGACATTCGAATACTAGATTCTATCCTAGAACGGTTGGACTCAAACAAGAGCTGCGCAATAGAACTAAATCGAATATTCTAAGGCTATTAGCCTCTTACCGCATACGATTTAAAGGGCACCTACTTAGAAACCTACTATAATTAGCAAGAAAATCATAATAGCAAGTAATCCAACGTATCGCATAGTGTCAACCTCAGGCAATCTAGCATGCATACCCTATGATCTAGAAAGCGATAAAATGAGAAAACACTAAGCATTGTACCTTTCCCTTGGCTCCGGCTGACTGTACACACTGCGCCCTCGATCACCGTTCCTCGAACGGGTTTTTTTTTTTTTACTTTTCCTTTTATTTCTAAAAAGATTTAATAAAGTATATGGAAATTTCCCAGCCGCAACTTGAGACCCAACACACCGAGGTGCGTTTGATTCACTCAAGCTGTGCTCTGATACCAAGTTGTAACGCCCCAAAATTTCAAGAAAATTTAAAAATTTTTAAACGCGCATATTTAATAATAAGTCTCCATTTATTAAACCCAAAATAATAATTCCAACCACGAGCGTTATTAAAACATAAGTCAACAGCGGAAATTAAATTGTTTATTCAATAACGGGAAAATGTTTAATAAGCAAATCCTTCGACCCATCCATCTTGCGCGTCAGTGTGTGCCAGTCATGCCTTCGTACCACTTGTACCTGCAGCCACTGTAAATTGGGAGGGGTAAGCACGAAGCTTAGTGAATTCAAACACAACAATTAACAATGGTTATCTCATATTACCCCTAAAGCAAAGAGGATCACACCACCACATACAAGTCTACGAACAAATCATAAACAAGTATAATAACCACCGCATAAAAAAAATCCCCGGGCGGATGTCGGGTCTACGGCCCCGCCGCACGTTTCCGCCTACTGCGGGAAACACCCGTTTTACGCCTACTGCGTATGACATCCTTTTTACGCCTACTGCGTAAACGCCCCTTTTACGCCTACTGCGTAAAACACCTCCGTCCCCGTCGGGACTCGGCCCCGCCGAATAATGTAGCACATAATGTTAACTAGGCTTCCCACTACCTAGCCCCCAACCATCCCGCATACAATTTTCACACACGTGCTACAGTAATAATAAACAACTATTAATTAATTGTAGTGAGAGAACTCACCTCGGGTGCGCGCCTAGCTAAAAATAGTAAGTAGCTCCACACAACGACGATCACTTTCCGGCACCTAAACGTACGATAAAATACGTCAATACGAGACCCGGACCCCACGACGCGACACACCCCAAACTGTCACTAAAACTAACTTTCGGTCACACCGAACAGGTCTGTTCGGGACCTGATTTGACCACTAAAACTCCAGAAAAACTCAGATTTATTACACGGTTGAAAAGTGCCCTGAAATACCTTTCCGAGGATATATTACACGCCTCCTAACGATTTTTCTATAATTAATTATGAATTTATTAAGTTCGCCTACCGGAACTGTCCGTTTTCGGACCAGTTCGCACTAACAGCTCCGAACAGCCCGGTTCTGGGCCGATTCAGCCTTTCGGCGAAACACGAAAAACGTGCCTAACTCAATTTAGGAAAAAAAATGGCCACTGACCTCAAGTTAAAACGACTTACGAGTAAAAAGTTACGGTCCACGCAAAACAGTGGCAGATTCCAGGAAATTCACATAAAATGACGAACCACAGAACTTGCGACCACTTTTTCTCCCAACTCGAGGCCGAACCAGTTTTCCGCCAAAACACAGAAAACGTACTCGGTCCCGAGCTCGAAGCGTGGGCGCCAGTTTCGGCTCAATCGGAGTTACGACGGAGAAGTTATTACCGTCACAAAACAGGGGCTGGACCATTTTACGCATAAAAGAAAGATTTTAGAAACAACGGTTTAAGTTATACGGCTTAACGGTTAAGTTACGGTTTAAGGGTTCGATAGGAACAGAGGTCAGGTCACGCCACGCGCCACCCACTGCCATCTCCGGCAGTGGCGGTCGCCGGTGGCGACCGGCGGCGGCCAGCGGCGGCCGGCGGTGGTCTTTCTTTTATTTTTTTGATTACGATAGCACGCGACAAAAACCCAATCATTCTCCCCTTCTCTCTCGACCAGCCTCCGCACACGCACCCACAACGGCAGCCACGGCCGTCCATCCACCACCGCCACAGCGGCGGCGAACGGCGGCGGCGACGGGAACAAAAGAAAAAAAACGAAACGAAACGAAACGAAACGGTGGGGGGAATTACCTTACGACGACGCCGCGTTGATGTGCCCGGTTCTCACTCTCACGAACTCCGGCGAACAGCAACTCCGGCAGCAGCAAGCTCCGGCAGCAGGTCCCTCTCTCTCTCTACGTCTCTCTCTCTCTCTCTCGTTCCTTCTCGGCTCTCCTCTATCTCTCTCGAACTCCCTCTCTCACTGCCGCACCTCTCCAACACTACGAAAGGGAAAATAGGGTTTCTTTGGCTTGGCTTGGAATGCAAGGAAGAAAACGAGAGGTATGGGGGGGAGGGGTTCGGCCTTTACTTGCATGGGCCGGACCTTGCCCAAATTTTCACATTAGCCCCCCAAACTATCCCTATTTTACTAACTTCACTAAAAGACATGGATTTTAACATTTTTGGTCTTTAACGACATCAAACCCCGAACCAAAACAATTAACGGTACACACTTTAAATTAATTAAAAAAATAAAAGAAACACGTACCGGGACACGGGCTTTACAAAGACAAACTGTAGAAGAAACTATTCACGTCACGTTTGACGAATCCCGTTCAGCGAACTCTAAACCGAACGCTGATACAGAAGAACTGAATCAATGGATGTTTTCTCATCTTGGTGATTCAGAAGAAATTCCCACTCCTCATGCTCATCCAGTAGAAGATGATAGTCCCACTATCATTCCAAACATGCAGAGTAGTGAAGCTGAAACATCATGGGTCTCAGCTGTTCCTATAAACACTATACCTGCAGTTGATCCAAATATCTCAGACATTCCATCTATTTCTCAGCAATCAGTGAATGAAGTGACAAATGCAAACATTCCTCTCTTAGCTGATAATCCAGAAGTAGCTGAAGCCTCATCTTCAGTTTCTCCAGTTCAGACTGAGTCAGCGACGTATGCTCCGGCTCAGCAATGGACTGTAAATCACCCAATCGATCAAATTCTTGGTGATCCAAATGCTGGTATTCAGACTCGTAGAAGTGCAGGTAATATTTGTTTATTTGTTAACTTTATTTCTCTAACTGAACCAAAGAAAATAGATGATGCCCTCAGAGATCCAAACTGGGTCAGCGCTATGCAAGAAGAGCTGACTGAATTCAAAAGAAACAAAGTTTGGAAACTCGTTCGTAGACCAACTGACAAAACGGTGATAGGCACTAAATGGGTCTATCGAAACAAGTTGGACGAACATGGTACTGTAACTCGCAACAAAGCTCGTCTTGTTGCTCAGGGATACAGACAAGAGGAAGGCATAGATTATGACGAAACATTTGCTCCAGTAGCAAGACTTGAATCTATTCGTCTTTTCTTAGCATATGTTGTACACAAAAACTTCACTGTACATCAGATGGATGTTAAGTCAGCGTTTCTGAATGGAAAGCTGAATGAAGAAGTTTATGTGGAACAACCTCCAGGATTCTCAGATCCTAAGCGTCCAGGTTATGTTTATAAACTGGACAAGGCACTTTATGGCTTAAAGCAAGCTCCACGTGCATGGTATGACACTCTTTCCACTTATCTCCATATTGAAAAATTTGAGCGAGGTAAGATTGACAAAACTCTATTTTTTAGAAAAGTGAAAGGTCATATCATTATAGTTCAAATATATGTTGATGACATTATATTTGGTTCTACTAACCTTGAGCTTTGTACTCGTTTCGCTGATAGAATGAAAGATGAGTATAAAATGAGCATGATGGGTGAACTAACATATTTCCTTGGTCTTCAGATTAAGCAAACTGAAAAAGGAACTTTCATTAATCAGGGAAAATATGTTAAAGATATGCTGAAGAAATTCGACTTAACTGAAAGTTCAGCTATGAAAACCCCTATGGCACCACCGCTGACACTTGATAAGGACACAAAGGGTGTTCCTGTCAATGTTACGTTGTACCGTGGGATGATCGGCTCACTATTGTACCTTACAGCTAGCCGACCCGATATTATGTTTGCAACATGTCTGTGTGCACGATATCAAGCTGAACCCAAGATATCTCATATGAAAGCTGTAAAGCGAATCTTTCGATATCTTAAGGGTACAGCGAATCTAGGCCTTTGGTATCCCAAAGACTCAGGATTCGATCTAACCGCCTATTCAGACAGTGATTTTGCAGGTTGCAAAATGGATAGGAAAAGCACCACATGAGGATGTCAGCTCCTGGGTGGAAAGCTGGTAAGTTGGACAAGTAAAAAGCAAAATTCAGTGTCCACTTCCACAGCTGAAGCTGAGTATGTAGCCGCTGGAAGCTGTTGTTCTCAAGTCTTGTGGATGAGAAATCAGCTACTAGACTATGATCTTCAGCTCTCCAAAATTCCAATCTATTGCGACAGCACTAGTGCCATCGCTATAGCAAACAATCAGTGCTACACTCAAAGACAAAACACATAGAAATCAGATATCATTTTATCAGAGATCATGTGATGAATGGTGATATAGAACATCATTTTATTCCAACTGATTATCAGTTAGCTGATCTATTTACCAAACCTCTTGATGAGACAAGATTCAACTTTCTCATCAGCGAGCTTGGAATGCTGAACTTTGAAGGATAAAACCTTCAGCGGTTCACATTGATCAGCGATAGGATAAAATCAACTTGTATAACCCATTCTATCATTCTCTCTCTGAATAAACTTGATTCGTTGATATCAAGGTATGTTTTCTCTCTCTGACATATCGCATGTAAATGCAAGATTTCAAAATAAATTGCATCGCTGAATATCTCTTCCAAGGTGAGACTTTCAACATTACGAAATCTCCAACTTGGAATTCCAACGGCTTTCGGCATCGGTCAGCGTAGCTTTTCTGTCTGTCTTGAGCCACTTTCAACCGTTCCCGAATCTGAGTAATCTTATCCGCGGTTAACTAAACTATATCTGGTCCTGCTAACTGTTTCTCTCCCACTTCATTCCAACACAGAGGCGTTCGGAATTTTCTACCATACAGAACTTCAAACGGTGCCGCTTGTATGCTGGAATGATAACTGTTGTTGTAGGCAAATTCGATCAACGGCAAATGCTTATCCCATGATCCCCCAAAATCAACAATGCAGGCCCGTAGCATATCTTCTAAAGTCTGGATTGTTCGTTCACTCTGACCATCGGTTTGAGGATGATATGTTGTACTTAGTTTTATTTGCGTTCCCATTTCCTTTTGAAAACTCCTCCAGAATCTTGAAGTAAAATGACTATCCCGATCAGAAATAATCGAGATTGGAACTCCATGTCGAGTTACTATTTCTTCTATGTACAACTTGGCTAACTTTTCCAACGAATAAATTTCTTTTATTGGCAGGAAGTGAGCAGACTTCGTCAATCTGTCAACGATCACCCAAACGGCATCAAATCCTTTCGGAGTCCTTGGTAACTTCGTGATGAAATCCGTAGTAATCTGATCCCATTTCCACATAGGTATTTCTAACCGTTGCAACTGACCAAACGGCTTTTGATGTTTAATCTTTACCTTCTTACAAGTAGTACAACCTTCCACATGTTGAGCAATGCTTCTTGTTGATCCAAACCCTCAGTGATTTGATAATGACCCTCTCTTATATACTTAGTGAAAATTGTAAGTAAACAATATGTATCAGAGTTTCACTATCGCTGATAAGTACTAAGATCTTACAGTACCGCTGATAGGAACTCTCGCTCTTTAAATTAAACATTCAGCGAAACTGTTCACCATTAATGCTCTGAGTCTGTTCAGTCATTATGATGATCGCTGATAAGTTAGTTGTTTACTTATGATCCCTGAAGACAAGTTTCACGTCAACAAAGGTTCTACGCTGAAGTCGAAGATCAAGCTCAAGAACCAGCGACAAGTCTCCTAATGAACTGATGCGGATCAGCGAAGACTCAGATTTGTCCACTCAACGTGAAGTATAAAGTACAAGACTTCAGCTATCGCTGATATGAAATGATAGATCGCTGAATCAACGAAAGCTGATCATGAAGTCCTCCGTACAAAGTACTTTTGTCTTAACCACCCTTGCACGACTCCGTACGAAATGTCAGAAAAGAACCTCCGAAAATCTGAAATCGTACAACAACTCTGATACTACACTATTCATTCATACGGCTACTAAGGTTGTCAACCAAGGTCAATGACATGCAACCAACCAGCTAATGACACGTGTAAAGTATATACTGACTTGCATTAAATGCATGCAGTATATAAAGAGATGAACTCACTTCTTTTGAAGTAACTTGCTAACTCTGGACAAGTTCAAATCTCTTATCTCAGATAGGTTATTATTAGTAATTTCCTTATCTCTCTTAGTGCAAGAAACCTTAGTGTTCCAACTTGTTTAGATTTAGGTTTATCCTTAATCTTGTTTCCGCAACAAGCTGTAAATTGTTAATGATTTATCAATAAACAATTTAGAAAAGTAAAATTTGTGTGTTTGTATTCAACCCCCCCCCCCCCCTTCTACAAACTTGTATAGGCCTTCGGGACCAACAAGTGGTATCAGCGCAGATTTGTTTAATCTCATAAACAAGATCTAATCTAAGATATTTCTCTTCCTTGCTATTATCTGAAAATGGCCACCCACACAAACACAAATTATATAGACAATGGTTCTCTTGCAAAACCCCCTAGATTTTCCAGAGATAACTTCAACTTATGGAAAAATAGGATGACACTCTTCTTAGAAGGTGTAGACCCTACTATGCCTTACTATATTGAGAATGGTCCATTCATCCCTGTAAGATTTGATGCTGCAGTTCCAGGCACTGAGAATAGACCTGCTATTCCAGAAAGGCTGGTACCTAAAGAAATCCATCAATGGACCGATGAAGATAAGAAGAAAGTGGCTATAGATACAAAAGCCAGATCCATACTATCCATGGCTCTTCCTGACGAAGTCTACCATTCCGTCATGAATATGAAAACATCAAAAGCCATGTGGGACACAATATGTATCCAGTATGAAGGAACGTCTGAAGTCCAGGACTCAAGAAAGATCAACCTGGTAAGACAATACGAAAGCTTCATTTCTGGTAAGAATGAAACTCTCTCTGAAGTTCACCAACGTTTTAATTGTTTAATTATAGATCTGAAAACTGTTGGTAAGGAATATTCTAACTTTGAAGTGCTGACAAAGTTTCTAGAATGTTTACCTGAAAGCTGGGACAATTATTCCATGTGTCTCAAGCTGTCAAAGGATCTAAGATCAATGACCCTTGCTACCTTATATGGCACGTTGCTGAATCATGAGCAATCAATCCATCTTAAGAAGAATCTTGTAAAAGATTCCAAAAGCACCCCTGTTGCTTTAATCTCAGAGGAACCTTCTACTCAGCGACCCTCGGTCACTCTCACTGAGTTAGAGAGTAACTCTGAAAGTTCATCATATTCTGATTTTTCAGATGATGAATCCTTGGCTCTCCTAACCAAAAAGTTCAGGAGATTTGCCAAGAAGAAAATGTTTAGAAAGAACAAACCTCTTTCCATAGCTGACAAGCCTAAATCATCAGTTTTTGTTGATAAGGCTACTGCTACTTGTTTTAACTGCGAAAAGAAAGGACATTTTGCTAACGAGTGCAGGTCTAAGAAAGTTTCTAGACCCTCAGCTTTTACAAAGAAATCCTTTGTTCCAAGGAATAAAGATGACAAATACTCAAAGCTGAAAGACAAATATGCGAAGCTGAAAAGCTTTAAGAAGAAAGGAAAAGGCCTGATGGCTGACTATGATTGGGCTGCTTCTGATGAAGAAGCATCATCATCTGATTCTGAAGATGATGAAGCAAATCAATGTAGCATGGCCAAGATTGAAGAAGAGGAAGAAAGTTCAGACATTCCCTCCACTTCAACCTCTGCTATTCAGGTATCACCTTCTTTCTTTACCAATATTGCAAATATTGATGAAGCTGATAGTCTCCGTAAGATCGATCTCTTGACTAGAAGTTTATACGAAGCCATGAACGGCAAAACTGTGATTGAAAACCAAAATCTTGATCTCGCTGAAAAACTTAAAAACTGCTACCTTCAAATAGAAAAGCTTTTCTAAAATTGAAGAAGATTTTAAAGATCAAGTATATTTAAATCAGCTAGTCAAAATCGAACGAGCAGAAGCTATCGCTGCATTAGAGGCTGAAAAAGCTACTGTTGAAGGATGGTGTAATTCTTCAACAAAGATCACTGAGATAATTAAGGCTCAGATTCCTCTGAGTGATAAATGTGGTCTGGGTTATAAATATGATACTCCAAAACCAACCACTGAACGTTCAATGCTTAAATTTGGAACGTTCGTATCCTCAGTCGCTGACACTTCATCATCTCAGTGCTCCTCGTCCATTACACCAATCCCTGAGGAAACTCCTACCTCCTCAAAAGGTAAGGAGAAAATGGTTTATTCAAAACCTACCTCTGTCTCTAAAGACAAAGGTAAAGGAATTGTTATTTATCAAAATCCTCAGAAGGGTACCTTAGTACCAAAGCTGAATGCTTCTAAAGCCTCAGTGACCTACCCCTCTGGATCTAGAAAGCTGATCTCTGGATCTATTCATGGTTAAGTGGGTACCTAAGAAAAACTAATCTTCCTTTGTATTGCAGGTTAAGAAGGGTATCTGGTATCTCGATAGCGGATGCTCTAGACACATGACTGGTAAGAAAAGCCTGCTCGCTGAATACAAGGAAGAGAAAGGTCCCTCAGTGACTTTCGGTGGAAATGGAAAAGGACATACCCGAGGGTATGGTGTTCTTTCAAATGGTACAACCTCCTTCAGAAGAGTCGCATATGTTGAAGGGCTGAAGCATAATCTTCTGAGCATCAGTCAGCTCTGCGACATGGATAACAAAGTGATTTTCACTAAGGAATCCTGCTTTGTCACTGACAAAAAGGAGAAGATAGCTCTCAGCGGTTATCGTTTGTAAAATGTTTATGTAATAAACATGGACTCAACAACCACTGAGAACTCCTGTTTCTTCTCAAAGGCATCTTCTGATGTTAACTGGCTATGGCACAAGAGGCTCTCGCATCTAAATTTCAAGACACTGAATACTCTTTCCTCCAAAGAGTTAGTCACTGGTCTACCTCAGCATTCATACGCCAAAGAGTCTTTATGTTCAGCGTGTGAAAAAGGGAAGCAGACCAAAGCAAGCTTTAAGTCAAAGCAAGTTTCCTCAGTGTCATCTCCTCTACAACTACTCCATATGGATTTGTTTGGCCCTGTTAACAAACAATCCATCGCTGGAAAGAAATATACGATGGTCATAGTTGATGAATTCTCTCGCTTCACTTGGGTAATGTTTCTCCGTTCTAAGAATGACACCCCTGAAGAACTCATCACCTTTGTTCGGAAGATGGAAACTCTGAACAATATGACTGTTCGCTCAATAAGGAGTGATCATGGAAATGAATTCAAAAACAGTTCTCTTGATTCCTTCCTTGAGAGTAAGGGTATTTCTCACAACTTTTCGTCAGTGAGAACACCGCAACAAAATGGAGTCGCTGAAAGAAGAAATAGAACAATTATTGAAGTTGCACGTTCAATGCTCAGCGATTCTCACCTGCCTACTCAGTTTTGGGCAGAAGCTGTCAACACTGCTTGTTTTACGCAAAACATGTCGCTGATAGTTAAAAGATTCAAAAAGACAGCCTATGAACTCTTTCATGGGAGAAAGCCTTCAATCAGCTTTCTTCACATCTTTGGATGTCAGTGTTTCATACTGAACAACAGAGATGCCCTTGGAAAGTTTGATCCTAAGGCTTATGATGGAATCTTTCTTGGATACTCCTCAGTTTCCAAAGCCTTCAGAGTCTTCAATCGAAGAAGACAAACTGTAGAAGAAACTATTCACGTCACGTTTGACGAATCCCGTTCAGCGAACTCTAAACCGAACGCTGATACAGAAGAACTGAATCAATGGATGTTTTCTCATCTTGGTGATTCAGAAGAAATTCCCACTCCTCATGCTCATCCAGTAGAAGATGATAGTCCCACTATCATTCCAAACATGCAGA
The DNA here is from genome assembly GCA_033807775.1 of Saussurea involucrata. Lineage (NCBI taxonomy): Eukaryota > Viridiplantae > Streptophyta > Magnoliopsida > Asterales > Asteraceae > Saussurea > Saussurea involucrata. Next base: position 83,326,119 of record CM066315.1, on the reverse strand, counting down.
GTAGTGAAGCTGAAACATCATGGGTCTCAGCTGTTCCTATAAACACTATACCTGCAGTTGATCCAAATATCTCAGACATTCCATCTATTTCTCAGCAATCAGTGAATGAAGTGACAAATGCAAACATTCCTCTCTTAGCTGATAATCCAGAAGTAGCTGAAGCCTCATCTTCAGTTTCTCCAGTTCAGACTGAGTCAGCGACGTATGCTCCGGCTCAGCGATGGACTGTAAATCACCCAATCGATCAAATTCTTGGTGATCCAAACGCTGGTATTCAGACTCGTAGAAGTGCAGGTAATATTTGTTTATTTGTTAACTTTATTTCTCTAACTGAACCAAAGAAAATAGATGATGCCCTCAGAGATCCAAACTGGGTCAGCGCTATGCAAGAAGAGCTGACTGAATTCGAAAGAAACAAAGTTTGGAAACTCGTTCGTAGACCAACTGACAAAACGGTGATAGGCACTAAATGGGTCTATCGAAACAAGTTGGACGAACATGGTACTGTAACTCGCAACAAAGCTCGTCTTGTTGCTCAGGGATACAGACAAGAGGAAGGCATAGATTATGACGAAACATTTGCTCCAGTAGCAAGACTTGAATCTATTCGTCTTTTCTTAGCATATGTTGTACACAAAAACTTCACTGTACATTAGATGGATGTTAAGTCAGCGTTTCTGAATGGAAAGCTGAATGAAGAAGTTTATGTGGAACAACCTCCAGGATTCTCAGATCCTAAGCGTCCAGGTTATGTTTATAAACTGGACAAGGCACTTTATGGCTTAAAGCAAGCTCCACGTGCATGGTATGACACTCTTTCCACTTATCTCCATATTGAAAATTTTGAGCGAGGTAAGATTGACAAAACTCTATTTTTTAGAAAAGTGAAAGGTCATATCATTCTAGTTCAAATATATGTTGATGACATTATATTTGGTTCTACTAACCTTGAGCTTTGTACTCGTTTCGCTGATAGAATGAAAGATGAGTATAAAATGAGCATGATGGGTGAACTAACATATTTCCTTGGTCTTTAGATTAAGAAAACTGAAAAAGGAACTTTCATTAATCAGGGAAAATATGTTAAAGATATGCTGAAGAAATTCGACTTAACTGAAAGTTCAGCTATGAAAACCCCTATGGCACCACCGCTGACACTTGATAAGGACACAAAGGGTGTTCCTGTCAATGTTACGTTGTACCGTGGGATGATCGGCTCACTATTGTACCTTACAGCTAGCCGACCCGATATTATGTTTGCAACATGTCTGTGTGCACGATATCAAGCTGAACCCAAGATATCTCATATGAAAGCTGTAAAGCGAATCTTTCGATATCTTAAGGGTACAGCGAATCTAGGCCTTTGGTATCCCAAAGACTCAGGATTCGATCTAACCGCCTATTCAGACAGTGATTTTGCAGGTTGCAAAATGGATAGGAAAAGCACCACAGGAGGATGTCAGCTCCTGGGTGGAAAGCTGGTAAGTTGGACAAGTAAAAAGCAAAATTCAGTGTCCACTTCCACAGCTGAAGCTGAGTATGTAGCCGCTGGAAGCTGTTGTTCTCAAGTCTTGTGGATGAGAAATCAGCTACTAGACTATGATCTTCAGCTCTCCAAAATTCCAATCTATTGCGACAGCACTAGTGCCATCGCTATAGCAAACAATCAGTGCTACACTCAAAGACAAAACACATAGAAATCAGATATCATTTTATCAGAGATCATGTGATGAATGGTGATATAGAACATCATTTTATTCCAACTGATTATCAGTTAGCTGATCTATTTACCAAACCTCTTGATGAGACAAGATTCAACTTTCTCATCAGCGAGCTTGGAATGCTGAACTTTGAAGGATAAAACCTTCAGCGGTTCACATTGATCAGCGATAGGATAAAATCAACTTGTATAACCCATTCTATCATTCTCTCTCTGAATAAACTTGATTCGTTGATATCAAGGTATGTTTTCTCTCTCTGACATATCGCATGTAAATGCAAGATTTCAAAATAAATTGCATCGCTGAATATCTCTTCCTTAACAGCGACTTTTTGAAATTTCTTAAAACCTTCACTGAGATTTCTATTCAGTGCTTCATGTTTTCAAAGAGTCCCTGAGTTTTTCAAAAACTCAGAGACAACCAAGAATATGAAAGGACAGTTGTGACGTCATTGCAACGGATAACACCAGGCACGATTTCTTTCTGACACACGTTTGCACGTTTCATTCAAACTTCCAATCAAATGCAAACATGTGTCCGTGTCATGATGAAAATTTTTTCCCGCTCAAAGATTTTCTCTCTCTAAACTCTCTATATAAACAACTCTTGGTTTATATTTTATCTTTTACGCGATCAAATCTTCCTCCGCAAGAAAAGAATTACTGTTGCATTTGTGCTCTCAAATCTTCAAAGAACTGGTCATCATCTTCTTCATCAAACATCAAGGTTAATATGTTCTTATTTATCACCAAATGCTTAACTTGTTTCTGATCTTATCATTGTTTTAATCAAGATCAAACAAAAGAAGAACTCTTTAAAAATAAAATCATTTCTTTCATGGTTTTATGAACACAACCATTTCATGGTTGTTCTTCAAGTTTTAAATCTAAATCTTAAACTTGTTCTTCATTCGTTTCCAGAATCTAATTTCTTCATAGAAAACTGGATAACAAGATTCAATGGGTTTTACATTTCTGTCAAAAATCAAGAAAAACCCTAATCTTCATTAAGACATTTATGTCTGAATGAAATGGACAAAATTCGAACCATCTTAATGGAAATTTCTTTCCACATTAAGACAATTCTTATTTGTTAACATCTTTGGTTGAACTGATAATACAGAGAAATGGCAACTTCAAAGATCAATGTTACCGCTGAGAACATCTCCGCTGACTCTGAGAAAGTGGAAATCATCAAAGCCCCTCAGGTTAAGTTCAAGCTGGATCAACTAGATTGGACCAAGGTCAACAACCTCTCTGCGCTTCTCGAGTTTCCTCCTCGAAAGCAAGTCACACATCTGGATGATGCTGTGAACTTCCTGAAAAACTGCTGCATTTCAACAGCCCTGACCATCACACCTCCTGCAAGTCAGCTACTTCTATCCCAGTTTTGGTACTCTGCCAGACACTCTCAGCTACCATCCGCCAAAGATCCCACCAAAACCATCGATTGCATACTCAGCGATACCGAGTATGGCACAATTAAGATAACCCCCGCAATCATTCGAAAAGCTCTGAACTTTCCCAATGCTACTAAAGAAAAACCGTTTGTTCCATTCCCTGATCATAAGAAGCATGCTGACAGAGAAGAAATCATTTCTTTCCTCGACGCAATGGGTTACATATGGGAAACTGGAAGGGACAAGAAGCCCGAGAAGAAGCTGACGCTGATAAAGAAGTCCAAAATGCCCAGCGAGATGAATTTCATCTTCGCCCACCTGATCAGATGCATGACAGCGAAGACCGGCTCCTCTGGTCAAGCCGCTCAACCTCAGCAGGCTATGGGATACGCACTGCTGAAAGGTCTACATATTGACTGGGCATCTATCATTTATGATGACCTAGTACAAAGAGTAGATTCTGCTGCTGACAAACCTGCATGGGTTCCCTATCCCCGATTCATCAGCGCCATCTTCCAATATGGCCTGAAGGACAGCTATCCTCAAGAGGGTGACCTGAAACTTTCTCAGGTTGGCCCTAAGGTGCTCGATTTCAAACCTGTCGACAATGAGGTACGTCTCTCTACCCTTCTGTCTCTTCTTAACCCTAATTCTTCGACTTATGTGGCTCCTTCAGCGACAATACCCATCGCTGATTCCCCGGCCACACAATCCTCTCCTTCTAAGAAAAGGAAACACTCTTCAACCCAACTTGATTCCAAAAGGATCAAGAAAACCAAGGAGCAACCCCAGCAATCCCATGCTGAAGACTCCTCAGCTCATTCTGAAGAGCTGAAGGAAAGTTCCGTGGTACGCTCTGCCACACCCGTGCAAGCCATCCCTCCAATCCAGACTTCAGCGTCTCCAAACGCTGAGGTTAGAAACTTGGAACCTAACCAACCTCCCTCAGTCTCTCAAAAGACTGATGAAGTGATTCTCAGCGATTCCAACGCTGAACTCAGTACCCGAACCCCATTCTTACCCTTCTCTTCTCCCTCCACTCACTTGGACACTCCTCCAAAGAACACTGGAGATGCCATCATTCCAGAAGCCACCGCTGACGCTTCTCAAACAATGATGAAGACAGGACCTGCAGAGATCACCATACCTCACCGTACTTTTGAGGAAGACATGGAACATTATTCAGGAACCCGCATCTTTGACGAGTTCATCAATCCTCCTGCAGGTACAAATCAACCCATATACACTGTAACTAAACCTGAAACTTCTGAGTTTTCTTTTGTTCACAAGTACTTATGTGTTACAGGTCCTAATTTGGGAGACATCAACGAGTCTCTGAAGTCCGTGGAAACAAAGCTGACCGGTCTCACCACCACACTCTCCAACAACTCTACAGCTGTAACAAACGCTGGAGAGAATTTGACAAAGCTGACAACGGTGGTGGAAAAGAAAGCTTCCACAGACGACATCAAGATTGTTGATAAGACTCTCAGCGATTTCGCCAAAGTGCTCGCTGACATCTACACAGACTACACCTCACTCAAACAATCAATTTCCTCCATGTCCGGACACCTTTAGAACATCATCTGGACACTATGAACAAAACTACCCGGACACATTCATTTTGTCCGGAAACCTCTGTCGATTTATCTATTTTTACCCAGAAATCGACTGAATCATTACCAGAAATGAATTTGACTATTCTAATCCGATAGAAACCTTCTAATAACAATTACACACATAAAATGTAAAGGAACATACCTCAAAACACTTCCAATGAATCTGATTTGAAGCCTTAACCACACTTTTCTTCTTTTTCTTCCTTTCTTCCCAAAACACACACACACCCTTCTAAATATGGATATTTTATGATTATGAAAATATCTGAATTCTTAAAGTATATATATTTTAGACCAATTTACACTTAAGGCTTTAACTATGCAAAAATGACCAAGACACCCTTAAACTTATAAATTTATCCAAACTTACCCTAAACATCAATTATAGAGTTAAATAAATTTAACGGAACTAGGATTTAACTAACGAACTTACCCGGGTATTACAATTTTCTGCAAACACTTTAGAACCAAAACAAGCAACTAGGGAATGCAAAAACAACTAACCAAATCGATTAATCAAGCACTTTTTGAAGCAAAATTTAGTTTTTATCAAGAACAGGGAGTATGAAACCCAGATACCAAAAACTCAAAAATTGATGATTTTATGCTAAACCAAAAGAACTCAAAACTTGATATGATTTCAGAAACACAATAGTGAAGATTTTTCAAGCCTCAATTTCAAGTTTTTACACCAAAATCAAAGCAAAGAAAAATCTTTTGGATGAAACAGTCGACTAAACTTTTGAATGATCAGAAAAGAATTTTACCTTTGAATCAGACGTCTTTCTGCTCTGATACCAATTGTGGATCCCAGATTAACAATCAATCACAACGAATCAACACAATATAGTCATAAATCTCACTTGTATTTGATGAACAGAAAGTATTTGGTAGAGTCGTACAATGGTAAACTGGAAATCTAAACAATAATGATCATTAAACCCTAAACAAGGTTTAAGCAAACTATTTATACCCATAAGGTATTTACAAGATATGACAAGATTAGTCTCTATACTTCTATTCCACTAACGTGACCTAACATCACTTCTCAGCTTTTGGATTTTCAGACCTAACAGAACCTGTATTCTTCTCAACAAATTTATCAGAATTTCTAGAATATCAGATTTTACTCTGATGAACTCAACCCAAGTATATCTAGAATATTCATCTATAAGAACAAGAATATACTTTCTGCCAGACAGACTTTGCACAGAGATTGGACCACAGATATCCACATGAAGCATATGCAAAGGTCTAGGGCAGTTGGGATCACTTTTTGTTCTGTGTGAAGCCATTTTTAGCTTACCCAATTCACAGGCAGAACAAAGATGGTCTCTGTCAAATTTAAGAGAAGGCAGACCTTTTACTAAGTTCAGTTTCACAAGCTTGTCAAGGTTTGAAAAGTTTAAGTGAGCAAATCTTTTATGCCAGAGCCAGGCATCTTCCTTATTCAAAGAGACTAAACAGAGTTTTTCTGTATTACAACTTTGATTGGGTTTAAAATTCATTTTGTAAAGATTGCCTTTTCTGTCGGCTCTAAGAAGTTCTTGACCAGACTCAGAAACTAACAAAGAACAATATTTCTTCTTAAAGTTGACATCAAAACCATGATCACACAGTTGACTTATGCTAAGTAGATTATGATTTAAACCTTCAACATAAGCAACTTTTGATACAAAAACACCTTCATTTGTCAAAACACCATAACCTTTAATTTGTCCTTGTCCTTCATTTCTCAAAACACCTTTCATTTGTCTTTGAATGAGGTCAGTAGCTCTTTGTTGCTTGTCATGTGCCTGGAACACCCTGAGTCTAAGTACCAGATCTGCACATGAGGCTTCTGCAAGACAGATTGGTTCTTTTTAGGTACCCATTGCATAATGGGTCCTTTCTTGTTAGGCTTGGGGGTGTTAACTAATTTACCTGTTGGCTTTTCATTCTTTGATGGTGTGCCAGAGGATTTTCTCTGCATATGTTCTGATGGTTAGTCTTAGGATTTTTCCTTTCTTGTGACTGATTCAGAATGCAGTGGGGACAATTCAAATGGTTTTGCAGTTTTAACAGAAGTTGAATGCAATTACAGTTGATAGAGCATGAAGATAATTGATGCATGTTGTTGTTTCTTTTCAACATCTGGGGATTATATGCCTTTTGAAATAGAAAAAAATCCAGGATCAGATGTTTTTACAAACTTTCCGTCTAGATTTGTTTTCTTGAAATTGGCATTTTTCTCTTGAACAGATTCCTTGGACCAAAAAGAATTTCTTCTTTGATTTATTGCAGAATTAGGGATAGGTTGATCATTGACTTTACATTTACCCTTTTGTTCTGGAGTAAACCTTATAGGTTTATAAGCATAAGGAACATAGGTATGGTTCACAGGAGTGTTCTTAGCTTTCTCTTTTCTTTTCTTTTCTCTTCTCTTCTAACTCCTCAGAAGAAAGAATTCTGATACCCATGTTTTTGAAATCAGGACATGGTGGAATTTTGGATTTGGTCTTAAAAATAGGTATGACAGTATTCAAAATTCCAGATCCAACAAGTGCTTGTTTAGGTTTGTGCAAGACATTCTCTGGTGCACAGAAAATTTGCTGATCTACCTCAGAGTCAGAGTCAGAGTCAGAATCAGAGTCAAAGAAAGTCTCTAGTGGCTCTGGCAGAGGTATGAGTATCAGTGGGTTTCATAGAAACATTTACTCTTGAGGAGTCAGTGGGATTCAAAACTTTGATGGAACAGGTCTTAAACTTTCTCAGTTTAGGTTTCAAAGCATCAGAGATGGAGTTTTCTTCAAGAACTTTCAGTAAATCTTCTTCAAAAGAAGTCCTCGCACTTTCAGAGGATGGAGAAAATACTTGAGCTTCTGGATTGAGTTCACTCTGATTTTGACATCAAAGGGCCCAACTACAGAGGCAACAGGTTTCTGCTTCTTGAAGGAACTAAAGTTGAAGATCTAGTTGGGATCAAGGCTTTTGGCAGAGTTAGAAATATTGATTTCAGCTTTTCCTTGATCACGAATAAACTCTAGAGATGGTTTTGTAACCTTTTCTTGATCAGAGGAGTCATAGCTGATATTTCTGAACCGTAGCATTCTGGTCCTTGACCCATTTGAAGTTTTTGCTCTTTTGAAAACAGCATTACCAGAGATTACACCATCAGGCATCTGGACTTTCCCAACGCAGAAGATAGAGGACAGAGATGTCTTCTTCCTTCCAGTGAAGGGATCAAGGTCACTGAAACCCAAACCTTGAGTATCCTTTTGCGAGTTGATTTTAATATGCACATCTTGTGCATCCTGGTATTTTTTGATCAAAAGTTCTTTTCTCTGTAGGGATTGATGTAACACTTCCCTTTCCTTTTGAAATTAGTTTTTGAGAGCAACAGAGTTTAGCCTTTCGTATTCTGATTTCTTAACCTCTTCAGCCTTTTGCTTTAAGACCTCTTCAAACTCTTTGAATTTCTCAGAAAATGAGGCTTCCTTTTGTTTCTGTAAAAGTTCTAACTCATATGTTTCTTTGGAAATCTCTTCCTTCTCCATTTCCAAGAGATTTTTCTCTCTTTTGTAGAAGGACAGATCTTTCTGGGCCAGTTTTCTTAGTTCTTTTTCTTCAGAAAGCTTTTGTTTTAGGTTTTGAAATTCCTCAGCAAGTAATGACACCTTCATCTCCAGCTTGGAGTCAGATTTAGATTCAGAAAATGTACATACCTTGGCACTGGGTTTATTGATCTCCAGCGCTCTGTCATTTGAGTCTATTGCAGAGAATGCGCAAGACATTAAGGAAATGTCTTTCTATGCTGACCTCTCTGGTATCTCCCCAGTCATCCAGTCACTTATCTCTTCCAAGCTTTCATCATCAACAGCCACCCCACAAAAATTGGTCTGCTCTGGTTCGTCATCAGAGGACGAATCAGAGATCCAATTTTCCATCTCTACTACATAACTTCTTTCTCTGAAGTTATATTTGTACTTATTCTTGTAGTAGTCCTGGTCCTTTACCAGTCTACCCTTACAGTTTGCAGAGAAATGGCCAGGTTTGCCACATCGAAAACATCTTCCATCGTTCTAATTGATGGGCTGGGCAGCATCAGCTTGCTTTTGAGGGGCTGGTGGATTGTATCTCTGTTGATATTGTTGTTGTCTCTGCTCTGGTGCAGCTCTGTTGTTGTTCTGGTGGTGCGGTGCAGCATATCCTCTCTTCTCTTCTTTCTCTTCTCTTTCATACCTTCCTCTCCTATCAAATACTTTCTTACCAAATCTCTTGTTAAACTGTTGAGTTATTAGGGCAAGAGATTGGGCAAAAGCATTGATGTCAGCATCATCATCTGACGAACTCTCTTCTTCTTCACTTTCTACTATCAAGTTTTTCTTTCCTTTCTTCTTCACGGCTTTCTCCTTCTTCTTGTCTCTGCCAGCATTATCTCTGTTGGATTTCCCTTCTGAGGGTGTTTTTGAGTCAGAGATTAATGCTATTGGACCTGCAATGGTGGATTTGCCTTTTTGCTTGACAACATCCTTCTCTTGTGCAGCTAAAGTGCCATACACATCAGTAAGAGACCATGCATCCAAATCTTGGTTAGCTTGTAGAGACATTGACAGATTGAGCCACTCATCATTTAAACTTTTCAAGAATAAGACATTGTTGTCTTCCTTTGACCGTACAACCCCACATTTCTTACATTTATTGATTAAAACGTTGAATCTGTTGTAGGTTTGTTGCAAAGTTTCCTCAGGAAGTGCTTTGAAATCATTGTATTCATTAATACATTGGGTCCTTCTATTCTTTATGGGTTTTTATACCACCTTCGAGTTGATTTAGAAGTTGATCCCAGATTTCTTTTGCAGTAACACAGGAGTCTAGTTCTTGGAATATATCGTTTGGAATGGCCATTATCAAGAGTCTAACTGCTTTGAGGTCATTTTCCATTTTGAGCTTTTCTTCTTCTGTAAAACTAGTGTTTTTAACTTCGAAGTGAGCAGGAACCTCAGCAGTTGTTTCTGTTGCGGGTACACGAGGAACCAAAACCATAGGTTGGAATGGTCCATTTGTGACTGATCGCATAAGGTCTCTATCCATACCATCGAAAAAGTTAACCATCCTAATCTTCCATTGAGGATATTCATCTCTCAGATGAGTAGGTGGTTTAGTTAGAGAACCAGCCGTATAAATAGCATTAATGTTGTTATTTGCCATTTTTTGCAGAAAACAGAGTATAAGAGTTTTAAAAGATTTTGAAAGAGTTTTAAACAGAAAGTAGATGAACGGTAAACCAATGGAACAGTGAATAATGTAGAGATGATTTTCAAACTTGCTGGAAAGCTTAAATACGTATCAAAAACTTGTAACAAAGGAGTTTCAGGTTTTAACCAGTAAAACAGAGTATACTATGAAGCTTTAAAAACAACCACAATCAACAATAGTGAATCAACCTGGTTAGATTGGATCGATTTGATTTAAGAAAATCAATCTGCTCTGATACCAATTGTAGGTTCCCAGATTCACTTTGTCTCGAATAAACAGCAAGATCAAAGGTAGCGGAAGCATTATAAAGCTGTTTAAGTATGAGTGATCGTGTGTAACAGGAAGCAATGAGAGAATAACAATAACAATATAGAACAGTAAATGATAACACAATAGTTAAATAAGCTGCTTGTATATTGATATATATGAATAACACCAAGAACACTTTCTTGTGTGTGTATTCTGAAATCTCTCAGGTGACAATTCGTACAGTGGTAGTGGAATAGAATGTGCAGTATTTGCTCTCACAATTCTAGTAATAATTCTCACCTAAAGTTTACAATTGTGCGCTCCACTACCCTTCTATTTATAGCCTGATAAAGTGAAAGACAGTGTACTATCTAACCTTGGAATGAAACGTGAAAAGTGTGTCTCCGTCCTTTTAGGGCTGGCGTGGAAAGTACGGACATGTGTCTGACACTTAGAGATTTCTACGAGACTTGAGCTTCACAGAGGTCTTCATTCACCAGAGCTCTTTTGCTAGAGCTCTGAAGGTCTTCTGGCGTGAACAGTTCTTCTGGTGGAACAGAAGAAGTCTTCTGCCAGAGCTCTGTCGAACTCTGATGATCTTCTGTTTGATTTTCTTCTAAGTCTTCTGCTTGATCTCTGGTGGTCTTCTGACTTGTGATATTTTCAATACTTTTACATTGAGCATAATTGGGGCTAACACTATGTGTTTGATATTTTGAAGAAATTTAAGATGGAAAACAGTACAACTATCGGAACCCCAATGGCACCAGGTTCGAAGATTGGTCCAGATCCCGATGGTAAGAAAGTAGATCTTCGAACTTACAGAGGTATGATCGGTTCACTTATGTACTTAATGTCTAGTCATCCAGATATCATTTTTGCTACATGCCTGTGTGCAAGACTTCAGGCAAATCCAAAAGAGTCACATCTTGGAGCGGTAAAACGCATCTTTCGATACTTGTAGGGCACACCTTATCTTGGATTATGGTATCCGAAAGGTACTCGCTACGAACTGACTGCTTACTCGGATGCTGATCATGGCGGAAGTCTTTTGGACAGGAAAAGCACAACGGGTCACGTACAATTTTTGGGAGACAAATTAGTGAGTTGGGCATCAAAGAAACAAAATTGTGTGTCAACGTCTACGGCGGAAGCTGAATATGTTGTTGCCGCGAGCTGTTGTTCACAAGTCTTATGGATGAAGACTCAACTAATGGATTTCAACTGTAAGTATGACAAAATCCCAATTTATTGTGATAGTAAATCAGCTATTGCTATTTCAGTGAATCCTGTCCAGCATACAAAGACAAAGCACATCGATATTCGATATCATTTCATCAAGGACCATGTGGAGAAAGGTACAGTTGAACTTTACTTTGTATCTACTGAATTTCAACTTGCTGATCTTTTCACTAAAGCTTTGGATGAAAAACGGTTCAAATTTTAATCTCAAAGCTTGGCATGTTGAACATGAAAGTTTGAATATTCATAATATTCATTCAATCAGTTGAAAATCTCTATTATTCATTTAAGTTTAGTATCTTGATTGAAAAATATTAATTTTCATCTTATTGAATCTTTATTATGATTATTTCCAAAGTTTATGTCTTTCTGTAGTCCACAAAATTTGTTTCAATGTTTTATCTTTTGCCTGTTAATTTCAATTTTATACCTTCATGGTTTTTGTGCAATTTAATGTGTGTGCATGTGTTTAGGAGGAGACAGAAAAAGTATTGGTCATTTGTCAAGGGGGAGCATGACATTCCATTCAAATATGTGTTGCTCATATTTTAGCTGAGTCTATGTGCAGATGTTCATATCAATCATTCGAAGATGAAAGTAAGTCTTCTGTTCAGAATTTTATGCAAACCCTATATGATGAAAACATGTTTTGAAAAATCTATGCATCATTTTAGGGGGAGCAAAATGTTTTGCAAAATTTATTTAAGGAATTAACCAGTTAAAAGTTAGATATCTTTTAACTTGGAAAATCAATTTTTGAAAAGATTTGAAAAAGTGAAAAAAAAATTGATTTTTCAGAAAATGTCCAAGTGTAGGAAGTTATCGCTCAAGCTTTATGCGATTAAGTTTCTCATCGCAGAAGCTTTGACCGAGAACCTTCCTAATCGCATAAGACTCATGCGATCAACACTGTTCATCGGCCAAGAGGTTTGCGATCATAGTTGCTAATCGCACATGTGTCATGCGATTAAAAGTTGCAAACAGTGCTCATCGCACAAGGGTTGCTCGAGAACTTTGAATGCCTTCATCGCATATGTTTCATGCGATGAAGATGAACTTATCGCCCATTGCTTTAGGCGACAAGTTGACACGTGGACGGTCAATCGTTGGACCAATCATTTCTTGCCACGTGTCACTAAACCATAAGATCTATAAATAGAGCGTTAATTCGAATCAGTTTTCTTTTTACCGACTTTTGGCAAAACCCTTATTCTCTCAACTGAGTTAGCTCAAATCTTTGATATTGTTGTTGTTTCTTGTTGGAATCTACTCGAAAACACTTCAAGTTAGTGATTCGTTCAGTTTCATATCGTTTCATCTGTACATTGTTTGTCAATTTAATGATTCAGTTAGTTACAGTCGACTTTATTCGAGACTTTTCATATTCTCGATCTCATTCATTTAGTGTGTTAGTATAATGATAAAAACATGATAAGATAGGGTTACTAGATAAACGACATTAGGGTACTTGGTTTTATGCGATTTCATGTTGATTCTTAGAAATCTGGGTTAACACTCAACTTAGATTCAAAGTGTTTTAAGTTGTCGCACAATACTTGTCTTCAGGTATTCAAAGTTGTCGTTCAAAACTAAGTTCATCCTGATCGCATAAGGTTCATGCCATAACTTCTTTCATCACATAAGCTTTGTGCGATCAGACCCTTTATGCGATAAGTTGTGTGTTGTGCGATAACTTCCCAGACTTAGGAAATTTTGAGATTTTTCTCAAAAGTGGCAACATGGCAATTTCATATCAGTGTTCTAATCCATCCCAAAACAGATCAAATGGCACATATTCATGAGCATGGTGATGTCAATTCATCTGACGAGAACACAGTTATTCCATCGCATCGTTCATCCCATCCTTCAGTCAATGCTCGAAACTTAGATGATGATCTTATCAAACCTGCTGACTGTCTGAAGATTCAACACAAAAATTTCACGTTTGACATGAATGTGAGAATGGACTATCACATCATTGTGGAGATTTTGAAAGGTCATCCTCTAAGAACTGCCTTGGAGAAGACTGAATTGGTGCCTCTAATCTATTTGCAACAAGCTTGGTTCACTTTAACTTTTGTTCCGGTCTCTGAGACAAATCAGTATTTTACTCTGAAGATCGGCCATTTTGACTCCAAGCTAACCTTGAAACGACTATGAACTGTTCTGGATCTGCCACGTTCTAATAACTTTAAGGATCTGATAACCGAAGAGGATTTGTGCCAATGTCTCTGGGGTACAAAGATATTGTGGATGGTGATCTTGTCAGAGCATCTAACTTCAAACGGAAGTATCTACCTCTAATCTGGTATACACTGTTTAGCATCATCAACAGGTGTATGACTTCCAAGCACACGGGGTTAGATAGGTGCAGCATCTCGTTTCTCAGGATGTTTCATGTTATCGCTTATGACAGAAAGACAGATTTTGTCGTGCTCATATGGAATGAACTTATCGAGGTGGTTACTGACAAAGTTCAACCGATGAAAGCAAGGAAATTTGTATCGTTCCAAAGGTTTCTACAGATTATCATTTAGAGCATCATGAACTCTAATCCAGATATTCCTAGAAGAGAAGGTGCAGTACTTGGTCTAGCTCAATGGATGCACTACATCCGCATTCCGCACAATATGCAATTTGATAACATCAAGGTGATACCAGAAGTTGTACTCGCTTACGCTGACCAGGAGTAACCATTTGTGAGTGAGTATAGAGAACTGTTAGTCCCATTAGAACAAGCAACAATCCAAGTAATTGATAGATTGAGTAATAAGATGAGATATAGGATAAAAATGGTGTATTGTTCATATGAAGAGACTACCTAGAGAGAGAATGGATCTCTCTCTAGAACACACACAAACACAATGGAGCTACATTACAATGATTACCCTTAACCCTAATTACACACATATATTCTATATATACTCACCTATTACACCTTTAAGCCCAAGCCCATAATTCATATACCCAAGCCTATATTACAATAATTAACCTTTACAAAACTATGATATAATTAGGACAATTTGTGTCCTAACATTCTCCCCCTATAGTTTTGTAAAGGAATCACCCTTCTCGAAAGATCTTCAGTTCTTCTCCCCTTGATTTCTTTAGAAAACCATAGTGATGCAATTCTTCAAATGTAGTCTAGGCTCCCCCTTGAAATAAGCTCTATTTCAACTTTGAAAAACCGGATTCGATGTGCGCCATAACCTCGACCGAGTGCACGAAAAAACATCTTTATAAATGTTGAAATTCTAGATCGTACCGATAAACCCACAAGAAAGATAACGAGTGAGTTGTTGCGTGACAAACCAAAGTGCAATCTCAGTTTATAACGCCAAATTCGTCGATAAACCGCGAGTTGAATAGGAATTCGGCTTAAGAGTTTGGTTCGGATTTTCTCGAAGGAGGAAACATAATGTAGTACACACTACAAGGTAGGGATTACAAGAACCAAACAAGAAAAATTTTCACTATTGAATGGGCAATTACTGGGCGAGGATACCATTTTTATCGCATGAAACAGACGCGATAACATATTTTGTCGCAGCCGTGTGATAACCACTTTTGTCGCATCTTTGCCTTGCGATAACCACTTTTTATCGCAAGCTACATGTGCGATAAACACTGTTCACACTTTTTATCGCACCCCAGATACGCGATAAAATTACTGTTCACTCATTTTTATCGCATGTCACATCTGTGATAAAACTCCTCGATGATTTTGTCGCAACCTATAGGCGCGATAAAAACTTTGCGATTAAAAATGATCTCTTCTATGTGCGAGGAAGATGAACTTAGTTTGGTGCGATAAGTATGAACCTACCCTTGTGCGATAACATTGAACATATAAACTCAGATCGAACAGAAAGCTCAAAAATGTCCAAATCGATCAAAATATGACGGACTGATGATCGTATGATGTTCAGAAACACTATTCAATCAATCCTAAGCAATCAACACTGATCCAAACACAGTTATACGCACAAAAGCATCGAAACGTTACTATTTCATCGAGAATGGGCTGTAGAACTCGAATTGTTGCAGAAAGATCGTATCGATGAAATTTTTCTTCGATTTGGCTCTGATACCATTAGAACAAGCAACAATCCAAGTAATTGATAGATTGAGTAATAAGATGAGATATAGGATAAAAATGGTGTATTATTCATATAAAGAGACTTCCTAAAGAGAGAATGGATCTCTCTCTAGAACACACACAAACACCATGGAGCTACATTGCAATGATTACCCTTAACCTTAATTACACACACATATCCTATATATACCCACCTATTACACCTTTAAGCCCAAGCCCATAATTCATATACCCAAGCCCATATTACAATAATTAACCTTTACAAAACTATCATATAATTAGGACAATTTGTGGACTAACAAGAACAAAACGTACTAATGGTCCGGCCAGAACCGGAGGGACCTACCCAACGTGCAATCCACCTAGGAGAGCGGAGTGAGGTATAGCTATAGGAGAGAGTGTTCAGCATACTGGGGTACCTGAACAGCTTGAGCTGAGAGAAAATATCATTGTGAGGGGTACTGGAGATGGGGGTGCTTCTGGTTAGACGTCTGGTGTTCAAGCTGATGAGGAAAGTCTTGGCTCATCAGATTCTGAAGAAGATACAAATGATTTATTTGAAGATATAGACGATCCAGCAAATGTCTATATTGCTTCCAATTCTGATAATGATGAGGCAGATGATGAGGCGGAAGATGAAAATTCTGATAGTGATGATGATCATCATCAAGGTGGTAATGATTTTGAAGTGGTTGTTAATACCGAGATCCATACTCGTTCTCGAGGAGGTACAAGGCGGATTGAGGGAGACTTAGTTGAAACATAAAATGAAGTGAGCTTGTGTGAGAAGGAAAGAAAAATATATGGGGAGTGTGAGACAGGATCAGTAAAAACAATAACTGATGATCATATCCAAACCGCGTCTAACCGGGTAGCCACATGTGTTATCAATGAGCGTTCGTCTCCATTAGACATTGAAGAAGCCATAGTGGACCCAGCTATGCATTGCACAGCCCCACCAAGCCACTCATTGACTTCTCAACAAGTCGATGTTTCAATTTCTCATGGGGGTCAAGCACATACACTATCGGCAACACATTCGGTGTTTGCTAGTATTCAAACAGGTAGGCAATTGCCCCGGCCACCGACTTCTATTCTGAGCACATCGATTCTAGGGCCTTTTGGAACAACTTCCTTCCCTAGGACACAATCGCCAGTCACGACACCGTTGGTGACACAAAACATTGGACTACGTGCTCCAATCGGAATGCCCAAAGTAATGTCGCCATTCATTGGTGCTTTACGAGGATCGGGTGGAAGTCATGTCATTGTTAACACTATGCCAGCGTTGAACACATGACATGCAGCTACTTCAACTGTCATGCAAACCAGTAACCTAAGTGGTCTGGGTGTTAGTCCCGTTCATGCTCAATAGATCAGATCATTGATAGGTCCCCTTCCTCATAACTTTGTGACGGTGAAATTATTGGAAGTTGCCATTGGTTCCTTGAATACTTCTTACAAGAATCAATGTAATGAGATGAAGAAGATTGTGGAGAAACTATCTAAGGAAGTTAGTTGTGCTATTAAGGGTAAATCTATTGCTGAAACTCCTATACCTGAATCCACACCTCAACCTGATCCGAAAGCCAAATCCAAACAACCAACTCAACCACCATCTACCATACCCATACATGAACTCAAATCCCAACTTTTTGCCCGTTTGCTAGATCAAGGTGATAATAACTCCGGAGAAGAAGTGGGGTTAGTTGGTTTATTGAGGAGACAAAGCGAACAACAAAGCCAATTACCTACCCGAACTGACTTTCAAACCCTACAACAATCCATACAAGACATGACCCAAGCTATAACCCATGGTTTCAAAACCTTGTCTGACAGAATCACTATGTTAGAGCAATCTTGTAGCTTTCAAGCCCAACCTAATAAGAGAAAACATGATGATCAATATCCCAATCATGATCACCATGAGGGGGAGGTGAGTAAGAGACAAAGGGTTGGAGCAGCTAGTGGTTCTGGTTTTGGAGTTGAAACCACTTCTGATGTTAATGTTGTTATTGGTGCAAGTGTTTAGGGGAATGTACAGAATGTTCTTGATGATATCATTCCTACGGTTGAAAATCCTAAAGGAAGTGGTAAAAGAACCGAGGAGGAGAAAATGGTCGATAGTATGATACAGGACATTATCTATGTTGATTCAGAAGATGAACCGGAGAATACAATCATCAAAATAAAAGAAGAGCTTGATGGTGTATTTGATGCAACAATAAATGTTCAATCAGTGGAGACAGATTCTGAAGGTGATGATAATGCTCCTAGTGCAAGTGATCTGGTAATTGATGTTCCTATTATTCCAGACATTCCTGAAGGGCGTTATAAAGATCCAATGTCTGAAGCTGAAATGAGAGTATTCCAGCAGTTAATTGACAGAGAATCTCTTATTGAAAGGAGATGGCACCGAATAAGAATAATCACTTCGTTCCAATAAGATGTCAGGAGAGATTTGTTTGTAAACAGAGTACAGCCTATTGATCTTGTGAAACTATACTCAATTGAGAAGTTACCATCCCTGCACTCTATAGAATACTTGCATTTGATGAAGAATAAAGATCAGAATCTAAAGTTGGTGAGAACAGATAAGGAGAAAGTGAGGATCGTAAAGATAGAATCTTAGAAGATACTCAATGTTTGGTATCCAAGATTCACAATTTTCATAACAGATGGTAAAGAATGGTCATTCACTAAAGCTGATTTCAAGTCTCTATCCTATGAAGACTTTTTCCGTTTGTATGACATTCTAGCCAGACTTCCAAATAAAGACAAGACCTGGTCTGAGGCATATCAGTCTGTGAAACGTTTCATGAAGAACTTGGTAAAGTTTGCAAATTTGACTGATTTCTAGATGGCGTTGGAAGCAGGTCAGATCAGAGTTAATGTTTTTATACCCAACAGAAGATTACCTGATTCTCAAGGTATTCTGGTGTACAAGATTTTAGAGAAACCAGAATTCGGGATAGTATACTTCAATGCTCTAAAGAGGAAGAAGTTTATGAGATTCACTGAAGTAAATAAGTACAGTGATGGTACTTTCAAAGTGCTGAAAATCCGTCTAACTAAGAAGCTCGGGTTGGATGAAAAGAAACGGGTGCCCTTGACTACAAATAAGAAGACGTTGATAAACAAAGCCCTTGAAGCCATCGAAAGCATACTGGAATACAGAAATGCTCTGAGGAGATTTGAAATTATTTTTGGGATTCAGAAGAGATATATACCTCCAGAGCAGCTTCAATAGAATTTTTGTTTTTCTAACTTAGATCCAAAGGGGGAGACTGTTAGTGCAAGATTTTGTATTGTATCCAAGTTAAGAGGCTTAAAATGTAAATATGGATGCTAGGTATAAATAGCCTAGATTTCCTATCTTGTTTAGAACTCTTAGAACTATTCAAAGCTATCACTTGTACTTACACTTTGTAATCTTGAGTTTGATGATTAATGAGAGATGACTTGTGATACTTGATTGCATCTATACATACTTGTTTCTGGGATCACATTAGGTTCATCTTCTTTAATCAAAAACTCAGAGTGATCCGGAAGTTTTGCATTAGAATCAAATTGAACAGTCGTTTCATTCACACCTTTATCTTTATCCGTACTAGGTATCTTAATATCAGAATCATAATGGCAACCATCAGTGAAGTTCGATGTATCACAGGATTTTGGAAAAAGAAAATCTTCTACAAATTTAGCACCTTCTTTTCAGCCTCCGTTTGTTTAAACATTTCAAGATTAAGATCAAAGGATTTATTTTCTATATCCCAAGACTCAGAATCCTTTGAGTATCAACCGAAATGCTTTTGAAAAAGGTATTTTCCATGAAAGCCTTACAAGAAGAAGCGTCTGAATCTGAAGAATTCTTTTCATTTGAAATACTTTCTTCAGGCTTTTCTTCAAGTTTTGATTTTCTTTCATGCATGCTATTTAAAAATACGGTTAACATAACATCCTTTTCGATTTCAAAAGCAATTTTGTCTTCATTTCTGATATTATCAATTTTGCTTTCGAGATCAACGATTTTCTGTTCAAGAACCAAAGGTGGAAAATAGGTTTGGCCTTCAAAAACAGGTTTAATTTCATTTTCCTTTGAATTTTCAACAGCATAACTTTGAAAATAGTCATTAGGCAAAGTTTGTTTCTAATCTGCGCGTAATGCCATTCTATTTTCCATTCCATAGCAAAAAGGAAGTTGCATTTTGACCGTTGTTTTTCTTTTTACTTCTTCCTCTTCTTCATAATCTTCACCATCAAGTTTTAGCCATTTGATCTTATATTTAGGATCTAGTGACGTAAGTTTAAGCCATTTAAATTCGTACAAAGTAGGAGCTTTTAATATGGCATTCTTCAGGTAATGAGGATTGTCATATCCCGGACCCTATTTTGCATTATAATATCTGAAATTTTTTGGCTTGTTTAAATGAATTGTCTGTTCAGTCTGACCGGTTTTATAAAGTTTCTCTTCCAGAACATTTGCTTTCTCAATTAATTCTGGATTTCTATCTTTATAAGCATGTAAAAGTTTTTCAAACTCATTTTTCTTAGCTTCTGAACTTTCAATTTTCTTTGATAATTCAGTCATTCTTTTTCGAAAGTAAGCTTGACCATCATCAAACTCTGCTTTGCTCTTTTTTAAATTTTCAATCAAAGCATTTTGTTCTGAAATTGTTTGAATTTTCAAATCTATTTTATTTTGTGCCACTTTTAATTTCTCATTTAAATCATCTACTCTGCTATTTAGAAAGTCCTGTTTAATCGGAAATTCATTGATAGTAAAGGAATCTACCTCACTGGTCTCTGACTTTGCATCAGCTTCTCATTCCCCTGCATCATTTTGCTCCTTGCTCAAAAAGCACATCTTAGCCAGAGCAATGTTCTCCTCTTCTTCCTCATCATCAGTTTCATCTAACCGGTATTCCTCTTCTGCCAACAATGCCTTACCAGATTCCTTCTGTTTTGCTAACAACATCTTGTTCTTGTAATAGTCGGAATCCCTAACCTTCGGTTTTCAGCAATCTTTAGCGAAGTGTCCCGGCTTTCCACAATTATAACATTTCTGATCCCCAGACTTTTTCTCTTCAAACTTTTTCTCTTCTCTTTTACTCTCATATTTCTTATCCTCAAACCTCTTCTTAGTTTCCATCCTATCGTTGTGTTCATGGTTTCTCGATCCTGATGAATACCTCTGATTATTAGAACCAGTCTTCTAAACAAACCTTTTCTGAAAGGCTTTGGTTAATAGAATCATTGCTTGCTTCAGACTCTCTCCTTCGTCCAAACCATCATCTTCAGTATCATCACCTTCAAAGTCAAGATACTTTCTCTCTTTCTTCGAAGTACGTCTTCCGGATTTTTCACACATTAACGCAATAAGATCAATCTCAACCTTTTCTTCCTTTTTCTCTTTCTTTTCTTCTTTATTCTTCCTTTTCTCTCTACGTTCATTAACTTCTTCCTCATCCTGTTTGAATGTCTCATACATCTCCTGTAAAGGTATATGATTCAGCATAATGTTTTGCTTCATCCAATGACTGTACTTTTTCCACTCTGGTTGAAGTATACTCAAGAACTTCACATTGTTCTCAATTTGACTCTTTTGGATTTCAAACCTGTTCAACTCATTTAGAAGAGTTGTGAACCTATCATAAGTGCTATCTAACGACTCATTCTCCTTTTGTTTGAAATTCTCATACTTGTTGATTACGTTATATATTTTCATCTGATTCTTAATCTTTGAACCCTAATACAGCTTGATAAGGTCATCAAACATGGATTTCCCAGACACATTCTTGCTATCAACCTTCAAGTAGATGTCATTTGTTAAAGCTTGCATGAACAAGGATTTTGCCGCTTTATCTGTGTTATGTCTTTTTAATTCAGTATCAACATAAATATAAAGACCCACTTTTACTCTTTCTCCAAGTCTTCCATCTTCTCCAGGCGGTCCATCACGAAAAACATCTCCTTGTGGACCATCTTGCAAAGATTTTACAATTAAGTGTCCATTCTCTTGTCTTTCAACATAGTCCATAAAATGATCTTTCCAAATCTTGAAATCTGCCGGAAATAGGACAAGAGGTTTGTCCTTGGATCCAATCACAAGCATATCTCTTGTCGTCATATTCACTTACTTGTCTTCGATCTTTAAACAATCAGTGATCAGTCAATAAAAGTCAACACGTTGTGTTATCTCACAAACTAAACTCTCATAGAAGTAATCGCACAACACACCTTGCGATAAAATTTGAGTAAATTTAATCGCACACGTGAACTGTTATCACACACAACAGGCACGATAACTACTGTTCACCTGTTTTATCGCACACAAAGGACGCGATAAACTTGTCTTAACCTTTTATCGCACACAACTTCTGCGATAAAATCTGAAATCTGCGAGGAAAATTTTAATCGCACAGAACGTCCGCGATAACTATGAACGCAGGCATGTGCGATAAAGATGAACTCTCTATGTGCGATAATTATGAACTCATATTTGATTTTTCCAAGTTCGATCAAAACTATCCAAATACTACCAAACTTCACAGGGTTGGTCGCGCTGATGTTTTGAGCATGTTTAATTCTTGGATTACTACCAAGAAACCAACAGAAAACAAGTTTTGATCCAAAACAGTGTACAAACTCACTTTTCATGAAAATTCGAATTTGAACAAAATATCCTTATCTGATGTAATCTTGCGGAAACAGATTACTCAGAGTCAATCCTGGAACTAATTCGAACACTTCTAATCCATCAAAACGTCCAAATCAATCCAAAAATGATGAAAACCCTTCAAAAGTGTCGAACTCCAAAAAAATGTCAAAGTGATCATGATTGCTTGCTCTGATACCAATTGTGATTCCAGAGACAAGTAATCAAACACAAATATATCCACAAGTCATCCCTCTATTCATAGATCTCAAAGTAGTTACAATGTGTATAGAGAGAGTTACAAGTGTGTAGGAGTTAAGCATTCTATGTAAAAGAACTAGAACTAGGCTATTTATACTTAACCTAAGATTTACAACTTTGGTCCCACAACTTGATACAACATAATAAATCTGGCACTAATAGATTCCACTTAAATGAGCAGAGTTTAAAACTGTGTTTTTCTTTTCAGGCTCAGCTTTGTCTAGCTTTTTCAAATCTTTTTGGAGATTTTCTAGTAAGTCTTTTCCACTTCTCAAGGTCACATCCTTTACATGCTCTTTTCTGCCCTTAAAGGTATCTCTGTATCACTAGGGAGAGAACCTGGAGGACGTTTCCTCATTTCCAAAGCCATTTGACCCATTTGGCTCTCTAGATTTTTAATTGATGCCTGAGTTTGGGTCATAAACACTTTCATCATTGCTTCCAAAGAAGTGGATGATTCATCATGTTGATTTGACTTGTGAAATGAAGATTGACTGTTTTGAAAATTTGCATGTTGGTTGTTTTGATATCTGTGATGGGATTGCGGTTGAAAATTGGATTATCCTTGTGATTGAAAATTGGACTGTCCTTGCAGTTTTGGAGGAGGTGGATTCTGAGCAGGACTATGCCAAGAGAAATTTGGATGATTTCTCCACTCAGGATTGTAAGTTTGAGAAAACGGTCATCCTTTGTTATTATTATGGTTGACATAATTTACTCGCTCAAGATTTCCAGGACAATGTTCTAAGTTGTGACCTTCTCCACAATAGGTGTACTGTATAGATTGAACAATAGGGGTAGATGTACTAGGATTAACTTGCACAACATTAAGATTTTTGACTAAAGAAGCCATGTCGGAAAGCTGTGAAGATAATATTGTGTATGCATCTGAGTCTTGTACCTCTACTATTTTCTAGGTACTGTTGTACGTGGATCATCCCATTGACCATTGTTATTGGAAATTCTCTCAAGGATCTCATATCCTTCATTGTAGGTACAAATTGTGAAAGCTCTGTTTGCAGTAGCATTAAGCATTTGTTTAGCAGCGGTGTTTAGACCACTGTAAAACATCTCTAACTGAATGCAATACTGAATGCCATGATGAGAGAAATTTCTCAAAAGATCTTTGTACCTATCCCATACATTAGGACTGTCTCATCACCCATTGTCTAGAAGTGCAGATTTCATTTCTGGACTTAGCATTCCTCGTGGGTGGAAAATAATTTTTTTAAAACCTTTCTGCCATTTGGGTCCATGTTATTATAGAGTCTGGTTCCATCGAGTTGTACCAGGATCTTGCTCTGTCTCTGAGTGAATATGGAAAAAAATATAACTTCAGAGCATCGTCCTGTACACCAGGAAGTTTGAAAGAGTCTGTAATTTCCATGAAAGACCTTAAATGAGAATGAGGATCTTCAGACGCCAAACCAGCTTATTGGCCGTTAGTTTGAAGCATATGAAACATTATCGGTTTGAGTTCAAAAAGGTGAGTTTGCAATGTTGGTTTAAGAATTCCTGAATGTAATTGGGTTAAAATAGGAACAGCATATGACATGATACCACCATCTTTGGAATTTGCTAGCCGAAAAATGTTTTGTTCTTCATCATCAATATTTATTGGTGGCGGTTCATTTGGATTTTCTGGAATTATTGGATGCCCATTTGGATTTAACTCGGGACCTTCCTCTTCATCTGTCATATATTCGTGTTTAGACATCTCGGGGGAATTTAAAGCTAAATTAGCCCTTTGAATTCTCGTTCGGAGTCTGAAAGTTCTTTCAATATCGGGATCAAATTGGAAAACTTGCTTTTATAAACCTTACTTAAAAAGAAAAACTTTTAGAGTGCTTCCCCGGCAACGGCGCCAAAAACTTGTTGTGTTAATTTCATACCCCAAAATACGTGTGCAAATAAACATTGACGCAAGTATACATCGTGATCTATTATCGTCTTTTGAACAAGTAATAATTGTACAAAGTACCGAATATCGATCCACAGAGAAGCGTGTGAAAGTTCTTCTTGGAAGTCTCTTTGTAAAAGCTCGTTTCAGATGGCAAAGTCGAAAATCTTTATTTGTTGGTTGGTTGGTGATTATCTCTAAAAATTAATTATAAAAAGAAGCCTGGGGTATAAAGATTCCTTGGAATGAAATAAATATTTAGATATAAAGATATGATAGCATTCCGTTCTTATCTCAAAATTAAGTATTTTATGTAACTTGGATAAGCTTTCATACAACGAACCAGTGTCACATGGTTAATTGTAATCTACCATAAAATAGAATTTTGATTTAAATAACTCGGACAATCGTGCTACAGCATTACACCTTTATATCATTTTATCGATCTCGAACCCAAATTCATTTTATACCCCCAAGCTAAGGTGATTAGCCCATCATCGCTTGGTTTTTAATTATAGAAGATGCCATGACTTTTTGAAAACAAATAATGGAGATGGACAATGGTGTAAAACAAATACAAGTACTTAAAACTGGTAGGAAAACTTGTTGCGCAAGACACGAAAATCTTTTGAGAAATATAAAGAACAAAGAACTATAAAGAACAATAATTAAATTACGAGAAAATAAATTACATGAATTAAATTAAACTAAGGACATCGAAATCTTGGGCACTAAGTTTCACTTTACCATTTAAAGACTTGTTCATTGAGTTCGAAGTAACCATAGCTTGGCCTTTTGGGTAATAGTCACAAGCCATGAATAGATTAATTAAAATCTAACTTAAAGCTACGATGAATCGTTCCCTGAAAGTCTTATAGAGTGTCAAACTAAATGCGATTTTTAGGAAATTAAAACATTGAGTAACAACTATGTTAAAAATAACAACTTTGATTTATAAAAAGGAGTTTTGCAAATTATGTAAATTTTCTTACTTGTGGGAATTATAAAGTGATGGCATATAGAGGGTTTAAAAACATCGATTTTTGCAACTAAAGGTTGATGATGAACACTTGGAGAAAACTTGGTAACTTCAACGATAAACTTCTTGTATTAAACTTCAACACATACAAATATTTCGACTGTATGGAAAACCAAAATATTTCCTTGACTTCGAACCACACTTGTTTCTAAGTTTGAAATCAAGTTAACAAAACTTGTGATGGAAAGAACTAGAAAACCAAGAACACTTGCAACAATGCAAGTCTCCTAGTTTCTAGCTTAGTGTTTTTGACAACTAAACTAAGGAAAATGGATTGATATCTTTCCAAAGGCACCTAGCATACATATTTATACATATCGATGTGGGCTTTTGGCCATGGCACAAAAAAAAACTATTTTAAACAATAATTCCAAAATGAAGATGGCCCAAAACAAAGTTTATAAATCAAGGCCCAAAAATAAAGCCCAAGAGTAGCTTCCAAAAGTCATTACAATTCGGCCCATCCATGCATCCTATCAAGCCCATGAACTTCATCAACGTATCCTGCAGGAATATGTAGGAAACGACAAATATGAGAATTTTGACAGATTTTGTGCATGAAAGGTTCATTTCATTCGTCAACATTAAAAACTAAAAGATTGCAAATAAAAGACCAAAAAGACTCAAATATATATATATATATATATATATCAAATCATGCTAAGGACTAGAGAATAGAGCCTAAAATAAGGTTAATAAATTAACCTTATCAACTATTATGCTAAAAACAAATTTAAAAGGTCATCACATAAGAAAAAAGACTCAAAAATCAAAGAAATTTCAATCTCATGATTCTAAGACTTCTGATTTTAATTCTTCTTATTTTTCAGATAGTCATTTGAGAAAAAAAGTAAAGCAATAATGGAGAATCAAGAGGCCCACTAAGGATGTGGAGCATGTGAAAACATCCATAAATTCTGTTGATTTTAAGAAAAACATATTTGGTTGTGTTGAATACATTCAGTTGCTTGTAATAAAACAAAACTTGTAGTTTCTTACAAGATTTACTCTGTGAAGTAATTGACTGAAATTGCACAAGACCAAATTTGTTGTTCTTTTTGTGGTGTGGATTATTTCATCTGCAAATCTGATTCATTTAATTGGTTTCACTATGATGTTCCTCATGCTTATCATTACTATTCGGATATTGCTCAAACCAATGTTTTCAAAAAGAAAAGCGGTCCCAATTTCAAGTGGGTACCGAAGTCAGACTCTACTAACCCGAAAGGACCCATTTTCAAGTGGGTACCTAAATCTAAATAGTTGATCATTTGCAGACCAGTCATATATGGTACCTTGACTCCAGATGTTCAAAACATATGACTGGCAGAAAAGACATTCTGACCAACTACACAAAGAAAAATGGTGGACGTGTCAGATTCGGCAATGATTAGTATTCACCTATTTTGTGTTACGGATATGTAGCTCAAGAAAACATCACCATCAAGAAGGTAAGCTATGTGGAGGTTTTACGACATAACCTATTCAGTATAGGTCAGTTTTGCGACAAATATTTAGAGGTTAATTTCAGGGCTAAAAGATGTTGTGTGAGAATGGAAGATGGAAAGAGCTTCTAGTCAGGACGAGAAAGACGAACCTTTATACCATTGACCTATCAAATATGAAACCCAAGAATGATGTTTGTCTGATGTCTAAAACTTCATTCGAACAAAGCTGGTTGTGGCATCGACGACTATCTCATCTCAATATTCGTTATATGGATAAATTAGTCAAGGGTGAGTTAGTAAAAGGTCTACCTGCTTTGAAGTTTGAGAAAGATCATCTTTGTGGTGTCTACGAGAACGGGAAAATGAAGAGAGCGCCTCATCACCCTAAGCATGAACCAAGCACGAAGAGCGTATTGGAGTTGATGCATATGGACTTATGCGGGTCGATGAGAATTCAAAGTATCAATACTAAGAAGTATATTGGTCGTGGTAGATGACTACTCCCGGTATACATGGATAAAGTTTCTCAGAACGAAAGACGAGGCTCTAGAGTTAATCATCTCACTGATAAAGACTATTCAAGTGAACTTGCAAAAGTCAGTTCAGACTGTTAGATCAGATAATGGCACAGCATTCAAGAATAGGATTCTAGACGACTTCTTGGAATCTAATGGAATCACTCATCAGTTCTTTGCTACCAAAACTCCTCAACAGAATGGTGTCCTAGAAAGGCACAACCAAACTTTGATTAAAGTCGCGCGTACGATGCTATCGCGGTCCAACTTACCTTTGTTTCTCTGGGCTGAAGTTGTATCGACTCCATGTTACACACAGAACCGATCGATCATACATAGGCGGCTTGGTAAAACTCCGTATGAAATAATTAATAATAGAAAACCTGACATTAAATATATTTGAACTTTTGGATGCGGGTGTTTCATGCTAAACGATAAGGAGAACTTGAACAAGTTTAGTCCGAAGGCGAATGAAGGAATTTTTATCGGATATTCCTCTTCTTCAAAGGCATATCAAGTGTATCTAAAGACTTCAAATACGGTGGTGGAAAGTGTGAACGTCACATTCGATGAAGTTGAAGACTTGGCTTCCGTGCAAAGCAGCTCAGAACCCGCTATGTCAGGAGTGTTAGCTTATAGACACCTCAGTCTAGGACCTGCACAAATTAGTTTAAATAAAGATCAAGCTTCAACATCTACTTCACATTTATCTGAACTTCATCATTTATTTGAAAATTTCTATGATGAATACTTTGGAACTTACAATCCTACTTGTGATGTTTCAAACAGGAAAACAGTAGCACAACCCGCTGAACCAGCAACAATTTGTGGTCCTTCAGTGGAACAAACTGCTACTAATTCTGATGCGAAGATTCTTGTACCTGATTCTTCATCTCATGACCAAGAAGATCAATCTGCAACGCAAGATCAACAAACACATGACAATATTTCTTCAGGTGAGATTGTTCAACAAGATATAATTCAGACTGAAAGTCCGACGACTGAGACGACCACTGAAGTTGAACCAGCTCCTGCGGACATTAGCATCGGTATCTCAATCTGACGTTCCTTCAGTCAATGAGCCTCCACCTAAAAAAGAACATGTTTATGTTGACCCCAATTAGAATTCAGTTTCCCCACACCCGCACTCAACAAAATGGACGTGAAGTCATCAATACATCAAATCATTGGAGATGTGTCAGAACCTGTGCGTACCAGATCTGCTACGGCAAACAAGTGTTTGTTCGTGACCTTCTTGAGCAATATAGAACTGACGGTTGTATCTCAAGCTCTAGAAGATCCAAACTGGGTAATAGCGATGGAAGAAGAACATAATCAGTTTGAAGCGTTGTAAGTATGGAGATTAATGTCCAGACCTAAGGATGGCATAGTTGTGCAGAACAAAGCTAGATTAGTGGCTAAAGGATATCGCTAGCAAGAGGGTATAGACTATGATGAGACTTACGCACCAGTTGCACACATTGAAACAATACGGATGTTTCTCGCTTATATTGCACACAAGAACATCACGGTCTTCCAAATGGACGTGAAGACGGCATTCCTTAACGGAATACTCGAAGAAGAGGTGTGTGTCTCTCAGCTGGAAGGTTTTGTAGACAAAACGAAGCCAAATCATGTCTACATTCTTGACAAAGCCTTGTACGGTCTAAAACAAGCTCCTCGGGCATGGTATGACGTTCTTTCCAAATTTCTAGTTGAATTTGGATTTTCAAAAGGTAAAATTGACAAAGCTTTGTTCATCAAAAGAAAAGGTAAAGATATAATTCTAGTGCAAATATATGTTGATGACACTATATTTGGTTCTACTAATCCGTTGTATTGTAAGTGGTTTTCAGAATTAATGGTGACCAGGTTTCAGAGGGAGAGATGAATTTCTTTCTCGGATTACAAGTCAAACAATTCTCTACGGGGATCTTCATCAACCAGTCAAAGTACATATTTGACATATTGAAGAAAATCAAGATGGAAAACTGCACTTCCATTAACACCCCGATGGCACTAGGTTCAAAGATCGAACCTGATTCGGACGGTAAGGGTGTAGATCTAAGGAACTACAGAGGTATGATCGGATCTTTAATATGCTTAACTGCTAGTAGGCCATATATTATGTTTGCTACACGTCTATGTGTTAGATTTCAGGCAAAGCCTAAAGAATCACATATCGGTGTTGTAAAGAGAATATTCAGATATCTCAAAGGAACACCGTACCTAGGACTCTGGTATCCAAACGGGACTGGATATGAGTTGACATCATACTCCGACGTGGATCATGGTGGAAGTCTCTTGGACAGGAAGATCACTTTACGACATGTCCAGTTTTGGGTGATAAGCTAATCAGTTGGGCATCTAAGAAGCAGACATGTGTATCTACTTCAACTAGGGAGGCTGAATAAGTAGTTGCTTCTAGTTGTTGTTCTCGAGTAATGTGGATGAAAACCCAGTTAATGGACTACGGTTTCAAGTATGAGAAGATACCCATCTACTGCTACGGTAAAAGTGTCATTGCAATATTGGCTAATCTTGTCCAACACACCAAGACAAAACACATTCATATAAGGTATCATTTCATTAAAGACCATGTTGAGAAAGGTACAATTAAACTCTACTTTAATTGCATAATTTCAACTTGCTGATTTGTTTACTAAAGCTTTGGACGAAAAACGCTTTAACTTTTTAGTGTCCAAGCTTGGCATGTTGAACATGAAATTTTGAGTTTAAATATTGTTAATTTAATAAGTTGAAATTTTCTATTTCTCAATCAAGATTAAATTTCATGATTGACATATATTAATTTTCATCATATTAAATTTTCAATATCTTTCTTTCAAATTTTTCTGTTTCTGTGTTTTACAAATTTGATTTCAATTTGCTTATTTCTTTTTGTCTTTATAATTTTTCAATATGATACTTGTATTTGTTAAAGTATGTTCATGATTTCAGGGGGAGTATAGAATTAATCTGATCATTAGTCAAAGGGGAGCATAGATATATATATATATATACACACACACACACATAGAGGGATAATAAATTGTAAACCTCTAAATGTGTGTAAACTTTGGATTTCATAGGTTTTCTTGATGAAATTGTTTCATGAAATTGTTTATTTTGATGAAAGTGTTTCATGTCATTCATTTTTTGATGAAATTGTTTCATATATTTGTGTTTAAAAGTGTCATCAAACTGAGAAACTATATGAAACAGTTTCATATGAATGAAAAAAAATATATGAAACTACATAAAAAACACAAATATATGAAACAATTTCATCAAGAAATGAATGATATGAAACAATTTAATCAAAATAAACAATTTCATCAAGAAAACCTATGAAATCCAAAGTTTACACGGAAAAAAAAGTTTACAAAATAGTAGGCCTCCACATATATATATATATATATATATATATATATATATGTGTGTGTGTGTGTGTGTGTGTGTGTGTGTGTGTAGATGATTAAAGTTTACAAGAAGATAAAGGTAAGTATTCTGATTTGTTTTTGTGCAAACTCTAGATGATGAAATTATATTTCAAAGTATCTTTGCATCATTCTAAGGGGGGGAATGATTTTTGACAAGTTTTGGGCTTAACCATACATCTTTTAATGTAGTAAATTTTTGGATAATTTTAAATTTTTTTGAAAAATGTCTAAGTGTTGGACTTGGCGTCTAAGTCTTGCACGATAAGAATTCTTGTCGCATGAGCCTTGGTCGATAAGTGGTCTTGTCGCCCGCGACAAGATGCTATGAACAGCACTTGTCGTCCAAGCCTTGAGCGACAAGATGGTCTTATCGCGCATGTGTTGAGCGATAAGAGTTGATGAACAGTACTTGTCGCCTACCTCTTAGGAGATAAGCCCTTACCCAAGTTGTCGTTCATGTGTTGGGCGATAACATTCAAACTTGTCGCCTATTACTTCAGGCGATAAGTTGACTCGTGGCAGGTCAAACGTTGGACCACTCATTTCATGCCACGTGTCATATGCAGTTTCTCTGTATAAATATGACCCTTAATCATACAGTTGAACTTTTCGAAACCCCTCGTATTCTCTCTATGATTTCTGAGTTATTCAAGAGTTTAAGATTTAAGTTTGTTTGTGCGTGTATTTGATTCAGATTCACTTCCAGGTTTGATTTCTATTTCTTTTGTTGTATATCATTCCATATTCAGTATTCAATCTGTAGTTTTAGGGTTTTAGGTTCAAAAAATTGCAACTCTTCATATTCTTTCATAAATTCCTATTATGTGTGTTAGTTTTATGCTTAAAAATGATAAGATGGGGTTTGTAATCATTGAACGAACATAGGACTTGAATCTTATAGCAATTCATTGACATTTGTAAAAATCCGGGTTTAATGTTCAAAATAGATTCGAACATTCAAACTTGTCGCACGTCTCTATGTATCAAACTTGTCGCCTAAGCTTCAGCCGATAAGATCTTGTCGCCCAAGATTTATGCGAAAAACTTCTTCATGTGACAAAATTTGAAGTGTCATGCGACAAAACCCACACTTAGGAAATTTTTTAGAAAAGTTTTCAAAAAGTCAACTTTTTTATAATTTTTCACAATACAGGATTCAAATGGCATTTATTAAGCACAATGATGGCAATTCATCTGATGAGACCATGCCATCTCAGAGATCATCACACCCCTCGGTGAATGCACCTAACCTTGTTGATGAACTCATGACCCCGAACCAGTTTCTGAAGATCATGCACAACAACCATACACTTGATCTAAGTGTCAAACTTGATTTCAAGATCATTCTGAGATCATAAAGGCCATCCACTTTGTACTGCTCTGACAAAGAATATCCAAGTACCAATGATGTACCTGCAATAATTCTGGAAGACCATACAGTTTTGTCCAGTCAGTGAGAGGCACCAGTACTTCAAGGTGAAAATGGATCATTTTGACACCAGACTGACTTTGAAAAGACTAAGGAATGTGTTGGAGTTACCAAGGCAGTATCAGTTTGAGGATCTTATCTCTGAGGAATATTTGTGCTGGGACATTATGGCACTAGGGTATAAAGATGCTCAAGGGGGCCTCTGACAAGGGCTTCTGCTTTCAAGAGGAAGTTCCTGCCACCAATATGGTATACCTTATTTAGCATCATCAACCGATGCATGACATCCAAACATACTGGATTGGACAAATATAGCATCTCAGTTCTTCGTATGTTCCATGGTGTTGCCTACAACAGAAGAATAGACTTTCTTGTGCTAATTTGGAATTAACTCATCGAACTGGTCACTGACAAAGCCAAGATAAATAGAACGAGACAGGTCATACCATTACAGAGATTCCTACAGATCATTATCCATAGCATGATGGATTCCAATTATCAAATCCCAAGAAGAGCTGATGTTGTGAAATGACCTGAGCAATCGATGCACTGCCTCAAGGTTCCGTATAATGTCAACTTTGACTTCATCAAGTCAATTCCTGAAGTTGTACCAACTTATGCAGACCTGCAGTCACCAATCGTAAGTGAGTATAGATTAGATAATGCACCTATGGTCCGGCCAGAACTAAGAGGGTCCTGAAACAGCCGAGCAGGGCCAAGAACATGGGGTTCTTGATCGAAGGACCTACTCAGGGTGCCATCCAACTAAGAGGGTCCTGAAACAGCCGAGCAGGGCCAAGAACATGGGGTTCTTGATCGAGATGAGTTGAGAGAAAACATTGAAGTGAGCGGCTCGGGAGTTGGGGGTGCTGCTGGTCTTGCATATGAGGAAGAGGATTTGTTATTCACTGAAGATGAATCCGATGCAACATCATAAGACTCTTTGGATGATCCTGACAAGGTAATTTCTACTTCCAGCACAGATGATGAAGTTGATGATGGTCCAGATAATGATTCTGATAATGACTCTAATCCAGATCATGGTCGTGAAGTTTATAAAAGTCCTAAGCATGTTGGCCCGAGACCAGATGCAAACATTGATGATCGTTCTGATTCATATTGGAATATTGAGAACACCGGTTCTCAGGGAGACATAAGGATGGATGAGGGAGTTCAAGTCGAAACAAAAATACAAGTGAGCCAGAGTGAAAGGGTGAGAAAAGAAAATGCTGAGAGTGTGATAGGATCCGTAACAAACATAAATGGTGATCCTTCCCAAACCGTGTCTAGCCGGGTAGTGACATCTACTACCGACGTGCATGAGTTCTCGTTAGGTATTAAAAAAGACGTAGTGGACCCAGCTATGCATTGCATAGCCCAGCCACTCACTGACTTCTCAACAAGTCAGTGTTTCACTTTCTCACGAGGATTCAGCACAAACTCTAGCGGCGACACATTCGGTGTCCGTTGGTATTGAAACAGATAGGCAGATGCCCCCGCCATCGACTTCTTTCACGTACACATTGAGTCTAGAGCCATTCGGTACAACATCCTTTCCTAGGACATGAACGACATTTACTTCTTCGATAGTAACAACATCAGTTGGAGTTCTTCGTGATCCAACCAGAACACCTAGAGTGTTGCCACCATTCATTGGTGCTACACAAGGATTGGGTGGAAGTCATGTCAGTGCTATCACTATGCCAATGCTGAACACATGCCACACAGTTGGTTCAACTATTGTGACAACTGGTATCCTATGTGGACCAGCGTTCCCTGTTAGACCTATCATGAGGCCTCCCGCACAATTTGTGACGGTAGATCTCTTGAAACAAAGTTTAGAGGCTGTAAATACTTCGTGTAAGAAGCAGGTTGTGGATTTTAATAAGGCGTTGGAGAAACAATCCAGTGATGTTCAGAAGGCCATTAAACGGAAGTCAGTAGTGATTGAACCAGAATCTGAACCTCAGCCACCTTCACCGAAAGAAAACCAGCCTAACCATCCAGAACCTGAGAGAACCATTTCGACCGATGAACTGAAGTCCATGCTCCTTGCCTGCCTACTTGGTCAAGGGGAAAATCTGAACCAAGAGGAGGTAGATTTGGTTGTCCTACTACTGAAACAGATAGAACTACATTCTTAGACAGTGATTAGGGTAGATTTCCATAGTTTACAAGCATCCTTACAACAACTGACCGAGACGATGAATACAGCAATTACTACATTGTCTGAAAGGGTGTCAACCTTGGAGGAGACTTGCAAATCACAAGCTCAGGGTTCCAAAAGAAAGCATGATGATCAGGAAGATCCTAATCACCATGAGGGGGAGAATAGCAAAAGACATAGAACTACTGAAGCTAGTGGATCCGGTATTCAAGTTGTTAGTGTTGAAACAGATCAAAGTTTGGGATCTCAAGGGGACACACAGGCTGATAATATTGTCGTGGACGTTCTTGATGATTTCATACCTACGGTTGAAAAGCCCGATGGTAGTGACAAAAGAACAGAGGATGAAAGATTGGTTGACAACATGATACAAGATGTTATCTACGTTGATTCAGAAGATGAGCCTGAAAGAACTTATTCTAGAATCAAAGAAGAAATTGATGATGTGTTTGAGACTGGGAATGTTCAAGCTGAAGATGTAGAGCAAGACTATGATGCATCCAAACATGTACCCAAAAAATATAAGCTAGTTTTTTTTTTGTCAAACAATGCCTAAATATATCGATAGGCATGGGAATGAGGCGGAGATGGAGCAGGAACCTCAATCCTCATCCTCGTCCCTATCCACATCCCCGTCGGGCAATATGATCACATCTCCATCAACATCTCCAACGGGGAACGGGGAGCTAACGGGGAAACGGAGATTTTTTTCTCGTTTATGTAAACGATTTAAAATCAAATATATGAGACACTGCACATGTTTAAACCTCACATATATCCAATAAATCTAAATTCGAAACAAAATTAATTTAATACAAAAAAAATCACAACATCATATAATAATTGATAACCTAAAACCAAAAGAAATTCAATCTAATCCAAAAAAAAAATTAACATCACATTACCAAAACATATCGAGTAACATGCAAAACAATATCGAATAATTGTATTTTGATTTGACATCCAAAATACATACTAACATCCAAAAAAATTAGATCAAAACCTAGTTAGAAAATATGAAATTTTAAATTACCAGTTTAGTTTAAATAAATATTATATATTTAATTTATTAACTAAAATATATAGTGCGGACGGGGCTGGGCATGGAGTGCGATACCCGTCCCCGGTCCCATCCCCGGTTCGAGACAAACGGAGATTATCGTCCCGGTTTAATAGGGAATCCCCATCCCCGATGGAGACGGATGGACCGGGTTCCTCTACGGTAGGGGTGCATTCCCATGCCTATATATCGAAAAATAATAAAGATAATACTAATATAAAAATAATTGACTAGATTAACAATAATTATAAATAATTAAAGTAATCTATATCAATGAATGGCTGACAATTAATATTAATTAACAATTTACAATTAATATTAATATTAAAAGTTTATAATTAATATTATATATAATTAATGCTTGATAAAAGTTTATAATTAAGATTTAATTAAAAATAAATAAATAAAATCTTAATTAGGACTATAATTTCAAGAAAGTTACAAAAAACTCCCGAAACTTATTGAAACACTACTCCAGATAGCGTTGTAATAAGGTAACATACAATTATTTTTTGCCTATTCAAACAGAACTTCACTCTAAAAATAAATAAGCTAGCGTACGTTTACTAAACATGAACTAAAAACCAAAACCCCTATATTTTAACTAAATTTCCAAAATCTCTATTTTAACATACATAGTGGAAACGCTCTTAATGTTTCACCAAACATTTTGTAGATAATTTTGATTAAATAAATCCAAAACTCAAAAATAGAGGAATGATCCTGGAACTGCATGCAACCTTAAGGAATGATTTTTATGAGAAGAAACAACAAAAACAAGAGATGATTAATTCAATTGCTTTCTCCTTTTCATGGTCTTCAAAATGATATGTTTGTACATTATAGTAGTGCAAAAAGACAAACTGAAAGGTGTTCCCAAACACATCTTCAACAGAACTGATCTCTTCACCGCTAGCGAGGTGGTGGTGCCGCTAGTTAGCTTGAAATTCAAGAAACAACCGTAGCTTCTGCACAAGAAGCTCGTGGCTTCCATACAACGGTTTACCCGCAATAATCCAATCCTTTTCAAGCAATCCAGCTTTAGAACTGCTAACCATTTCATGATGAAAATTGGACACAATTTGGTACATTGAGGTCCTTAGAATATCAGCCATGGAATATGCTTTTGAATAATGAGGGCCGTCTTTCTTATTTGTTGTCATGCCATTTGTTGTTATTGCATCTCTCCTTGCCGGGCTCAATGCGGCCCATTTGATATTGGCGGGACCCGTTAAGTATTGGGTTGATGATTGGAGGTTGGTCTTCTTCCCCATTAAAGTTTCGACCGCCAATAAGCAAGCCAAAAGGGTGGAGATGGTTGCAGCATTGCTACCGGAGAGTTGGGCAACCCCAAAACGATCTTCTTTGTGGGAACGAACAGTAAGTGAAGATGCAATCCGAGCACACCATGCACATACCTGTAAAGTGACGCTAGTTAACTAAAGAGCGGAAAATGAAATTGGAATAAAAGAAAAGGTAATTCAATGTGTGAAACTGCTGTACCAATAATCTATAATGCGAGCACACCATGCACATAAGTTCATTTGTTATCTTAATTGTTCTTCCTTAGGGTTCTTTTGAAGCAGTGCTGGTCCTTTTATTTATCATCATGGTGTAAAACAAACTTGGATAATGTGCAAGCTTAAAAAGCCACTTAATTCAAGCCCCTTCAGAACAAGCCCCTGGCTACCCATCTAGCACGTTCGGTTAACAATGTTAATACCATTTACTTGGTTAACAAATGATTGTGCCTCTATATATATATAGGGGGTAGTTTCATTTGCCAACCACCCTAATTTTGCAAACCGTTGATTTCATTGGTTAAATTAATGAAATTGTTTAATTTGATGATATTGTTTCATATAATTCCTTTCCTGATGAAGTTGTTCCATATATTTGTGTTTTTTATGTAAAAATGAAAAAGTTTATCAGAATGAGAAAATACATGAAACGACTTCATCAGAATTAGAAAGTACATGTAACAGTTTCATTTTTACATAAAAAAAAACCCAAATATATGAAACAAATTCATCAAGAAAAGAATTATATGAAATAATTTCATCAAATTAAACAATTTGTTATCCCCAGGTTAAATAGTCAAATAGTCAATAGTAGTAGCCTAGTAGGCTGTGTCAAAAGGTCAAGATTAATAGGTTGTGGTAGGAAAGTACAAGCAATTAGTGCTCCGATACAAGTGGTCAATGCATGGGTAGTAAGTCGGTGGTATTAGGTATAAATAAGGGGTGTGAGAGTGAGGGGGATTCATTCTGTTTTGTATTCAGTGAGGTGCGAACCTTTGGGAGAGAACTGGCCTCTCGAAAGCCAGAAACCATATAATCATTTGGTTAATAGCTATCAAACCCTAAATCTATCTCTGATTTCTTAGTTGAATGATGAATGTGCAACAAATGGTATCAGAGCAGGAGATCTTGAGGAGTATGCTGTCAACAACCAAAAAGATGTTGGAAACCCTCAATTCAATGCAATCAACAATGAGTTTGTTAAAAGATGAAATGAGGATCGTGAAGAGAGAGAAGAGGGAAGAAGATGAGATTTATGGAGATGAAGAGGATGATGATAAGGAATTACAGAAAGAACTTACACGAGCGAGATCATTTAGCAATCTGTTCAACGTCAACAACAAAGAATCGGCAACAATTTCACCCGTCAACATACCAGATCGGGAGAGGACATGGTCTTGTTCAAATCCATATCCAATTTCTCCTGACGTGTGCACTTCGTCATTTCAGATTGCTATAATGGACGAGTCTATCTCGATTAGGAATTCCAAGTCGATCGAGAAATCTATGAAAATTGCAATCGATGGCGTACATGGGAATCAGGCCCGATACAGTCCACAAGTGGCCCATGTAACACTGGAGGACGCTGTTGGACCAGTGGACTCAATCTACCAAATCAGATGTAAGTTTTTCATAATCACTCGTTTCTTGGGGCCTTGTTACTCCAGTCCTCCATTGATTGAAGATCGAGGGGATATTCAAAATTGGCGATGGTACCAGATCAAACCCTATAAATGGCTCAGGTACAAAGTGTCGAAACCATTTATAAACTGGCAAGACAAGATATGGGTTGTTGAGGAGAAATCACACTTGATTTTTGATGAAAAACTTTATATCTTAAAGTAACCAGAAAAACCCTGAAACAAGCAGGAAAGGGAGTGTTGGTGAAGTTTGGGTTTATGACTGCGTGGGAGCAGGAAGGAGAGGGTGAAACAGAGGAAGTAGTGTTCCTTTTGCCAAAGGGACTGCCTCCGGACAGGGGTAAAGAACATGTCGTTGCCTATAGACGTTACATAAGGGGATCTGTGATTGACGCAACAGGAACTAGCGAGGCAAGTATCGTGGTTGGTGATGTAGTTTGCCTCCTCGTTAGTCTCATCCCTGAAAGTGCAGAAAAGCATACATGGAACCCAGCAAGCATGAAACAAGCCAGGGCGGAGGGTGTTGTAAAGTGGTCTGGTCCTATGTTTCAGCAGGGTGATACCATGATTAAATTGTTAGAACCATATGAAATCCTTAAAAGTCATAAACCCCAAGCAAAACCCGTTTTGCCCAAGAAAGTAAGTGTAGCTCCAACAAATACCACGTCATACTTAGCAGATTCTCGAACAACTTCGGATGGTTTTAGCACCGATAACCTTGTTGGTGATGGGTCTATTGGATGTGTTTTTCATGCTCAATTTGAAGGGGGAAGGTTTCTTACTGTGAACCAAATCCAAGAGGCATTGCAGGCTGAAGAAGACACACCATTTAAGAAGTTAAATGAGTTTGGCTACTTAACGACCAAGCTAGTTGGGTGGATCTATGTTTTGGGCTACCAGGTGAACGTTAAATTCTCTTCCTATTGATGGAGTATGTTCAAGTTGTTGCTGCTCCTAAAGGACTGCTTGCAGTGTTTACCGATGCTTTGCTTCTCAACATCCGTAAGAATTTTCAGAAGATGGTACAGGAGAATACTATTGTCAGGAAATTACTTACTGTTGAGCCTGAGACACTTGGGTTGACAAGGTGATTTGTCAGCACACAATCGGTGCTTTGACCGCTAAACACCTGGTTGTGACTAAGCTTGCCGCTATGGGTCATAAAGCAAATGTTGTATGATTCTTTTGTGCGGAAAGGACCATCTATAATCCATTTGACGGAATTAAGTCGATGCTCAATCAGCCACTACCACCACGGCCAAGAACAATAATTGATGAAATGCTTCGGAATCGGCATTTTCATTTTTTTCCACCTTTGAGGACAACGTGAAAGTTTGGGGGCGGGTATTGTTATACCCAGGTTAAATAGTCAAATAGTCAATAGTAGTAGCCAAGTAGGCTGTGTCAAAAGGTCAAGATTAATAGGTTGTGGTAGGAAAGTACAAGCAATTAGTGCTCCAGTACAAGCGGTCAATGCATGGGTAGTAAGTCGGTGGTATTAGGTATAAATAAGGGGTTTGAGAGTGAGGGGGATTCATTCTGTTTTGTATTCAGTGAGGTGCGAACCTTTGGGAGAGAACTGGCCTCTCGAAAGCCAGAAACCATATAATCATTCGGTTAAAAGCTATCAAACCCTAAATCTATCTTTGATTGCTTAGTTGAATGATGAATGTGCAACACAATTTCAAAAACCAAATTCATCAACTTAACCAATGAAATCGACAGTTTGCACGGTTTGCAAAATTATGGTGGTTTGCATTTGATCTCTCCCCTGTATGTATACGAATATATGTATGTATATGAATATATGCTAAAAATATTAAAATAAGCAACTAAATCTCTTGAGATGATGATAATTCTCTAAGATAAAGAAACTATTTAGACTATCTAATAAATCCCCAAAAAACAGGGATTGCAACATCTTCTACGCTTACAAGGAATCCTTTTCATATAATTCAACATTCCACTCAAGCTGGTGAATAAACTATTTCTTGAAAGATCATACATCGCTGACCCTTTGTGAGTAATACGACCAGTTGATCCTTCTTCCCTTCGTAGGGACGAACAGAGTGCAAATAAGATGACTATCAAGTGTTTCTTTGATAAAATATCAATAGATTTCAATGTGTTCAATCATGTTGTACAAAGCTATGAGCAATACTAATGGTTGTCTTGTCCGGATATAATCTCATCAGACCTATCGTCGATATTCTCAAATTCTCAAGAACTATCTTAAACCATAATAATTTACATACTCCCTAGGCCATCGCCTTAAACTCATATTTTGCATTTGATCTTGACACCACACTCTGCTTCTTAATCCTCCATGTCATAAGATTTCCACCCAAAAGAGTACAATAACCGGTGGTTGATCTCCCCTTAACAAGCGAGCCACCATAATCAGCATCAGTATGCGCTTCTATAATCAAGCTTTCCTAAGATCCCTTTCCCAATCTATAATCAAGCTACCATAATCAGCATCAGGAGATTGAGGTGGCGTTTGTTTTTTAAGAGGTGCTGAAGTCTGAAGTTATTCACTTCTCATTGATAAGAGGTGGTGTTGAGGTCTGAAATCTAAATCAATAAGACAGTTTGTTTTTGTAAACTTATAAATGTCTGCATTTGTTTAAATTATGTATTTGACCCATTTGTCTATTATAGTGTTGAATTTATATATATATATATATATATAAAAATTTACAATTTCACATATTTATGCATCATCATTACTAAATTTACATCTAAATTATAAAATTAGCATTCATTTAAACGAATATGTTTAATCGATAATAAATATTTAAATTATATAAATTTGAAAGTCACCAAATTATAGTAAATTGAGTTTTATTATAATCCAAGTGAATCAATTGAAAGAAAGGATCTATTAAGGTTAATTCATTAAGAACAATAAGAGGCAAATAAGAGGGTGGTTTACCTCTTACAAGATAAGAGGACGATAAGACATAAGTGGTCCTACCTCTTAACGAATCAGCCATAAGAGGCTAATAAGAGTTTTTTCTAAAAAACAAACAAAGTCGGAGTGTGCATAAGTTGAGAAAATCGTTTTTTTCTTTATGGAACTTTGCAATGGAACAACATTATCTGATTTTTCCTTATCTTATACCATAGAGGGAGAACTTGGAGACGATTATTGTGTTGACTCGACAAAAGAAGGTGAGTCAATAGGTAGAGCCTCGATAGAAGAAGGTGAAGGGAAAATTCATCAAGAAAGTCAAGAAGGAACAAGTCTTTTACTCTATCTTCAATTAAGGTCTCCCCCCTAAGATAAGAATTACGTAAGAAAGGCTTTGTTTCCACAAAAGTCACATGAGCTGAAATAAAGAATTTATTCGTAGGTGAATAGTAACAATTGTACCCTTCTTGTTTTGAAGAATATCCAATGAAAACACGCCGAAGAGCACGTGGATCAAGTTTCCCCTAATTTGAGAGTGAATATGGACAAAGCCAACACTTCCAAAAGTTCTAGAAGTGAGATTACTTGATGCCCTAAAGCTCTAAAAATAATTTGTGAGAACATCAATAGGACTTTTGAACTCTAGGACTCTTGTTGGAGCCTACTGATCAGGCTCTTCTTGTTAGCAGCGCATAACAGCAATATAATAAAGAGAAAATGGAGTCAGTCTTTTACCGAAAGCCGTAAAACAAAAATGTACAAATAAACAGACCAATCGATAGTAGATCTCGACTTTCAACCTAGCCAAAACAAGCAAGAATGGGCATGTTTTAATTGACGCCTTTTTCCATGCCTCATTGCACCTATTCGTATAATGGTTCCATAGAAGCCCTTCCTCTAATTCAACTTTCAAGTTTCCCTCTAACTCAACTTTCAAATCTCTGTAACACTTGCATTTCACTTCTTCCTCCTAGCATAGACAAGTAGATTATGGGAATTTGGTTCAGTATCCTCAATTTTCACTTATAAATCTAATCCCACACATACAAATATACAATGAACCATGATTTGTTTTCTGCACAAGTATTATCTTGTCCCCAGGGTTCTAGGAACACTAGGCAGAGCTATACAGTTGATCAAGGGCCTAGTGCTTATTTGATTAAGTGGATTATTAAGTACAAGCATTAAGCATTCTATTTATCTATATCTATACTATCTTATAAAGCATGTTTCATAAAAGTCTGAAATACAAGCTTAAATGCATAATGTACCATCTTTCAATGCATAAAGTCTTAAAGTCTTAAAACATACCCCGACTTTGATTCCCATTTCCCACGCCTTTCCACTCGATTTTGGCGGTCGACCCTTCCCCTTCCCCTTCCCCTTCCCTTCCCAAGATGTACTGGTTCTCTCTCCCTCTTCTATTTTGTTTCAAAATTCAAATGGGCTTAGCATCTCAACAATCATTTTCCAAAACCCTAGTTAGAGGTTACTTTCTTTCTTCTAAGTTCTATCAATGGTGATTCATTTTCCTCGCTTTTTTTTCATTTTTGCATCGAAAGGTTTGGATTCTATCTCTGTATAAACACGAAATCGACAACAACAAACCATTTTCAGGTATGATTTGCCATTTTCAGTTTGGCTTACCATCATTCCATTTTGATGATCGGGAATGTTACCCCATAAGGTAAATGAGATTTGGATTTCCATGGATTGCCGATTTCGAAGTTCGATTTCCATGGATTTTCAATTTCAAAGTTCAATTTTTGTTGGATTTCATGATTTTGAAGCTTGATTTCGTTGGATTTTTCATGATTTAATCTGTCGATTTCCATGGGTATTCGATTTTGAAGTTTTATTTTGTTGGATTTCATGATTTTGAAGTTTGATTTCGTCGGATTTTTCATGATTTTTCTGCAGTTTTTAGGGTTCTAAATCTGATCCTAAATCTGATCCTAGATGTTTTAATTCAAAATCTGTTAAAGTTTTACGATAATTTAGTAATCAAACTGAAACCATTCTGAATAACCAAACATTTCAGCAAGTGAGAATATTTTTTTCAGTTCGCTGACAGCTTCCCCGGCAGCTCCAAGTTTCTCTGCGAGGAACAGGAACACAGAGATATGTAAACAACTGTCTTTTTTCTGCTCAGCAGAGAACAACCATTTTGTTAGAAGTTATCCCCTTTACTTGACAATTCCAACAAAAAAATATAAAGACGTACTTATTTATTAATTTACATCGTTTCAGTTTCTTTTTACTACTAATTGATTTCTTCTTCACAACCTATTCTCTTGTGCTTTTGTCATTTTTTGGGTCTGGTTAACTGACTTTTTTTATAGTCTGTGTGCTGTTTTTGAGAGATTTGTTTAGGGTAGGCATAAGGATGGTTCTCATATGGTCTGCAC
Organism: Saussurea involucrata; assembly: GCA_033807775.1. NCBI lineage: Eukaryota > Viridiplantae > Streptophyta > Magnoliopsida > Asterales > Asteraceae > Saussurea > Saussurea involucrata. The sequence continues at coordinate 83,282,369 of CM066315.1, read as the reverse complement.
CTTTAATTGCTTCTGCTTTTGTTCGCTCTGGGCTCTTTGTGCAGTTTTATGTCCTATGAGGTGCAAGGGTATAAGCCTGACCTATATGTGGAGTATATTTGGTTCGCAATTTCGCATACTTATGACCGCCTCTGGAGTTATTTTTTTGGGTTGTAGGGATGCAGCCATAGGCCTTTGGTTATATGGTCACTTTATGGAGTTTACTGACCTGTGACAGTTGCTATATTCTTATACGGGCTTTTGGTCTTCTTTTAGATTATTACCTGCTTGGCAGTCTATTGCAATTGTGTTATCTATTGCAATTGTGTTATCTGTTGCTTACAGGATTGAATTGTAGATCTCAACAGATGGGGTTCATTTTCCATGTTCAAGCCTGGTGGTTTCTCTATAAAAGGTTCAGACTCGAAATGGATATGGCAATGGAGTAATAAGAGAGAAGAATAACTACTAAAAGTATCAAAATTCAAAATGAAACAAAAATAAATAAATTCAAGGATGTGACTTACGAATTGATTGTTACTAAACCAAAAAATTACAATCATATAACTTTGTTTAGTGACCAGGTAAAAATTGGTTGATGGATTAGGAATCTAAATATATATCGTGGATGTTAAAATTGTAAGCTGTCTTGCTAGTTGGCGTCTCAGAATGAACTGGTTTTAAGTTCAAATTAAAGCAAGATGATATATATATATAGAGAGAGAGAGGTGGGTTCAAACGAGAACGCTAACTATTTAAGAAAACACGAACGGCCGTTAATGTACAAAATTATACATGATTCACGTACAAAATCATATATGATTCACGCGACTTTGCCCCGTGGCTTAAGTCACGGCCAAAGTCGTCGGCGTCCACCTTTTTGCCATTAATGTAAAATCACATGTGATTTTGTACATGATTTACTGCTCTCGTGTTTCCTTAAATATTTAGCGTTCTCGTTTCAACCTTCCTCTCTCTCTCTCTCTCTCTCTCTCTATCTATCTATAAATATATATATGCAAAGCTACAACAATCTCAATTTACGAATGGACCTCAAATTGAAGTCATAACAAATAAATCATGGTAAATAAGCAAGTAAAGCAGAATGAAGCAGCAAACCAATTTAAGAGTGAAATTATTCACCTGAAAGTCATAAAATGGTTCACGGAGACTTGACTCAGTTAGCGAATGTAACTGATGGGACAGTTGGAATGATGACTTCTCAGGAGAACTTCTCAGGCCTTCACTCAAATCCAAGGTGAGCTGTTCCAAAGGTTTCAAGCATACAGCTATCACCTTTTTGTAGGTATCGCCAGTTTCTTCAAAAAATGCAGCTCGACGCCAAGTATCAACATTACTCTCACTCACCATGCAGAGGTCAAGATAAGCAAGATGTCGAAGAAGTGATCTTGGAGTTGTCTCCTCAAGCGCTGCCAAAAGATGATCACTTGGGTTCGTTTCTGCCGCTGCTGATCCCTTTGGTGGGGCAAATAAATACCTCTTTGTAAGAAACACCTATAAAGCCAAACATGAAATTAAGAGGCTGTTTGGCAGTTGCTGAATGGTTTGGTGCAGAATGATTAAGTGGTCAGAATGATTAAGTGGCTCTTATGATATAGTGCAAAACGAAATATGATTGTTTGGTAATTTTCAGAATGAAATTAGGGCGCCAAATGATTAAGAGAGATCCAAGATACAAAATCATTCAGAGGGTTTTAGAACCATTAAGAGGCAGACTTTTTTTTGCCAAACAAAATTCAACTCTTAGCGATTCAGAGGCTACCTCTTAATGGAACTATTATGAGGTAAACAAACAGCCCCTTAAGAGAAAGGCTTGAATAACAGACTTCGCCCCATCCCATCTGATAAAGATCAAAAGATGAGGAGATTGATACAAAACAAATGTTTTTTTAAGTAATTTAACCTGAAGCAAATGACGATTTAGTTCCCAACAAAGGAACACCACACCAGATGCAAAGTAAAAAAGGATTTGCTCAGCAATAAGATCTCCCATTGAACGCTGACGTTTGTGCTCATTAACCAGAAAAATAGGCAGCACTAGTGAGACTAGGTACCCAGCACTTGAAAGCTTAAAGGCTTTTACAATTGCCTTAAGAATACCCATTTTGTAGCTGAAGAACAGAGGCCGCTGTCAACAAGAACACGAAACATCAGTTTGGGAAAAATCTATTTCTCACAGCTGTAACACAATCATTAGATAAAGCATCAGCAAGCTATTCCGCATGCTTAAGTTTTACCAAAACTAACATTATTAGAAGACACTAGCGGAAAACAAAGCTCCCTAATACATTGAAGGCATCAGCTGACTAAATAAGATTACTACTTAAGGTGCTTCAGAAAAAAGTATAAATACATCACGTTTCACTTCAAGGATGAAATAGGGAAAAGGTTTTCGTACCTGAATAATGGGGAATTCCAAAACCCATCTCCTCGAAAACAGATAATGCGATCCATAAATTAAGCCAACAACTAAACCCCTAACCCCTATTCCTCCAAAAACCTGAGAACCAGAAAGGCAAACAACAGACAGAAAAGCAGACACCCCAGAGGAAACTAAAAACAGTACAAAGCTCAACGTAACCTTGGCTCTGCGTCTAAAATCGTAGGGCAAGGGCTGGCCTCGATAGACGAAGATGAGTTTAAGTAGGCCAATTAGGAGTTCGAAAGGTGAAACTCCTTGAATGAATTGAGGAGATGATACGAGGTAGAGAGAAGTGGAGAACAGAAGGAGGGAGAGTTGGAAGAAGAGGAAGGCGAAGATGGCGGAGAGAAGGGTGATTGAAGGGGCTAATGGGGAGAGTAGGGTTTTGGAGATGAAGTAGATGAATGTTGAGTGAAATGATTGCCAGATTAGAAACCCTAGAAATCTGTCCTTGATGATGGTGGTGGTATGGTGATGTCCATTTCCTAATCTTCCGATCATTACTGTTACTTCAAATTTCTTCTTCTTCTTCCTTTTTCTACAGTGAGAGAGAGAGGAGGAGGAGGAGGAAACGGAGTTAGAAAGAGTAGCAGGCAGCAAGCAAACTTGGGGTTTCAGGAACCAAGTGGTAATGGGCGGGAAGGAAATAACATATATACAAGAAAACCATATACAACAAGGTGATGTTACAAAAAAAATAACCTAATGAATAATACATGGTGAAGAGTTAAACAATATCAGAAGAAAGTATATCATTGAAAGACTTAACATTACAAGATAAATGGATACATCAAAAAAGTGTTTTTGACTTTGGATGGGATTGTTTATTTAAAGTGTTTATTAAATTTTTTTAGCGTGATATCGGTAATAAGGAGTTTTTCTGTTGTTTGGATAGAAAAAATAAATAAATGTTTATACCGGTTTGACACCGCCAATAACAAAAAAAATTATAAGTCATTTTTTCTAACTTATTTGAAACAACTTATCAGATTTTTGGTCATTTTACATGTATAAGCAATCTCATATCCCCCCTGAAAAGTAACTTGTCGGCTTATTACATTTTGGTACCGACATAAGCTAATCTAAACACTTTTTATAAAACTTCAGTTTAACACCATATAATTTGATAAGCACTTTTACAAGAAAGCATAAGTTGTTTTAATAAGCAATCTTAAACACCCATGATAGTCTCTTGTGTCTGAGTGACATACTTTGATTTTTTATTTTTATTTTGAACGGCAAGTTAACACACGCACACGTTCCCGGGGTATTCGGGCTCCCACTTAAGGGTGCCACCCGACTAATCCGTCGACCCGACCGACCCTATGGATCAACCCGACATGCCGGATATAAGGGCCCTATGATATTGGTTCTGATTATTTCGTAGCTAGTTGACAAATTAACAATTGGATACGTCATGTATGGAATGGTAGTACTAGTATATACCATGATAGGAATTGTCTATTCGAATAATAAGAGTGATGTTTTGTACCCCTCATTGAATGGTATTGAGGTAACACATGCATTTTTAGATCGTATATATGTGATACTGATATAAGTTGTTATATATACATTCAGGATTTGATATAATGAGTTGATATAACTATCCCATGTGTCCAATCTCGACATCAAGGACAAAGTAGACACTAACAAGATTGTTGGTTGGCGGAATCATCAAACTTTATCATTTGAGTAATGATTATGTAATGTTAGATGTCGTTGTTGTTCGTTTATAATTGTAATTAAAATGTATAATGATTGCAAACATAATAAAACATCAATGGGTCACACACATAATCAAAGTGTTTGATTATTAACATCGTGTTTATAATCTAATAGGATTAAATTATTAAACTTTATATTAATATCTATTGATATAAAATGGAGGGTGAAAGTTGTTGATAACTCTCAAATTTGAGAGTTATTTGTCATCTTTTCTTGATTATTTTTTATCACATTTTTACCTATTTTGCGTCTCTTTATCATTTTGTTATTGTTTGTTCTAAAAAGGTGATGAAGTTTCAAGGGTTCAAAAATCGGGTTTCACTCGCAAAATCTGCATAAAATGTTGAGGTGCATGCAAACTAGCCCAGACATCCAATGTTAACAAAACAAATATAAGAGCTTACAGTGTAGAATGAACTATAGGAGTATATTGATATTAGGGAGTGAATCATAATCCTAAACTTTAATCAACAAACCAAAGGAGCAGTTTAACAACTGGCACTGTGAATGATTCCAACTATTTTTTGATTTGGAAGATTCAAACATAGTGGTTGTTACATTCAAACTTTTTGATGTGGAATAATACGCATGATCTTCACAAGTTCACAAACATACACGTGAATGATTCCATATCCTTTGTAACATCCTTGAATTGAAAAAGAACAACTAAATAAAATTTTTGATAATGCATCAAGAATAATAGAATTTCTTCCTATAAACCAATACGGGAAGTACCTCAATTTAAAATCTATGATTAACCTCAACAAATTATAACCCAAATCTCATTACAAAGACTAAATTCACAACGGGTGTTACTTAACTCAAGTACAAGTTGTTAATCCCAAAGATGAATGCGGAAGACTTCACTTAACCACTTCACTTCTCGAGCACACTACTAGCACCCTACCTTTCGCAGTATCACTAGAACTACTCCCAACCTGAGCCTGTTGCACATGCCGACAAATAAAAAGGTTAGGCTAACGTCTAGTGAGTTCAAGAGTTTTCATCACTATATAATGAATAAAACAGAAGAAAGATTTCTTAAATCACGATTGTCGATAAGTAACAGTTTAGAATATATAGTGATGTCCCTTCCAAAAGTCCAACCTTTGTGCTAAACGTTTAGATAAAAATATACCCAAAACATGGAACTAACCCCATACTCACACAAAGCACAAATATAATAGAAATCCAATTCCCAAATACATGGAAGTAGGTGCATCATTCAAACCTTAATACATGTGGAGAAGATCAAGTATTAAAGCCATCAACTGCAATTACTCGTACAAAACCAACGATAATAAAGTATGAATATTACAATGTCCGAAATAAAATGTTTGACAACAACGGGGGAGACCCGTACCCGTTGAGAGTGGAGGAAACACTTAAGTATACCACCCATACAACGTTACTCGTACAACACCTCGCGACTAGACGTCCAAGAGTTCCTACGACTTCTCAACAGACAGTTGACCCTAGTGTCTATCCCTAGGATTCCACCACAAGGCTCGGCACGCTCACGACTACCTCCAAGGCACCCTCTACAAAGCGGTGTAGGTCCTAGCGCCTACCTCCGGACTCAACCCTCCTAGTGCCTACTTGTAACGTCCCAAAAATTACAAGCAAATTTAAATTTTTAAAATAAACATTTCATTTATACCAACTCATTAAGTGATCCCAACGTTTCGTTTGCAAACACATAATTAATATCTTTGTAAAATAAAACCAGCGGAATAAACGTTTAATTATTAAAACCATAAAGCAATCAGCTCTTCTCGCGCGCCTGTGTGTACTCGTCACGCCTTGGAGCCGCCCGTACCTGAAACCACAGTTTATTGGGAAAGGGTAAGCACGAAGCTTAGTGAATTCAATCCATACATAGAATCGCAATTATATCAGCATCACCCTTAAACATACCAGCACATAAATTTCTTGGAACATCCATCAAGAAAAATATAACACGATTGATAATAATCCTTATGCTCCTTGGAACCACCATCAAGAAGACATAATCACAACACATTACACCAATACACCTACTCCTTGGAACAACCATCAAGAAGTGGCCTTATACTTCTTGGAACAACCCTCAAGAAGATATAATCACAACACATTATACCAATACACCTACTCCTTGGAACAACCATCAAGAAGTGGCCTTATACTTCTTGGAACGACCCTCAAGAAGATATAATCACAGCTCATTATACAAACGCATATACCTCTTGGAACATCCATCAAGAAGTACATCAATCACAGTTCAATATATACACACAAATATATATTCCACACCACAATAATATCAGCAAACAATCATAATCAACACAACTCGAACTATAGCAACACAAATATAATTCCCATTCTATATAGTGAGAGAACTCACCTCGAATGCGCGCCTAGCTCAGCAATACAAATTCAAGCTTCCCAATTACGGTCACTCCCCAGCACCTAAACGCACGTTAAAACGTATCAATACGAGACTCGGACCCTATGACACGACACACGCTTAAACCGTCACTAAAACTACTTTCCGTTCTCGCCAAACAGGTCTGTTCGGGACCTGTTTCGACCCCTTTAAACCCAGAAAATTCCCAATATTATTTCATGACCAGAAATTCCTCTGATTTAGGGTTCCAATGACATATTATACGCCTCCTAACGATTTTTCTACAATTTACTACGGATTTTACAAAAACAGTTTCCAGAACAGCGAAATTCAGCATCTTTCAGTATAAAACGACAATTTGACCCATGCTACGTCCCGAACTGGGTTTTGCACAAAACACAGAAAAGTTTCTAGACTGAAAAAGGGAACTTTTGACACCGGTATCACCCCAAACCGAGTTACGAGCAGAAAGTTATGGTCTACGCAAAACAGTGGCAGATTCCAGAATTTTGCACATAAAATGACGAATCACCGAACTTGCGACCACTTTTTCGCCCAGCTAGAGACCGAACCAGTTTTCCGCTAAAACACGGAAAACGTGCCCAACCCCGAAATTGAACCGTGGGCGCCAGTTTCGGCTCAAACGGAGTTACGACAGAAAAGTTATGACTACACGAAAACTGGACAGCACACTAGAATTTTCATAAACTGATAGCTTTATAAAACGGTTCGCGTTTGGCTAAACGGTTCGGGTTGCAACTAGGGCTGGACAACCCACGCACCACCCACACACACACACTGCCGACCACCCACGGCCACCGTAGCGGCGGCGTGCGGCGGTGGTAGTTTCACCGGAGGAAGCGAAAAGGAAAGGAAACGAAACAAAACAAAACGAAACGAAACGAACGACTTACCTAGCAACGGTTGCTCCTCTCTCCCTCGACTTCTCCGACGAACTGAGCTGGTGACGGCGGCCTCCGGCGACAGCAGCGCCTCCGGCGAGTTCCCTCCCTCTCGCCTTCTCTCTCTCACTCTCTCTCTCTCCACTTCACGGCCGAACACACAACAAGAAAACAATGGAAACGAATTGGAGCCGTAGGGTTTTTGGTTTCTAACTTTTGTTTGTTTGCCTTTCACGCTACCAACAACCTTACAAACCATATGGATCTCAACAGTTTTCTGCATGGGCCTAAACCCAATGTGGTTTTTTGGCCTTGTCACAAGTAGCCCCTACACATTAAAGTAGTTTTACCTTAAGCCCCCCCTAACCCAAACTTTTAACAATAAGATTCTTGCCGCCTAACCCGTTAAATTTCGATTAGAGGAATTTATAAAATAACCAAAAGAAAATGATTAATTAAAATCCATACCGAGACACGGGCTTTACACTACTTGAAAAGTTAAGGTCATAAAACATAGGTCCCGAGGTCCAACCCCGAGATACCCAATCGACCATCACCAACGACTGACTTACGTGCCTATGGATCTAATGCAACATAGTCTAAACCATATGATTCCAAATGAATGACTAACGCAATCAAACATGTAATCCTCAAATAAGATGCAACAACATGCAAATCATAAAAGGAGCTCTATATTGAGCTACTAAAACCGGATAAATGTCCATAAGACTCTTTTAAGTCAAAACCGAGCCGAATTGCTCAAAACCCATTAGACCAACAAATAACGGTCCTCATAATATAAAATGCATTTAACATCGCTTAGGTAATGTATACCACAAAATCATCATTAACCCAAAACTCGTCACGAATTAATGCAAATGGGTTCCCAAAATGGACTCGTACCCTTATAATTCTCAAAATGACTCATGACACGAAAATGTGCATTTTCCCAAATGGTTTATAAAATCAATTACACCAACATAATTAAGCCAGTGAATAAACTCCATTTGAGCAATAAATCATTTAAGGACACATTTATAATTTATACACATTGAAATATCCGAAAATCCCAAATGCGGGTGTTTTACAAAGTTTATAAAGTTAAACACTTCAAAAGGTCAAACTTACCAAATAACTCAACAATTGATAATTGTAAGTAAAACACACAAATATTTGTAAAAATAGCATTTTTGGCATGTACAACGTTTTCACAAATCAACTTGAACTCACCTTGCTAGATTTAGGCTAAATCTAGATTTTCCCCAAACATAAGTTCATTTGAAGAAACACAAATCCTCAAGCCAAATCTTCCAAAAACCTAGATCCATAAGTTTCCAACCATAAATATTCACATCCAACCATAAAGAATCATTCCCCAAACATTTTTACATCAAGATCTCAACTTATACCAAAACCCTAATTTTCATAGATTAAGAGAAGAGAAGATTACCTTACCACAACTTGAATCCATCAACAAAACATCTTTGAGGTTACCAAAATAAAGGTTTGGGAAGTGAAGATGAACTCACAGATGGGTATTTGAAGAAAACCCCAAGTTAGTTCAACAATGGTGGAAAGTGGTGAAGAAGATGAAGATCTTGAAGCTTTAAAACCCTTGAAGCTTATTTCATCAAACCCATTTTAGTGTTCTTGAAGAAGAGGGAGATGGGATGAGAGGAATGGAGGATTTAGGGTTCTTGGGGAGAAAATCGAGTGGGAGAGGAGATGGATCATATCTAATATGGTTTATAAAAGGTAGGAGAGAGAGGGGAAGGTTGAGGGTGAAAAATGTGAAAAATCTCGCCAAATGTGAAAAATCTCGCCAGACAATGCGGACGTCCGCTTGGAGTCCTATGCGGACGTGCACTTGCATCAGGGCGAAGTTTTTGCTGCTTCCGCGGAAGCACAAGCAGACTTCCACTAATGCGGACGTCCACTTGCACCATGCGGACGTCCACTTGTCCCTGGTTTCCCTGTTTATTTCTCGATCACTGTTTTGGACATAACTTTTTCGTTTTAGCTCCGTTTTCGCTCTGGAAAGGCCCGTTGGATTCGTATTTGAATTCCCCATCCAACTAGACCATAAAATCTAGGATTCATTCCAAAAATTCTATTTTTCCTATTTATCATAAAAGATCGATACCTTCCAAAGATCGGGGTGTTACAATCCTCCCAACCTTAAAGAGATTTCGTGTAACGTCCCAAAAATTACAAGGAATTTAAATTTTCAAAAATAATGCATTTCACTATAATCAAACCACAAGTTAACAAATCCCCTTACAATAAAAATAAACGTCGTTGATTTAAACCGTCAGACAAAGTTAAGCAGCGGAAAAGTTATATAATTAAATCCCCATTTAATAAAAATTTAACTTAAACAGTCTTCGTCTTGCGCCCGTGTGTACCGTCATGCCCGACTGCTACTCGCACCTGAAATCATAAGATTTTGGGAAGGGGTAAGCACGAAGCTTAGTGAATTCAAACCATAAATAAGATCGCAATTATATCAGCATCACCCTTAAACAGCTAGTTATCGCAACCAACTCATACCATGCAATCACGTCTTGCACCCAAATTTATATATACCAAATACACCAAATATACCAGCACATATATTTTCTTGGAACATCCATCAAGAAAATATATCACGATTAATAATAAGCCTTATACTCCTTGGAACGACCATCAAGAAGATATAATCGCAACTTATTATACAAACACATATACTTCTTGGAACAACCATCAAGAAGATATATCACCATTAACAATAAGCCTTATACTCCTTGGAACGACCATCAAGAAGGTATAATCGCAACTTATTATACAAACACATATACTTCTTGGAACAACCATCAAGAAGATATATCACCATTAACAATAAGCCTTATACTCCTTGGAACGACCATCAAGAAGGTATAATCGCAACTTATTATACAAACACATATACTTCTTGGAACAACCATCAAGAAGTACATCAATCACAGTTCAATATATATACACAACTATATATACCCCTAACACAATAATATCAACAAACAATCATAACTATCACACTCGAGCTCTAACGATTTTTCTACAATTTACTATAGATTTTACAAAACCGACTTGCAGCACAGTGAAAAACAGGACCTTTCAGTACAAAACAGCAATTTGACACTAGCTATGGTCCGAACTGGTTTTTCCGTAAAACATATGAAACTTACTAGACTCAGAATGAGAGATTTTGGCACCGATTTCACCCCAATACGATGTCCCTAGAAAACGTTATGGCTTTCCCAAAACAGTGGCAGAACTGTGAATTTCACATGAAATGACAAATGTTGTTTATAAACCCATTAAGACATAGCTTAACCCAAACAGACCCGAACAGCCTATAAGCTTACTGGAGAAAGGTCATACTAGGCTGGACAACAACCGAGCACCACCCACTTCCGCCTCCGGCAGCGGTGGTGGTTGGCGGCGGCGACGATGGTTACGGTAACCCGTCCGGCGAGACCTCCCAACGTCACCCACGCCCGACTCACTCGCAAAACGCACCCGAACACACCCGCACACACCCGCACCCCTCTGCCGCCATCACAGCGGCGTGCAGTGGTGGCCCCACCACCGGCAGCCGTGGCTGCGGCGGTGGTGGTGGCGGTTCACGGCGGCTCTTGCCGATATCAACAACGAACACGAAAAAGAAAAAGCTATTACCTCAACGCAACGCCCTACGTCCCTCTTTCCGACCGAACTCGCCGGCGATTACTTCTTCCTCTTCTCTTCTCGACGCCGGCAGCCTCCTCTCTCTCTCCGGCGAACTCTCTCTCTCTCCGGCGAACTCTCTCTCTTCGCGCCTCTCTCTCTTCGCACCTCTCTCTCTCGCGATCTCTCACTATTTTCTCCGACAGAACGGCGCTGGGGCGCCGGCGGTGGCTGTGGGGTTGCACGGCAGTGGCTGTGGAATGAAACCGACGAGAGGGGGGGGGAGAAAACTCAGCCGAGAGAAACCAAAACGTGAGGGATAGAGATGCCTTAGGGTTTTCTTTTTCTCCTCACTTCCTTCCTTGCTTGCTTCTCACGAAAACACAACACACCCCAAAATGAAATATGGGTTTTCGGTTTGGAGATTTGCATGGGCCGAAACCATGCCATGTTTTGGCCCTTGACACAAATGGTCCCTCAACTAATTCCTTCTCGCAACTAACCAAAATTTTGACATATTTAACAATTATGCCCAAAACGTCTAACCCCGTTAACGGAAACCACGTTAAATAAAACTTAAAAAAATAAAAGAAATTACATACCAGGATACGGACTTTACATTTCGTCCTCGAAATCTAGTTCCTTTATAACCAAGGTCAACCCATATATGTTACCTTCACATCCGAATGAATGTTCAACTCGCTAGAGTAATTTCTAACTGCATGGATTCGACTGTCTCCCAACCTTAGGTGTTCCATACTTCTCCAACGACAGGTTCCAACTCCCAATCAGTCCAAGGTTATTCACTCTGGAACCAACAAAATCTCATAATCCCAATGTCCCCGCTGCTGAACTAGCACTTACTCATAACGAGTCCCATTAGACTCCAACACCGACGGACGTCATTGACCCATCGATTGTACTACTCCAAGAACATGCCCAATTACCAATCATCCTATCGTCAGTTTCTTTTACCACTCAAGGAAGGTCATCTCGCTAAATCTATTTATCACGATTGAATTTCTTATGACCACTACAATCGATACGATTGTCCCTTAAGATTTAGGCTACAACCCTCCAAATACACTAACGGTTCTTGACCTCGAAACCCAAAAGTTGACACCTAGTCATACCACCAAACTTTGAACCATATCAGAACTCTACACACGAGTTTCATTCGTCGAGCATTTCCACAAACCAAGGTTATCAATATGGTGTCTAAAGGGTCCTATACGTCCCTTATGCGAAAATTGACCAAGATCCAAAACAAAGTTGCCGACAAGAACAGTTCCCACCAACATTAATAGAAGATATCGCGAATCTGACCCTTCAGTTACAAAAAGTACATCGACTCAGCAACCGACACCATTCGGCCTACAGTACCATCACACGTCGGAATACCCAACCTTCCACTATCGAAGTTCTACACACACTTACTCTTAACCGGGGTTACATAACCTTTCCAAGGTTCTAATGAGTTCAAGGTTTTTTTCAAGTGAAATACTTAACAAATATGCCAATCAAAACCTTTATGGAAATTTCCAACACGAGGGTTTTCACATCAATTTAAATCGTACGCATAAAATTTACTACTACCTACTCGGCAGTCGTGCAAAAATGGACACACTCGTCTCACATATGAAAATCATCTTGAAAACCATTTCATCACAATCCAAGTTACTAACAAAACGCAAAAGCATGCTCAACAACTTTTTGAAATGAACCACTACGGCCCTAGTATGGATTGATTCATGTCATGCACATAAAGTAATTTACTACTTTAAATAGGGTGCAACAAAAAGTTTGTGCGTACCTCAAAAGTTTAAATGACGTTCAACTCCAAAAGTTTCCCCTTTAACCATAAAATGACATGGAACAAAATTTACCAACAAAATTCACACGCGTCAGTTTATTTCACAAAAATGATGGAACGATCCATAAATACACTTTGGTTAAAATATAAATGATTTGCGGCGATTCCAAGTTTAAAGACAAAAATCAATACGTTTTCATCATTCGAAGATATCGACTAAAAATCGTGAAGAAATTTCAAATTGGAATATGCATGCAAACTTGTAACACTTTCTTAGTGATTTTCCGAAAACAAAATTACACGCAACAGGTAGTCCATACTAAAAAAAATTCAAAGTAGAAAATTTCATTAAATAAAATTTCAAAGCTTTCTCATTTGGTCATATAATGACATAGGCGTAAAAACTTTTTGACAAGACTCATACACGTTAATGTATTTTCTCAAAACTTAGAAAAATAGCAAGTGCTTGTAATTGGTTGACACCTAAAAGGATCTAATTCGACTGCACAATTCGAATCATACGAACAATGTGCATTAATGTTCCAAAAACATAAATAATTATGTGTTTTAAATTTATACCGCAAGCGTACGAGTTATGTAGCATACGGGTCGATCACAGGGAGGTGACGGTCTAAACACTAACTACTTAATAATCATGGCTAGTTATGCGAATCAGATAAATTGATTTGATTTTTACCTAAGTGAACTTAAAATAAAAGAGATTAAGGGAAAGAGACACAATAAGAAGCAATTAAGACTAAAACTAAGTAAGATAAAAGACGACTAAAACTAAGAACATTGAGTAATATCAACCTTGGATTTTGGTAATGGTGGGAATTCATTTTTTCAAAGCTACTTCAACCCTCTCTCGAGGTGAGAAAACTTTTCTAACCAAGATATGTATTTACTTTCGCAACACATATACATTGGGAAGAAACATTAAGATTTAAAATGAATGTATTTCCCAATCAACATCCCTAACTATTCACATGTTAGGACCGTTGTCATTGATCAATTCGACTCAAGTGAAGACTAAACTTTCGTTTTTATCAACAACCAATTGAATTACTAAACATTTTGTTAAAACCCAATTAAATCAATTCAACTTTCGTTACAATCGAAATGGATTAAAACTCAACATCCGTTTTAAGAACAATTGATCAATCCCAAAACTTCAATCATAAGGCGATGATTACCCAATTAAACGAACTATTTAAACAAGACCAAACACAAGTTACTTAATTAGACTCTAACGAAATTAAAACCAAAATTAAACCTAGACTAACAAAGAATCTACATTAGACTCAATCTAACAACAATTAAACACTAACAAATGAAAGATGGACAATGAGCTACTAAACAAACATGTGCAGAAAGTTAATTAACCTAAAACTAAGTGCATAAATTTAACAAAATGCATAATTTTAAACTAAGAGTAGAAAATTAGGGTAGAAAGAGAAGGAATAGAGATGCAAGAGAGTAGAGAAAATACAATAAACACAAGAGAGATGAAGAGAAACTAAACCTAATACTTCAATTAAGAACAAAACATTGCTTTCAACCAAATGAAAAAGCAAGAATTCAACAATCAAGTAACTTAAGAAGATAGGGAAGAAGATACTAGTATGAAAACCGGTAGCAAGTCGGATTCCATTGGCCTAGGCTCTTTGCGATTTCATCTTCTTCCCAAATTTCTTGAAGAACTTGTTGAAGAGAGAAAACTACTCCTAGAAACTGAAATGTCGTGTGATAGGTTGTCTCTAATTCAAAAGGAAAAAGCCTAATATACTTAAAACATAAACCTAAAAGAGTTTTAAAGGCATAGGCCCAAAAGCCCAAATAGAAAAAGGCCCAGAAAATTAAGTAGTCCAAACGACTTTCAGCATCAATTCAGGGTGTTTTCTTCACTTCCAATCAGCTTCTTTCCTCCGCTCTCCGCTTCCTTGCCCACGTACACTTCATCTTTTATTTCCTTTTTCTTCACGAGCATGTCTCCGCCCGTCTCGCCTTTCAAACTACGCACAATCTGCACAAAATAAATACCAAAAGCATAAAAACCATTCCCAAAAGAATTTCCAACCGTGATTAAAGAAAGTAAGAAGAGATGAACAATAATGCATGGAAAGGCTAAACTAAACACTAAAAACAGAACAAAAATGCAACTATTATATACAAAGTTAGGTGCATAAAATGCACTTAACAAATAACTCCACACAAATAATTTTCCAGAACTCCCATCACGGTGCATTTACACCAAAAGATTTACACTCGTGATATAAATCGTTAAAATATCCATACTTAAAATTTACTCATCAAAATACTCAAAATACATTTTTTAAAACCAAAAGGTTTACGATTTCCAAAATGTTCATCAAGCCAAAATTGACCAAAGTCCAACGACTCACACATTCGAATTTTAAAAATGTACCATATCGTAAACCGTGCATAATCCCCACAATACTAAAACATATTTTGACCAAATGACCTCCATTTATACAATAAATTAATAAAACACTTTCAATCACGATTTATTCATCAAAGTATCAAGAATTAGTGGCTACCAAGTCATGCATACCCCTAGATCAATATAATGCATTTGCGGGAAATGATAATAAAATAATCAATTAACCGAAAGCGCATAAAGCAAATCGTTTAAGAAATACTATCAGAATGTTCTTTCATGCATTACTCACGCCACGTATAAATCAATCCGTACATTGAACAAGTTGCAACAAAATGTGCTAATACAAATCTTCAAAAGAGAAATTATGTGACACCAACGTTCCAAAAACCATTTTGTTAGACAACCTAGGGGGGGGGTAAGGTTGTATTTAAAACTTTTACTTTCAAAAATTCTTTTTATAAAAAATACGGAGTAAGTACGGAATAATACAGAAGAGTGTAAATACAAACAGATACACAGATATTATATAAATAAATATAAATGCAAAGCAATTTATATAAACAGATATAATTTAAAAGCACAGCGGAAATGTAAATAGATAAGGGAAAGGAAATACTTGACAACGATATTTTTAAAGTGGTTCACCAAACACAAAGTTGGCTAGTCCACCTCGAGAAAATAACACTTCTCGGAGATCCAATACGAAAACGTGTTCTTTACGGTAGAACACAAACCTTAGTACAACAAACGCGAATCACTCTTCTTTGAGAGAATTATGTGGATCACTCACTCTATTCAAACACTTACAAGAGGGTATAATTTTAATATGAATAATCACTCTTGAATAAGGTTTATCACTTGGATATTTTTAGAGAGTTTGATCACTTGAGTTGTGTTGCTGATTCAACTAATCGAGAGATTTTAATCTGCTATCAACTCAAGATTTCTTACTCAAAAACGTGTTTTATAATTTTAACAGTTTAAATATCAAGAGAGGATGCTGCAGAGTCTTTATCAAATGCAGGGAGAGTTATTGTGAATTTGTAGCATTGAAGGCTGGTGCTTGCATGTATTTATACTGGATGAGCAACTGGTGCTGAGGCTTCGCGGTATACCGGCAAACTCTCGCGGTATACCGTGCAGAGGAAAAGTCCGTGTCAGATGAGAAGGTCAACCCTGCAAAAAACAAACGGAAACTGTACCCGCGGTATACCGGCTATACACCGCGGTATACCGTGCAGAAAAAAGAGTTTCTAACCAATCAGAGATGAACAGCAGCCCTGCCGCGGTATACCGCCGGTACCACGCGGTATGCCGGCGTCAGAAAGGGCAACTTCTCCAGGACGCAACCAAACTGCTGGATCTTCTCAATAAACCTTAATTAATTAAAATTGGGTTTTTAGAAATATCCAAGTGGTATATTATTATAGGGTGATTTATCATTTTAAAATTAAAACGACGAAAGTCTTCAGTCTTGGATTCTTCAGATGAAATTATCGAGATTATTTAAATGTTGCACACTCAGATAAAATATTAGATAACAAAGAATGCGGTGTGTTTTGTAATCATCAAAATAAATATGGAGATGTGATTTTATGTGTACCAAAAATATATCACAATATTAAAGCTGGGTACACTTGCACCAACAATCTCCCCCTTTTTGATGATGACAAACACAACGCTAAACACGAGAGCATACTCGGTTTCTCTCCCCCTTTTGTCGAAGCAAAAAGGGTTTAAGAAGGTCGCTTATGCTCCCCCTCGAAAGATGCTCCCCCTCAAAATATGAAATATTTGAGAGTTAGTATTTTTAAGGGTTAGATAAAATAAGCTCTCTTAAAAAAAAAGTTCAATAAGAATAACGAAGCAGGAGAATAAACATTAGAACAGAGCAATAATAATGTTAATTAAATAAAGTTTTAAGAAGACATAAAAATTAATCGCTATCTATAAATTCAATTTCGTTCAGTTGATTAGATAATGTCCACAACTGCTCGTTAATGTCTTCCAAGCGGTCTTGCACCACACGTTGATCGGCATCGTAACTCCGGCGCAAGTCAATGATCGCGGAGTATATTTGACGATTTGAGATTGCACCCGCCGGGATTGCGTATGGATCGTCTTCCTCGGGAGCCGGATCTTGAGGGCGATGAAGAGCCCGTCCCGGTGGAGCACTCATTCGACTAACAGTCAGTGCATTGAGAGAAGGAGTAGGAGCTAACATCCTACCAATGATAGGAATTTGAAGGTTTGTAAAAAGGTTTCGAATTAAGTAACCAAACGGAAGAGACTGGTGACCAGACTCGGAAATCACCATACGGTGAGCAATAATGTAGGTGGCATTAATACGGATGCCATGCTGGAGACAGTAAAGGATATAGCACTGAAGTGCACCCAATCTGTCAAAATTTCCAGCGCGTCCCAAAACGTTAAAAAGGATAATTTTATTCCAAAAACGAAGATTTTCCGGAAGATGTTGATCAGTTAAAATTGAGGGAAAATTATTTCGAAAAACAGGAGCTAAAACAGATTGGAGAATGGTTTCCTGAGTTTCTTGAACCTGGGTAAGCAGGGAAGTAAAGGCAGTATTATTTGAAAACACATTTATATTGGAATGGGTTAGACCCAGTACACGAGAAAAATCTTCTAAACTCCAGTCAAAAGAGTGGTTGAAAAAATGAAGAGAGACACGATGGGTGGTCTCGTTAAAGTCATACCCAGCATAAAAATCGACCATACTTGAAAAAGGTACATCTCCTTGAAAAGAAAGAAAAGGTTCCCAGTCAATAGAAGAGAAAGCTTCAAAGGTACCAAGATGTTCTAGACCCACTAAATCGACAGATCGACCTGGGTTACAAGGTCGGGATTCAAAAATATGTCGTCTATAATCACGACGGTTTTGAGGAGGGTCAGATGGGTTTTGAGAGCTAGAAGCTCCCCGAGAGGTACGAGCCCTTTTTGGAGCCATTTGAAGGAAGGAGAGAAAAACTGTTGTCGAAAGGTTGGAGTTCCGGTGGCCGGAAGAAAAACTTCGGTTGTTGACGGCGGACGTCGTAGGCGGCGGTCGGCGGCAAGAGGAGGGAGAGAGAGAGATAGAGCTCAAGGATAAAAAGAAAGGAAAAGAAACTTACCTGCTATGGATTTAAATCCGTCGAAGACGCGCGGTATACCGCCTAGGTAGCCGTGGTATACCGAGTCAGAAAAAGAGTTGAATTGACTTGACTTCTTTAAACACGCGTGATAGTGTAGAAACAGCGGTGCGGCATACCGCCTAGGGAACGCGGTATACCGGGGTCAGCTTGAACGGTTTCCATCGGATAATCACAGAGTGACACGTGGTGGTGGTGAACAGAAAACGGTATACCGCCTTAGGGTCACGGTATACCGAGACAGCAAGTTTGTCCGGCAGCATTTGGCTTTTACGAAATTCAAGGTTTCCTTTAACCAATCTTACACACAACCAATTTCAAAATAAAACCCTCTCCCAATTATATTTCCTTTGGAGTTTCCTCCAAAAATTACCTGTCCACCATCACATGACTTATATGATAAAAAAAATTGCTGTTTCCGGTCATGTGACGTGTGCAACCACTATCGAGTATCCAGTCCATATCAAGGTTTATCTACAATGATGAAGATGTAACTTTTATGGTCCCCATTTCTCGTGGGTCCTTGTAAATTAGTTTCAAGATAACAACCAACATATATATAAAGTTAAGCAAAAAATATATATATAATAGATCAAAAAGAATATATATATATGTAGTACGTATGTATATATATATATAAACAAAAGTACATATAACAATATATTACTTATATATAATATATACAAGAAAATATATCATATTAAAACTATATATATATATATATATAATATAACACATTTAAAACCATAAACGCATACCACCGGGATTATCATTATTAAACATTCCTTTTGGAATCCATTTAGTTACCATTTTAATTTTGCGATTGTATTTATCATACACATAAAAGCAAGCATTTATATTCGCATTATTTTTAGGTTTAGAATACTTATCGTTATACATGCGAGCATACGGTTTTCTCGTATTATAATTTACATTATGCATTTTAGGTACATACGGAGGTTTTTGCATATACGGCTTTCGTGTATTAAACTTAGGTGGTTCATAACATCTTTTAATAGGCATGCAATTACATTTTTCAACACATGTATTTGAACCTATACCTTTTCTACAATTTATACGGTTCGACATATTAAGCATGTTAAGAACTTTTTCATTACTACTTTCAAAGGCTTTAGCTAACATGTTATCTTTTTCATATGAAGCACATTTAGCCTTTAAACATGCAATTTCATTTTCAAGAATATCACATTTTGCACAAATAATATTTTCATGTGACTTTTTATTTAAGCATGCAATTTCTTTATTTAGAGCATCACAAGATTTACAAAAATCTTTTTCTCCTAATTTAGTTTCTAATTTAGCAATTATATTCATATCATTTTCAGATTTTTGTTTGCCATCATTAATTTCCTTATTACATGCAGATATCGTTTCTTTTAATCTAGAATTTTCGTCTTGGTAACGATTTGCAAGAGCAGCCATTTTGTGAAAAGATTCATATAATTCTTCAAGATTATTTTCATTATCACTATCATAATTTGAGTAAGAAGATTTTACCTCATCGTCGCTTTCGGCCATAAGACAAATAGCTTGATATTCGTCTTCTTCTTCGCTTCCACTCCACGAGCCTCCAATGAAGGCTTTCTCCTTTTTATTTTGAAATTTGTTCTTTTTAGGACATTCATTGGCGTAATGATCTTTGTCGCCACATGAGTAACAAAAACCTCTATTTGGCTTAGCTTTATCGTCACCACTTGAGTCGTCATTTTTCTTTACTTTTTCGTCTCGTTTATGGAACTTACGACTTCGGTTTTCACCACCACGACGGTAGTTACCGTTTCTTTGAAATCTGCCATTGTTAGAAAATTTATTATTATTAAAAAACTTGGAAAGTTTCTTACCAACATGGCGACTTCATTGAGAGTTTCGGATGGATCTTTTGAGGAGCCAGCTTTCTCCTTTTTCTTCTCGACTTTTGGTGTTGAGACATTGAGAGCGATTGACTTCTTTTTAACTTGCTCCCGATCTTTGTTTCTTTTAAGTGCAATTTCATGCACTTTAAGATTACCGATCAAGTCATCTATCTTCATTATGGAAAGGTCACGGGAGTCTTCTAAATATGTTGTCTTTTACATCCACTCCGAAGGAAGGGCTCGTAGGATTTTCCTTATATAGTCCTCGTTAGGATAAGTGCGATCCAAACCTTTCAACGTAGTCACAATAAGGTTAAATCTTTTAAACATTGAGTCAATCGACTCATCTTGTTTCATTTCGAACAGTTCATAATCGTGAACTAAAATATTCACTTTACTAGATTTAACTTCCGTGTTTCCACGATGAGTATTATTTAAACTTTCCCATATTTGATTTGCAGTTTTATATGTATATACTCTTTCAATTTCATCAGTTGTTAAAGCAGCATATAATATATTCTTAGCTTCAAAGTTTAAACAAAAATGAGTTTCATCAGAAGTAGTCCATTCATCTATAGGTTTATCAATAAAAACATCATCTTTCACAATGGTGGGTTTAAAATTCCCTTTTTCTATAATATCCCAAATCTTTTGATTTTTGCCACGCACGTGACATTCAAATAGCTCGGCCCAAATGCCAAACTTTTCAGTATCTATCAAAGGGGGTTTTGAAAACACAAAATTAGTTTGTTGAGCCATTTAAAAGAATAAAAGAAATTTAAGCAGAAAAATTTGAAAGCCCTGCTCTTGATACCAATTGTTAGACAACCTAGGGGGGGGGGGGGTAAGGTTGTATTTAAAACTTTTACTTTCAAAAATTCTTTTTATAAAAAATACGGAGTAAGTACGGAATAATACAGAAGAGTGTAAATACAAACAGATACACAGATATTATATAAATAAATATAAATGCAAAGCAATTTATATAAACAGATATAATTTAAAAGCACAGCGGAAATGTAAATAGATAAGGGAAAGGAAATACTTGACAACGATATTTTTAAAGTGGTTCACCAAACACAAAGTTGGCTAGTCCACCTCGAGAAAATAACACTTCTCGGAGATCCAATACGAAAACGTGTTCTTTACGGTAGAACACAAACCTTAGTACAACAAACGCGAATCACTCTTCTTTGAGAGAATTATGTGGATCACTCACTCTATTCAAACACTTACAAGAGGGTATAATTTTAATATGAATAATCACTCTTGAATAAGGTTTATCACTTGGATATTTTTAGAGAGTTTGATCACTTGAGTTGTGTTGCTGATTCAACTAATCGAGAGATTTTAATCTGCTATCAACTCAAGATTTCTTACTCAAAAACGTGTTTTATAATTTTAACAGTTTAAATATCAAGAGAGGATGCTGCAGAGTCTTTATCAAATGCAGGGAGAGTTATTGTGAATTTGTAGCATTGAAGGTTGGTGCTTGCATGTATTTATACTGGATGAGCAACTGGTGCTGAGGCTTCGCGGTATACCGGCAAACTCTCGCGGTATACCGTGCAGAGGAAAAGTCCGTGTCAGATGAGAAGGTCAACCCTGCAAAAAACAAACGGAAACTGTACCCGCGGTATACCGGCTATACACCGCGGTATACCGTGCAGAAAAAGGAGTTTCTAACCAATCAGAGATGAACAACAGCCCTGCCGCGGTATACCGCCGGTACCACGCGGTATGCCGGCGTCAGAAAGGGCAACTTCTCCAGGACGCAACCAAACTGCTGGATCTTCTCAATAAACCTTAATTAATTAAAATTGGGTTTTTAGAAATATCCAAGTGGTATATTATTATAGGGTGATTTATCATTTTAAAATTAAAACGACGAAAGTCTTCAGTCTTGGATTCTTCAGATGAAATTATCGAGATTATTTAAATGCTGCACACTCAGATAAAATATTAGATAACAAAGAATGCGGTGTGTTTTGTAATCATCAAAATAAATATGGAGATGTGATTTTATGTGTACCAAAAATATATCACAATATTAAAGTTGGGTACACTTGCACCAACACATTTCTTTTGGTTGTCTTACGACATAAAATAACATTTCTCAACAAAACCCACATGAGACAAAATGCCCAATATAATCCAAAATTAACACACACAATAATTAAAGTATGCAAAGTACAAAATTGCACTCACGCGACATGAAACATCGTAAAACGAAACTCCGTAAAACTCTATGGGCTCAATGGCCTCAAATCAACCGAATGGTGCTAAACATTTCGCTCCTAAAAATCAAATTGCACAAAGCAAAACCATGACTAAAACGTCAAATTCCAAAAATTCCCCTTTTTGTTGTAATACAATATAAACAACACTTTCCAGCAAAACTCGCATTAAATAAATTTTCCAATAAAGCTCAACATAAAATAATGGAAGGTAACTCTCCATCCAAACCTCAACATATGTGGAGGAGATCCAATGTTAAAGTCATAAGTCGTAGTTACTTGTCCGACATCTTAAACAACATTAAAATATGGATATCACTGTATCCGAAAGTAACGTTAGACAACAACGAAATAAAGGAAGTTCCGACAGAGTTTGCAATTCCCCGCAATAAAATAAGTTCATGCATGTTCAAAACCATGATTTAAAATCTTGTGTGTGCTAAACGTTTTTTTCCGATATTTTGTAACACAATCCACATGAGGAATTGAAACACAAGAAATAACTGATGCAATTTAAAATAAATTTTGTGCATGAATTTAGTCGGCACTCAACGTCTCAAACCACACTCCTCCAAGTTCCTCCGGTCACACTATCGTCATCCAGATGCTCAAACATCTTAAAACAAATTGAAAGTTACATCGATTAACCTTACGATTTCTCCTCGAATTAAGGTCGATTCAATAAGCCTATGGTTCTAATCCAACCATCAACTTCGACCCAAAATGGTCCACTCAATGCAATTATCATGCTTACTGTCACTCCAAGTGACTAATGCTAAAATCGTCAATCTCTTTCAACGACTACTTGCTTAGAAACTTCTTCACTACCCCAACGGTCATCACATTAAAGTAGTTCAAGTATGCACATGTAACTAGTAGGTTCACCAAAACACTGGCAAGGTGTAATTATGAATGTACTGTACATGATTATCCTTGCTACCCTCGACGTGATTCTCGTTTCTAGCGACTCCATCGACCCCAATACATCCTATCTTAAAGTGCCTAATGGTGCAGTTTCACTTTCATTTACTTAAAAGAACGCTAGTTTGAGTCTAGATATCCAAAATTAACACCTAATTCTCTCAAACTTATGCTCTGATACCAACTTGCAACATCCTCGAATTGGGAAAGAGCAACTAAATAAAATTTTCGATAATACATCCAGAATAATAGAATTTCTTCCTTTAAACCAATACGGGAAGTACCTCAATTTAAAATCTATGATTAACCTCAACAAATTATAACCCAAGTCTCATTACAAAGACTAAATTCACAACGGGTGTTACTTAACTCAAGTACAAGCTGTTAATCCCAAAGATGAATGCGGAAGACTTCACTTAACCACTTCACTTCTCAAGCACACTACTAGCACCCTACCTTTCGCAGTATCACTAGAACTACTCCCAACCTGAGCCTGTTGCACATGCCGACAAATAAAAAGGTTATGCTAACGCCTAGTGAGTTCAAGAGTTTTCATCACTATATAATAAATAAAACATAAGAAAGATTTCTTAAATCACGATTGTCGATAAGTAACAATTTAGAATATATAGTGATGTCCTTTCCAAAAGTCTCACCTTTGTGATAAACGTTTAGATAAAAATACACCCAAAACATGGAACTAACCCCATACTTACACAAAGCACAAATATAATAGAAATCCAATTCCCAAATACATGGAAGTAGGTGCATCATTCAAACCTTAATATATGTGGAGAAGATCCAGTATTAAAGCCATCAACTGCAATTACTCGTACAAAACCAACGATAATAAAGTATGAATATTACAACGTCCGAAATAAAATGTTGGACAACAACGGGGGAGACCCGTACCCGTTGAGGGTGGAGGAAACACTTAAGTATACCACCCGTACATCGTTACTCGTACAACACCTCGCGACTAGACGTCCAAGAGTTCCTACGACTTCTCAACAAGTTTCGCCTCAAGAGACAGTTGACCTTAGTGTCTATCCCTTGGATTCCACCACAAGGCTCGACACACTTAGGACTACCTCCAAGGCACCCTCTACAAAGCGCGTAGGTCCTAGCGCCTACTTCCAAGGTAGCACCTCCGGACTCAACCCTCCTAGTGCCTACTTGAAAAGTTAAGGTCATAAAACATGGGTCCCGGTGTCCAACCCCGAGATACCCAATCGACCATCGCCAACGACTGACTTACGTGCCTATGGATCCAATGCAACACAGTCTAAACCACATGATTCCAAATGAATGACTAACGCACTCAAACATGTAATTCTCAAATAAGATGCAATAACATGCAACTCATAAAATGAGCTCTATATTGAGCTGCTAAAATCGGACAAATGTCCATAAGACTCTTTTAAGTCAAAACCGAGTCGAATTGCTCAAAACCCATTAGACCAACAAATAACGGTCCTCATAATATAAAATGCATTTAACATCGCTTAGGTAACGTATACCACAAAATCATCATTAACCCAAAACTCGTCACGGATTAATGCAAATGGGTTCCCAAAATGGACTCGTACCCTTATAATTCTCAAAATGACTCATGACACGAAATGTGCATTTTCCTAAATGGTTTATAAAATCAATTACACCAACATAATTAAGCCAGTGAATCAACTCCATTTGAACAATAAATCATTTAAGGACATATTTATAATTTATACACATTGAAATATCCGAAAATCCCAAATACGGGTGTTTTGCAAAGTTTATAAAGTTAAACACTTCAAAAGGTCAAACTTACCAAATAACTCAACAATTGATAATTTTAAGTAAAACACACAAATACTTGGAAAATAACATTTTTGGCATGTACAACGATTTCACAAATCAACTTGAACTCACCTTGCTAGATTTAGGCTAAATCTAGATTTCCCCCAAACATAAGCTCCATTGAAGAAACACAAATCCTCAAGCCAAATCTTCCAAAAACCTATTCATAAGTTTCCAACCATAAATATTCACATCAAACCATAAAGAATCATTCCCCAAACATTTTTACATCAAGATCTCAACTTATACCAAAACCCTAATTTTCATAGATGAAGAGAAGAGAAGATTACCTTACCACAACTTGAATTCATCAACAAAGCATCTCTGAGGTTACCAAAATAAAGGTTTGGGAAGTGAAGATGAACTAACAGATGGGTATTTGAAAAAAACCCCAAGTTAGTTCAACAATGGTGGAAAAGTGGCGAAGAAGATGAAGATCTTGAAACTTTAAAACCCTTGAAGCTCATTTCATCAAACCCACCTTAGTGTTCTTGAAGAAGAGAGAGATGGGATGAGAGGAATAGAGGATTTAGGGTTCTTGGGGAGAAAATCGAGTGGGAGAGGAGAGGGATCAGATCTAATATGGTTTATAAAAGGTAGGAGAGAGGGGGGAGGTTGAGGGTGAAAAAGTTGAAAAATCTTGTCAGACACAATGCGGACGTCCGCTTGGAGTCCTATGCAGACGCGCACTTACATCAGGGCGAAGTTTCTGCTGCTTCTGCATAAGCACAAGCGGACTTCCACTAATGTGGACGTCCACTTGTCCCTGGTTTCCCGGTTTATTTCCCAATCATTGTTTTGGTCATAACTTATTCGTTTTAGCTCCGTTTTCGCTCTGGAAAGACCCGTTGGGTTCGTATTTGAATTCCCCATCCAACTAGACCATAAAATCTAGAGTTCAATCCTATAATCCTATTTTTCCTATTTATCATAAAAGACCGATATCTTCCAAAGATCAGGGTGTTACATCCTTCACATCATTCAAATCGAGGAAATGTACTACAACCGAACATTAGAAACCCTACCTAATTTGCGTCTTCGTCAAGAGGAGCTAGAGTGAATCGTTGATTTTAGGAAACCGAGAGGAGCGAATCGTATGATAAACCACATAAACCCTTCATCGTGGTATGAATTGTCGTCTTGGAGTGTGAATCATCGTTTTGGGTTGTGAATAGTTGTCTTAGGCTATGAATCATCAGAGACATGTGAATTCGAGTCTCTTTGAGTTACGTGAAAGAATTCGAGTCTCTTTGAGTTATGTGAAAGACTATCCTTGTAGTTGGTAATCATGGTTGAGAAAAATAATACATTAATAGAGTTGTACTTTAAGCTAGTAAAATTGTAATTAAGATATTAAAACTTTATGCATAAATGTTATACTCTATGTTTAAAAGATTTATTTTAAGACTTTAAGAGGGTGTTTGGGATTGTTTATTTTTTTGAGTTGTGCTTCTTTTTAAAAGTTGTTTATTAACTTATGTGGTGAGGAAAATGATTTTTTTAAAAAGTGTTTGAATTAGCTTATTGTGGTGTGGAAACGTGATAAACAAATAAGGAGTTTTTTTTTAGTGTTTGACAAATTTTGCTTATATATGTAAAATGACCAAAAAGGGTATTCTTCTATATTGAGGTGTCTTGTGTAGGGTTTAAAGAAAGCATATATGTGCGTGTCTTGTGTAGGGTTTAATTTTTTTTTGGGTAAAAATGAAATTTGGATGAATAAGTTGATAAAGAGAAGCAAATAAGTTAGTATGTAGTAACTTAGGGGGTGTTTGGGAGTGCTTATATTTTTGACTTATTTGCTTATAGCTTCTCCTCACCGTAAATGAGCTATTTGGAGTGTTTGGATAGAAAAAAAATCAAAAGTGCTAATTTGCTTCTCCTCACCACAAATAAGTTGTTTTTGATAAGTCATTTCATACCTACTTATTTGTTTCTCCTTATTTCCTTATCTATCCAAATTACCTTTTTACCCTCAATTTTTAACAAACACTTTTTAAAAACTCCTTTTCCTCACCACATAAGCAAATAAGCGTAAGTTAAAAATATAAGCACTTCCAAACACCCCCTTATTAAAAACAACTTATTTGCGGTGAGAAAAAGTTGTAAGCATTTTGTTTTTTGTTTTTTTTTCCAAATCCAAACACTAAAAAAATAGTTTATTTGAAGAGAGAAAACCTTAATCTAACAAGAAAAAAAAAACAGCAATCCCAAGCACCCCCTAAAACTTTTCTGAACTCTCGTCCACTCCTCACCACTTCACTCTCTTTCCTGGTTTTTGTAACATAGGTAGGCTTAAAATCATCGATCATGGTCAGAAAATCGGACGCCTTCAACGGCGGCTTAAAGCCTTCGTTGCCGCCGATAAATCAACCTATCTCCCAGCCAGATCTATCATCTCTCTCCAATA
This sequence comes from Saussurea involucrata, assembly GCA_033807775.1. Lineage (NCBI taxonomy): Eukaryota > Viridiplantae > Streptophyta > Magnoliopsida > Asterales > Asteraceae > Saussurea > Saussurea involucrata. The sequence goes on along the minus strand of CM066315.1, from coordinate 83,254,600 downwards.
CATTTTCATTCAAAACCCTAAAGCTGAAAACCAAGCAACAAGAGCTCTTGATCCGAGTCACAATCCTAGGTCTCGTCTACATTTTAGCTTTCGTCACTCGTCTCTTCAGTGTTCTCCGTTACGAGAGCATGATCCATGAATTTGATCCTTATTTCAACTACCGTACCACTCTGTACTTAACAGAAAAGGGTCTCTACGAGTTCTGGAACTGGTTCGACTCAGAGAGTTGGTATCCACTCGGCCGAATCATCGGAGGCACGCTTTACCCTGGCCTTATGGTTACAGCTGCTGTTATTTACTGGACTCTGAAATTTCTTCGTTTTGCTGTCCACATTCGTGAGGTCTGTGTGTTAACTGCCCCTTTTTTTGCTTCTAATACTACAATCGTCGCATATTTCTTTGGAAAAGAGTTATGGGATTCTGGTGCTGGTGTTGTTGCTGCTGCATTGATTGCTATTTGCCCTGGGTACATTTCGAGATCGGTTGCTGGATCTTATGACAACGAGGGGGTTGCTATTTTTGCCCTTTTGCTCACTTTCTATTTGTTTGTTAAGGCTGTTAATACTGGATCGCTTGCTTGGGCCATTGCTTCGGCTTTTGGATACTTTTATATGGTCTCGGCTTGGGGTGGCTATGTATTTATCATTAATTTAGTTCCGCTTTATGTATTGGTTCTGTTGATTACTGGAAGGTATTCCATGAGGCTGTATGTTGCCTATAATTGTATGTATATAGTGGGAATGTTGCTTGCAATGCAGATTCGGTTTGTTGGGTTTCAGCATGTTCAGTCAGGGGAACATATGGCTGCAATGGGGGTGTTCTTTTTGATTCAGGTATCACTTCATTTCTTGGTAGCTTTATCCCATTTGTGCCTCCATAGTTAAAGTCAATTTTACTTTACTTGCTAATTATGTCAAAATTTGCTTGTCAACACTCCGAGTTGAACACGATGTGAATGAATCAAGGGAAAGCAAATCTTTTTTCTCATTATTTAACATAAAGAGGTTCTTGAAAGTTTGGTTTTCTCTTTTTGATCATCTTGCCATGGCCCATGGTTCAGTTTTGCACAGTCGCTGATCGAAGGTCAATAGAGTTTCCCATAAGTGACTGATTAGTTAGTACTTGTTACTATATATTCGTATGTTAAGGGGCTGTTTGTTTACCTCTTAATAGTTCCATTAAGAGGCAACCTCTGAATCACTAAGAGGTGATTCTTGTTTGACAAAAATAAAGCTCTGCCTCTTAATGGTCCTAAAACCCTCTGAATGATTTTGTATCTTGGGCCTCTCTTAACCATTCATCGCCCTAATTTCATTCTGAACAATTACCAAACAACCATTTTTCATTTCGCACAATATCATAAGAGTCTCTTAATCATTCTGAACCAAGGTTCTAAATGGCGTGGCGGCGTGGCGTGGCGGCGAGGCCAAGCCTCAAGCCTTAGGAGCCACGGCGAGCCATGGCCTTTGTCAAGGCGTGACTTATGGCGGCAAATCTCTATATCATATATAATATTATATATAAAAACATATGTTTTGTACTATTAATCGATGACTCAATGACAATAAACAAGTTAAATCAGGTTATATATTAAAAACTAGCAAATAAGACATTAAAAACGTAAAGAAAAATCAAATATCTCTTTACGAAAGACCGCACATTAGGCCATGCCCTGCCACAAGCATAACGTGGCGTGAGACACAAGCCTTGAGCCACGGCGCGCCATGGCGGCTGTCGCGGCGAGCCTTTTAGAACAGTGTTCTGAACACTTAAATCATTCTGCACCAAACCATTTGCAACTGCCAAACAGCCCCTAAATTTGCTTTTGCACTGAACTTACAGAGTTTGATTTTGTTTGCAGGTATTTTACTTCTTAGATTGGGTTAGGCACATGCTAAATGATTCAAAGCTGTTTCAAGCTTTTTTGAGGATTGGTGTGACATGTGCGGTGGGTGTGGGTGCGGTTGCTCTAGGAGTTGGCACAGCCTCTGGCTACATATCTCCATGGACTGGCCGTTTTTACTCTCTCCTGGACCCCACTTATGCTAAAGATCATATACCAATAATCGCTTCTGTCTCTGAGCATCAGCCAACTGCATGGTCATCTTTCATGTTTGATTTCCATATCCTGCTTTTCTTATTCCCAGCTGGTCTGTATTTTTGCTTCCAACGACTGTCAGATGCCACAATTTTTATCGTAATGTATGGTCTCACGAGCATGTATTTTGCCGGAGTGATGGTTCGTTTGATTCTTGTTGCAACACCTGCAGTATGCCTTATAAGTGCTATTGCAGTCTCCGCTACACTAAAGAATTTGACCCAATTGGTGAGGGTAGAGAGCAAACCTGCTCATACTGTGGTTTCCAAGGGAATGAATAGCACTAAGAGCTTGTCAAAGGTGATATCTCTATCCAGTTAGTATGTTCTTTTCATCTATCGCAATATTCCATCGGGTTAGATCATGACTAGCTTAACAAGTTTGGTGATGGATGATGAACTACACAAATTATCCTTCCAATCATCCTAGATTCCTAGTTGGTACTTAGTATAATGGGCATCATCATTAATTGATCTAATATAATCAGGCTTCTATAGCTCCTGTGATCAGCCTTGTATGATTTTTGTGGATAGTCGTTTTCATGAGAATAAAATAAATGAATCATTTCATGAGCAGCTCCATGAGGAGCGTAATTCATGTGAACAAAAATCGATATTTGATTGCATTAGGGTTTATGGAAAAGATTGAGATGGCGAAGGGAAGAGTTGTGGTTCGGATACCAATTGATAGGAATCAAAATTTAGGAGGAGAATTCAATTGATGAGCAACAGCAAGAGATAGAAAAAGGAATGAAAAGAATGGGTACAAAAATCTTTTACCTTTATAGTAAACTAAATAATAACAATAACTTTTCTAACAAAAAATCTAAACACGAACACTAAGGGGGCGTTTGGTTAGGGGTATTAGAAGGTAATCAATGGGAATGATATCCATTGTAGTAGTTTGGTTCAAAAAGGGAATGAAAATGGAATGATTGATGATGTTTGGTTGAAAGGAATCTAATCAATCATTATAATAGAAGGGTGTAAAAACCATTCCAGTACAAATTGGGGGGAATGAACCAAATCTATCCATCATACCATTCTAAACCCACACTATCTTCCCCATTTCATCTCTGTTGACATCGATCTGAGGAGCCTAGATGATTTGAGGTTTATCGCGTTCAACAACCCATTTCATCTCTGTTGACCATCTTCTCCACAGATCTGATTGTTCTCATTTTTATGAGTAAACCCACACACAAGTGTTCTTCATTTTCATCTCTAAACCCTAGCCAACATCTGATTTTATATTCCGATTTTATGTCTCGATTTTGTGTCTCGATTTTGTTCGTATATGAAATATGAGATAAGGAGATTTCGATTTTGTGTAGATGAAATAGAAGATGGAGATATTTTGACTTTGTTTTTGTGTTTGGAGATGGAGTGTAAAAATGGAGATAAAATCAAGAAGAAATAGATGAAGATGGAGAAGGACTATTGTTTACTTGTTTTCTTGAGGATGCTGCTTATGATGGAGGTGTGCTTGTAGGGGGATCTTGTGGAAGACGAAGGTGTCAGATGGTGTGGTTTTATTGTTTTTTTTTCTTTTTAAATATTAATAATAAAGGAAATTAATGTAATGTAATATAATGGAATAAAAGTAATGATTCCTATTCCCCTTTATTTTCATTATCATTATCATTCCCATTTTCATTCCTTAAAATGAACCAAACGCCCCCCTAACAATAATTTAACAATAAAGACTTCAATTATCGTAAAGATAATTGGAACGTATGAGAATCTGAACACAGCAATCATCCCAACTTCCTAAGAATAATCAGAGATGATCCTAATAATAATTAGGAGAATCATGGTTCTATAGTCTCTAGGATTGACCTTGTAGCGTCTTGGATTGATCTTGTTCTGCTTCAAATTCATAGACACTCTTATCGTTTGCTGGCATGTGGTTTCATGAATAAAAAGTCTACATGTTATTGATCTTTCTTCAAGGTGGTATAACAATAGAATATTCAAAGAGCAAATTTTGACTTTAGCATCAAAGAAAAGATGGAATCTCCATTGAAGACACAATCGTTCACTTTTGAAATAAATGGTAAAATATATACTGGCACAATACCAAAAGTTTCTCTTTTGACCAAAGGCTTGGGATAGGCTTGTTGAATAATAGTATAAGATTACTTTTATAAGGTTATTATTATTACCCAAATAGTTCATCTGATGATTTAACTTTTTGTAAAACATTTGTTGCAGCAACAAGCTTCAGTTGATGAATCTGCGTCTTTCCAGAGAAAAGGTGCTATGGTGTTGCTTATTGGTGCTTATTATTTACTAAACAGATATGCTATCCATTGTACATGGGTGACCTCAGAGGCATACTCATCTCCCTCGATTGTCTTATCTGCAAGGGGTGCTCATGGTCAAAGAGTAATTTTTGATGATTACCGTGAAGCGTACTTTTGGCTTCAGCAAAATACTCCTTCAGATGCAAAGGTAATGTCTTGGTGGGATTATGGTTATCAAATCACTGCCATGGGAAACAGAACCGTGATTGTAGACAATAACACCTGGAACAATACACATATTGCTACCGTTGGGCGGGCAATGTCTTCGTATGAGGATGAAGCTTATGAGATAATGAGGTCACTGGATGTGGACTATGTGTTGGTTGTATTTGGAGGTGTTACTGGTTACTCTTCTGATGATATTAACAAGTAAGTGTTTAGAATCTCAATAGTATTTATCATGAAATTAGGTTCAGTTTATTCAACTATAAGAAATTAAGAAATCGTTGCATTTTATTACATAAGATTCAAAATCTCAGTTTCTTTTATTTAGAATGAAATTACAAGGCACATAGAGGGAGTTGTTTAAAAAGTATGCACCAGCAACCTTGCGGACTTGCGGTGCTCACTCTATGTTTGATTTTGGGTTTCTCAAAGTTGTATATTCTTTTTCTGCAAGCTGGGGTCTTCTTGGTACACCCCCTCTACCTCTTGATGTAGAGGAAATGTCTGCTTACTGGGTTTGGTTTATATAGGGGAGAGATCAAATGCAAACCACCCTAATTTTACAAACCATGCAAACCGTCGATTTGATTGGTTAAGTTAATGAAATTGGTTCATGAAGTGTTTAATTTGATGAAATTGTTTCATATAATTCTTTTCATGATGAAATTGTTTCATATATTTGTGTTTTTTATGTAGTTTCATGTATTTTTTTCATTATGATGAAATTGTTTCATTTATTTTCTTAGTCTGATGAAACTTTTTCATTTTTACATAAAAACCGCATATATATGAAACAATTTAATCAAGAAAAGAATTATATGAAACAATTTAATTAACTTAACCAATGAAATCGACTGTTTGCACGGTTTGGAAAACTCGAGTGGATATATATGTAGAGAAAGGTTCAAACGAGGAGCGTAACAATTTACGAGAAACGCGAGGAGCACCGCCCATGTACTGAATCACATGTGATTCACTACTGCCGAATCACATGTGATTCACAACTGATCGGGGGGCTTCCGCCCATGTAGTGGATCACATGTGATTCACAACTAAAATCATATGTGATTAAAATTCGGACACGCGCGGTTTGTCCCGCGGTTTGCAAAAGCGCGCGGTTTGTCCCGCGGTTTGTGTAGTGAATCACATGTGATTCAGTACATGGGCGGTGCTTCACGCATTTTCTTAAATTGGTACTCTCCTCGTTTGAACCCGCCTCTATATATGTATATATATATATATATATATATTTTCAGCGAACCCTAACTAGTTTTGTTGTTTTTTATTGTATCACATGGTGCTCAGAAGACTAGACAACTATATAGTGGCGTGTTTGTATGCATAAGTTAGCGTTTCATTATTCTACTAATGAACAGGGCAAAACTGTCTTAAAAATGATAACGGACTTCCCATTATGTTTTAACTTCACTTATTACTGATGGTTCATAATTACTGATGAACTTGGCTGAACTGTTCTAAAATTGAAATTACAGAGCCTCTCGTTAAATAGATTAGTTGTTTTTTAACTTAATTTCTGTAACAGCATGTTGATGTGTTTATGCAGGTTTTTGTGGATGGTTAGAATTGGAGGTGGAGTTTTCCCTGGGATCAAGGAACCCGATTATCTTGTTAATGGTGAATATCGTGTCGACAAAGGAGCAGCTCCCAAGATGTTAAATTGTTTAATGCAAGTCCCCTGCCTCCTTGTCTTGATGCTTCTTTAAGATTTTGTTCGCCTCTGCTTATGTTTCTATCTATCTTTACGTTTTTTATTTTAAATATTTATATCTTTTACACATAATTATAGAGTAACTAAAGTCTAAAAAGTAAATCACAAGTACAAACACATTACTTTATGGAAAAGTAAATTACTGTTTGCAGAAAGTACCACTTTGCTCACCTCCCATCTCGGGTTATTTACGAGAATAACCTTCTAACAGATTTATTTTCAAGGCATGGCCTTCTGCTAGTGCTCAATAACATTTTATTATGCATTTTATATGCTATGGGTAGTTTTGTAAATTCAAAGTAACTTCTTCAAATGGCTGTATTTCCCCCTCACATCACTTGGACTTTTGTTATAACTTTTAGTATATTCTTCTGTTCTGATTTTATTCCTTCTCTGTGATGATTCTAGGTACAAGCTATCCTATTATCGTTTTGGGGAGCTGACAACGGAATATGGGAAACCTCCAGGGTGAGTCACTTTACTTTATTACCCTTTCTGTTCCAAAAAGGAGTAATGTTTAACATGACACGCGATCTAATAGAAGTCTCTGGTTAACAATAAAGAGCCTAAAATGTACTTTAATAAGACAATTTAGGGAACTTATGGAATATAGTCAATTTATCAATATCTTCATTGGTTGGTAAGGGAAAATAGGTAAATTTGGAAACCATTTTTCTGTATGCCATGAAGTCAAGGGTCTGCATTCATGCATATGCTTGAGCTGTAACAATATCTCAGGGATTCTTTCAGTTGATTCTTAAAATGCTTTATTATCACACTGCTCTCACAAGTAATCCATGGGGCCCACTCCTTCCCCTATATATATATATATATATATATGCCCCAAAGGAATGATTAGACCAATCTTTTGATATCGTAGAGATGGTATGATTAGGGCTAAAGGTGTTGTTAACACATTATGAATTATGGCAGGTACGATAGAGCACGGGGTGTGGAAATAGGGAACAAAGATGTGAAGCTTGAATACTTGGAAGAAGCATTCACGACGTCAAACTGGATTGTTAGGATTTACAAAGTTAAACCACCCAGCAATAGATGGTAACTTATATAGTCAACCAGATAAATTACATAGGAACCATCCAACCGTAACTTGTTGCCGAGTGAGGTTGTCTTTTTTCTTTTTTCATCATTTTCCATTGCAGAGTTTAGACTAGAAGAATACGCAACTTGATGTTTTTCTCATTCAAATTTTGACCTAAAGATTTGGAGAGTATCTCTTGTCTTTGTGAGTAGTTTTTGTAACGCGATATTTGAGTTTTAATATCTTTCTATGCCTTTCAACTAAGTTGTGCAAGAAAGGCCTAAAGCCAACCAATCCAGGGAACACCTGATTACCATGTACCATCTCCAAAATATTCATTTTTTTGGATGAATATTTGCCAAAAAAGTAATGGCATATTCATAATTAAGTGGAACTTTAATGGTATAGCTGTAAAGGGAGTCGTACTTGTACATACATATCTTTACATGAGAAGCATAACGAATTTTCATGTCATAATTTGCATATACGTTCACATATCATGTCAAATATCCATACATTAAAACATAGAATTTGAGCATACTTTCACTAAACCCTATATTGCCACCACCACCACACCACTACCATCGTCGGCAATGTCACTACTAGCACCACCACCATTGCTGAATGCTGATACAGACTGGACCAAAGCAAGATTAATCCAAGTCGGTGTATGATAGAAGGCCCAAAAGGGCAGAAAAAGAAAGTGGCTAAAGTTAGTTACACTAGTATTGGGTATTATGAGTTTTCTAAAGTTTATAACTGGCTCTTAGCAGTTTTCAATCCAATTTTCGTTTACTATCATCCATGGAAACTCGTTCAGTTCTCAACAAAATCATTTGGATCAACATGAAGAGCAGATTCTGAAATTTTGGATGTTGGAGAGTGAAAAAAAAAGTCATTTTTGATAGCATCAGTCCCTTATATGCATGATCACATGTCCCTTATATGATCAAACATGTCTTGGAATCAGATCGCGTCGAGGAGGCTTTCTTTCAAAAAGTTGTATTGTCCTGCGTAAAGCAACATGGTAAGATAAAACTACACAGTCATTTCTTTGGGCTGCAAATAAGATAAAACTACCAGAGCTCTATGGCTTTGATCCATTCAGAAGGCTGAGTGGTATGCCTCCTCACTTTCGAATTCAATTGGATTAATTGAGTGTGGTGGCTGACGATTGTTAAGCAAATTTACGATTCACTTACTTATGAGCAATTGGCAATAGGATTACTACAACGCTATAGTGGTCTCGAGATTCTGAATCCTTATCAACAGTTAGTACGATTATTATATTGATTACTTGGAATGCTATCCATTTGGCAAAAAATATCGAGGAGATGCTCCAACCTTGGTCGGGGAACTTTTCCCATTCTCGATTTCGTTATTAGGGAGGGATGGGCCAGGTTTTCCTTTCCACTATGATACAAGATCTGGTTCACTGGAAGGGCCCAATACTTGTAACATCAATGAGAAGAGACCAATTCCAAGGGGGGATTCAGGCTGTTCGTTTCCTTCAGACTGTCGCCGGTACGTTGGAATCTCATTAGTCGCCCCCACGAATCGATTTGTGTTCCTCCATACCATTTTCCACATATCCAAAAAGATGAAATTGGTACAGAAATCCTTAATCTTGGGATGACCCGCCCAAGTAAGAGTGCCTTTTCAAGCCCGATAATCCTGGTACAAAAGAAAGATCAATCGTGGTGAACGTGTGTCGATTATACAACTCTTAACAAGGCTATGATACCCGATAAGTTTCCTATCCTTGTGGTTGATGAACTAATTGATGAGTTGAAAGGTGTATAATATTTTTCTAAACTAGATTTAAAATCTGGTTATAATCAGATTAGGATGAAGCCGAACAACAATAAAAAAAAGTTGTTTTGTACCTACGTCGGTCATTATGAGTATTTGGTTATGCCGTTTGGGCTTCACTTGGACTACAAGTCTTGAGGTGTTACACGACAACGTTGTTTGAGTGACATACTTTTGTGTTCCCGTCACTCTCAGTGGATATGGATCTTCCCCGTTGATTCCACCTAAATGTAGTACTTGGCTTACAAATGATTTTTAACTAATTATATTGCAATTGTCTACTTCATGTTCATGCTCATTAGACTTTTTGGCCTAACACTTGTTTCAATGTCGGCATGTATCTCAGGTTATATTGTTGTGGACTCGTCAAGAAGGTTTGACTCGTATTTGTAGAAAGAGCTCAGGGGACATTTTGAGACGCCACCTATTGAAGTTATTTTTTGGTGATTTAAGTGATACCCACTTGTAATCTTATCTCTTATAAAGAGTTGGATTAGTAGGTTGTTCAGGGCGAAACACAAGCTTTCTAACCGAGGGGGACAGACCAAAATTTTATACAGTTGTGTCATATAAACGAATATAACTTGCTTCAATTCAATGTAAAAAATATATATTCTTTTAGAAATACAAATGGCGTACATTACCAAAATTTTAAACAAGAAAAAAAATGAAATCTTCAAACAGATAAATTGAGCCTGTTGTTTTCGATAAAAAAATTGAGCCTGTTGTTTTCGATAAAAAAAACCAACGAGTCATTTAAAAACTTGTTTTCCATTTCTTTTAGATATTTATTATCAAATATTCATTGTGTAGAAAGGAAATCAAAATAAATATAGAATTCTCTATCTTGCCTCGATATTTTTGAGCTAAATCTCTTTAAAATGTTTCATTATTAGACAGGAATCCACAACTCAAGTTAGATGGGGTGTTTGGGATTGCTTATTTAAAACGACTTATGCTTTTATATAAAAATGCTTATTAACTTATGTGGTGTTACACCGGAATTTTATAAAAAGTGTTTGGATTAGCTTATGGTGGTACAAAAACGTAATAAGCTAATACGTTGTTATTTAAAGAGTGTTTGAGAATTGGGATTGCTTATACATGTAAAATAACAAAAAAATTGATAAGTTGTTTCAAATAAGTCAATAAATTAGAATGAAATGACTTATCAAAAACTCTTTATCGCGGGTGCCAAACCGCTATAAGCAGTTTTCTTTTTTAACTATCCAAACACTAAAAACTGCTTATTACCGGTACCATACCAGAATAAGTTAATAAACACTTTAAATAAGCAATCCCAAACACCCCAGAGTGATTTTGAACATTTTGATTTTCTAACAAAAAATTGATAGTTTATGTGAAGTTTGGTTGGAAGAATCCTGATTTGGGTGTTATTTAAGATAGTTTTTTTATATAATGAATTGTCTAACTATCTCCTTTTCATAGGATGTTTTGTGTTTTCTATGAGTTTAATATGAATATTGATGTTGAAAATTGATACTCGTTTAAAAGTTTGAGAATTGACTTGGCCTCTATTTGTAATGATCTATCTTTCATCCAAAATACCAAAAATTAGAGGGTTTGCAACATTATAAGTAGTAATTTAGACACAAATTGTGGATTGTGATTTATCGAAGAGGATTGTGGAGTTTAAAACAATAAGTGATATGTTGGCTTTTGGAGTTATTCCTTGAGATGTTGGATGGTAGCCAACTAAGAGAACAACGAAAATACTAGGGGCCGTTTACCAAACGTTTATCCAGGTAAGCGCTTACCAAGTCACATTACCTTGATGGATGAATATGGCAAAGACCAATAATCTTACCTGGTAAGAGCGCGAATGCAAGAACCGGGAGTCTTACCCGGAAAGTGAGGGTAACGACTCTTACCATGGTAAGCGCTTATCGAGTAAATTATTGCATACAATACCGTTTTGGTTGACTAAAATCTTATCCGGTAAGTAAGTGATAGTGTTAAGTTTTACGGTAAACGACCCCTTAGAGCATCTCCAACAACTTCCCCAAAAAATTTCCAAAATGGGGAAGCAAAAGTCAAAATCCCCAAAATTTTTTACACCCATCTCCAACAGATTCCCCATATTTGGAAAAACACTTGGTAATCATATTTGGAGTATTCTTCATATTTGGAGAAAATTTTGGGGAAAATCCTATTATCCCCATTTTATGGAAACTTTTGGGGAAGCTGTTGGAGCTTATTTGTGTTCCAAAATCCCCATTTTCCCCATTTTCTCCAAAATGGGAAGCTGTTGGAGATGCTCTTAGGTTTTTATTTTTATAATAAGGTTAAATGTGAACAAGTGGAGTCATAATGATAGAGGGGCCAAAATCAAATAATCATTCTTTGTCACATGCGGACTATATCATATCTACCTTAACAGAGAAAAAACCGCATTGGCCGTGGCCCCCTCAAGCCCTTACGGCCATCCGCCATTGTCCTTGTACCAACAACCTATTCTAAGGGTGCGTTTGGTTCGGCGGATTTCGACGGAATTGGGTGGAATTGGAATGGTCAATTCCATTGACCAAATTCCATTGTGCTGTTTGGTTTGCAATGGAATGGAATTGATTTCCATAAATTCCATCCAACTAAGGAATTCATCATTCCTTAACAAAAGCTGTGGAATTGAAATCCATTCCTTCCATATTTATGAAAATGACAATAATACCCCATTCCAAGTGTGCAGCGATCAGAAAACCAACACCACCACCTCTCCATCCCACCTCCGAAACCAACACCACCACCTCTCCATCCCACTTCCAAGGCTCCAAAACATCACCACCAACCTTCAACAGCACTTACCTTCGCCACCACTGTAGAAATCGATTTGGGGTTTTGACGTGGGTTTGTTTTCGATCGAAACCAGAGAAATCTCCAATCGAGTTCATGGGGTTTTGTTTTCGATCGAAACCAGAGAAATCTCCAATCGAGAAATCTCCAACCGAAACTAGAGAAATCGATTTGGGGTTTTGACGTGGGTTTGTGTTAATCCCAAATCAATCAAACAACCATGAAATCCATACAAGATCTAGAGAGAGAGAGTAGAGAGAGAAAACGTAATCTGATTAAGTCGGCTCTCTAAGTTTACAAGATATGAGTTATGCCCTAATTGTTCTCTCAATTGTTACAAGATTAGACTAAACAAAAGCTATTTATACCTAAGGACTAATTAAGACAAATAGCAACTTTGACTTTCTCACAAGACTTAATACATTGACTTTGACTTTGACATTAATATTAAATCTTGAAGACATATTTAGACCTAACAATCTCCCCCTTGGATTCAAGATTTAAACATTTGAGAACAGCAGTCTTCGGCTTCTTGAATCTTCAAAACTTCGGTCTTTATCAAGGCTTGTCAAAGTCAAATCGTCACAAAATCTTCAGACGGGGATCTGACGGAGATTTTCTTTCTTTGAAATGGAGAATTTGTTTCTTCACACAAGGCATATTGGTACAGATAATCACAAATTTAAGAAAAATAGATCTTCTTGAAAAACCAAGCAGATCAATCGATTTTTCTTAAACTCTTGAAGAATTTTCCCCCTTTTCTTTCTTTGACTTGAGAACTTCAATCTTCAGTAAGGATATTCACCATATAGCACAAGTTTAAGAAAAAGAGATCTTCTTGAAAAAGATGATCAATCGATTTCTCTTAAACTCTTGAAGAAGAATTCTCCCCCTTTTACTATCTTGAGACGAAGTCTTCTTTGTTCAGTCTTTGTTCTCGAATCTTTGACTTGAAATCTCTTTGACATGAAATCTCTTTGACATGAAATTGAATTATACATTTCTCCCCCTTTTTCGATGATTGTGAGCATCACGATCATCAAAAACCTTCTTCAATTTCAGTCGCGTCTCTGAGTATCACGAACAATCTCCTCCTTTATGAATAACCTTGCTCCCCATCAAAATAAGAATTCTGGAGCAATTTGTTTTCTCCCCCTGAAAGTATGCATATATTTCATTTAGGCACAATAGTTGAAAATTTTATTCAAGGAAAATAAAATTCATTGAACTATATTTTATAACTACTAACATTTGATCATTTGAAAACTTTACAAAAGAAATTCAACTTAATGAAATGTAACAAATTTTTCAATCAAATGAAATCAAATGCATGTGTTTGGATTCAAATACAAGACATCATTGCATATGAAGTTAAAAATGTTCAGTTTCAACCCCTTTATTAAATCTATTTGGTGTGCTAGCATGCGAAATATGATCAGCAACAAGCATATGCAATTCTAAAACATATAAGAATAGTTTGCTCTACTCACACTATTTGTCCAAAATCAGAATTTTCACAAATTTATGGGTTTATCGCGACTTGTATTTTCCCCAAGTTTCAAGAGATGTGTGCTCATTGGCATCTTTTGATTTTGTGCACATTGGCATCTTTTGATTTTGTCATCATTGACATCTTTTGATGTTGTGCTCATTGGCATCTTTTAATCAAAAAGTTTAGTAGGAATAAGATACACCGTTAAACATGGCTTTCTAACTGGTTCTATAGCAGGATTTGGGTCAGCCAATCCTAGACCAGTTGGTCTTAGGGGCTAGGTGTCGAACACCCCTTGGAACTTACTTTCCAAAACCAGAAAGGCCACATCGATATATCTTAAACCCATTTGTACCAGTAAAACATGGCTTTCTATCTGGTTCTATAGAAGGATTTGGGTCAACCGATCCCAGACCAATTGGCCTTAGGGACTAGGTGTCGAGCACCCCTTAGGACTTAATCTCCCAAACCAGAAAGGCCACAGGCACAAACTTTCAAACTAAATGATTAGATTTAAAAACATTGAGCATCTCAAACACTTGGTTCTAAAACATAGTGCTTCCCCTATATTTTCGTTTCCATCCATCATTCTGACAAAAAAGGCTTTTTGAGCATTATATTCTATATAAGTCCAGAAATCCATAATTTTGAGCATTCAACATAATTTCATTCATGTTTTGCTGACCTTTCGATTTATTTCAGAAGTGAAAAATGAAACAGATGTAACTCAGATAATACAAAAATACTTGTAAAATCATCTTTTAGCACACATTTAATTCATTGAATGAAAATTGAAAACTTCATCTCATTGAATTAAATTTGTAAAGATTCAAATTTTCAAAGCAGTAGAAACAAAGTATAATACAATGTTACCTTTTACCACTTGTTCCTTGAAATAGAAAGATGTGACAGTTAAGGATATCACCTGAGAAGTATGATCATGCGGTAAAAGATTTAACCTGATAAGTACGAGTTCTAAACTTATTTGTTTAGAAGTCTTAGCCATTGAAGTACGGGTCCTGAACTAATTTGTCCAGAAGCCATTGTCGTTGAAGCACGGGTCCTGAATTGATGTATTCAGAAACCAATAACGTTGAATGCACAGATACATCTTCTTCCGAGAGTTCAACGCTTTGCTTCTAAATCTGCAAAAACAGATTAAGTAGATTTTGGTACCCAACGCGTCTTGGGTCCTGACTTGTTAAGCGGAGCTCTATAGGAAGGAAAATGATAAGTGCCATACCAAAATTGAACATTATTATTTTTAACAAAATCATTAGTTCCACAATAAGAACAACAAATTTTCTTTTGTGCTAACCTGATTAAATAATTTGCGGAAAATAATGAATCAGGTTTAGCAAAAGATTTACCTTTCAGGTTAGTGTTCTTGTTGGGAACAGATGATTTTGGTACATCTTTTTGAGGAATCGTACCTTTCACTCTCCATTGCATGTTGACTTTCTTATATACAGGAAGATCAGCAGATTGAGACTTGGAAGAATTATCCACTGAGTGATCATAAAAGAGATTAGAAGGACGAATCGGACATTCTGAATAGCTTTTGGATTTGTTAAATGACTTCACTTTGAAAGCTAAGTCATTTCGTTCCTTGGTCACAAAAGCAAGCTTCTTCTGAATATCAGACTTAACAATCTGCTCCTTCATGATATCAGTCGATAACACAGCCAAATTCTTTGTCAGTTTACGTATTTCCTGCTGAAAAATCTTCCTTTCAACAGAAAATTCATCTTTGACGCTCCTAGCTTGAAATTCTGCTTTCTTCCTCTTTTCTAGCTCTTGTCTTTCTTCATCTAATTCCTTTTGAAGCTCAGAAATTTGCTTTGACAATTTCTTATTGTTCGCTTCAAAGACTTTCCTTTTATTTTCAAATTCAAGCCTTTCCTTCTCCAATTTCTCCTTTTCAAGAAATAAAACCTTCTCAAAGTCTGAATTTTGCTTCGAAAGTTTTATGCATCGGAGTTCAAGTGCTTTCTTTTCTTCAACTTCTTTCTTCTCAGAATTTGAAGTCTTTTCAAGTTCAGAAACTTTCTGAGAAAGAGAAAGAATTTGCTTTGCATAGCAGTTTTTGTCATTTAAACGATTAGCTCTTTCTTTTATGAAATCCTCTCTTTCTACTTTGAGAAGCTTTTCCATGTCAGATAACTTCTTTGTAAGCTCAATGACCTTTTCCTTAAGATCTTTATTTTCAGCTTCTGACATGTTCTGTTCCTTGTCCTCTTTCTCGACTTTCTTTTCTTCTTCCTTTCTCTTTGTAAATGCAACTTCAGATCCATGCATTTGCTTAGATAATTCGTTCCACATAAGCATTGGATTGTGTTTGAAACAATCAATGCGTTTGTTAATATGTTTTGGAAGTGCAAGGATCAAGTTGGATGAAGATTCCTTATCAGCTTTCAATCTTTTCTTCTCTTCTTCTGTAAAATCATTCTCCATTTTATTTCTGCTCATTGGACCTTCGGAGAATGATTTTATCATATTCTCTACCTGCAATAAAATCGATGAACGTAATTCTCCATTGTTCAAAATCAGAATCTTTGATTAGCACAGGTGGTTGGTTCATGATTGCTTAAAGATAACGGATCTTTATAATGAAAAATCTACTGAATATGCGGAAAATGACCAATCAGGAAAAAAATTTATATAAAACTTTTTCTTGAAAAACTCTTAAAGTGTATGAAATACACTATAGAAAAAATTTCATTATAAATTTTGTTGGTCCCGAAGGCCTATACAAGTTTGTAGAAGGGGGGGGGGGGGGGGATGAATACAAACACACAGATTTTACTTTTCTAAATTGTTTATTGATAAATCATTAACAATTTACAGCTTGTTGCGGAAACAAGATTAAGGATAAACCTAAATCTAAACAAGTTGGAACACTAAGGTTTCTTGCACTAAGAGAGATAAGGAAATTACTAATAATAACCTATCTGAGATAAGAGATTTGAACTTGTCCAGAGTTAGCAAGTTACTTCAAAAGAAGTGAGTTCATCTCTTTATATACTGCATGCATTTAATGCAAGTCAGTATATACTTTACACGTGTCATTAGTTAGTTGGTTGCATGTCATTGACCTTGGTTGACAACCTTAGTAGCCGTATGAATGAATAGTGTAGTATCAGAGTGGTTGTACGATTTCAGATTTTCGGAGGTTCTTTTCTGACATTTCGTACGGAGTCGTGCAAGGGTGGTTAAGACAAAAGTACTTTGTACGGAGGACTTCATGATCAGCTTTCGTTGATTCAGCGATTATCATTTTCTATTCAGCGAATGATAAAGTTCAGCGATAGCTGAAGTCTTGTACTTGATACTTCACGTTGAGTGGACAAATCCGAGTCTTCGCTGATCCGCATCAGTTCATTAGGAGACTTGTCGCTGGTTCTTGAGCTTGATCTTTGACTTCAGCGTAGAACCTTTGTTGACGTGAAACTTGTCTTCAGGGATCATAAGTAAACAACTAACTTATCAGCGATCATCATAATGACTGAACAGACTCAGAGCATTAATGATGAACAGTGTTCGCTGAATGTTTAATTTAAAAGAGCGAGAGTTCCTATCAGCGGTACTGGAAGATCTTAGTACTTATCAGCGATAGTGAAACTCTGATACATATTGTTTACTTACAATTTTCACTAAGTATATAAGAGAGGGTCATTATCAAATCACTGAGGGTTTGGATCAACAATCTCCCCCTATTTGATTATGACATAGCAACAAAGAAAATTGCTATTTAATGAAAACATAAGGATAAAAAGAACTCATAAAATATTTGTCCCTTTTACTGTTTTCTGGGATCTTTTAAGTACTGATGGAGTAAAGTACGTTCGCTGAAATCTTTCTTTAAAAATATTGAAACAGGTTACAATGAAGAACAGAAAGATTACAAGTACAAGCGAAATAAATTACAAGTACAGAAGGATAACTGATACAATAGAGAAATAGGAGATCATATCAGTTTTCAAAAGGTTCTTCCTTAATGAGAAGTTCATCAAGGGTCGTCTTTTCAGTGGGGATCATCCAGTCAGGAACCGTTACGCCTTGTTTTCTTTTGTTCAGCGCTTCTTCAAAGATCAAGGGTTTTAGGTGTCGTGCCTGAATGTATTTTCTGAAGTCACACCAGTAGATGAGATCTCTGAGCTGTTCGATTGGAGTGATTGGAAACTCAGCGATCCGTTGAAAACATTTACGTCCGTCGTAGTCGAGAAAGAATATTCCATAAGGATTACTGATGACTTTACCAGGGACGAAAAATTCACATGGTGGCAAAGAAATGTCAAGGGCAGATAGATCAGGGTCAGGACCAAGCACTTCAGCGCGAGAGAAACCGATTCCAGTTTCATTTCGTATGACAGGACCTGAGTTTGAATCTTGACGTTTCTTCTTTGGAGAGTCCCTTTTTCTTTTCAGCTTAAGATCAGGAAGAGGAGTAATGTCCACACAAGAAGATATCAAGTCGATCTGTCTGTTTATCAGCTTTTCGAAATGATCCTTGTACTTAGATTGTGACGAATGGATAGCTAACCTCATCTCCAGCCATTCAGAGAGACCATACCTTTTTACACTGTCAGCGCGAAAGGCTTCAGATTGGCCATCTTCTCTGAAAAGTTTGATGTCAACAATAGGTACTCCGATAGAGGTTCTTCCAGAGATGAATACCTTGTTGATTTTCGCTGGACGATATCTGAAGTGAATTTTCTCTTTACACCAGATCAGGGTGGTCTGAGAAACTTCAGTTTTCTTTTCCACGATCTTCTGGGCTTCTTCCCAAAGCTTTCGTTGGATTTGAATGGGAACACGTTTCAGCTTGGGGTCTTTGACAGATTCTTGAGTAAGCTTGATGGCGTATTCTCTCTCTTTCTCTTCAGCTTCCTTTCTTTCAGCGATTAGGCGTTCCTTGTATTCAGCTTTTGAGATTCTGAACTTTGGAGGAACTGAAGGAAGTTGATCACGCCTCAGAATGATTCGCTGATCCTCGAATCGCTTTATTATTTCCTCTCTTCTCTTTTGATCCTCTTCACTCAGCTTTTGAGGAGCTGAGGAAGGTCTGTTTATGTGCAAGAGAGGTTGTTCTTCTGGTTCATCAGTCTTAGAGATCAAATCTAAGACTGGGATTATTTCATCAGCAGCAGCTGGCTTTATTTGTGAAGTCGCAGTAGTAGAACCTTCAGCGACATCCTCAAACAGGGGAGAGGACTAGCTGAAACACAGCGATCTTACAAATAAGAACATGGGTAGAAGAACTTGGGTAGAAAGAGAAAGAGAAATATGTTCAGGTGTAGGCTAGGGTAGTAGACTTTATAGAGGAGGGATGGAGTGAGATATGATTAGTGTACCTGACAAACCGGCTTTTCAAGCAAGATCGTCAGATTGTCATCTTCAGCGACGCTTTTGCCTTTGCCGTTCTCAGCGCCAGAGGCTGAGGGCTTTGTCTTTGTCCGCTCCCCTGTTGGTTCATTTATTGAAATTCCCTTAAGAGCTTTGATCCTTGGGGCAGGTTTGACGATAAAGAAATCATCGTCATCTTCGTCATCATCATCATCATTCTTCTTTGGAGAAGAAGATGGTTCATCATCAGGGATGTCGACGGCTTCATCATCTTCTGCTTCGGATTCTTCAGCGTCTTCTTCGAGTTGCTCCCCCTCAGATACAGAGGCGAGCTTCTCGGTTCCCTCAGGGTTTTCATCTCCCTGAGGTCCAGCGATAAGATCTTCATTCTTCTCTCCCCTGATAGATTCATCATAGGAAAGTTCTTTAGCGCTCTTTTCAAGATCCTCAGCGCTCTTCTCATCGGTATGTTCAACGCTCTTTTCCTCGGGATGTTCAGCGCTCTTCTCCCCCTCTTTCTCTTGATGACTGGGGGAGGAATGGGTAGACTCTTCAGCTGTGGGAGGCTCTCTGTCTTCTTGGCCAGAGATACCCACACAGCTTTCAATCTTTGCTAATCTGACTTCTAGGCCAGTTATAGCAGGATTGATCCTTTCCAGCTCTTTGCGATCCGTCGCTGTGAAAGTTTCCAATACAGGGGCAGGGGTCGGTTCAGGAGCAGGAGTTCTCGCCTTGTTGAGCAACTCTTCAATCATTGTTTTCATCGAACCAACGTCGGTCTTTACAGAGCCTAAGTCAGTCGTCAGAGTTTGAACATTTGTCTTCACAGCAGACATATCACCCTCTAGTGCTCCAACCGATGTCTTCAGCGTTGTTACTTCGCCGGACATGGAGGAAACTGATTGTTTGAGTGAGGTGTAGTCTGTGTAGATGTCAGCGAGCACTTTGGCGAAATCGCTGAGAGTCTTATCAACAATCTTGATGTCGTCTGTGGAAGATTTCTTTTCCACCACCGTTGTCAGCTTTGTCAAATTCTCTCCAGCGTTTGTTACAGCTGTAGAGTTGTTGGATAGTGTGGTGGTGAGACCGGTCAGCTTTGTTTCCACGGACTTCAGAGACTCGTTGATGTCTCCCAAATTAGGACCTGTAACACATAAGTACTTGTGAACAAAGGAAAGCTCAGAAGTTTCAGGTTTAGTTACAGTGTATATGGGTTGATTTGTACCTGCAGGAGGATTGATGAACTCGTCAAAGATGCGGGTTCCTGAATAATGTTCCATATCTTCCTCAAAAGTACGGTGAGGTATGGTGATCTCTGCAGGTACTGTCTTCATCATTCTTTGAGAAGCATCAGCGGTGGCTTCTGGAATGATGGCATCTCCAGTGTTCTTTGGAGGAGTGTCCAAGTGAGTGGAGGGAGAAGCGAAGGGTAAGAATGGGGTTCGGGTACTGAGTTCAGCGTTGGAATCGCTGAGAATCTCTTCATCAGTCTTTTGAGAGACTGAGGGAGGTTGGTTAGTGTTAGGATCCAAGCGCTTACCACTACGCCAAAAGCAATTGCTGGTGGAGAAGGCGCAACTTATTTCCATATAGCGTAGCAGCCAGCACCACGTTTCGATTTAGGGAGATGCTGGTCAATGACCCAACAACCCCCCCCCCCCCCCCCCCCCAGCATCTGCCAGCACTCTTGGCTGCACAGCATGCCTTTGGCATTATAATGCACTCCATGGGATTCGAACCCGTGACCTGCTCTGATACCACATGTTAGGATCCAAGCGCTTACCACTACGCCAAAAGCAATTGCTGGTGGAGAAGGCGCAACTTATTTCCATATAGCGTAGCAGCCAGCACCACGTTTCGATTTAGGGAGATGCTGGTCAATGACCCAACAGTTAGGTTCCAAGTTTCTAACCTCAGCGTTTGGAGACGCTGAAGTCTGGATTGGAGGGATGGCTTGCACGGGTGTGGCAGAGCGTACCACGGAACTTTCCTTCAGCTCTTCAGAATGAGCTGAGGAGTCTTCAGCATGAGATTGCTGGGGTTGCTCCTTAGTTTTCTTGATCCTTTTGGAATCAAGTTGGGTTGAAGAGTGTTTTCTTTTCTTAGAAGGAGAGGACTATGTGGCCGGGGAATCAGCGATGGGTATTGTCGCTGAAGGAGCCACAGAAGTCGAAGAATTAGGGTTAAGAAGAGAGAGAAGGGTAGAGAGACGTACCTCATTGTCGACAGGTTTGAAATCGAGCACCTTAGGGCCAACTTGAGAAAGTTTCAGGTCACCCTCTTGAGGATAGCTGTCCTTCAGGCCATATTGGAAGATGGCGCTGATGAATCGGGGGTAGGGAACCCATGCAGGTCTGTCAGCAGCAAAATCTACTCTTTGTACTAGGT
The DNA here is from genome assembly GCA_033807775.1 of Saussurea involucrata. Taxonomy (NCBI): domain Eukaryota; kingdom Viridiplantae; phylum Streptophyta; class Magnoliopsida; order Asterales; family Asteraceae; genus Saussurea; species Saussurea involucrata. Next base: position 83,233,412 of record CM066315.1, on the reverse strand, counting down.
CATCATAAATGATAGATGCCCAGTCAATATGTAGACCTTTCAGCAGTGCGTATCCCATAGCCTGCTGAGGTTGAGCGGCTTGATCATAGGAGCCGGTCTTCGCTGTCATGCAGCTGATCAGGTGGGCGAAGATGAAATTCATCTCGCTGGGCATTTTGGACTTCTTTATCAGCGTCAGCTTCTTCTCGGGCTTCTTGTCCCTTCCAGTTTCCCAGATGTAACCCATTGCGTCGAGGAAATAAATGATTTCTTCTCTGTCAACATGCTTCTTATGATCAGGGAATGGAACAAACGGTTTTTCTTTGGTAGCATTGGAAAAGTTCAGGGCTTTTCGAATGATTGCGGGGGTTATCTTAATTGTGCCATACTCAGTATCGCTGAGTATGCAATCGATGGTTTTGGTGGGATCTTTGGCGGATGGTAGCTGAGAGTGTCTGGCAGAGTACCAGAACTGGGATAGAAGTAGCTGACTTGCAGGAGGTGTGATGGTCAGGGCTGTTGAAATGCAGCAGTTTTTCAGGAAGTTCACAGCATCATCCAGATGTGTGACTTGCTTTCGAGGAGGAAACTCGAGAAGCGCAGAGAGGTTGTTGACCTTGGTCCAATCTAGTTGATCCAGCTTGAACTTAACCTGAGGGGCTTTGATGATTTCCACTTCCTCAGAGTCAGCGGAGATGTTCTCAGCGGTAACATTGATCTTTGAAGTTGCCATTTCTCTGTATTATCAGTTCAACCAAAGATGTTAACAAATAAGAATTGTCTTAATGTGGAAAGAAATTTCCATTAAGATGGTTCGAATTTTGTCCATTTCATTCAGACATAAATTTCTTAATGAAGATTAGGGTTTTTCTTGATTTTTGACAGAAATGTAAAACCCATTGAATCTTGTTATCCAGTTTTCTATGAGGAAAATAGATTCTGGAAACGAATGAAGAACAAGTTTAAGATTTAGATTTAAAACTTGAAGAACAACCATGAAATGGTTGTGTTCATAAAACCATGAAAGAAATGATTTTATTTTTAAAAAGTTCTTCTTTTGTTTGATCTTGTTTAAAACAATGATAAGATCAGAAACAAGTTATGCATTTGGTGATAAATAAGAACATATTAACCTTGATGTTTGATGAAGAAGATGATGAACAGTTCTTTGAAGATTTGAGAGCTCAAATGCAACAATAATTCTTTTCTTGCGGAGGAAGATTTGATCGCGTAAAAGATAAAATATAAACCAAGAGTTGTTTATATAGAGAGTGTAGAGAGAGAAAATCTTTGAGCGGGAAAAGATTTTCATCATGACACGGACACGTGTTTGCATTTGATTGGAAGTTTGAACGAAACGTGCAAACGTGTGTCAGAAAGAAATCGTGCCTGGTGTTATCCGTTGCAATGATGTCACAACTGTCTTTTCATATTCTTGGTTGTCTCTGAGGTTTTGAAAAACTCAGGGACTCTTTGAAAACATGAAGCACTGAATAGAAATCTCAGTGAAGGTTTTAAGAAATTTCAAAAAGTAGCTGTTAAGGAAGAGATATTCAGCGATGCAATTTATTTTGAAATCTTGCATTTACATGCGATATGTCAGAGAGAGAAAACATATCTGGATATCAGCGAATCAAGTTTATTCAGAGAGAGAAGGATAGAATGGGTTATACAAGTTGATTTTATCCTATCGCTGATCAATGTGAACCGCTGAAGGTTTTATCCTTCAAAGTTCAACATTCCAAGCTCGCTGATGAGAAAGTTGAATCTTGTCTCATCAAGAGGTTTGGTAAATAGATCAGCTAACTGATAATCAGTTGGAATAAAATGAAGTTCTATATCACCATTCATCACATGATCTCTGATAAAATGATATCTGATTTCTATGTGTTTTGTCTTTGAGTGTAGCACTGGATTGTTTGCTATAGCGATGGCACTAGTGCTGTCGCAATAGATTGGAATTTTGGAGAGCTGAAGATCATAGTCTAGTAGCTGATTTCTCATCCACAAGACTTGAGAACAACAGCTTCCAGCGGCTACATACTCAGCTTCAGCTGTGGAAGTGGACACTGAATTTTGCTTTTTACTTGTCCAACTTACCAGCTTTCCACCCAGGAGCTGACATCCTCCTGTGGTGCTTTTCCTATCCATTTTGCAACCTGCAAAATCACTGTCTGAATAGGCGGTTAGATCGAATCCTGAGTCTTTGGGATACCAAAGGCCTAGATTCGCTGTACCCTTAAGATATCGAAAGATTCGCTTTACAGCTTTCATATGAGATATCTTGGGTTCAGCTTGATATCGTGCACACAGACATGTTGCAAACATAATATCGGGTCGGCTAGCTGTAAGATACAATAGTGAGCCGATCATCCCAAGGTACAACGTAACATTGACAGGAACACCCTTTGTGTCCTTATCAAGTGTCAGCGGTGGTGCCATAGGGGTTTTCATAGCTGAACTTTCAGTTAAGTCGAATTTCTTCAGCATATCTTTAACATATTTTCCCTGATTAATGAAAGTTCCTTTTTCAGTTTGCTTAATCTGAAGACCAAGGAAATATGTTAGTTCAGCCATCATGCTCATTTTATACTCATCTTTCATTCTATCAGCGAAACGAGTACAAAGCTCAGGGTTAGTAGAACCAAATATAATGTCATTAACATATATTTGAACTAGAATGATATGACCTTTCACTTTTCTAAAAAATAGAGTTTTGTCAATCTTACCTCGCTCAAAATTTTCAATATGGAGATAAGTGGAAAGAGTGTCATACCATGCACGTGGAGCTTGCTTTAAGCCATAAAGTGCCTTGTCCAGTTTATAAACATAACCTGGACGCTTAGGATCTGAGAATCCTGGAGGTTGTTCCACATAAACTTCTTCATTCAGCTTTCCATTCAGAAACGCTGACTTAACATCCATCTGATGTACAATGAAGTTTTTGTGTACAGCATATGTTAAGAAAAGACGAATAGATTCAAGTCTTGCTACTGGAGCAAATGTTTCGTCATAATCTATGCCTTCCTCTTGTCTGTATCCCTGAGCAACAAGACGAGCTTTGTTGCGAGTTACAGTACCATGTTCGTCCAACTTGTTTCGATAGACCCATTTAGTGCCTATCACCGTTTTGTCAGTTGGTCTACGAACGAGTTTCCAAACTTTGTTTCTTTCGAATTCAGTCAGCTCTTCTTGCATAGCGCTGACCCAGTTTGGATCTCTGAGGGCATCATCTATTTTCTTTGGTTCAGTTAGAGAAATAAAGTTAACAAATAAACAAATATTACCTGCACTTCTACGAGTCTGAATACCAGCGTTTGGATCACCAAGAATTTGATCGATTGGGTGATTTACAGTCCATCGCTGAGCTGGAGCATACGTCGCTGACTCAGTCTGAACTGGAGAAACTGAAGATGAGGCTTCAGCTACTTCTGGATTATCAGCTAAGAGAGGAATGTTTGCATTTGTCACTTCATTCACTGATTGCTGAGAAATAGATGGAATGTCTGAGATATTTGGATCAACTGCAAGTATAGTGTTTATAGGAACAGCTGAGACCCATGATGTTTCAGCTTCACTACTCTGCATGTTTGGAATGATAGTGGGACTATCATCTTCTACTGGATGAGCATCAGGAGTGGGAATTTCTTCTGAATTACCAAGATGAGAAAACATCCATTGATTCAGTTCTTCTGTATCAGCGTTCGGTTTAGAGTTCGCTGAACGGGATTCGTCAAACGTGACGTGAATAGTTTCTTCCACAGTTTGTCTTCTTCGATTGAAGACTCTGAAGGCTTTGGAAACTGAGGAGTATCCAAGAAAGATTCCATCATCAGCTTTAGGATCAAACTTTCCAAGGGCATCTCTGTTGTTCAGTATGAAACACTGACATCCAAAGATGTGAAGAAAGCTGATTGAAGGCTTTCTCCCATGAAAGAGTTCATAGGCTGTCTTTTTGAATCTTTTAACTATCAGCGACCTGTTTTGCGTAAAACAAGCAGTGTTGACAGCTTCTGCCCAAAACTGAGTAGGCAGGTGAGAATCGCTGAGCATTGATCGTGCAGCTTCAATAATTGTTCTATTTCTTCTTTCAGCGACTCCATTTTGTTGCGGTGTTCTCACTGACGAAAAGTTGTGAGAAATACCCTTACTCTCAAGGAAGGAATCAAGAGAACTGTTTTTAAATTCAGTTCCATGATCACTCCTTATTGAGCGAACAGTCATATTGTTCAGAGTTTCCATCTTCCGAACAAAGGTGATGAGTTCTTCAGGGGTGTCACTCTTAGAACGGAGAAACATTACCCAAGTGAAGCGAGAGAATTCATCAACTATGACCAGCGTATATTTCTTTCCAGCGATGGATTGTTTGTTAACAGGGCCAAACAAATCCATATGGAGTAGTTGTAGAGGAGATGACACTGAGGAAACTTGCTTTGACTTAAAGCTTGCTTTGGTCTGCTTCCCTTTTTCACACGCTGAACATAATGACTCTTTGGCGTATGAATGCTGAGGTAGACCAGTGACTAACTCTTTGGAGGAAAGAGTATTTAGTGTCTTGAAATTTAGATGCGAGAGCCTCTTGTGCCATAGCCAGTTAACATCAGAAGATGCCTTTGAGAAGAAACAAGAGTTCTCAGTGGTTGTTGAGTCCATGTTTATTACATAAACATTTTCCAAACGATAACCGCTGAGAGCTATCTTCTCCTTTTTGTCAGTGACAAAGCAGGATTCCTTAGTGAAAATCACTTTGTTATCCATGTCGCAAAGCTGACTGATGCTTAGAAGATTATGCTTCAGCCCTTCAACATATGCGACTCTTCTGAAGGAGGTTGTACCATTTGAAAGTACACCATACCCTCGGGTATGTCCTTTTCCATTTCCACCGAAAGTCACAGAGGGACCTTTCTCTTCCTTGTATTCAGCGATCAGGCTTTTCTTACCAGTCATGTGTCTAGAGCATCCGCTATCGAGATACCAGATACCCTTCTTAACCTGCAATACAAAGGAAGATTAGTTTTTCTTAGGTACCCACTTAACCATGTATACACGTTTGTCAGTGGAAGTAGTTGGAATGGAAGGTTCAGCAGTCTTCGCAGCATTTGAAGATTCAGCTTTGTCTTTCTTCACTTTGGTTAATTTCTTAACTTCAGTGGTAGAATTCACCTTGACCTGATTTGCACTAGGGTTGGTCTTCTTTGCCTTGGGGGCAATCTTCACCTTAGCTATCTTTTCAGCTTTGGTGGCTGTGGGGCACTTACTAGCAATATGATCAGTGAGTCCACAGTGATAACATTTTCTATAACTAAAAGTAGTTCTAGGACCACTTGTATGCTGAGCTTTTAATTTCGAATTAGAAGTGCCAACACCAAGTAAACTATTGGCTTTAGAAATGGGACGAACATTCAGTTCTTCAGATTTCTTACCAAGGATATCCACTCTGAGTCTAGGAGTAGATCGCTGAATAGATCCAGAGATCAGCTTTCTAGATCCAGAGGGGTAGGTCACTGAGGCTTTAGAAGCATTCAGCTTTGGTACTAAGGTACCCTTCTGAGGATTTTGATAAATAACAATTCCTTTACCTTTGTCTTTAGAGACAGAGGTAGGTTTTGAATAAACCATTTTATCCTTACCTTTTGAGGAGGTAGGAGTTTCCTCAGGGATTGGTGTAATGGACGAGGAGCACTGAGTTGATGAAGTGTCAGCGACTGAGGATACGAACGTTCCAAATTTAAGCATTGAACGTTCAGTGGTTGGTTTTGGAGTATCATATTTATAACCTAGACCATGTTTATCACTCAGAGGAATCTGAGCCTTAATTATCTCAGTGATCTTTGTTGAAGAATTACACCATCCTTCAACAGTAGCTTTTTCAGCCTCTAATGCAGCGATAGCTTATGCTCGTTCGATTTTGACTAGCTGATTTAAATATACTTGATCTTTAAAATCTTCTTCAATTTTAGAAAGCTTTTCTATTTGAAGGTAGCAGTTTTTAAGTTTTTCAGCGAGATCAAGATTTTGGTTTTCAACCACAGTTTTGCCGTTCATGGCTTCGTATAAAATTCTAGTCAAGAGATCGATCTTACGAAGACTATCAGCTTCATCAATATTTGCAATATTGGTAAAGAAAGAAGGTGATACCTGAATAGCAGAGGTTGAAGTGGAGGGAATGTCTGAACTTTCTGGTTAGGAGAGCCAAGGATTCATCATCTGAAAAATCAGAATCTGATGAACTTTCAGAGTTACTCTCTAACTCAGTGATAGTGACCGAGGGTCGCTGAGTAGAAGGTTCCTCTGATATTAAAGCAACATGGGTGCTTTTGGAATCTTTTACAAGATTCTTCTTAAGATGGCTTGATTGCTCATGATTCAGCAACGTGCCATATAAGGTAGCAAGGGTCATTGATCTTCGATCCTTTGACAGCTTGAGATACATGGAATAATTGTCCCAGCTTTCAGGTAAACATTCTAGAAACTTTGTCAGCACTTCAAAGTTAGAATATTCCTTACCAACAGTTTTCAGATCTATAATTAAACAATTAAAACGTTGGTGAACTTCAGAGAGAGTTTCATTCTTACCAGAAATGAAGCTTTCGTATTGTCTTACCAGGTTGATCTTTCTTGAGTCCTGGACTTCAGGCGTTCCTTCATACTGAACACATATTGTGTCCCACATGGCTTTTGATGTTTTCAGATTCATGACGGAATGGTAGACTTCGTCAGGAAGAGCCATGGATAGTATGGATCTGGCTTTTGTATCTATAGTCACTTTCTTCTTATCTTCATCGGTCCATTGATGGATTTCTTTAGGTACCAGCCTTTCTGGAATAGCAGGTCTATTCTCAGTGCCTGGAACTGCAGCATCAAATCTTACAGGGATGAATGGACCATTCTCAATATAGTAAGGCATAGTAGGGTCTACACCTTCTAAGAAGAGTGTCATCCTATTTTTCCATAAGTTGAAGTTATCTCTGGAAAATCTAGGGGGTTTTGCAAGAGAACCATTGTCTATATAATTTGTGTTTGTGTGGGTGGCCATTTTCAGATAATAGCAAGGAAGAGAAATATCTTAGATTAGATCTTGTTTATGAGATTAAACAAATCTGCTCTGATACCACTTGTTGGTCCCGAAGGCCTATACAAGTTTGTAGAAGGGGGGGGGGGGGGGAGGGATGAATACAAACACACATATTTTACTTTTCTAAATTGTTTATTGATAAATCATTAACAATTTACAGAATGTTGCGGAAACAAGATTAAGGATAAACCTAAATCTAAACAAGTTGGAACACTAAGGTTTCTTGCACTAAGAGAGATAATGAAATTACTAATAATAACCTATCTGAGATAAGAGATTTGAACTTGTCCAGAGTTAGCAAGTTACTTCAAAAGAAGTGAGTTCATCTCTTTATATACTGCATGCATTTAATGCAAGTCAGTATATACTTTACACGTGTCATTAGCTGGTTGGTTGCATGTCATTGACCTTGGTTGACAACCTTAGTAGCCGTATGAATGAATAGTGTAGTATCAGAGTGGTTGTACGATTTCAGATTTTCGGAGGTTCTTTTCTGACATTTCGTACGGAGTCGTGCAAGGGTGGTTAAGACAAAAGTACTTTGTACGGAGGACTTCATGACCAGCTTTCGTTGATTCAACGATTATCATTTTCTATTCAGCGAATGATAAAGTTCAGCGATAGCTGAAGTCTTGTACTTGATACTTCACGTTGAGTGGACAAATCTGAGTCTTCGCTGATCCGCATTAGTTCATTAGGAGCCTTGTCGCTGGTTCTTGAGCTTGATCTTCGACTTCAGCGTAGAACCTTTGTTGACGTGAAACTTGTCTTCAGGGATCATAAGTAAACAACTAACTTCTCAACGATCATCATAATGACTGAACAGACTCAGAGCATTAATGATGAACAGTGTTCGCTGAATGTTTAATTTAAAAGAGCGAGAGTTCCTATCAGCGGTACTGGAAGATCTTAGTACTTATCAGCGATAGTGAAACTCTGATACATATTGTTTATTTACAATTTTCACTAAGTATATAAGAGAGGGTCATTATCAAATCACTGAGGGTTTGGATCAACAATTTTTTTTTCTCAAAATACTCTTTTTTTTAAGGTTTGCGCGAGACGAGGGTGGCGCAAAGTGAGGTTTGCGCTAGACGACCATGGCGCAAAGTAGAGGCTGGCGCAAAGTGGGGTTTGCGCTACACGTTGATGGCGCAAAGTGAGGTTTGCGCTACACGTTGATGGCGCAAAGTAAAGTTTGCGCTACACGTTGGTGGCGTAAAGTATGGTTTGCGCTACGCGTTGGTGGCGCAAAGTGAGGTTTGCGCTACCCATTGGTGGCGCAAAGTGTACTGTAGCAGAATCTGAAACTTTGAAGATGAACTGGCGCAAACTTTGAATCTGGCGCAAAGTAACAAAACTCGATCAAAATATCTCAATTCACAGAATTACACTTCCAAATCTTGCAAAATTGCTCGATATCCAGTTCCTAACACGATTACGGAAACCAATTTCGCTGAAAACCACTTAATCGATGTCTGAATGATCGAACAGACTGAAATGAACGAACCGAACATAAATTTCCAATTTTTTCAAATTGACCTCCAAAAACTTGAAATTAGCCCTCGATTCTTGAAGAAGATTTGTTCCAAAACAGATTCCTAAAACAACGAACTTAAAATCCAGATGAATTAATCTCAAAAATTGCAAGAATTTGAGAAAAAGAGATTTTCTTGAAAAAAATCAAGAAAATCAATCGATTTTCCTCAAAAATCCAACAATTTTGATATCAAATCGTGTAGATTCTTCAGCAGATCTTCATTAACTTGCTCTGATACCAATTGTTAATCCCAAATCAATCAAACAACCATGAAATCCATACAAGATCTAGAGAGAGAGTAGAGAGAGTAAATGTAATTTGATTAAGTCGGCTCTCTAAGTTTACAAGATATGAGTTATGCCCTAACTGTTCTCTCAATTGTTACAAGATTAGACTAAACAAAAGCTATTTATACCTAAGGACTAATTAAGACAAATAGCAACTTTGACTTTCTCACAAGACTTAATACATTGACTTTGACTTTGACATTAATATTAAATCTTGAAGACATATTTAGACCTAACAATCTCCCCCTTGGATTCAAGATTTAAACATTTGAGAACAGCAGTCTTCGGCTTCTTGAATCTTCAAGCCTTTCCTTCTCCAATTTCTATTGGAGTCCAAAACCAGTGTAATCATAACACCTTAAATATTAGTTTATAATTGCCCATATATATGTTTTTTTACTAAACTTACGACACATTTAAATATATATATATATATATATATATATATATATATATATATATATATATATATATGGTATATATAATTAACTCTTAGCGGGTTTATGTTATCCTATATGAGAGCTTCGAAACGATATATAATGCGTCCAAAACGGAGTATGTGTGAATGAGATATCGATGCTCAAAGTTGAGTAAAAACCATGAAATTAGCAAAAACCAAGTTGGGTGTGGGAAGGTGTCCCACATAGGAAGAAGGATTAAACTTTCATTGGTTTATAAGCAAAGAAGTGAGAGGAGTTGACAAGCTCCTTGCATGGTTTTACTCCAACACCTACCCGCGCGCAGGGGGGGTGCCGATTGACGATTTCGTAGGCTAAAATCGTCGAACTTGTGTGCGAGCGCGACCTGCGGACACGAATGCAGCTCCAAAATCTTGTGCTCACGCAACTCGGTTTTGCTAAAATTTCTTTTGAACAGTTTGTATTTTTTTTACTGAACAAAGACACAAAAAACAGGGACCAAAAATGTAAATTTTTTTTCCCTATCGCGGGCCCCATCGCGGACAGGGGCTAAACTTGCCATCACGGGCAAAGTTGGGGGGCTCCGCAGGCCTTTTCACCAAAACATTGTGACACGTGGGCCTTGGGCCCGCGATCACGGGCCCCATCGCAGGCTTTTGTGGCATTTTGGTAACTCAAAGTTGGACTTTTGACATTTTAATTAATTTCTATTTTTAATATCCAGACTAATAAATAAAATATTTATTTTATTAAATATATTATTAAACTTATTTTATAGACTTTGAGTCTTTGACACGGTTCGTATTTGGTCATTTGAAGCTTTGGACAATCAATCAGTCTTCGGTGGTAAATTTCTTACACATTTCCCTCCCCAAAACCCTACTCTTCCTTTTTTTCTCGCTCGCTCTCCCCTGCTTTGATCCGCACAACAATGGCAGAACAACTCACAGAGGAACAGATCGCTGAGTTCAAGGAAGCTTTCAGCCTCTTTGACAAAGACGGAGATGGTATATATATAGTTATACTGTTTTTCACTTCTTTTCTATTACATATTCAGTTATTTTTTTGGATATGCTTCTTCATGTAGATCTACACTTTTGTTTTCCACTTGATCAAATCCGCTGCGTGTGTTCAACTGTTCATGCTTGTCTGTTCTTACTGGATCTGTAAGGATCGATTATTTTTGGATTATTGCATACAGAAACACACAAGAATTGGCTGTACTCGACGTGCTTTGGTGTTATGTTTTTAACTTTAATTTTTTCTAAATGGAAACTAATGTTGCTGGGGATCTATGACAAGCTTGGCTGTGGTGGATAGGGTTTAAACTTACTATTTGATAATGTGCATGAAAAAACGATCAAGCAAAATGGATGGTGAGACCTATCCTTCTTGTTGGATGGTATATTTCGTGGATATGGTGTATATTTACTGGATGGTGATGAACTGTAGGTTCCTGTTGAGAGCATAATTTTATGTTTATTAAGTTCTGTTGGGGGTTTATGCTTTTGTTCATGGATTAATGTCACAAAAGTGATTACCAAATCATTCCTGGAGTATCGCCCGATTTTAGATGCAGTCCCTTGAGAAAACAAATTGAACCGGTAGCCGTATTTGGGTTATTGCTCCCCCAATTAAGTCTTTGATTCTGTTAGCATCATCGAGATTCTGTTAATTAAAGAGTGAGTTTGTTAATGAACTTCAAATATAAAATAAGATTGAAAATACATAATAATGTGTTGTTGATCGTGGGGTAAGGGCTTCTCAAATTTGTCACAATCATAATATAGTAATCCATTTCTGCTAGTAGGGTTTGTTTACCATAACCCAAATAAAAAACACAGGGCGTTTGGACTTCTAATGGTTGTTTGCATCAACTAAATCAACATCATCTTATTTGAGCTCTCTCTAGTACCTCACAGATGACAAGACCAAAAGAAACAAAAGGGTTTGGGACAAGTCACCCATAGGAATAGGATTCTGATAAATCTATGAGGATGAAACTTAATTTGTCTAGTAGATGAGGCAGATGAATTTAAGGAAGACGGATACGTTTCTAATTCTTTAGTAGTTGTACATTAGAGCATGACAAATGTTTAAGTTTTTAAAATAATAAGAAATTTAAAGAAAATTGATAGCAAAAGTATTTTTTTTTGAAATGTATCCATTTTATCCTTTATTTTTATTTTTTTGGTCGATTGAAATTGTTTTGATATTTTGATAGGGATCTTATAGATATTTGTAATTGGGAAAATGTTTGCATATATGGCTTGAAAGGGGGGCCAATTGCCTTCACTAAATTCTGTCAGGCTCCAACATCTTAGCCTCTGTTGTGCACATATAAAACTCATTTATTTTCTACGCAATTCGTTTCTTTATTGTGACTGTTTACTTTATGCAACATGGGTTGACCTCGTGCTTTAGTTTCTGATAGACACCCATAAATTCTACCAAAGTGTATCGTTTATGTAAGGAAACTGTAAATGTTTGATTTGCAGGGTGTATCACTACTAAAGAGTTGGGAACGGTTATGAGATCATTGGGTCAGAATCCTACTGAAGCTGAGCTACAAGATATGATCAATGAAGTTGATGCTGATCAGAATGGAACCATTGATTTCCCTGAGTTTCTGAACCTGATGGCCAGAAAAATGAAGGTAAATTTAATTGTTGATCTATGGGTGCGTTTGGTATCGAGACAATACAAAACACGATAAGACAAGACAGGGCATAACAGCTGTTTATCTTTTGATAAGACAGAACTGGATCCTCATGAGTTGTTTATATATTTTGATTAATTATGTAATTTATTAAATATGAAGTAGAATAATTTTTATAACAAAATATATCATTAAAAAGCTTTTGTCAATACGATTAAAATGATACCAAAATAAAAAGTTTATGTAGTTTTCATTTTTCATTTTATATCTTTTCTATGTTATCGTTTTTACTATTTATATCTAATAAATTACATAAATGAATCAAAATATAAAAAACCATATAATAATATTCTGAGGACAGTAAAATGAAAGTTCAAAGAGAATAAAACACAATAAATAAAATTTAAAGAATGAATCAAATGTAAAAAGGAAGGGCTGGAAGGCGTATTTGATGTTTTAGAAGAGAATTAGGTTTTATTTTGAGGTTATAAATGGGAGTACTGCTGCTATTGGCACTGCCCTTGCGTAATATTTATACTGTTTTCATTACCATTTTTTTGTTTGTGTTTGTTAAGTCATGTTTGCATAGTTGATCCATGTTGTGGCTCTTTTCCCGTGAAGGACACTGATTCGGAGGAGGAACTGAAAGAGGCTTTCAAGGTCTTTGATAAGGATCAGAATGGATACATTTCTGCTGCTGAAGTATGTAACCTAATCATTCCTGCAGTTTAGGGTTTTTTTCACATGTTTCTTTTAATTTTGGTTTTGCAGACCCTACCTTTACATTACATGGGTAAAAAAGTAAAACTTGTTTTGTGCAGCTTCGGCATGTGATGACAAACCTGGGGGAGAAGTTAACGGATGAAGAAGTTGATGAGATGATAAGAGAAGCGGACATGGATGGCGATGGTCAAGTGAATTACGAGGAGTTTGTCAGGATGATGCTTGCTAAATGATGAATGATATATAGATACTATGCATGCAATAATACTTCCTTCCTTCCTTTTAATTAAGACTTCCAGTTCCTACTGTCTATTAACTATTATTAGCTATTAGCTATTAGCTATTGCTATTGCTGTAAACCTCTCTCTCTCTCTCTCTCTCTCTTTTGTTTGTTATTCTTGCACAACATCCTCTCTAATCTAATCTAAATAAAAGTCATCTCCATGACTTTAAACTAGTGTTCAAATTTAATGTTAACAAAATTGTTTTTATTATTTTCACATATATGAAATATGTTGCAAATCCATATACAACAATTTATTTTAGATAAAGATTGACTTTAAACATATTCAACTAATAAAATTATGAAATATGTTGGATGTGTGTTGAAAATTATTAGTAATAACTATAATTTAAATATTTATATATAACATTAATGAACTTGTTTAAAATAAATCAATACAAAATATGATATAAATTGAAAAATAAATCATAAGTCATCAACGGATAACCAAAACTCAACACTACAATAAATAAAAATTAAAAAGATTTAGATTTAGAATAAATATTCTATGTTTCTTTAAGTAGAAACAACATATATACAAATTGTATCAACAATTACCGAATAAAATTACATTACCAAATATTTATATATCATTAAGATATGTAATTACAATAATCTTTATATAAAAGACTAATAATATGAATATTTCAAAAATTATAATCATCTACTAAAACAATTACGACAATACATGATTAAATTTAATAAAGTGTTTGTATTTATTTATATTATTATTTTATTATAAGAAAATACGTGCAAGTCTTTAGATTCTAAAAAATGTTTTTATCAAGAATCCACTTTTTTCGTTTAGTTATTGACTTTTTTCAATCTTTCCGTTCATTCATCATCAATTCCTTGATCTTTTTTTGCAGTTTGGGTCAAAATTTGTATTAATACATGAGTTACATGAACACAATTACATAGCATTGTAGTTTAATTGATTGTCTCGGCTACATTGTTAACAGTGGTATCGATTTTATTAAATTGTAGCAAGATTTTGATGTTGAAACTTATAAGTTGTATGAAGCAAAAAAGTAAATTCACAAAATGAAATCAATCTAATTTTGAACATAATTCCAAATAACTGGAGGTCAAGAAAACAAATTTGAAGAATATTAGTCGGTTTATATTTAAATAGAACATTAATTTTCCAAATGAACACTCAAAACATATTAGTATATATCAAACCAAGAAACGAATATAAAAATGAAGATTTATTGTCCTTTGCTAGTAATAATGTAATATCAAAGTAACTAATACTCAAATGTTCTTTTAGCATTGTAGGTTACATTCCTGAAGAAAAAAAGGCAAAGAAATGAGAATTTAGTTAGCAATAAATCACGAAATTACAAAATAGACAAAATCAATAATACATTGAAATTGAAGGAATACTCGAATGAAAGACTTACACCGATGATAATATGTGTGCCTTGATGATAAATCTTTGATGTTCTTCGACATATTTAGATAGCTTGTTTCCCTTATCACTTACTACAAAAAGAACAACATAAAAAGCATATAAAGTCAATACAATAGCAAATAATTCAAAAATAACCAAATATCGACAACAAAGATATGATTAATCTCTTAGTAATACAAATCTAATGAAAGAAAATGTGTTAGAATCTAATGAAAGAAAATGTGTTAGAGGGAGAGATTGAGAGTTAGTTTGTTGTATGACAAAAAGGTTAAAAAAACTAATAACATAACCAACAAAAACCAAAACAACACTTATGCTTAAATAAGGGAAATGAATGATTAATTATAATAAATAAAGGAAAATGAATGGATGGTAACATAAAGAAATGAAAATAAAAGGTTAGCTTACATAAATTACAATAAATAGAATGGTTAATTCAAATAAATAATGAAAAACAATAGTTAATACCATAAAAAGGGAAAACAAATGGTTAATGACATAAATTGCAATAGATATGTAAAATTATTATTAAAGACCATCATTTATAATGAAAATATAATTTAAATATGAAAATGGACAATTCTTTAATATATTCAATATTTTAAAACATCAAAAATTGATAAGAAAATGTGGAAGACATTTTAAGTATTACATGGTCAATATGTCACATCATCTTTTGATGATTTTCATTTATATAGATTTATTATGTAAATTAGCCTATATATTTATATAATGAAATTTTACTTGTAAAAAGTAATGAAATTGAAGGAATACTCGAATGGAAGACTTACACTGATGATAATATGTGTGCCTTGATGATAAATCTTTGATGTTCTTCGACATATTTAGATAGATTGTTTCTCTTATCACTTACTACAAAAAGAACAACATAAAAAGCATATAAAGTCAATACAATAGCAAATAATTCAAAAATAACCAAATGTCGATAACAAAGATATGATTAATCTCTTAGTAATACAAATCTAATGAAAGAAAATGTGTTAGAATCTAGTGAAAGAAAATGTGTTAGAGGGAGAGATTGAGAGTTAGTTTGTTGTATGACAA
The DNA here is from genome assembly GCA_033807775.1 of Saussurea involucrata. Taxonomy (NCBI): domain Eukaryota; kingdom Viridiplantae; phylum Streptophyta; class Magnoliopsida; order Asterales; family Asteraceae; genus Saussurea; species Saussurea involucrata. Next base: position 83,217,965 of record CM066315.1, on the reverse strand, counting down.
AAAGGTTAAAAAAACTAATAACATAACCAACAAAAACCAAAACAACACCTATGCTTAATGTAACGTCCCCATAACTTGGCAAGCAATAAATCATAGAAACTGAGTGTTTTACATTACAAAAGATTAACTTGTTCAATACATCAACAAACGAGCTTAACAAAATGACAGCGGAAGTCTACAAAGTCCACGGCCGAGCTCTAACTACGTCATTAGTCTAAGTCTTGGAGTCGCTCTAATCTCCAAGTAGGCCAAGCCTCTCCTATCTCTTTCTCGAGGAACTCGCAGAACGCTTCCCTGAAAATGGTTTAGTTTTGAAAATGCGAGGGTTAGACCACAAGGTCTAGTGAATTCCCCCCGTAAAACAACATGTATAAACAATATAAAATCATTTGTTAAAATGCATCATAAGTCATCACATATGGTACTGCACTGTGTAATGGATCACTTAACCATTCGCGATCGGGGCCCAAGCAGACTCCCCTTTCGCCCTCTCATATCGGGGCCCAAGCAGACTCCCCGATACCCGCCTAGGAGGAAACGAATTCCAACCTACCGTCTCGTCATACATATCCAAGGAATCATCAGATCCCGAGGCTCATAGATCCCACAGTACAGACCGACATCACATAACATGCACATACGTTTCATAAAAGCATTTGACTCTTTATAAATCATGCGCATCATTTCAACATATCAAACATTTCTTTCCTTCCATGCATATCAGTTCATAAATATTTCATGCTTTTTAAAACCATAATCAGTAAAAGAATCATTTAACATTTACGTCGTAAAAGAGGTTTAGGGAACTCACCTTGATTGTCGTACAATGCACTTCCTAAACACCTTCAAGCTACACCCACCGAACACCTAAGGCAAAAGATCCACATCAGGTAAATAGCTCAGCCCCACTGTCCGGATACCCTTTTCCGGATACTATACTTATCCGGACGCTACACTTTTCCGGACACTATACTTATCCGGACACTACACTTATCCGGACACACCACTTATCCGGGCAACACTACCCGGACACTTTCACGAGGCACTTACCCGGACATACGCAACATATCCGGACATACGCAACATATCCGGACACCTTCAAACGCTGGTGTCCGGAAAACGCTGATGTTCGAGCTTAGAAATTCTAAAACCGATTTAAACTCCGATTTAAGCCATTAGTTTGATTAGACAACTATAAGGGTTCATCCACCAACCCCAAACACCCACTTAATCCATCCATAACCCCTTAAATCGATTTATTAAGACAAAACCCATAAAACTCATAAAGAAGGAAATATGGTGAAAACTCAAGCAATCTTCCAAATCAATATTAAGAAATCGGAACAATAAGAAGGAGAAGCATTACACTGATCAGAAGAAATAATTAGGATGTATTACCTTGCAATATCTTCCTTGATTTCTCTTTTCCTCTTGAATTTCTTCTCAAACCTTTCTTTCCTTCTTCCTTCTCTCTTTCTTTCTTAGCCGCCAAACCAAAACCCAAATACTGATTTGTTCCAAATGAGGGCTGACCTAGGGATTTGTGCCCTACCCCTCTTTCACCAAAAGACCAATCAGCCCCTCAAGTTAACTTTCACTTATTAGACAAAAAGGCACTAAACTTCCATATTCACAATTTAGAACTCGGTTGTTACAACACTCCCCCCTTAAAAGAATTTTGTCCCCAGAATTCCTCATTGGAAAAGATGTGGGTAACTTGCTTTCATCTCCGACTCCAACTCCCAGGTCGCCTCTGGACCCTTGTGGTGTCGCCATTGCACCTTAACCAGCTTAGTCTCCTTGTTCCGTGACTTCCTTACCTTAACATCCGTGATGGCTTCGGGTTCTTCTACAAAATTTAACCTTTCGTCCACCTTAATGTCATTTAACGGAACCGTTTTAGTCACGTCGGCTAGACATTTTCTTAGATTAGACACGTGAAACACATTATGGATGCTGCGCAGTTCTTCCGGCAGATCCAACCTATACGCCACTTCTCCAACTCGTTCCGTAATCTCGAATGGTCCGATGTAACGTGGGCTTAGCTTCCCACGTTTTCCAAATCGTACCACTCCTTTCCAAGGATACACCTTTAACAAGACATGATCTCCGACTTGAAATTCTATGTCTTTCCGTCTCTTATCCGCATAACTCTTCTGGCGGTCGCGAGCGACCTTCAGTTTTTCACACAGCTGGACTATCTTGTCAGAAGTCAGTTGCACTAACTCTGGCCCGGCTAACAGCCTTTCCCCGACTTCGTTCCAACATAATGGAGTTTGACATTTCCTACCATAGAGTGCCTCAAATGGCGCTGCCTTGATGCTCGAGTGATAACTGCTATTGTAAGCGAACTCGATCAAAGGTAGATGCTTTTCCCAAGAGCCTTGGAAATCTAAAGCACAAGCTCTTAACATGTCTTCCAACGTTTGGATCGTCCTCTCACTCTGACCGTCGGTCTGAGGATGATAAGCGGTACTCATCTTGATCTGCGACCCCATCTCTCTTTGGAAGCTTCTCCAGAACTTGGAGGTAAATCTGCTATCTCGGTCGGACACTATCGACGTCGGCACCCCATGACGGGTTACGATCTCGTCGATGTACAACTTTGCTAACTGCTCCAACGAGTAAGACTCCCGTATAGGTAAAAAGTGTGCCGACTTCGTGAGCCGATCCACGATCACCCAAATGGCGTCATAACCTTTTGGAGTTCTCGCCAAATGGGTCACAAAATCCATCGTGATCTGATCCCACTTCCACAACGGTATCTCTAACGACTGGATCTTTCCGTATGGTCGTTGGTGTTCGATCTTTACTCTTGAACACGTCATACATGTCTCTACAAGGTGAGCCACGTCCTTCTTCATTCCGGGCCACCAGTAGTCTCGACGTAAATCTCCGTACATCTTGTTAGTCCCGGGGTGAATCGTGTACTTCGATTTATGAGCTTCTTCTAGGATCAGATTTCGGAGTTCTCCAATTTTCGGAACCCAGATTCTCCCATTCAGACATTTCACCCCTCGGCTATCTTCCACTAACATGGCCGCTTGCCCTACCATTCTCTCTTTCTTAAGATTTCTGGTTTCGAGCGCTTCAACCTGACATTTCTTTATTTCGGCTAACAGATTGAATGTGACCTCAGCCCTCATAGCCACAATCCTGGGGGTTTCACCTCGTTCCTTACGGCTCAAGGCGTCCGCCACTACGTTTGCCTTCCCCGGATGGTATTCGAACTTACAGTCGTAGTCGGTTAACAACTCAATCCATCTCCTTTGGCGCATATTCAACTCTTTTTGATCAAAGAGATGACATAAACTCTTGTGGTCCGTGAAGATCTGGCATTTCGTCCCATACAGGTAATGTCGCCAAATCTTCAGGGCAAAAACCACCGCCGCCAATTCTAAATCATGCGTAGGATAACGAGTCTCGTGATCCTTTAACTGCCGGGAGGCATAAGCGATCACCTTACCTCGTTGCATGAGTACGCAACCCAAGCCGAGCTTCGATGCGTCACTGAACACCACAAAATCGTTTGAACCGTCCGGTAGTGACAACACCGGAGCGCTGCTCAACATCTCATTCAACTTCTGAAATTCTTCTTCCTGTTTCTCTAACCAGACGAATTTGACATTCTTCTTCGTCAAGGAGGTCAGGGGCGTGGCAATACGCGAAAAGTCCTTGATGAACTTCCGGTAGTACCCCGCCAGTCCGAGGAAACTTCGTACTTCTGACGGATTCTTGGGTTGCTCCCAGTCTCGAATGGCTTCAATCTTAGCCGGGTCAACCATAATTCCCTTCTCAGACACCACGTGTCCGAGAAACTGCACCTCCCTTAGCCAAAACTCTCATTTAGAAAACTTCGCAAACAACTTCTCTAGCTTTAGCAGCTCGAGAATCGTCCGAAGATGACTTTCATGCTCCCCTTCCGATCTTGAAAATATCAGGATGTCATCTATGAACACTATCACAAACTGGTCTAGATAAGGTTGGCATACCCTATTCATTAAGTCCATGAATGCTGCTGGGGCGTTGGTTAGCCCGAACGGCATCACCAAGAATTCGTAGTGTCCATACCTGGTCCTGAAGGCAGTCTTTGGCACATCCTCCTCCTTCACCTTGAGTTGATGATACCCTGACCTCAGATCTATCTTGGAGAAGTAGTTGGCTCCTTGTAACTGATCAAACAGGTCGTCAATCCTCGGTATCGGATACTTATTCTTGATCGTGACCTTGTTGAGTTCTCGGTAATCTATGCACATTCGCATAGTACCGTCCTTCTTCTTCACGAATATCACAAGTGCTCCCCACGAATACGTACTCGGTCTAACGAATCCCTTGTCATTGAGTCATCATTTCCTTCATCTCGGACGGTGCCAATCTATACGGTGCGCGAGCGATAGGTGCAGCTCCGGGCATCAAATCAATTCTGAACTCGATCTGACGATCCGGGGGTAGACTGGTCAAGTCGTCTGGAAATACTTCCAGGTACTCGTTTACTACCCGTACATCGCCCACCCCACGCTTCTCCTTCTTGGCATCCAACACATACGCCAAGTATCCCCTACACCCCTTCTTCAAGCACTTAGTAGCCTTAATCATAGAGATCAGGCTATTCTTTCTATTACGGCGGTCCCCATAAATTACTATGGGATCCCCATTCGGCGATGGAATCCTGATCAGCTTTTTGTTGCAAACGATGTTCGCATCATTTGCGGCTAACCAGTCCATACCTAACACCACATCGAACTCTCCCATTGCCATGGGGTATAATTTCATAGGTATCAATCTTCCCTCTATATCTACGACACAATCCTCTATCACCTCCTTAACATACACCAAACCATCGTTGGCAGTTTCCACTTCTAGAGCTCTCTCTAAACGTCTAGGCCTCACCCCCAAACATTTCATCAATTCATGCGATACAAAAGAGCGGTTTGCTCCTGAGTCAAATAACACCTTGGCACATAGAGAGTTCACTAGAAACGTACCTGCCACAACATCTGGAGTTTCCTCCGCCTCCTCCGCGGTCATGCGGAATGCACGTCCTTTCGGACGCGTCGGCTCTGCTCCTTTATCACTTCCCTTTCCTCCATGACGTTCCCCATACTGAGTTGATCCTCCCTTCTTTAACTGTGGACAATCATACTTGGTGTGGCCGGTAGCTCCACACTGAAAACATGATTTCCCTTTGGGGCAGTCCCTTCACATGTGACCAGGCAAGCCGCACCGGTAGCATGAGTTTGAACCTGCCATGCAATCACCCCGGTGCACCTTTTTGCATTTCGTACACGGTTTCCCCACGGTATCCTTGTTTGCACGGTTATCCGGTCGGGACGCCTTCCCTTTCCTGGAGTCATTACCCGGCCCATCCCATTTACGCTTGTCGCCACCCCTTTCAGAAGTCTGACGGTTCTTTTCCATCTCAATCAGCTAGGCCGTATTGATGGCCGCCTGAAAGGTAGTGGGGTTTCTCGTCAGAACTAGCTCCCGAATGTTACTTCTCAGACCATGGATGAAGTGGTTCACCTTTCGCCCTTCCGTTGGCACATACAAGTCAGCAAAACGGGACTTCTCAATAAACTTAGAAGTGTACTCCCGTACCGTCATTCCTCCTTGCTCTAAACCCAGAAACTCTTCTTCCAGCCTTTTCACTGCCGCGAGTGGGCATAACTGCTCTTTAAACCTGTCAACAAACGATTCCCACAACATCCCCTTGGCCATCGCTGAACCCTTTCCCCCAGTTTCGGCTTCCCACCAATACACTGCATCAGACTTCAACGTGGACAAGGCAAACATCACCCTGTCCCCATCAGCACACTTACAAGTATCGAAAACCAGCTCCATTTCCTTCACCCACTTCATTGCCAAAACCAGATCACACTCGCCCTCGAACGTAGGGGGCTTGCATGAAGCAAAGACCTTGAAGTTACAACCCTTAGCTGCTGACTCATTCACCACCAAGGATAAAGCTTTCGAGTGACTCCCAGTACCAGTCTCTACCGGGCTTGACAAATCTGCACCCTCCTTGTTCTCAATCGGCTCTTTGCTTACTGAAACTGACTCATTCTGTTTAGTAAGGAGAGTCTGCAAAGTTTCTTGAATCATACCCAGCTCAGCAGCCAAATTTTCTCGAGTGACAAATGTGGAACCCCGGCCTCGACCACGTCCCCTCGTCGGGTTCCCTCTTCTTACATTAGAAGAACTTTCCTGAACAGAGTCTTCTTGATTGACAGGAATTTCCACACTCATTGTCCTTCCACGACCTCTTCCACGGCCTCTTCCGCGACCTCTCCCGCGACCCCTTCCGCGGTTAACCGGTCCGTTCTCTAGGACTTCTTCCTCCGGATTCCTTGGTACAACAGGTACCGACCTACTCCTCAAGTTCCTCCCAGCCATTCGCGAATACTGAAAGAAAGCAATAATTAACCTTTGCTAGACATGCCATCACAAAATGCTATATAAGGTAATGTAAGCACACGCATGTACCTGTAAGTTCACAATTGCACTGGCCAGGTGCAACCCCAAACTTACCTTACACGTTTGTCCTTGGCACCTTATTCTTAAACGCAATTATAGTGATCGTTCCTAGAGTCAATCCTATGCCTCGGCTGTGTTCTTCGTCTTACAGTTTAAGTTTAGGTCCTAAAGGCAACCTAAATCCCTTAAACTATGGCTCTGATACCATTTGTAACGTCCCCATAACTTGGCAAGCAATAAATCATAGAAACTGAGCGTTATACATTACAAAAGATTAACATGTTCAATACATCAACAAACGAGCTTAACAAAATGACAGCGGAAGTCTACAAAGTCCACAGCCGAGCTCTAACTACGTCATTAGTCTAAGTCTTGGAGTCGCTCTAGTCTCCAAGTAGGCCAAGCCTCTCCTATCTCTTTCCCGAGGAACTCGCGGAACGCTTCCCTGAAAATGGTTTAGTTTTGAAAATGCGAGGGTTAGACCACAAGGTCTAGTGAATTCCCTCCGTAAAACAACATGTATAAACAATATAAAATCATTTGTTAAAATGCATCATAAGTCATCACATATGGTACTGTACTGTGTAATGGATCACTTAACCATTCGCGATCGGGGCCCAAGCAGACTCCCCTTTCGCCCTCTCATATCGGGGCCCAAGCAGACTCCCCGATACCCGCCTAGGAGGAAACGAATTCCAACCTACCGTCTCGTCATACATATCCAAGGAATCATTAGATCCCAAGGCTCATAGATCCCACAGTACAGACCGACATCACATAACATGCACATACGTTTCATAAAAGCATTTGACTCTTTATAAATCATGCGCATCATTTCAACATATCAAACATTTCTTTCCTTTCATGCATATCAGTTCATAAATATTTCATGCTTGTTAAAACCATAATCAGTAAAAGAATCATTTAACATTTACGTCGTAAAAGAGGTTTAGGGAACTCACCTTGATTGTCGTACAATGCACTTCATAAACACCTTCAAGCTACACCCACCGAACACCTAAGGCAAAAGATCCACATCAGGTAAATAGCTCAGCCCCACTGTCCGGATACCCTTTTCCGGATACTATACTTATCCGGACGCTACACTTTTCCGGACACTATACTTATCCGGACACTACACTTATCCGGGCAACACTACCCGGACACCTTCACGAGGCACTTACCCGGACATACGCAACATATCCGGACATACGCAACATATCCGGACACCTTCAAACGCCGGTGTCCGGAAAACGCCGCTGTTCGAGCTTAGAAATTCTAAAACCGATTTAAACTCCGATTTAAGCCATTAGTTTGATTAGACAACTATAAGGGTTCATCCACCAACCCCAAACACCCACTTAATCCATCTATAACCCCTTAAATCGATTTATTAAGACAAAACCCATAAAACTCATAAAGAAGGAAATATGGTGAAAACTCAAGCAATCTTCCAAATCAGTATTAAGAAATCGGAACAATAAGAAGGAGAAGCATTACACTAATCAGAAGAACTAATTAGGATGTATTACCTTGCAATATCTTCCTTGATTTCTCTTTTCCTCTTGAATTTCTTCTCAAACCCTTCTTTCCTTCTTCCTTCTCTCTTTCTTTCTTAGCCACCAAACCAAAACCCAAATACTGATTTGTTCCAAATGAGGACTGACCTAGGGATTTGTGCCCTACCCCTCTTTCACCAAAAGACCAATCAGCCCCTCAAGTTAACTTTCACTTATTAGACAAAAGGCCACTAAACTTCCATATTCACAATTTAGAACTCGGTTGTTACACTTAAATAAGGGAAATGAATGATTAATTATAATAAATAAAGGAAAATGAATGGGTGGTAACATAAAGAAAGGAAAATAAAAGGTTAACTTACATAAATTACAATAAATAGAATGGTTAATTCAAATAAATAATGAAAAACAATAGTTAATACCATAAAAAGGGAAAACAAATGGTTAATGACATAAATTACAATAGATATGTAAAATTATTATTAAAGACCCTCATTTATAATGAAAATATAATTTAAATATGAAAATGGACAATTCTTTAATATATTCAATATTTTAAAACATCAAAAATTGATAAGAAAATGTGGAAGACATTTTAAGTATTACATTGTCAAGATGTCACATCATCTTTTGATGATTTTCATTTATATAGATTTATTATGTAAATTATCCTATATATTTATATAATGAAATTTTACTTGTAAAAAGTAATGAATGGTTCATTCATTCATTTAATGTTATATTTTATTTTGTAATAACTCAAAAATTGAAGAAAATAACAACTAATGTTTCAAGCTTTATCAAAATATCACATCATCTTTTGATGATTCCATTTATATAGATATGGATATAGATATAGATATAGATTATAATTCTAAAAATTTAATTAAAGATGGTGGATTCATTTAATAAAATGTTTGATTAAATTAAAAAAAGTATAAGATAAACAAATATTATATTTGTTGATGTATTTATGATATACAAATAAAAATAATTATAGATAATAAAGAAAATTAGATGTTAAAAAACAAATGAAAGGTAAATAAAATTATATTTATTGATGTCTTTATGTTGTTCAAATAAAAATATTTATAGAATGATAAAGAAAATTAGATGTTAAATGAAATATTAAAGTCATTTAATGAGAAGATAGCTTTTTATTTAAAAAGAAAATCAAAATTAGGAGAATAAACCTTCATGGTCCAAAAACCGTCAACTCCAACAAGATTAATCTAGTTACTGCAGTGGAAAACAATAAAACTAACTCCACCGATAATTAATACATATAACCATAGTAAAGATTCACAAAGCTTAATTCTAGACTCCACTAGAGACCAACGGCTAACCATTTCTCTTTGGACCTGTGATTTCTCTAGACTTGGACCATTTGTGATTCTTGAACATGTGTGGTTTCTCAGAACTGAACCCGCTCTTGTAAAAGAAATTGCCATTTTTTTGTTGTTCTTGGACCTCTGATTCTTGTTGATTCCCAAGAATGACGTGTTTTCAAGTTTTCTATGCAAGACTACAAGTAATTGCATTTAGATTGGTTATTTAGATGTTTCAAGAATTGGTTATCTGGTAAAAAACACTAAACAACTCACTAGGGGTAAATTGGTCATTTAACCGGTCTTGTTCTGTCCTGTCCAGTCTTACCAAATGTTGAACATCTGTTCTATCTTGTCTCGTTTTGTTCTGTCTGTGTACCAAACGCACCGTAAACCCTAAAACCATCTAGAAGGTAACAACCTTGAAAACTGTTGATCCAAACCCTCAGTGATTTGATAATGACTCTCTTATACTTAGTGAAAATTGTAAGTAAACAATATGTATCAGAGTTTCACTATCGCTGATAAGTACTAAGATCTTACAGTACCGCTGATAGGAACTCTCGCTCTTTAGATTAAACATTCAGCGAACACTGTTCACCATAATACTCTGAGTCTGTTCAGTCCTTATGGTGATCGCTGATAAGTTAGTTGTTTACTTATGATCTCTGAAGACAAGTTTCACGCAACATAGGTTCTACGCTGAAGTCAAATATCAAGCTCAAGAACCAGCGACAAGTCTCCTAATGAACTGATGCGGATCAGCGAAGACTTAGATTTGTCCACTCAACGTGAAGTATCAAGTACAAGACTTCAGCTATCGCTGAACTTTATCATTCGCTGATAAACAATGGTAAAGCGCTGAATCAACGAAAAGCTGATCATGAAGTCCTCCGTACAAAGTACTTTTGTCTTAACCACCCTTGCACGACTCCGTACGATATGTCAGAAAAGAACCTCCTTATTGTCTGAAATCGTACAACCACTCTGATACTACACTGTTCAAACATGCGGCTACTAAGGTTGTCTACAAAGGTCAATGACATACAACCAATGAGCTGCTGCCACGTGTAAAGTGTAAACTGCCATGCATTAAAAGCATGCAGTATATAAGAAGAAGAACTCACTTCATTTTGAAGTAACTTGATAACTCTGGACAAGTCATATTTCTTATCTTGAGATAGGTTATTATTAATAATTTCCTTCTCTTTCTTAGTGCAAGAAACTTAGTGTTCCAACTTGTTTAGATTTTGGTTTATCCTTAATCTTGTTCCGCAACAAGCTGTAAATTGTTAATGATTTATCAATAAACAATATAGAAAAGTAAAATCTGTGTGTTTGTATTCAACCCCCCCCCTTCTACAAACTTGTATAGCCCTTCGGGACCAACAAGTGGTATCAGAGCAGATTTGTTTAATCTCATAAACAAGATCTGATCTATACTAAGATTTCTCTTCCTTGCTATTTCTGAAAATGGCTACCAACACAAACACAAACTATATTGACAATGGTTCTCTTGCAAAACCCCCTAGATTCTCCAGAGATAATTTTAATCTATGGAAAAATAGGATGATTCTCTTCTTAGAAGGTGTAGACCCTACTATGCCTTATTATCTTGAAAACGGCCCATATATTCCTGTAAGAATTGATGCTGCAGTTCCAGCCGCTGAGAATAGACCTGCTATTCCAGAAAGGCTGATTCCTAAGGAAGTTCATATGTGGACTGATGAAGATAAGAAGAAAGTGGCTATCGACACCAAAGCCAGATCCATACTATCCATGGCTCTTCCTGACGAAGTCTACCATTCCGTCATGAACCTGAAAACCTCAAAAGCTATGTGGGACACAATCTGTGTTCAGTATGAAGGTACTTCTGAAGTCCAGGACTCTCGAAAGATCAACCTGGTAAGACAGTACAAAAGTTTCATTTGTGGTAAGAATGAAACTCTCTCTGAAGTTCACCAACGTTTTAACTGTTTATTAATAGATCTAAAAACTGTTGGTAAGGAATATTCTAACTTTGAAGTGCTGACAAAGTTTTTAGAATGTTTACCTGAAAGCTGGGACAGTTATTCTATGTGTCTCAAGCTGTCAAAGGATCTAAAATCAATGACCCTTTCTACCTTATATGGCACGATGCTGAATCATGAGCAATCGAGTCATCTTAAGAATAATCTTGTAAAAGATTCCAAAAGCACCCATGTTGCTTTAATCTCAGAGGAACCTTCCACTCAGCGACCGTCGGTCACTATCACTGAGTTGGAAAGTAACTCTGAAAGGTCATCAGATTCTGACTCTTCAGATGATGACGAATCTTTGGCTCTCCTCACTAAAAGGTTCAGGAGATTCGCCAAAAAGAAAATGTTCAGAAAGAATAAACCTCTTTCCATTACTGACAAGCCAAGATCATCAGCTCCTGTTGATAAGGCTACTGCTACTTGTTTTAACTGCGAAAAGATAGGACATTTCGCTAACGAGTGCAGGTCTAAGAAAGTTTCGAGAAACTCAGCGTTTCCCAAGAAATCCTTTATTCCCAGGAATAAAGATGACAAATACGCCAAGCTGAAAGAAAAGTATGCAAAGCTGAAAAGCTTTAAGAAGAAAGGCAAAGGCCTGATGGCCAACTATGATTGGGCTGCCTCTGATGAAGAAGAATCATCATCTGACTCTGAAGATGATGAAGCCAATCTCTGTCTTATGGCAAAGATTGAAGATGAGGAAGAAAGTTCAGACATTCCCTCCACTTCAACCTCTGCTACTCAGGTATCACCTTCCTTCTTTACAAATATTGCAAATATTGATGAAGCTGATAGTCTTCGTAAAATCGATCTCTTGACTAGAAGTTTATATGAAGCCATGAATGGCAAAACTGTAGTTGAAAATCAAAACCTTGATCTCGCTGAACCACTTAAAAACCGTCACCTTCAAATAGAAAATCTTTCTAAAATTGAAGAAGATTTTAAAGATCAAGTGCACTTAAATCAACTAGTTAAAATCGAGCGCGAAGAAGCTATCGCTGCATTAAGAGATGAAAAAGCTACTGTTGATGGATGGTATAATTCCTCAACAAAGATCACTGAGATAATTAAGTCTCAGATTCCCCTGAGTGATAAACGTGGTCTTGGTTACAAAGCTGATACTCTAGAACCAACCACTGATCGTTCCATGCTCTTATTTGGAACTTTCGTATCCTCAGTCGCTGATACTTCATCCTCTCAGTGTTCCTCTTCTATACCGCCTATCCCTGAGGAAATTTCTACCTCTTCAAAAGGTAAAGAGAAAATGGTATATCCAAAACCTACCTCTGTCTTTAAAGATAAAGGAAAAGGAATTGCTTTTAACCAAAATCCTCAGAAGGGTACCTTAGTACCTAAGCTGAATGCTTCTAAAGCTTTAGTGATTCATCCCTCTGGATCAAGGAATCAGATCTCTGGATCTACTCTGCGTGGATCTATTCAGCGATCTACTCCTAGAATCAGAGTGGATGTCTCTGGTAAGAAATCCGAAGAACTGAATGTGCCTCCCATTTCAAAAGCCAATATCTTACTTGGTGCTGGTACTTCTAATTCAAAATCTAAAGCTCAGCATTCAAATGGTCCTAGAACTTTTAGTTATAGGAAATGTTATCACTGTGGACTTACTGATCATATTGCTAGTAAGTGCCCCATAGCCACCAAAGCTGAAAAGATAGCTAAGGTGAAGATCTTTGCCCCCAAGGCAAAGAAGACCACCGAGGTTAAGAAATTAACCAAAGTGAAGACTGACAAAGCTGAATCTTCAAATGCTGCGAAGATTGCTGAACCTTCCATTCCAACTACTTCCGCTGACAAAAGTGTACACATGGTTAAGTGGGTACCCAAGAAAAACTAATCTTCCTTTGTAATGCAGGTTAAGAAGGGTATCTGGTATCTCGATAACGGATGCTCTAGACACATGACTGGAAAGAAAAGTGTTGATCCAAACCCTCAGTGATTTGATAATGACCCTGTCTTAAATACTTAGTGAAAATTGTATGTAAACAATATGTATCAGAGTTTCACTATCGCTGATAAGTACTAAGATCTTACAGTACCGCTGATAGGAACTCTCGCTCTTTAAATTAAACATTCAGCGAACACTGTTCACCATAATGCTCTGAGTCTGTTCAGTCCTTATGGTGATCGCTGATAAGTTAGTTGTTTACTTATGATCCCTGAAGACAAGTTTCACGTCAACAAAGGTTCTACGCTGAAGTCGAAGATCAAGCTCAAGAACCAGCGACAAGTCTACTAATGAACTGATGCGGATCAGCGAAGACTCAGATTTGTCCACTCAACGTGAAGTATCAAGTACAAGACTTCAGCTATCGCTGAACTTTATCATTCGCTGAATAGTAAATGATAATCGCTGAATCAACGAAAGCTGATCATGAATTCCTCCATACAAAGTACTTTTGTCTTAACCTCCCTTGCACGCCGCCGTACGAAATGTCAGAAAAGAACCTCCAAAAATCTGAAATCGTACAACCACTCTGATACTACACTGTTCATCTTTACGGCTACTAAGGTTGTCAACCAAGGTCAATGACATGCAACCAATCCGCTGATGACACGTGTAAAGTGTATACTGAATTGCATTAAATGCATGCAGTATATAAAGAGATGAACTCACTTCATTTGAAGTAACTTGCTAACTCTGGACAAGTTCAAATCTCTCTCAAGATAGGATTTTATTAGTAATCTCCTTATCTTTCTTAGTGCAAGAAACCTTAGTGTTCCAACTTGTTTAGATTTAGGTTTATCCTTAATCTTGTTTCCGCAACAAGCTGTAAATTGTTAATGATTTATCAATAAACAATTTAGAAAAGTAAAATAGTGTGTTTGTATTCAACCCCCCCCCCCCCTCTACAAACTTGTATAGGCCTTTCGGGACCAACAAGTGGTATCAGAGCAGATTTGTTTAATCTCATAAACAAGATCTAATCTAAGATATTTCTCTTCCTTGCTATTATCTGAAAATGGCCTCCCACACAAACACAAATTATATAGACAATGGTTCTCTTGCAAAACCCCCTAGATTTTCCAGAGACAACTTCAACTTATGGAAAAATAGGATGATGCTCTTCTTAGAAGGTGTAGACCCCACTATGACCTACTATCTTGAAAACGGCCCACACATCCCTGTAACTATTGATCCTTTAGTTCCAGCCACTGCAACTAGAGCTGCTATTCCTGAAAGGCTGATTCCAAAGGAAATACACATGTGGACCGATGAAGATAAGAAGAAAGTGGCTATAGATACAAAAGCCAGATCCATACTATCCATGGCCCTTCCTGACGAAGTCTACCATTCCGTCATGAACCTGAAATCATCAAAAGCCATGTGGGACACAATATGTGTTCAGTATGAAGGAACGTCTGAAGTCCAGGATTCAAGAAAGATTAACCTGGTAAGACAATATGAAAGCTTCATTTCTGGTAAGAATGAAACTCTCTCTGAAGTTCATCAACGTTTTAATTGCTTAATTATAGATCTAAAAACGGTTGGTAAGGAATATTCTAACTTTGAAGTGCTGACAAAGTTTCTAGAATGTTTACCTGAAAGCTGGGACAATTATTCCATGTGTCTCAAGCTGTCAAAAGATCTAAGATCAATGACCCTTGCTACCTTATATGGCACATTGCTGAATCATGAGCAATCTAGCCATCTTAAGAAGAATCTTGTAAAAGATTCCAAAAGCACCCCTGTTGCTTTAATCTCAGAGGAACCTTCTACTCAGCGACCCTCAGTCACTATCACTGAGTTAGAAAGTAACTCTGAAAGATCATCAGATTTTGATTCTTCAGATGATGATGAATCCTTGGCTCTCCTAACTAAAAAGTTCAGGAGATTCGCCAAGAAGAAAATGTTTAGAAAGAACAAAACTCTTTCCATAGCTGACAAGCCTAAGTCATCAGCTTTTGTTGATAAGGCTACTGCTACTTGTTTCAACTGCGAAAAGACAGGTCATTTCGCTAACGAGTGCAGGTCAAAGAAAATCATGAGACCTTCAGCTTTTACAAAGAAATCCTAGGTTCCAAGGAATAAAGATGACAAATACTCAAAGCTGAAGGAGAAGTATGCAAAGCTGAAAAGCTTTAAGAAGAAAGGAAAAGGCCTGATGGCTGACTATGATTGGGCTGCTTCTGATGAAGAAGCCTCATCATCTGATTCTGAAGATGATGAAGCAAATCAATGTCTCATGGCAAAGATTGAAGAAGAGGAAGAAAGTTCAGACATTCCCTCCACTTCAACATCTGCCATTCAGGTATCACCTTCCTTCTTTACCAATATTGCAAATATTGATGAAGCTGATAGTCTCCGTAAAATCGATCTACTGACTAGAAGTTTATACGAAGCCATGAACGGCAAAGCTGTGGTTGAAAACCAAAATCTTGATCTCGCTGAAAAGCTTAAAAACTGCCACCTTCAAATAGAAAAGCTTTCTAAAATTGAAGATGATTTTAAAGATCAAGTCTATTTAAATCAGCTAGTCAAAATCGAACGAGCAGAAGCTATCGCTGCATTAAAAGCCGAACAAGCTACTGTTGAAGGATGGTGTAATTCTTCAACAAAGATCACTGAGATAATTAAGGCTCAGATTCCTCTGAGTGATAAACGTGGTCTGGGTTATAAATATGATACTCCCAAACCAACCACTGAACGTTCAATGCTTAAATTTGGAACGTTCGTATCCTCAGTCGCTGACACTTCATCATCTCAGTACTCCTCGTCGGTTACACCAATCCCTGAGGAAACTCCTACCACCTCAAAAGGTAAGGAGAAAATGGTTTATTCAAAACCTACCTCTGTCTCTAAAGACAAAGGTAAAGGAATTGTTATTTATCAAAATCCTCAGAAGGGTACCTTAGTACCTAAGCTGAATGCTTCCAAAGCCTTAGTGATTCATTCATCTGGTTCTAGAAATCAGACCTCTGGATCAGTTCAGCGACCTACTCCTAGACTCAGAGTAGATGTCCTTGGTAAGAAATCTGAAGAACTGAATGTTCGTCCTATTTCAAAAACCAATAGTGTACTTGGTGCTGGTACTTCTAATTCCAAATTAAAAGCTCAGCACTCAAGTGGTCCTAGAACTAATTTCAGTTATAGGAAATGTTATCACTGTGGACTTACCGATCATATTGCAAGTAAGTGTCCCACAGCCACCAAAGCTGATAAAATAGCTAAGGTGAAGATAGCACCCAAGAAGACCAAACCAGTTGCAATTCAGGTCAAGGTGACTCCTACCGCTGAGGTCAAGAAATTGACCAAAGTGAAGAAAGACAAAGCTGAATCTTCAAATGCTGCGAAGACTGCTGAACCCATTCCAACTTCTTCCACTGACAAACGCGTATACATGGTGAAGTGGGTACCCAAGCAAAACTAATCTTCCTTTGTATTGCAGGTTAAGAAGGGTATCTGGTATCTCGATAGCGGATGCTCTAGACACATGACTGGAAAGAAAAACCTGCTCGCTGAATACAAGGAAGAGAAGGGTCCCTCTGTGACTTTCGGTGGAAATGGAAAAGGACACACCCGAGGGTATGATGTACTTTCAAATGGTACAACATCCTTCAGAAGAGTCGCATATGTTGAAGGGCTGAAGCATAATCTTCTAAGCATCAGTCAGCTTTGCGACATGGATAACAAAGTGATTTTCACTAAGGAATCCTGCTTTGTCTCTGACAAAAAGGAGAATATAGCTCTCAGCGGTTATCGTTTGGAAAATGTTTACGTTATAAACATGGACTCAACAACCACTGAGAACTCCTGTTTCTTCTCAAAAGCATCTTCTGATGTTAACTGGCTGTGGCACAAAAGGCTCTCTCATCTCAACTTCAAGACACTGAATACTCTTTCATCCAAAGAGTTAGTCACTGGTCTACCTCAACATTCATACGCCAAAGAGTCTTTATGTTCAGCGTGTGAAAAAGGGAAGCAGACCAAGGCAAGCTTTAAGTCAAAGCAAGTTTCCTCAGTGTCATCTCCTCTTCAACTACTCCATATGGATTTGTTTGGCCCCGTTAACAAACAATCCATCGCTGGAAAGAAATATACGCTGGTCATAGTTGATGAATTCTCTCGTTACACATGGGTAATGTTTCTCCGTTCTAAGAGTGACACCCCTGAAGAACTCATCACCTTTGTTCGGAAGATGGAAACTCTGAACAATATGACTGTTCGCTCAATAAGGAGTGATCATGGAACTGAATTCAAAAATAGTTCTCTTGATTCCTTCCTTGAGAGCAAGGGTATTTCTCACAACTTTTCGTCAGTGAGAACACCACAACAAAATGGAGTCGCTGAAAGAAGAAATAGAACAATTATTGAAGCTGCACGTTCAATGCTCAGCGATTCTCACCTGCCTACTCAGTTTTGGGCAGAAGCTGTCAACACTGATTGTTTTACGCAAAACAGGTCGCTGATAGTTAAAAGATTCAAAAAGACAACCTATGAACTTTTTTATGGGAGAAAGCCTTCAATCAGCTTTCTTCACATCTTTGGATGTCAGTGTTTCATACTGAACAACAGAGATACCCTTGGAAAGTTTGATCCTAAGGCTGATGATGGAATCTTTCTTGGATACTCCTCAGTTTCCAAAGCCTTCAGAGTCTTCAACCGAAGAAGACAAACTGTAGAAGAAACTAATCACGTCACGTTTGACGAATCCCGTTCAGCGAACTCTAAACCGAACGCTGATACAGAAGAACTGAATCAATGGATGTTTTCTCATCTTGGTGATTCAGAAGATATTCCCACTCCTCATGCTCACACCGTAGAAAATGATGGTCCTTCTATCATTCCAAATATGCAAAATAGTGAAGCTGAAACATCTTGGGTCTCAGCTGTTCCTATAAACGCTATACCTGCAGTTGATCCAAATATCTCAGAAATTCCATCTATTTCTCAGTAATCAGTGAATGAAGTGGCAAATGCAAACATTCCTCTCTTAGCTGATAATCCAGAAGTAGCTGAAGCCTCATCTTCAGTTTCTCCAGTTCAGACTGAGTCAACGACGTATGCTCCGGCTCAGCGATGGACTGTAAATCACCCAATCGATCAAATTCTTGGTGATCCCAACGCTGGTATTCAGACTCGTAGAAGTGCAGGTAATATTTGTTTATTTGTTAACTTTATTTCTCTAACTGAACCAAAGAAAATAGATGATGCCCTCAAAGATCCAAACTGGGTCAGCGCTATGCAAGAAGAGCTGACTGAATTCGAAAGAAACAAAGTTTGGAAACTTGTTCGTAGACCAACTGACAAAACGGTGATAGGCACTAAATGGGTCTATCGAAACAAGTTGGACGAACATGGTACTGTAACTCGCAACAAAGCTCGTCTTGTTGCTCAGGGATACAGACAAGAGGAAGGCATAGATTATGACAGAACTTTTGCTCCAGTAGAAAGACTTGAATCTATTCGTCTTTTCTTAGCATATGCTGTACACAAAAACTTCACTGTACATCAGATGGATGTTAAGTCAGCATTTCTAAATGGAAAGCTGAATGAAGAAGTATATGTGGAACAACCTCCAGGATTCTCAGATCCTAAACGTCCAGGTTATGTTTATAAACTGGACAAGGCACTTTATGGCTTAAAGCAAGCTCCACGTGCATGGTATGATACTCTCTCTACTTATCTCCATATTGAAAAATTTGAGCGAGGTAAAATTGACAAAACTTTGTTTTTTAGAAAAGTGAAAGGTCATATCATTTTAGTTCAAATATATGTTGATGACATTATATTTGGTTCTACTAACCCTGAGCTTTGTACTCGTTTCGCTGATAGAATGAAAGATGAGTATAAAATGAGCATGATGGGTGAACTAACATATTTCCTTGGTCTTCAGATTAAGCAAACTGAAAAAGGAACGTTTATAAATCAGGGAAAGTATGTTAAAGATATGCTGAAGAAATTCGACTTAACTGAAAGTTCAGCTATGAAAACCCCTATGGCACCACCGCTGATACTTGATAAGGACACAAAGGGTGTTACTGTCAATGTCACGCTGTACCGTGGCATGATCGGCTCACTATTGTATCTTACAGCTAGCCGACCCGATATTATGTTTGCAACATGTCTGTGCGCACTATATCAAGCTGAACCTAAGATATCCCATATGAAAGCTGTAAAGCGAATCTTTCGATATCTTAAGGGTACAGCGAATCTAGGTCTTTGGTATCCCAAAGACTCAGGATTCGATCTAACCGCCTATTCAGACAGTGATTTTGCAGGTTGCAAAATGGATAGGAAAAGCACCACAGGAGGATGTCAGCTCCTGGGTGGAAAGCTGGTAAGTTGGACAAGTAAGAAGCAAAACTCAGTGTCCACTTCCACAGTTGAAGCTGAGTATGTAGCCGCTGGAAGCTGCTGTTCTCAAGTCTTGTGGATGAGAAATCAGCTACTAGACTATGATCTTCAGCTCTCCAAAATTCCAATCTATTGCGACAGCACAAGTGCCATCGCTATAGCAAACAATCCAGTGCTACACTCAAAGACAAAACACATAGAAATCAGATATCATTTTATCAGAGATCATGTGATGAATGGTGATATAGAACTTCATTTTATCCCAACTGATTATCAGTTAGCTGATTTGTTTACCAAACCTCTTGATGAGACAAGATTCAACTTTCTCATCAGCGAGCTTGGAATGCTGAACTTTGAAGTATAAAATCTTCAGCGGTTCACATTTAATCAGCGATACGTTTATACATTCGTGTATAGCCTTCGGGATAAAATCAACTTATTTAATCCATTTCATCATCTTCTCTCTGAATAAACTTGGTTAAACTGATATCCAGGTATGTTTTCTCTCTCTGACAATCGCATGAAAATGCAAGATTTCAAAATAAATTGCATCGCTGAATATCTCTTCCTTAACAGCGATATTTTGAAAAATTCCTTAAATCTTCACTGATATTTTCTACTCAGTGCTTCATGTTTTTCAAAAGAGTCCCTGAGTTTTCAAAACCTCAGAGACATCCTAAAAGAATGTGAAAGGACAGTTGTGACGTCATTGCAACAAATTACACTCGGCACGATTTCTTTCTGACACACGTTTGCACGTTTTGTTCAAACTTCCAATCAAATGCAAACACGTGTCCGTGTCATGATGAAAACCTTTTCCCGCTCAAGGTATTCTCTCTCTAAAAATCCCTATATAAACAACTCTTGGTTTATATTTGTCTTTTACGCGAACAATCTTTCTCCGCAAGAAAAGAATCCTTTGTTGCATTTGTGCTCTCAAAAACCTCAAGAACTGTTCATCATCTTCTTCATCAAAACTTCAAGGTTAATATGTTCTTATCTGTTATCAAATGCGTATAACTTGTTTTCGATCTTCTCTTTGTTTTAACAAGATCAAACAAAAGAACTTTATAAAATAAAATCATTTCTTTCATGGTTTTATGAACACAACCATTTCATGGTTGTTCTTCAAGTTTTAAATCTAAATCTTAAACTTGTTCTTCATTCGTATCCATTTTTCTTTTAGAAACTGGAATACAAGATTTTATGGGTTTTACTTTTCTTTTAAAATCAAGAAAAACCGTAATCTTCATTAAGACATTTTTTGTCTGAATGAAATGGACAAGATTCGAAATATCTTAACGGAAATTTCTTTCCACATTAAGATAATTCTTATTTGTTAACATCTTTGGTTGAACTGATAAAACAGTGATATGGCATCTTCAAAGCTGAATGTTACCGCTGAGTCCATCTCCACTGACTCTGAGGAAATGGACATCTTCAAAGCCCCCAGGTTAAGTTCGAGCTGGATCAACTCGATTGGACTAAGGCCAACAACCTCTCAGCTCTTCTCGAGTTTCCTCCTCGGAAGCAAGTATCACATCTGGACGATGCTGTAAGTTTTCTGAAGAACAGCCCCATCTACACAGCCCTGACCATAACACCTCCTGCCAGTCAGCGGCTCTTATCCCAGTTCTGGTACTCTGCCAGACACACTGAGCTACCCTCTGCCAAAGATCCATCCAAAACAATAGACTGCATACTCCGCGATACTGAGTATGGCACCATCAAGATTACACCCGCCATTATCCGCAAAGCCCTAAACTTCCCAAATGCCACCAAAGAAAAACCCTTCATTCCATTCCCTGACCATAAAAAGCATGCTGACAGAGAAGCAATCATTGCTTTCCTTGACGCAATGGGTTATATCTGGGATATTGGAAGGGACAAGAAGCCTGAGAAGAAACTGACGCTGATAAAGAAATCCAAGATGCCCAGCGAGATGAATTTCATCTTCGCTCACCTGATCAGCTGCATGACAGCAAAATCCGGATCTTCTGATCAAGCCACCCAACCTCAGCAGTCCATGGGATACGCACTGCTGAAAGGTCTAAATATTGACTGGGCCTCCATTATTTATGAAGACCTGATTCAACGTGTCGATTCTGCCGCTCACAGACCAGCATGGGTTCCTTACCCACGATTCATCAGCGCCATCTTTCAATATGGCCTGAAGGACAGCTATCCTGAAGAGGGTGATCTGAAACTTTCTCAGATTGGCCCTAAGGTTCTCGACTTCAAGCCTGTCGCCAATGAGGTACGTCTCTCTACTCTTCTCACTCTTCTAAATTCTCCGCTTTCTGTGGCTCCTTCAGCGACAATACCAATCGCTGATACCCCGACCACAAAATCCTCTCCTTATAAGAAAAGGAAACCCTCACACACCCAACTTGATTCCAAAAGGATCAAGAAAACCAAGGAGCAACCCCAGCAATTCTATGCTGAAGACTCCTCAGCTCATTCTGAAGAGCTGAAGGAAAGTTCCGTGGTACCCTCTGCCACACCCGTGCAAGCCATCCCTCCAATCCAGACTTCAGCGTCTCCAAACGCTGAGGTTAGAAACTTGGAAACTACCCAACCTCCCTCAGTCTCTCAAAAGACTGATGAAGTGATTGTCAGCGATTCCAACGCTGAACTCAGAACCCGAACCCCAATCTTAACCTTCGCTTCTCCCTCCACTCACTTGGACACTCCTCCAGCGAACACTGGAGATGCCATCATTCCAGAAGCCACCGCTGATGCTTCTCAACAAATGATGAAGAAAGGACCTGCAGAGATCACCATACCTCACCGTACTTTCGAAGAGGATATGGAACACTATTCAGGAACTTGCAACTTTGACGAGTTCATCAATCCTCTTGCAGGTACAAATCCCACCTTAAACACTGTAACTAAACCTGAAACTTCTGAGCTTTCCTTTGTTCACAAGTACTTATATGTTACAGGTCCTAATTTGGGAGACATCAACGCCTATCTGAAGTCCGTGGAAACAAAGCTGTCCAGTCTCACCACCACACTCTCCAACAACTCAACAGCTGTAACAAACGCTGGAGAGAATTTGACAAAGCTGACAACGGTGGTGGAGAAGAAAGCTTCCACTGAAGACATCAAGAGTCTTGATAAGACGCTCAGCGATTTTGCCAAGGTGCTCTGTGACATCTACACTGACTACACAAGCCTCAAAACATCAGTTTCGATCATGTCCAGCGAAGTAACAACGCTGAAGACATCGGTTGCAAAACTCGAGGGTGATATGTCAGAGGTCAAGACTGACTTAGGCTCTGTAAAGACCGACGTTGGTTCTATGAAGACGATGATCGAGACGCTGGCAAACAAGGCAAATAGTCCAGCTCCTGCTCCTGCCCCTGTCCCTATTTTGGAATCTTTCACAGAGGAGGATCGCACAGAGCTGAGGAAAATCACGCCTGCTATTTCTGGCCTAGAAGACAGAATAGCAAAGCTTGAAGGTTGTGTGAAAATCTCTGGCCCAGAAGACAGAGATAACACCAATGCTGAGTCTGCCCATTCCTCCCCCAGTCATCATGAGAAAGAGGGGGAGAAGAGCGCTGAACATTCCAGGGAGAAAAGCGCTGAAAATCTTGAGAAAAGCGCTGAAGATCTGAACAAAAGCGCTGAAGACCTTTCCCATGATGAATCTATCAGGGGAGAGAGGAATGAAGATCTGACCACTGGACCCCAGGGAGATGAAAACCCTGAGGGAACCGAGAAGCTCGCCTCTGTATCTGAGGGGGAGCAACTCGAAGAAGATGCTGAGGAATCCGAAGCAGAAGAAGATGAAGACATCGACATCCCTGACGACAAACCATTCTTCTCTCCAAGAAAGGATGATGATGATGATGAAGATGACGATGATTTCTTTATCGTCAAACCTGCCCCAAGGATCAAAGCTCTTAAAGGAATCTCAATAAAAGAACCATCAGGGGAGAAGACAAAGACAAAGCCCTCAGCCTCTGGCGCTGAGAAAAGCAAAGACAAAGGCCTCGCTGAAGATGAAAATCTAGCGATCCTATTTGAAAAGCCGGTTTGTCAGGTACACTAAAACTTTACTTTCTCCTTCCCTGAACTTCTCAACAACTCAACAACCTCTATACACATCCACATTCTTTTTCTATCTTTTCTACCCAAGTTCTTCTACCCAGTTCTTATCTGTAAGATCGCTGCGTTTCAGCTAGTCCTCTCCCCTGTTTGAGGATGTCGCTGAAGGTTCTACTGTTGCGACTTCACAAATAAAGCCAGCTGCTGCTGATGAAATAATCCCAGTCTTGGACTTGATCTCTGAGACTGATGAACCAGAAGAACAACATCTCTTGCACAATAAGAGACCTTCCTCAGTTCCTCAAAGGCTGAGTGAAGAAGATCAAAAGAGAAGAGAAGAAATAATAAAGCGATTCGAGGATCAGCGAATCATTCTAAGGCCTGATCAACTACCTTCAGTTCCTCCCAAGTTCAGAATTTCAAAAGCTGAATACCAGGACCACCTTAGAGCTGAACGCCTCATTGCTGAAAGGAAGGAAGCTGAAGAGAAAGACAGAGAATACCCCATCAAGCTCACTCAAGAATCTGTCAAAGACCCCAAGCTGAAGCGTGTTCCCATTCAAATCCAACGAAAGCTGTGGGAAGAAGCCCAGAAGATCGTGGAAAAGAAAACTGAAGTTTCTCAGACCACCTTGATCTGGTGTAAAGAGAAAATTCACTTCCGATATCGTCCAGCGAAGATCAACAAGGTATTCATCTCTGGAAGAACCTCTATCGGAGTACCTATTGTTGACATCAAACTGTTCAGAGAAGATGGCACATCTGAAACCTTTCGCGCTGACATTGTAAAAAGGTATGGTCTCTCTGAATGGCTGGAGATGAGGTTAGCTATCCAACCATCACAATCTAAGTACAAGAATCATTTCGAAAAGCTGATAAACAGACAGATCGACTTGATATCTTCTTGTGTGGATATTCCTCCTGTTCCTGATCTAAAGCCGAAAAGAAAAAGGGGCTCTCCAAGGAAGAAACGTCAAGATTCAAACTCAGGACCTGTCATACGAAATGAAACTGGAATTGGTTTCTCTCGCGCTGAAGTGCTTGGTCCTGATCCTGATCTATCTGCCCTTGACATCTCTTTGCCACCATGTGAACTTTTCGTCCCTGGTAAAGTCATCAGTAATCCTTATGGAATATTCTTTCTTGACTACGACGGACGTAAATGCTTTCAACGGATCGCTGAGCTTCCAATCACTCCAATCGAACAACTCAGAGATCTTATCTACTGGTGTGACTTCAGAAAGGACATTCAGGCACGACACCTAAAACCCTTGATTTTTCAAGAAGCGCTGAATAAAAGAAAACGAGGTATAACGGTTCCTGACTGGATGATTCCCACTGAAAAGACGACCCTTGATGAACTTCTCATTAAGGAAGAACCTTTTGAAAACTGATATAATCTCCTTTTTCTCTATTGTATCAGTTATCCTTCTGTACTTGTAATTTATTTCGCTTGTACTTGTAATCTTTCTGTTCTTCATTGTAATCTGTTTCAAAGATTTAAAGAAAGATTTCAGCGAAAGTACTTTACTCCATCAGTACTGAAAAGATCCCAGAAAATAGTAAAAGGGACAAATATTTTATGAGTTCTTTTTATCCTTATGTTTTCATTTAATAGCAATTTTCTTTGTTGCTATGTCATAATCAAATAGGGGGAGATTGTTGATCCAAACCCTCAGTGATTTGATAATGACCCTCTCTTAAATACTTAGTGAAAATTGTATGTAAACAATATGTATCAGAGTTTCACTATCGCTGATAAGTACTAAGATGTTACAGTACCGCTGATAGGAACTCTCGCTCTTTAAATTAAACATTCAGCGAACACTGTTCA
Source organism: Saussurea involucrata (assembly GCA_033807775.1). Lineage (NCBI taxonomy): Eukaryota > Viridiplantae > Streptophyta > Magnoliopsida > Asterales > Asteraceae > Saussurea > Saussurea involucrata. The sequence continues at coordinate 83,192,421 of CM066315.1, read as the reverse complement.
CCATAATGCTCTGAGTCTGTTCAGTCCTTATGGTGATCGCTGATAAGTTAGTTGTTTACTTATGATCCCTGAAGACAAGTTTCACGTCAACAAAGGTTCTACGCTGAAGTCGAAGATCAAGCTCAAGAACCAGCGACAAGTCTACTAATGAACTGATGCGGATCAGCGAAGACTCAGATTTGTCCACTCAACGTGAAGTATCAAGTACAAGACTTCAGCTATCGCTGAACTTTATCATTCGCTGAATAGTAAATGATAATCGCTGAATCAACGAAAGCTGATCATGAAGTCCTCCGTACAAAATACTTTTGTCTTAACCTCCCTTGCACGCCGCCGTACGAAATGTCAGAAAAGAACCTCCGAAAATCTGAAATCGTACAACCACTCTGATACTACACTGTTCATCTTTACGGCTACTAAGGTTGTCAACCAAGGTCAATGACATGCAACCAATCCGCTGATGACACGTGTAAAGTGTATACTGAATTGCATTAAATGCATGCAGTATATAAAGAGATGAACTCACTTCATTTGAAGTAACTTTCTAACTCTGGACAAGTTCAAATCTCTCTCAAGATAGGATTTTATTAGTAATCTCCTTATCTTTCTTAGTGCAAGAAACCTTAGTGTTCCAACTTGTTTAGATTTAGGTTTATCCTTAATCTTGTTTCCGCAACAAGCTGTAAATTGTTAATGATTTATCAATAAACAATTTAGAAAAGTAAAATAGTGTGTTTGTATTCAACCCCCCCTTCTACAAACTTGTATAGGCCTTTCGGGACCAACAAAAAGCCTGCTCGATGAATACAAGGAAGAGAAGGGTCCCTCTGTGACTTTCGGTGGAAATGGAAAAGGACATACCCGAGGGTTTGGTGTACTCTCTAATGGTACAGCAACCTTCAGAAGAGTCGCATATGTTGAAGGGCTGAAGCATAATCTTTTAAGCATCAGTCAGCTTTGCGACAAGGATAACAAAGTAATCTTTACTAAGGAATCCTGCTTTGTCACTGACAAAAAGGAGAAGATAGCTCTCAGCGGTTATCGTTTGGAAATTGTTTATGTAATAAACATGGACTCAACAACCACTGAGAACTCCTGTTTCTTCTCAAAAGCCTCATCTGATGTCAACTGGCTATGGCATAAGAGGCTCTCTCATCTGAATTTCAAGACACTAAACACACTTTCTTCAAAAGAGTTAGTCACTGGTCTACCTCAGCACTCATATGCCAAAGAATCTTTATGTTCAACATGTGAGAAAGGCAAGCAGACCAAAGCAAGCTTTAAGTCAAAGCAAGTCTCCTCAGTGTCATCACCTATACAACTTCTCCATATGGATTTGTTTGGCCCTGTTAACAAACAATCCATCGCTAGAAAGAAATATACTCTGGTCATAGTTGATGAATTCTCTCGTTATACATGGGTTATGTTTCTCCGTTCCAAGAGTGACACCCCTGAAGAACTCATCACCTTTGTTCGGAAGATGGAAACCCTGAACAACTTGACCGTTCGCTCAATAAGGAGTGATCATGGGACTGAATTCAAAAACAGTTCTCTTGATTCCTTCTTTGAGAGTAAGGGTATTTCTCACAACTTTTCATCAGTGAGAACACCGCAACAAAATGGAGTCGCTGAAAGAAGAAATAGAACAATTATTGAAGCTGCACGTTCAATGCTCAGCGATTCTCACCTGCCTACTCAGTTTTGGGCAGAAGCTGTCAACACTGCTTATTTTACTCAAAACAGGTCGCTGATAGTCAAAAGATTCAATAAAACAACCTATGAATTTTTTCATGGGAGAAAGCCTTCAATCAGCTTTCTTCACATCTTTGGATGTCAGTGTTTCATACTGAACAACAGAGATGCCCTTAGAAAGTTTGATCCTAAGGCTGATGATGGAATCTTTCTTGGATATTCTTGAATCTCCAAAGCCTTCAGAGTCTTCAATCGAAGAAGACAAACTGTAGAAGAAACTATTCACGTCACGTTTGACGAATCCCGTTCAGCGAACTCTAAACCGTCCACTGATACTAAAGAACTGAATCAATGGATGTTTTCCCATCTTGGTGATTCAGAAGATATTCCCACTCATACTCATACAGTTGAAGATGATAGTCCTACTATCATTCAAAACATGCAGAATAGTGAAGCTGAAACATCATGGGTCTCAGCTGTTCCTTTAAACACTATACCTGCTTCTGAACCAAATGTCTCAGACATTCCATCTACTTCTCAGCAATCAGTGAATATAATGACAACTGCACCCATTCCTCTCTTGGCTGATACTCCAGAAACTGCTGAAGCCTCATCTTCAGCTCCTCCAGTTCAGTTTGAGTCAGCGTCTCACGCTCCGGCTCAACGATGGACTGTAAATCACCCAATTGATCAAATTCTTGGTGATCCAAACGCTGGTGTTCAGACTAGACGAAGTGCAGGTAATATTTGTTTATTTGTTAACTTTATTTCTCTGATTGAACCAAAGAAAGTAGATGATGCCCTCAAAGATCCAAACTGGGTCAGCGCCATGCAAGAAGAGCTGACTGAATTCGAAAAAAAAAAGTTTGGAAACTTGTTCAAAGACCAACTGACAAGACAGTTATAGGCACTAAATGGGTCTATCAAAACAAGTTGGACGAACATGGAACTGTAACCCGCAACAAGGCTCGACTTGTTGCTCAGGGATATAGACAAGAGGAAGGCATAGATTACGACGAAACATTTGCTCCAGTAGCAAGACTAGAATCTATTCGTCTATTCTTAGCATACGCTGTACATAAAGACTTCAAAGTATATCAGATGGATGTTAAGTCAGCGTTTCTAAATGGAAAGCTGAATGAAGAAGTCTATGTGGAACAACCTCCAGGATTCTCAGATCCTAAGCGTCCAGGTTATGTTTATAAACTGGATAAGGCACTTTATGGCTTAAAGCAAGCTCCACGTGCATGGTATGACACTCTATCTACTTATCTCCATATTGAAAAACTTGAGCGTGGTAAAATCGACAAAACTCTATTTTTCAGGAAAGTAAAAGGTCATATCATTCTTGTTCAGATATATGTTGATGACATTATATTTGGTTCTACTAACCCTGATCTTTGTACTCGTTTCGCTGATAGAATGAAAGATGAGTATAAAATGAGCATGATGGGTGAACTAACATATTTCCTTGGTCTTCAGATAAAGCAAAATGAAAAAGGAACTTTCATTAATCAGGGAAAGTATGTTAAAGATATGCTGAAGAAATTCGATTTAACTCAGAGTTCAGCTATGAAAACCCCTATGGCACCACCGCTGACACTAGATAAGGATACTAATGGTATTCCTGTTAATGTCACGCTGTACCGTGGGATGATCGGCTCTCTCTTATATCTTACAGCTAGCCGACCCGATATTATGTACGCAACCTGTTTGTGTGCACGATATCAAGCTGAACCTAAGATATCTCATATGACCGCTGTAAAGCGAATTTTTCGACACCTTAAGGGTACTGCGAATCTAGGTCTTTGGTATCCCAAAGACTCAGGGTTCGATCTAATCGCCTATTCAGATAGTGATTTTGCAGGTTGCAAATTGGATAGGAAAAGCACCACAGGAGGCTGTCAGCTCCTGGGTGGAAAGCTGGTGAGTTGGACAAGTAAAAAGCAAAACTCAGTGTCCACCTCCACAACTGAAGCTGAGTATGTAGCTGCTAGCTGCTGGAAGCTGTTGTTCTCAGGTCTTGTGGATGAGAAATCAACTACTAGACTATGACCTACAGCTCTCAAATATTCCAATCTATTGCGACAACACAAGTGCCATCGCTATAGCCAACAATCCAGTTCTTCATTCAAAGACAAACCACATCGAAATCAGGTATCATTTTATCAGAGATCATATGATGAATGGTGATATAGAACTTCACTTTATCCCAACTGATTATCAGTTAGCTGATCTGTTCACCAAACCTCTTGATGAGACAAGATTCAACTTTCTCATCAGCGAGCTTGGAATGCTGAACTTTGAAGAATAAAATCTTCAGTGGTTCACATTTGATCAGCGATAGGATAAAATCAACTTGTATAACCCATTCTATCATTTTCTCTCTGAATAAACTTGATTCGCTGATATCAATGTATGTTTTTCTCTCACTGACAATCGCATGTGAATGCAAGATTTCAAAACAAATTACATCGCTGAATATCTCTTCCTTAATCAGCGATACTTTGAAATTTCTAAAACCAACACTGATATTTCTATTCAGTGCTTCATGTTTTCAAAAGTGTCCTCGAGTTTTCAAAACCTCAGAGACTTCCTAGAATATGAAAGGACAGTTGTGACGTCATTGCAACGGATAAGCCCCGACACGTTCTTTTTCTGACACACGTTTGCATGTTTCGTTTATCTTCCAATCAAATGCAAACACGTGTCCGTGTCATGATGAAAATCTTTTCCCGCTCAAGATTTTCTCTCTCTAATCTCACTATATAAACACATTCTGGGTTTATATTTTTCTTTTACGCGAAAAATTTCTCCTCCAAGCAAGAAAAATTACTGTTGCATTTGTGCTCTCAAGTTTTCAAGAACTTCTTCTTCTTCAACGAACCAGGTTAATAATTCTGTTATTTACCTACTTCTTAAACTTGTTAACGATCTTCTCATTGTTTTTACAAGATCAAACAAAAGAACTTTTTCAAATGAAATCATTTCTTTCATGGTTTTATGAACACAACATTTCATGGTTGTTCTTCATACGTTTTTCCAGAATCCTATTTCTCAAAGGAAACTGGAAAACAAGATTTTTATTGGGTTTGCATTTCGTTTTTCAAAAACAAGAAAAAACCTAATCTTCATTAAGACATTTTTGTCTGAATGAAATGGACAAAATTCGAACCATCTTATTGGAAATTCTTTCCACATTAAGATTATTCTTATTTGTTAATCTTTGGTTGAACTGATAATACAGAAATGGCATCTACTGACATTTCCACTGCTAAGAACACCACCGTTGAGAACACTGTTGCTGCTGCTGCTGAGGAATTGGAAATCATCAAGGCTCCTCAGGTCAAGTTCTCTCTCGAAGAACTGGATTGGACAAAAACCAACAACCTCTATGCGCTTCTCGAGTTTCCTCCTCGAAAGCAAGTCACACATCTGAATGATACGGTGAATTTCCTGAAAAATTGTTGCCTCTCCACAGCACTGACCATAACACCTCCTGCACATCAGCTACTGCTATCTCAGTTCTGGTATTCTGCCAGACACTCTCAGCTACCATCAACCAAAGACTCCTCAAAGACAATTGACTGCATCATCCGTGATACTGATTATGGCACTATAAAAATCACCCCTGCCATTATCCGCGAAGCCCTGAGCCTTCCCTTCGCCACAAAAGAAAAACCTTTTGTTCCCCTCCCTGACCACAAGAAACACTCAGATAGGGAAGCCATCACTGCATTCTTCGATGCAATGGGCTATGTTTGGGAAACTGGGAGGGACAAGAAGCCTGAGAAGAAGCTGACCCTCATTAAGAAGTCAAAAATGCCCAGCGAGATGAACTTCATCTTCGCTCACTTAATAAGCTGCATGACTGCAAAGACCGGCTCCTCTGATCAAGCCACTCAACCTCAGCAAGCAATGGGATATGCATTGCTGAAAGGTCTACATATAGACTGGGCTTCAATAATCTACGATGATCTGGTACTCAGAGTAGACTCTGCCGCTGACCGATCTCCATGGGTTCCATATCCAAGATTCATCAGCGCCGTCTTCCAAACAGGCCTGAAGGACAACTACCCAAAAGAGGGTGACCTGAAACTCTCTCAGGTTGGCCCTAAGGTACTTGTTAAATCCAAATCCGTGCAACAATATAGAGATCGAATAGATGAATCAATAAGAACAATGATTTCCAACTGTCATCCCTTTCATTAACTTTCAGAGAGAATGTTTACAATACGAATAGAAAGCTAAAGAGATGATTAGCTTGTTTTTCCAAGCTAATCTCACATTAAATACTATGGGCCCGTGGTTAACAAGCCCACGGCCCGTTCACTAATAAGGCTCAAATTAAACTATTACAATTCAACCCTTGAACTTTAAATCAACTATAAAACCTGCTCTAACAATCTCCCCATTTGATTTGAAGTTTGAGTTGGCGCTCTAGATCTCTCCAGTTGAAGACATATCTTTTGCGTAGCGCGAAGTGTACCTCGAAAAATCTGATGGCGCGGCGATAGTTGATGCGATCTTCAATCATTTCCAAGGCATTCCGAGCAATAGTTTCATTCTGATTCGGAACATAAGAATACCTTGGATTCTCAGACTCGTGTGTAATGATCTTTCGAAGAGCATCTCGAACTTTGAGGAGTGTGCCGTCGCAGAATCTTTCCACCTGACTGAAGCGCATGAATTTCTTCTCCTTTTGCTCATTGAGGTAAACAATCCCGAATTCTGGTTCTAGAAGCATAGCATTCTCGGGATACATGTTTAACTCAGGTGCTTTCAGATTCGGCTTGATCAGATTTACCTTTTTCGCCTTGTTCTCGATAGCCATTTGGAAGTCCGTTAGATAAGACATCATGATGGTGCGGACCAGGTATCGACGAACAGCTTCGAGTGCCTTTGTAATCTCTAGCGGTCGGATGGTTCTTGTACGTAATTCTTTCAGAATAACCAGAAAGTCGAGTGGTCGGAGGTTCTTGAAGTCAGCTTCTGAAAATTTCCATTCGTTCCCATCTTCACGTCGAACAATGAAAACTGGGTAGACGATCCTCATAATACGTCTTGAATAGATACTGATTACCTATGTGATTCGAAGTTTGGTTCTGACCTGGTTGACTGGAAGACACCGCTGCATTGTGCTGATATATCGGCGTTGAAATTCTGGGTCAAGGTTGTAAATACCCAGACAGAAGGTCGGCTCGATCGGGCGAAGCTTGTGTACGAACAACTTCTTCAAAGATTCCTCCAAGTAAGGGATAAGTACCATGATCTTCTCCCAACGGATTTGTTGCTGTTGAGGAGGGGGAGGAAGATCAGAAGTTGTCGTTGGAGGAGCAGTTGTCGGAAGATCGGAAGTAGTAGACTCGGGTCTTGTTGATGATGTTCCGGCGGGTTGAGCATAGTGAACGGGGGATGTTCCATACAAAATTTGGAGCACGAACTGATCATAATCAATGTTGTCGTCCTCATCAGTGGGGAAGACCAAATTTACCTGGAGATTTTCGGCACTGGAGGCTTTTTCGTACCATGCATCTTCGGTCTCCGGGTTGGCTTCACAATCTGGATCTATGTTGATCCAAACCCTCAGTGATTTGATAATGACCCTCTCTTAAATACTTAGTGAAAATTGTATGTAAACAATATGTATCAGAGTTTCACTATCGCTGATAAGTACTAAGATCTTACAGTACCGCTGATAGGAACTCTCGCTCTTTAAATTAAACATTCAGCGAACACTGTTCACCATAATGCGCTGAGTCTGTTCAGTCCTTATGGTGATCGCTGATAAGTTAGTTGTTTACTTATAATCCCTGAAGACAAGTTTCACGTCAACAAAGGTTCTACGCTGAAGTCGAAGATCAAGCTCAAGAACCAGCGACAAGTCTACTAATGAACTGATGCGGATCAGCGAAGACTCAGATTTGTCCACTCAACGTGAAGTATCAAGTACAAGACTTCATCTATCGCTGAACTTTATCATTCGCTGAATAGTAAATGATAATCGCTGAATCAACGAAAGCTGATCATGAAGTCCTCCGTACAAAGTACTTTTGTCTTAACCTCCCTTGCACGCCACCGTACGAAATGTCAGAAAAGAACCTCCGAAAATCTGAGATCGTACAACCACTCTGATACTACACTGTTCATTCATGCGGCTACTAAGGTTGTCAACAAAGGTCAATGACATGCAACCAAACCGCTGATGACACGTGTAAAGTGTATACTGAATTGCATTAAATGCATGCAGTATATAAAGAGATGAACTCACTTCTTTTGAAGTAACTTGCTAACTCTGGACAAGTTCAAATCTGTCTCAAGATAGGATTTTATTAGTAATCTCCATATCTTTCTTAGTGCAAGAAACCTTAGTGTTCCAACTTGTTTAGATTTAGGTTTATCCTTAATCTTGTTTCCGCAACAAGCTGTAAATTGTTAATGATTTATCAATAAACAATTTAGAAAAGTAAAATAGCGTGTTTGTATTCAACCCCCCCCCCCCCCTTCTACAAACTTGTATAGGCCTTTCGGGACCAACAAGTGGTATCAGAGCGGATTTGTTTAAACTCATAAACAAGATCTAATCTAAGATATTTGTCTTTCTTGCTATTTTCTGAAAATGGCCTCCCACACAAACACAAATTATATAGACAATGGTTCTCTTGCAAAACCCCCTAGATTTTCTAGAGACAACTTCAACTTATGGAAAAATAGGATGATGCTCTTCCTAGAAGGTGTAGACCCTACTATGACCTACTATCTTGAAAACGGCCCACACATCCCTGTAACTATTGATCCTTTAGTTCCAGCCACTGCAACTCGAGCTGCTATTCCTGAAAGGCTGATTCCAAAGGAAATACACATGTGGACCGATGAAGACAAGAAGAAAGTGGCTATAGATACAAAAGCCAGATCCATACTATCCATGGCCCTTCCTGACGAAGTCTACCATTCCGTCATGAACCTGAAATCCTCAAAAGCCATGTGGGACACAATATGTGTTCAGTATGAAGGAACGTCTGAAGTCCAGGATTCAAGAAAGATCAACCTGGTAAGACAATACGAAAGCTTCATTTCTGGTAAGAATGAAACTCTCTCTGAAGTTCATCAACGTTTTAATTGCTTAATTATAGATCTTAAAACGGTTGGTAAGGAATATTCTAACTTTGAAGTGCTGACAAAGTTTTTAGAATGTTTACCTGAAAGCTGGGACAATTATTCCATGTGTCTCAAGCTGTCAAAAGATCTAAGATCAATGACACTCGCTACCTTATATGGCACATTGCTGAATCATGAGCAATCTAGCCATCTTAAGAAGAATCTTGTAAAAGATTCCAAAAGCACCCCTATTGCTTTAATCTCAGAGGAACCTTCTACTCAGCGACCCGTGGTCACTATCACCGAGTTAGAAAGTAACTCTGAAAGGTCATCAGATTCTGATTCTTCAGATGATGATGAATCCTTGGCTCTCCTAACTAAAAAGTTCAGGAGATTCGCCAAGAAGAAAATGTTTAGAAAGAACAAAACTCTTTCTATAGCTGACAAGCCTAAGTCATCAGCTTTTGTTGAAAAGGCTACTGCTACTTGTTTCAACTGCGAAAAGACAGGTGATTTCGCTAACGAGTGCAGGTCAAAGAAAATCATGAGACCTTCAGCTTTTACAAAGAAATCCTTTGTTCCAAGGAATAAAGATGACAAATACTCAAAGCTGAAGGAAAAGTATGCAAAGCTGAAAAGCTTTAAGAAGAAAGGAAAAGGCCTGATGGCTGACTATGATTGGGCTGCTTCTGATGAAGAAGCCTCATCATCTGATTCTGAAGATGATGAAGCAAATCAATGTCTCATGGCCAAGATTGAAGAAGAGGAAGAAAGTTCAGACATTCCCTCCACTTCAACATCTGCCATTCAGGTTAAGAAGGGTATCTGGTATCTCGATAGCGGATGCTCTAGACACATGACTGGAAAGAAAAACCTGCTCGCTGAATACAAGGAAGAGAAGGGTCCCTCTGTGACTTTCGGTGGAAATGGAAAAGGACATACCAGAGGGTATGGTGTACTTTCAAATGGTACAACCTCCTTCAGAAGAGTCGCATATGTTGAAGGGCTGAAGCATAATCTTCTAAGCATCAGTCAGCTTTGCGACATGGATAACAAAGTGATTTTCACTAAGGAATCCTGCTTTGTCTCTGACAAAAAGGAGAAGATAGCTCTCAACGGTTATCGTTTGGAAAATGTTTACGTTATAAACATGGACTCAACAACCACTGAGAACTCCTGTTTCTTCTCAAAAGCATCTTCTGATGTTAACTGGCTATGGCACAAAAGGCTCTCACATCTCAACTTCAAGACACTGAATACTCTTTCATCCAAAGAGTTAGTCACTGGTCTACCTCAACATTCATACGCCAAAGAGTCCTTATGTTCAGCGTGTGAAAAAGGGAAGCAGACCAAGGCAAGCTTTAAGTCAAAGCAAGTTTCCTCAGTGTCATCTCCTCTACAACTACTCCATATGGATTTGTTTGGCCCCGTTAACAAACAATCCATCGCTGGAAAGAAATATACGCTGGTCATAGTTGATGAATTCTCTCGTTACACATGGGTAATGTTTCTCCGTTCTAAGAGTGACACCCCTGAAGAACTCATCACCATTGTTCGGAAGATGGAAACTCTGAACAATATGACTGTTCGCTCAATAAGGAGTGATCATGGAACTGAATTCAAAAACAGTTCTCTTGATTCCTTCCTTGAGAGCAAGGGTATTTCTCACAACTTTTCGTCAGTGAGAACACCACAACAAAACGGAGTCGCTGAAAGAAGAAATAGAACAATTATTGAAGCTGCACGTTCAATGCTCAGCGATTCTCACCTGCCTACTCAGTTTTGGGCAGAAGCTGTCAACACTGCTTGTTTTACGCAAAACAGGTCGCTGATAGTTAAAAGATTCAAAAAGACAGCCTATGAACTCTTTCATGGGAGAAAGCCTTCAATCAGCTTTCTTCACATCTTTGGATGTCAGTGTTTCATACTGAACAACAGAGATGCCCTTGGAAAGTTTGATCCTAAGGCTGATGATGGAATCTTTCTTGGATACTCCTCAGTTTCCAAAGCCTTCAGAGTCTTCAACCGAAGAAGACAAACTGTAGAAGAAACTATTCACGTCACGTTTGACGAATCCCGTTCAACGAACTCTAAACCGAACGCTGATACAGAAGAACTGAATCAATGGATGTTTTCTCATCTTGGTGATTCAGAAGATGTTCCCACTCCTCATGCTCACACAGTAGAAAATGATGGTCCTTCTATCATTCCAAATATGCAAAATAGTGAAGCTGAAACATCTTGGGTCTCAGCTGTTCCTATAAACACTATACCTGCAGTTGATCCAAATGTCTCAGAAATTCCATCTATTTCTCAGCAATTAGTGAATGAAGTGGCAAACGCAAACATTCCTCTCTTAGCTGATAATCCAGAAGTAGCTGAAGCCTCATCTTCAGTTTCTCCAGTTCAGACTGAGTCAGCGACGCATGCTCCGGCTCAGCGATGGACTGTAAATCACCCAATCGATCAAATTCTTGGTGATCCCAACGCTGGTATTCAGACTCGTAGAAGTGCAGGTAATATTTGTTTATTTGTTAACTTTATTTCTCTAACTGAACCAAAGAAAATAGATGATGCCCTCAGAGATCCAAACTGGGTCAGCGCTATGCAAGAAGAGCTGACTGAATTCGAAAGAAACAAAGTTTGGAAACTTGTTCGTAGACCAACTGACAAAACGGTGATAGGCACTAAATGGGTCTATCGAAACAAGTTGGACGAACATGGTACTGTAACTCGCAACAAAGCTCGTCTTGTTGCTCAGGGATACAGACAAGAGGAAGGCATAGATTATGACAAAACTTTTGCTCCAGTAGCAAGACTTGAATCTATTCGTCTTTTCTTAGCATATGCTGTACACAAAAACTTCACTGTACATCAGATGGATGTTAAGTCAGCGTTTCTAAATGGAAAGCTGAATGAAGAAGTATATGTGGAACAACCTCTAGGATTCTCAGATCCTAAGCGTCCAGGTTATGTTTATAAACTGGACAAGGCACTTTATGGCTTAAAGCAAGCTCCACGTGCATGGTATGATACTCTCTCTACTTATCTCCATATTGAAAAATTTGAGCGAGGTAAGATTGACAAAACTTTGTTTTTTAGAAAAGTAAAAGGTCATATCATTTTAGTTCAAATATATGTTGATGACATTATATTTGGTTCTACTAACCCTGAGCTTTGTACTCGTTTCGCTGATAGAATGAAAGATGAGTATAAAATGAGTATGATGGGTGAACTAACATATTTCCTTGGTCTTCAGATTAAGCAAACTGAAAAAGGAACTTTTATAAATAAGGGAAAGTATGTTAAAGATATGCTGAAGAAATTCGACTTAACTGAAAGTTCAGCTATGAAAACCCCTATGGCACCACCGCTGATACTTGATAAGGACACAAAGGGTGTTCCTGTCAATGTCACGCTGTACCGTGGGATGATCGGCTCACTATTGTATCTTACAGCTAGCCGACCCGATATTATGTTTGCAACATGTCTGTGTGCACGATATCAAGCTGAACCTAAGATATCCCATATGAAAGCTGTAAAGCGAATCTTTCGATATCTTAAGGGTACAGCGAATCTAGGTCTTTGGTATCCCAAAGACTCAGGATTCGATCTAACCGCCTATTCAGACAGTGATTTTGCTGGTTGCAAAATGGATAGGAAAAGCACCACAGGAGGATGTCAGCTCCTGGGTGGAAAGCTGGTAAGTTGGACAAGTAAGAAGCAAAACTCAGTGTCCACTTCCACAGCTGAAGCTGAGTATGTAGCCGCTGGAAGCTGCTGTTCTCAAGTCTTGTGGATGAGAAATCAACTACTAGACTATGATCTTCAGCTCTCCAAAATTCCAATCTATTGCGACAGCACAAGTGCCATCGCTATAGCAAACAATCCAGTGCTACACTCAAAGAGAAAACACATAGAAATCAGATATCATTTTATCAGAGATCATGTGATGAATGGTGATATAGAACTTCATTTTATCCCAACTGATTATCAGTTAGCTGATTTGTTTACCAAACCTCTTGATGAGACAAGATTCAACTTTCTCATCAGCGAGCTTGGAATGCTGAACTTTGAAGGATAAAATCTTCAGCGGTTCACATTTATCAGCGATAAAATCAACTTTTATAATCCATTTCATCATCTTCTCTATGAATAAACTTGGTTAAACTGATATCCAGGTATGTTTTCTCTCTCTGACAATCGCATGTAAATGCAAGATTTCAAAATAAATTGCATCGCTGAATATCTCTTCCTTAACAGCGATATTTTGAAAATTCCTTAAACCTTCACTGATATTTCTATTCAGTGCTTCATGTTTTTCAAAAGAGTCCCTGAGTCTTTCAAAACCTTAGAGACATCCTAAAAGAATGTGAAAGGACAGTTGTGACGTCATTGCAACGGATAACACTTGGCACGATTTCTTTCTGACACACGTTTGCACGTTTTGTTCAAACTTCCAATCAAATGCAAACACGTGTCCGTGTCATGATGAAAACCTTTTCCCGCTCAAGGTTTTCTCTCTCTAAAAATCCCTATATAAACAACTCTTGGTTTATATTTGTCTTTTACGCGAACAATCTTTCTCCGCAAGAAAAGAATTCTCTGTTGCATTTGTGCTCTCAAAAACCTCAAGAACTGTTCATCATCTTCTTCATCAAAACTTCAAGGTTAATATGTTCTTATTTTTTATCAAATGCGTATAACTTGTTTTCGATCTTCTCTTTGTTTTAACAAGATCAAACAAAAGAACTTTTTTAAAAATAAAATCATTTCTTTCATGGTTTTATGAACACAACCATTTCATGGTTGTTCTTCAAGTTTTAAATCTAAATCTTAAACTTGTTCTTCATTCGTATCCATTTTTCTTTTAGAAACTGGAATACAAGATTTTATGGGTTTTACTTTTCCTTTAAAATCAAGAAAAACCCTAATCTTCATTAAGACATTTTTTGTCTGAATGAAATGGACAAGATTCGAAAAATCTTAACGGAAATTTCTTTCCACATTAAGATAATTCTTATCTGTTAACATCTTTGGTTGAACTGATAATACATTGATATGGCATCTTCAAAGCTGAATGTTACCACTGAATCCATCTCCACTGACTCTGAGGAAATGGAAATCTTCAAAGCCCCCCAGGTGAAGTTCGAGCTGGATCAACTCGATTGGACTAAGGCCAACAACCTCTCAGCTCTTCTCGAGTTTCCTCCTCGGAAGCAAGTATCACATCTGGACGATGCTGTAAGTTTTCTGAAGAACAGCCCCATCTACACAGCCCTGACCATAACACCTCCTGCCAGTCAGCGGCTCTTATCCCAGTTCTGGTACTCTGCCAGACACACTGAGCTACCTTCTGCCAAAGATCCATCAAAAACCATAGACTGCATACTCAGCGATACTGAGTATGGCACCATCAAGATCACACCCACAATTATCCGCAAAGCCCTAAACTTCCCAAATGCCTCCAAAGAAAAACCCTTCATTCCATTCCCTGACCACAAAAAGCATGCTGACAGAGAAGCAATCATTGCTTTCCTTGACGCAATGGGTTATATCTGGGATATTGGAAGGGACAAGAAGCCTGAGAAGAAACTGACGCTGATAAAGAAATCCAAAATGCCCAGCGAGATGAATTTCATCTTCGCTCACCTGATCAGCTGCATGACAGCGAAATCCGGATCTTCTGATCAAGCCGCCCAACCTCAGCAGTCCATGGGATACGCACTGCTGAAAGGTCTAAATATTGACTGGGCCTCCATTATTTATGAAGACCTGATTCAACGTGTCGATTCTGCCGCTGACAGACCAGCATGGGTTCCTTACCCACGATTCATCAGCGCCATCTTTCAATATGGCCTGAAGGACAGCTATCCTGAAGAGGGTGATCTGAAACTTTCTCAGATTGGCCCTAAGGTTCTCGACTTCAAGCCTGTCGCCAATGAGGTACGTCTCTCTACTCTTCTCACTCTTCTAAATTCTCCGCTTTCTGTGGCTCCTTCAGCGACAATACCAATCGCTGATACCCCGACCACAACATCCTCTCCTTATAAGAAAAGGAAACCCTCACACACCCAACTTGATTCCAAAAGGATCAAGAAAACCAAGGAGCAACCCCAACAATTCCATGCTGAAGACTCCTCAGCTCGTTCTGAAGAGCTGAAGGAAAGTTCCGTGGTACGCTCTGCCACACCCGTGCAAGCCATCCCTCCAATCCAGACTTCAGCGTCTCCAAACGCTGAGGTTAGAAACTTGGAAACTACCCAACCTCCCTCAGTCTCTCAAAAGACTGATGAAGTGATTGTCAGCGATTCCAACGCTGAACTCAGAACCCGAACCCCAATCTTAACCTTCGCTTCTCCCTCCACTCACTTGGACACTCCTCCAGCAAACACTGGAGATGCCATCATTCCAGAAGCCGCCGCTGATGCTTCTCAACAAATGATGAAGAAAGGACCTGCAGAGTTCACCATACCTCACCGTACTTTCGAAGAGGATATGGAACACTATTCAGGAACTTGCAACTTCGACGAGTTCATCAATCCTCCTGCAGGTACTAATCCCACCTTAAACACTGTAATTAAACCTGAAACTTCTGAGCTTTCCTTTGTTCACAAGTACTTATATGTTGCAGGTCCTAATTTGGGAGACATCAACGCCTCGCTGAAGTCCGTGGAAACAAAGCTGTCCAATCTCACCACCACACTCTCCAAAAACTCAACAGCTGTAACAAACGCTGGAGAGAACTTGACAAAGCTGACAACGGTGGTGGAGAAGAAAGCTTCCACTGAAGACATCAAGAGTCTTGATAAGACGCTCATCGATTTTGCCAAGGTGCTCTGTGACATCTACACTGACTACACAAGCCTCAAAACATCAGTTTCGACCATGTCCAGCGAAGTAACAACGCTGAAGACATCGGTTGCAAAACTCGAGGGTGATATATCAGAGGTCAAGACTGACTTAGGCTCTGTAAAGACCGACATTAGCTCTATGAAGACGATGATCGAGACACTGGTAAACAAGGCAAATAGTCCAGCTCCTGCTCCTGCCCCTGTCCCTATTCTGGAATCTTTCACAGAGGAGGATCGCACAGAGCTGAGGAAAATCACGCCTGCTATCTCTGGCCTAGAAGACAGAATAGCAAAGCTTGAAGGTTGTGTGAAAATCTCTGGCCCAGAAGACAGAGATAACACCAATGCTGAGTCTGCCCATTCCTCCCCCAGTCATCATGAAAAAGAGGGGGAGAAGAGCGCTGAACATTCCAAGGAGAAAAGCGCTGAAGATCTGAACAACAAAAGCGCTGAAGACCTTTCCCATGATGAATCTATCAGGGGAGAGAGGAATGAAGATCTGACCACTGGACCTCAGGGAGATGAAAACCCTGAGGGAACCGAGAAGCTCGCCTCTGTATCTGAGGGGGAGCAACTCGAAGAAGATGCTGAGAATTCCGAAGCAGAAGAAGATGAAGACATCGACATCCCTGACGACAAGCCATCCTTCTCTCCAAGAAAGGATGATGATGATGATGAAGATGACGATGATTTCTTTATCGTCAAACCTGCCCCAAGGATCAAAGCTCTTAAAGGAATCTCAATAAAAGAACCATCAGGGGAGAAGACAAAGACAAAGCCCTCAGCCTCTGGCGCTGAGAAAAGCAAAGACAAAGGCCTCGCTGAAGATGAAAATCTAGCGATTCTCTTTGAAAAGCCGGTTTGTCAGGTAAACTAAAACTTTACTTTTTCCTTCCCTGAACTTCTCAACAGCTCACTAAGTTCTCCAAACCTATATACATCCACATTATTTTTCTATCTTTTCTACCCAAGTTCTTCTACCCAATTCTTATCTGTAAGATCGCTGCTTTTCAGCTAGTCCTCTCCCCTGTTTGAGGATGTCGCTGAAGGTTCTACTGTTGCGACTTCACAAATAAAGCCAGCTGCTGCTGATGAAATAATCCCAGTCTTGGACTTGATCTCTGAGACTGATGAACCAGAAGAACAACCTCTCTCGCGCAATAAGAGACCTTCCTCAGTTCCTCAAAAGCTGAGTGAAGAGGATCAAAAGAGAAGAGAAGAAATAATAAAGCGATTCGAGGATCAGCGAATCATTCTAAGGCCTGATCAACTGCCTTCAGTTCCTCCTAAGTTCATAATTTCAAAAGCTGAATATCAGGACCACCTTAGAGCTGAACGCCTCATTGCTGAAAGAAAGGAAGCTGAAGAGAAAGACAGAGAATACGCCATCAAGCTCACTCAAGAATCTGTCAAAGACCCCAAGCTGAAGCGTGTTCCCATTCAAATCCAACGAAAGCTGTGGGAAGAAGCCCAGAAGATCGTGGAAAAGAAAACTGAAGTTTCTCAGACCACCTTGATCTGGTGTAAAGAGAAAATTCACTTCAGATATCCTCCAGCGAAGATCAACAAGGTATTCATCTCTGGAAGAACATCTATCGGAGTACCTATTGTTGACATCAAACTGTTCAGAGAAGATGGCACATCTGAAACCTTTCGTGCTGACACTGTAAAAAGGTATGGTCTCTCTGAATGGCTGGAGATGAGGTTAGCTATCCAACCATCACAATCAAAGTACAGGAATCATTTTGAAAAGCTGATAAACAGACAGATCGACTTGATATCTTCCTGTGTGGATATTCCTCCTGTTCCTGATCTAAAGCCGAAAAGAAAAAGAGGTTCTCCAAGGAAGAAACGTCAAGATTCAAATTCAGGACCTGTCATACGAAATGAAACTGGAATTGGTTTCTCTCGCGCTGAAGTACTTGGTCCTGATCCTGATCTATCTGCCCTTGACATCTCTCTGCCACCATGTGAACTTTTCGTCCCTGGTAAAGTCATCAGTAATCCTTATGGAATATTCTTTCTTGACTACGACGGACGAAAATGCTTTCAACGGATCGCTGAGCTCCCAATCACTCCAATCGAACAACTCAAAGATCTTATCTACTGGTGTGACTTCAGAAAGGACATTCAGGCACGACACCTAAAACCCTTGATCTTTCAAGAAGCGCTGAAGAAAAGAAAACAAGGTGTAACGGTTCCTGACTGGATGATTCCCACTGAAAAGACGACCCTTGATGAACTTCTCATTAAGGAAGAACCTTTTGAAAACTGATATAATCTCCTTTTTCTCTATTGTATCAGTTATCCTTCTGTACTTGTAATTTATTTCGCTTGTACTTGTAATCTTTCTGTTCTTCATTGTAACCTGATTCAAAGATTTAAAGAAAGATTTCAGCGAATGTACTTTACTCCATCAGTACTGAAAAGATCCCAGAAAACAGTAAAAGGGACAAATATTTTATGAGTT
Organism: Saussurea involucrata; assembly: GCA_033807775.1. NCBI lineage: Eukaryota > Viridiplantae > Streptophyta > Magnoliopsida > Asterales > Asteraceae > Saussurea > Saussurea involucrata. The sequence continues at coordinate 83,174,307 of CM066315.1, read as the reverse complement.
CTTTTTATCCTTATGTTTTCATTAAATAGCAATTTTCTTTGTTGCTATGTCATAATCAAATAGGGGGAGATTGTTGATCCAAACCCTCAGTGATTTGATAATGACCCTCTTTTAAATACTTAGTGAAAATTGTATGTAAACAATATGTATCAGAGTTTCACTATCGCTGATAAGTACTAAGATCTTACAGTACCACTGATAGGAACTCTCGCTCTTTAAATTAAACATTCAGCGAACACTGTTCACCATAATGCGCTGAGTCTGTTCAGTCCTTATGGTGATCGCTGATAAGTTAGTTGTTTACTTATAATCCCTGAAGACAAGTTTCACGTCAACAAAGGTTCTACGCTGAAGTCGAAGATCAAGCTCAAGAACCAGCGACAAGTCTACTAATGAACTGATGCGGATCAGCGAAGACTCAGATTTGTCCACTCAACGTGAAGTATCAAGTACAAGACTTCAGCTATCGCTGAACTTTATCATTCGCTGAATAGTAAATGATAATCGCTGAATCAACGAAAGCTGATCATGAAGTCCTCCGTACAAAGTACTTTTGTCTTAACCTCCCTTGCACGCCACCGTACGAAATGTCAGAAAAGAACCTCCGAAAATCTGAGATCGTAGAACCACTCTGATACTACACTGTTCATTCATGCGGCTACTAAGGTTGTCAACAAAGGTCAATGACATGCAACCAATCCGCTGATGACACGTGTAAAGCGTATACTGAATTGCATTAAATGCATGCAGTATATAAAGAGATGAACTCACTTCTTTTGAAGTAACTTGCTAACTCTGGACAAGTTCAAATCTCTCTCAAGATAGGATTTTATTAGTAATCTCCATATCTTTCTTAGTGCAAGAAACCTTAGTGTTCCAACTTGTTTAGATTTAGGTTTATCCTTAATCTTGTTTCCGCAACAAGCTGTAAATTGTTAATGATTTATCAATAAACAATTTAGAAAAGTAAAATAGCGTGTTTGTATTCAACCCCCCCCCCCCCTTCTACAAACTTGTATAGGCCTTTCGGGACCAACAATCTATCATGTCCAGAATCGGTATGTCTGATGAGTCAAAATCAATCAGTTCCTGTGTTGAACCCTCGGGCTTTTCAACCGTCGGGTCTTCTTCATCTGATATCTTGTAAATCCAAGATCTTTCAAGATAGAGAGAGAAATTAAAGTGAGAGAAAGTATGTCATCTCTATTAAGAACTGTTATGTTGCAAAAGCTTACAAAGGGTTTATATACCCTTGACTATTACAAAGTCAAACTAAAGGAAAGTAAGCTAATATATAAGAAGCCTTGATTACAACATATTATAGCATTAACAATCTCCCCCTTTGTAATCAAGGGCGCTCGAATCTTCTGTGTTGGCGATTCTTGCCAATCAAAATCTCCATGCGTCTTAGAGTCAACCGAAAGTTCAATCTTGTATCAATCGTCTCTATTGCTCTCCTCAAAAGTCTGATCTCAGCATTATCAACCTGGTACAAATTTCTTCTTGTCTCCAAAAGCTTCTCCAAAGCTTCCTTCAATCTTTGATTTAATTGTAATCGGATAATCTTCAAAGTACCATCTGAATACTTACCAATCTCATCAAATCTGAGAAAGCGTCTAAACCCAGATTGATCTCTATACACAACACCATAAGGATCTTCAAGAATAGTGAATAGTGGATAGCTGTCAATATTTGGTAAATCTCTATCTGGTCTTCTTACATTGACAACTGGTTGGAAGCTTTCGATAGCAAGTTGGAAGTCAAAGCATCTATAGAATCTAACTTGTCTTCGTAGGAAACGCTTGACTGCTTCCAAAGCCCTGAGGATATCATCAGTGCGAACAGGCATATCTCGAAATTGATGATACATTACCTCAAAGTCATCAATTGAAAGATCATTGAAGTCTGCTTCAGAAAACTGATATCTCTGACAGTCTTGACGTTCAACGTAAAATATAGGATACCAAATTCTGACGAAACTAGCTATCTCCACCTTAAGTACCCTTATGATTCCATGCTTTGAGAACACCAGAAGTCTTCCTTTACGAATACATTTGATAAACATCAGATATTCGTATTGATACCAGGCCGGTTCTTTCTCAATCCCCAGAATGGCATGAACATTAACTCTCCTTCTTTTCTTGACATAAAAGTTGCGTTCCGAGTCTTCAAGAAAAGCAGATCTCATTCTGGTGACTTGAAATTTTTCTTCAAGTCTTTGCAAACGTTGTTGTCTATCCAAAGCTGGAACTGGTTGAAGAATGTTAGGTAGAACATTCAGAAACGGATCAGGAACCTCTTGATTTGCTCTAGACGACTCACCCTGAATAAAAGTATTTTTCGGAATAGTGGTGGTCGGAGCTGGAGAGTCAGAAATAACTGAAGGAATTGTATGAACAGAAATTTCGGGACCTTAAACTGGTGACTGTACTATAGGAGATTGATGACTCACATCTTCATTATCAGAAAGATCTCCATATAGCATATTAACAATGTTAATGTCTTTTTCATCAACTTCTACATCCACTTCAGTATCTGAGATGACGATTATATCATCTTGATCTTCTTCTTTTATCTTCCAGAACTTATCAAACTTTCTCTGGATGTCATCATCAGAATCTATCTCGACATAGTTGGAGAAGAAGTTGCGCATATCATCATAATCTTCAGACTCATGCACGTGAGAAGTTTCCTGATTTTCTATAGACACCGGTGCAGAATCTGGATCTACATACACCACGAGTTGCAGATTATTCACAAATTCTGGCACAACATAATTAATCTCGGAAGCCATTGCCGTCAAATCTATTTCATCTAACAACTCATCAACTATACTTTCTGGATGAGCTTCTTTCTCTCTTTCTTCGTTTGCCCTATCCTCATTTGCCGTATCTTCAACAACTTTTTCAGCAGATTCAACATGTACAATTTCTTCTACTCTTTGTCTCTTTGAACTCTCCCCCTCATGGCCTTGATGATCCGAATCATCTTGGTCATGTCTTCGCTTAAGAGACGAAAGAGCGGCAGTCTGACAAGTTTCTTCATGCTTTGCTACCCAATTAGAAAGTGTAGAAAGTGCTTCCGTCATCAAAGTTATACCTGTTTTTATATCGGATAAGCTAGTATGGACTTCAGATCTGAATGAGTGAAATTCTTCTGTCAAGGAAGAAACTCTAGTTTCAAGTACGGAAGTCTGAGTCGTAGAGGAAGGCCGAGGCTGATTCGGTTGGAAATCCCGAAGCAGAGTAATCAAGTCCTTGTCTTGATGCTCCGGAGGTGAAACCGACAATAAACGTGCATAGAAAGCATCCGAAAGTTCCGTCAACGAAATATCCGCAATATTTTGATGAGAAGAAGGTGGATCTTGAACAGAGGCAATAATAGGCGGTCGAGGAACTGGACGACCCGACGGTTGAGATGACGGTTCCTGAATAACAACTCCAGTCGGTCTTCTTAAAGGAATCTCAAAAGGAATTTCAGGAATTTCTGACATCTTCCCTTTGCCTTTCAGCATCGCCTTCGTTCTAATTAACTGTTCATCTCTTTGAGCATCCATCCGTTCTCGCATCTGCCTTAAAAACTCATCACCTGTCATTGTACCTGACGTTCCTTGAACTGTATTTGTTGCTTCTTGAACTGAATCAGTAACTTCTTGAACTGTAGTAGTAACTTCTTGAACTGATGCCTGGCAGCTCGAAGATCGAGCTCATCTACTTCAATATTCACCACGTTTGGGTTTATCGGAATAGTCTCTGATGTATCAACCGTGTTCCCTTCCAAAACATCTCTTACAAATGAATGTTCGGCCTCAATAATAGGTTCTCTCAACACCGATTCACCGAAATTCATACCACCACCATTTCCATCATTATCATCATCATTATTATCATCATCTTCATCATCTGCTTCTTCTTCATCATCTGCTTCTTCATTACTATCATCATTTTCAGAACTGCTTGATGCAACCTCTTCTTCACTTTGATGTTCTTGATCTTCTTGTGCAGTTTCATCCTGAATATTCTGAGGCTGAAGTTCTATGCCATGCTCTTCACAGTAGTCAATAACTGCTTCATCTTCTGGATCAGCATATTTCTGAATTAGCTCCGGAGGAATAGGCATGAAATGATCAAACGGTCGTTTTAGCTTTTGAATGTATCCCATAGAAAAATCAGGAGCAATAGGCCAGTTAGATCTTCGTGGAATCTCTTTGTTACTTCTTAGCATACTCCATACGATAAGCTCTAGAAACCGTATAAAAGGCAGGAAGCTACGATGCTTGTTCGTAAACTTTGAGTGTACAATCTCACTCAGCTCGGTCCAAAAAACAAGAGCATAATCGACATGAAGATCATGTATGATGGCATAGAAAAGACGTAAGAAATGAAGACTGGCATTGTCTGTACCAGAATGCTTAGCAGTCAAACATCTGATGATAATCGAGAATAATGCATACCAGACTGGTGGAAGACGATTCTTCTCAAAATCACTCACCATCGTCAAATTACCAACATAACCCAACTCCCGAATACCAGCTAACACAACTTCTTCGGAAGGAAAGTCTTCAAATTCTGTAAAACCTGGTCTTGAGTTAGCTTCTGGAAGACGGAAAATTAACTGAAGACGTCTATAATCCAGAAACGTCTCAAATTGATCTATCTCAATCACAAAACGAGGAGGTGTAACATTTTCTATCATCCGTATTGAGTGCCACGCTTGTTGTAGATAGACTTCAGGAACTCCATGTCGAGCTGTTAACGCATAACTGATCGGATGACCTCGAAGAATCGATAGAATAATCGGATTTATACGAATTCGGTCGAGATCTACATAATGATTATTCGAAGGATATCGAATATAACTTGCTCGCGGAAATACATCGTCCGGATTACTTCTTCTTGCAGACAACTCAGCACCTGAAGATCTAGTAGATGGAAGAGGTTTGTCTCGAGAAACATGATCTGAAGGCTCATTTTCACCTTCTTGAACTTGTTGATCTTGCTCATCATCTGAAGCCATTTATCCCCTAGAAATTATGGACACAAAATAGAAAGAGTAAGTAAAAAAAATATTAGAAAAGAAACATAAAAACAATATAATAAAACCGAAAAAACAACAAACAAAAAAAAATTTCAAACAAAAATGACCAAGTCAGAATTTCGCAAGCCAAAGAAGCGCAAAGTAAACTTTTCGCAAGCAACAGATGCGAAAAGTTAATTTTTCGCAAGCAACAGATGCAAAAAGTTAACTTTTCTCAAGCAATAGATGCGAGAAGTGAGTATTTCGCAAGCCTCAGTAGCGAAAAGTGAACTTTTCGGGTCCTGAGGATGCGCAAAGTAAGAAACTCGCATCCTTTGGTTGCGCAAAGCTCACTTGAATCAGATATAAAAAACGTAAAAAAAATTCAAAAAAATACACCAAATCTAAAAATTGAACTACTATATGTGATTAATAGAGGTCGAATCAGTATGTAAGCATAAGATAATCATAAATCGACCCTATTTAACCACATAATCAGTCCAAATTTCATTCAAACCCTAGAAATCGAAAAATTGAAGCAGAAGAACAAACGCACCATTCGAGAAATATATGAAATAGGATATGAAATCGATTACCAAATGATGTTCTAAACAAATGCTAACAGTCGAAATCATACCTGATTCGAAGAGATGAACTGAATCACTCGAAATCAGACGAAATACGCAAGAATTTGATGCGAAAAGTTCTTAGAGGGAAAGTCGCAAGAAGAAAAGCTCTCAGAGGGAAAGTCAAAATTAGGTCAAAATGGAATATAAATTCTAAAAAAAGTCATTATTTTAAAAAAATCAAAAATGAATATTTTTGAACTTTTTCAAAAAAAATGAATTTTCTCAAGTTAGACTCCTTTCACTCCCCCTACACAGATGCATTTGATATTTTCAGTTTAAAAAATGGCATTTGTAGAATATACCTGAAAATTATCTCAGAAATTCATACCTGAGCAATTTATCTGATTTGAAATTCGTGCACTGTCAGATATGTACCAAGCATCTGAAAAATTTCTCCCCCTCAAAATGAGAACCTATGAAATTCTTCCCTTCAAAATAATAATCCATGAATTCACTCCCCCTCAAAATTTGCTTAGCTTTCGAAGTCACTCCCCCTCAAAAATAGCATTAACTCCACACATGACAGTATGAAAAATTTCACTAAACGATCAATAGCGGAAATTGAAATACATTAAATTATATAACATAACTACTAACTATAGAATGTTTGAACACCGAACAAATAAAATTCAACTTAGTGAAAGTAGACATGTTTTCAAACAAATGACATCAAATGTATGCTTTCGGATTCAGAAACAAGTCATGTTTGCATATCAAGTTACAATTTGTTCAGTTTCAACCACTTATTAAATCTATTTGGTGTGCTCGCATGTGAAATATGATTAACAACAATCAAATGCACATCTTCAACTTATAAGAATACTTTGCTCTTACTCACACTATATGACTAAAATCAGAATTTCCACAAATTTATAAGTTTATCGCGACATTGTAATTTTCCCAAGATTTAAGAGATGTGTGCTCATTGACATCTTTTATTTTGTACACATTGGCATCTTTTTGTCAAAAAGTTTATTAAGACCTATACACCGTAAACGTAACTTTCTATCTGGTTCTATAGCAGGATTTGGATCAGCCAATCCCAGACCAGTTGGCCTTAGGGGCTAGGTGTCGAGCACCCCTTGGAATTTACTCTCCCAAACCAGAAAGGCTACATCGATATATCCTAATCCCATCTGTACCAGTAGAACATGGCTTTCTATCTGATTCTATAGCAGGATTTAGGTCAGCCAATCCCAGACCAGTTGATCTTAGGGGCTAGGTATCAAGTACCCCTTGGGACTTAATCTCCCAAACCAGATAGGCCATAGGCACAGACTTTCAAACTTAATGATTTTTTTTATTGCATCTCAAACACTTGGTTATAAAACTTTGTGCTTCCCTCATATTTTCATTTCCATTCTTCATCCTGACAAATAGGCTTTGTGAGCATCGTATTCTATATAAGTCTAGATTTACACAGTTTTGTGCATGAATCAAACTTCCATTCATGTTTTGCTGACCTTTCGATTTATTTCAGAAGCGAAAGTTGAAGCAAATAAAACTCAGATATCACAAAACTACTTGTAAAATCACCCTTGACACACATTTTATTCATTGAATGAAAATAGAAATATTTTCACTTCATTGAATTAAATTTGTGAAGGTTCAAACTTTCAAGTTCAACATGCCGAGTTTTGATAAAAGAAAATTAAAGCGTTTTTCATCCAATGCCTTGGTGAAAATATCGGCAAGTTGATAGTCAGTAGGTACGAAATATAATTCGATTGTACCGTTTTCCACATGATGTTTTATGAAATGATATCACATGTCGATGTGTTTAGTCTTTGTGTGCTGAACCGGATTTACTGAGATGGCGATTGCGGATTTGCTATCACAATATATCGGAATTGTCTTGTACAGCAACCCATAATCTTGTAACTGTGTCTTCATCCAAAGAACCTGAGAACAGCAACTGGCGGCGGCCACGTATTCAGCTTCGGCCGTTGAAATTGATACACAGTTCTGCTTATTCGACGCCCAACTAATTAGCCTATCTCCTAGTAATTGTACATGACCCGATGTACTTTTCTGGTCCAGTTGACTTCCACCATAATCTGCATCAGAATAAGCAGTTAGTTTATAATCTGAACTCTTTGGATACCACAAACCTAAATATGGAGTTCCTTTCAGATATCTGAAAATTCACTTGACTGCCATCCAATGAGATACTTTGGGTTTTGCTTGAAATCTGGCACACAAACATGTAGAAAACATTATGTTTGGCCTACTAGCTGTTAAGTACATTAACGATCCAATCATTCCTCGGTATTCTCGAACATCAACTTCTTTACCATCTGGATCTAAACCAAGCTTTGCACCATGAGCCATCGGAGTGCGAATTGTAGTGCTCTTATCCATTTTGAATTTATTCAAAATATCAAAGACATACTTTGACTGGTTGATAAAGATCCCATCAGGTAATTGCTTGACTTGAAGTCCAAGGAAGAAATTAATTTCCCCCATCATGCTCATTTTAAACCTGGAAGCCATGAGGTCAGAAAACCATGTACTCAAAGATTTGTTAGTAGCACCAAAAATAATATCATCTACATAAATTTGTACTAAGTAGATATCATGATTTTCACGATAAATGAATAAAGTTGTGTCAATAGCTCCCTTGATAAATCCGGATACAAGCAAAAAGGTTGACAATTCGTCGTACCACGCGCGCGGTGCTTGTTTCAGACCATATAAAGCTTTATCAAGACGATACACATAATCAGGTTTATCTTGACTAATAAACCTTTCTGGTTGAGAAACATAAACCTCTTCTTTAAGTCCCCCGTACAGAAAAGCTGTCTTGACATCCATCTGATATACGGTAAAGTCTCGATAAGCTGCAAAAGCAAGAAACATTATGATAGCTTCTAATCTTGCAACCGGCGCGAATGTCTCATCGTAATCTATACCTTCTTGTTGTCGATAACCCTTCACTACCAAACGAGCTTTATTTCTCACAACAATGCCATCTTTATCCTTTTTATTCTTGAAAATCCACTTAGTGCCAATTATGCTTTTTCCTTTCGGCCTTGGAACAAGTCTCCACACCTTCAATGCTTCAAACTTATTTAGCTCTTCCTGCATGGCAATAATCCAATCCGGATCATTCAATGCTTCAAATACCTTCGAAGGTTCTACATTGCTTAAAAAACAAGCGAATAAGCATTCATTTGGAGTCGCGGACTTGGATCTTGTAGAAACACTTGAAGATGGATCACCAATGATTTGATGAATTGGATGTGCTTGTGTCGATTTTGCTGTGTGAGGGAGAGGATCAACTGTCTCTTGAACACTTTCCAAAACACGAGAAGGAGGTTCAGATATTTCTGCTTCACTTGAAGAAACAGGTATCACTTCTGGAATTGGAGGAGATAACTCAACGACACTCTCAGATTCAGATTCTGGAACTAACAGATGATCAACAATCGGATTTTGGATCACTCTTTCATTAGGTTGAACAACATCAGTTTCTTCTTGAGTATGTGATGTATTGATTTCATCGTTTGTCACTAGCTCCACAATTTCAGGAGTCACTTGTGGTTCTTCAGAAACCACTGTTTGATTTTCAGAAACAGTTGCCTCGTGTTCAGGAACGACTGGAACTACATCATTGACAGAGTTAGTTGCAACGGAATTAGAAGTAGATGCATTCACAGTTTCTTGATTTGACACATTAGAAATAATATCAGTATTAGTAGAATGCACATCATTATAAAAACGCTCAAATAATAAATCAAGATCAGAAAGATTATTAGAAATAAATTTTGGATCCTGATTTGTCGGTTGTGAAACAAGTTCTGATTTGATTTGTTCAGAAGCTAAAATTCCTGATAATTCGGGTTCTGGTCCTATTTGGCCGGAAACCATTTCTTCAGTTTCATCAAACTTGACATTGACACTTTCCACCACTTTTCTTGTAGAAGTAAGATACACTCTATATGCGGCTGAAGTTAGAGCATAACCAAGAAAAATTCCTTCATCTGCTTTCGGAGTAAACTTGTTAAGATTTTCCCGATCATTCAACACGAAACATTTGCACCCAAAAGCTCGGAAATATTTGACGTTTGGCTTGATCCCGTTCATTAGCTCATAAGGAGTCTTGTTGAAGCGATGATGAATAATGGATCGGTTTTGAGTATGACATGCCGTTGACACTGCTTCAGCCCAATGAGATAAAGGAAGACCTGAATAAGCAAGCATAGTTCGAGCAACTTCAACCAAGGTTCTATTTCGTCTCTCCACAATACCATTCTGTTCAGGGGTTCTTGCGGTAGAAAACTGTTGAGATATACCATTTTCTTCATAGAACGCTTGAAGAACACTGTTCTTGAATTCTGTGCCATTGTCGGATCTGACAACTTTCACTGCCTTTTGCTTGTTAGTCTGAATAATCTTGATGAGGTTGATTAAGATTTCTGGAGTTTCGTCTTTGGATTTCAAAAACTTCACCCAAGTATATCTTGAAAAATCATCAACCACCACCAAAACATATCTTTTCTTCCCGATACTCTTCGTCTTCATTGGCCCACATAAATCGACATGTAATATATCAAAAATGTCCTTTGTGCAGAAATCAGGTTTCGGCTTGTGAGGAACTTTCTTCATTTTGCCCTTTTCGCAATCTTGACATAGATGATCTTTTTGGAATCTATGTGATGGAAGACCTCGAACCAATTCACCTTTCGCCAATCTATCCATGTATCGAAAATTAAGATGAGCAAGTCTTCTATGCCAAAGCCAACTTTGTTGAATTGTTGCTTTTGAAAGAAGACAAACATCTGAAGAAGAATTAACAGTTGTGAAATCAATAGTGTATAGATTGGATCTCTTCTTTTCAACTAGTAATTCTTTTCCGTCATCATTCTTTACAACAACTCTTTTGCTCTTGAAACTGACTTCCAAATCTTTGTCACAGAACTGACCAATACTGAATAAGTTGTACTTTAGACCTTCAACATAGCTCACTCTTTTCACGGTTACCTTTCCTTGAACTACATCTCCATAACCTAGTATAGATGATGTTTCGCTATTTCCAAACTTGACACGTCCACATGCTTTTTCCTTAAAGTTAGATAATAAAGACTTATTGCCAGTCATATGTTTGGTGCATCCCGAATCAAGATACCACAAACGACTTGGCTGCACATAAGCACATCAAACAGATTTAGGTACCCATAAAGATTTGGGTCCATTCTTGTTAGTCCTTTTCTTTTTAACGTCTTTATTATTATAATATGCATGGGAATTATAAAGTAATTCATTAGTGAAATCCATGTCGTAAGAATTAAAATTACCACCAGAATGACAACTTGATGAGTAACACAAACCATCATTTGAAATTTGAATCATTTGCTTTGTTGAATAACGCAAAGAATTATTACAATTCTTATTATTACAAGCAAATGGATTCTTATTACAAACATCAACGTCTATGTCACTCGTATCAGAAGTTGAAGATTCTGGAGGTGTACTTTTGACAATCCAGATTTGCTTTCCCCGCTTTTTCATAGACATATCTGAAAAAGTAGAATGAGAAGAATCAGAAACATTTTGAGAATTAGGAGATTGAATCTTTGACTTTTTCTTTGACCTTCTTCTTTTACGACGTTTGGTTTTGTAAAAATTTGTATTTATCGTAAAAGAATCATCTATTTTCTCCGATTTAATAACAGATTCAGAAGAAATAATTTTATTTAAAAAATCAATCTTTGAAACAGTTTCTTTTTCATTTTCCTCGGAGTTATTTTCTTTTTCCTTTTCAGATTTATAAGACTTAGAATCAGTCTCAATGTTAGAAGAAGAAAAAATTTGTTTTTGATCAACATCCATTTTATCATCTTTTGAATCTGCTTGTACATTTCTTTTATCTTTATCAACAAAAACTTGTTTGACTTTTACATCTTCTTTGAGGCTAGAATTCATACAAATAGAAAATATGTCACTTTCTAGCTCAGATAAGATGTTTTGATCTTCTAAAATTTATAACTTAGATTCAAGATCAACGATTTTATTTTCAAGACTAACGATCTTAGCTTCTAATACTAAAGGAGGAATATATCTTTTAGTATCATACAGTACTTCCGATTTATTCTCCTTATTAGTATTATTAGCATATATATCAAAGTAATCGTTTGATAAAGAATCTTTGTTAGAATTTTTAGACTTAGAAATGTACTTCGCATTTTCACGAGTATAAACAAATGGAAGTTTCATTTTACAAGTAAATTTCCTTTTCTCTTCTTCTAATTTTGAAACTTCATCTTTGTTTGTCCAATTAATCTTGAATTGGGGAGCGTATCTACCAAGATGTAGAAAGTCAAATTCATACAAAGTAGGAACTTTTGTTTTTGCATCATCTAAAAAATGTGGATTTTCAAAACCAAGTCCCCATTTTTCTTTTATTGATTTATAACTCCTTGGTTTGTTTAAATACACTGTTTGTTCCGATTGACCTCTTACGTATAATTTTTCTTCTAATTCTGTAATTTTGTCGGAAAAATTATCTTTCTCTTCGGTCATTATTTTCAAAGATTCAATGCAAGAATTATTTATCTCTTCTAATTCTTCTATTCTCTTTTTCATTTTCTCTTTTGTATCAATCAAAATCATCTTTTAATCTTGAATATTTATTTTAAGCATTTTGATTAATTTTGATTGATCATTATTAATTTCTTTTTCAGATAAACGTTTTGATCGAAGCGTGCGAATAGCATTTACGACATTATTCATCTGAGATAATAAAAAATCATAATCGAATTTAGAAGGTACCTCAGATTCATCGGTTGTGCTCTCATCGTCATCCTTTTCATCATCACTCGCATCATCTCCTATAAAGCAATTCATGGCACTCTCTTCATTTTGAGACTCATCATCAGAATAATCCAAAAAATACTCCTCTTCCACGAGTAGAATAGTGCCATTCTCCTTCTTTTCCGCTAGCTCCAACTTCTTCTTATAATAAGAAGTATCACGCACCACCTTTGTCCTACAATCTCTTGCCATATGCCCCATTTTTCCACATTTGAAGCATGTAACTACCTTCTTTTCGTATTCCTTCTTGTTTTCAAACACTTTGGTAGTATCGACCTTTGGGACATAGCTTCCACCTTCTTGATTAACTTTCCTCGATCCCGAAGTAAACCGCAAATTATTATTACTTCCCGAACGATTCTGATACCTTTTCTGAAAATGTTGCGTTAGAAGTATCATTGCTTTTTCGAGCTCCTCCCCATCATCTTCCACATTGCCTGAAGCTTCTTGAAGATCAAAATGAGAAGATGCTATCGCTGTTATCCAAATTACTTGGTGCTGATGTACCAGTTGACGTTGAACCACGTTCCGAATTTCAAGCATCCCCCTTCATCGACGAGATATCCACGGACGACGTCCCAAAGAAATATAACATCCCCACGTTCACTCCTAAGTACCCAGGGATCACAGACCCGACGGAGCATATTGCTCAGTACAAGCAAATTATGTGGACGGTGTCCATACCTGTTGTTTGTTTGACTACACCCTTTAAAAAGTGTTTATAAATAGACCATGAAGCAAGTATACATCTCAATCTATTATCGTCTCAAAACAAGTAATAATGGTACCAATACCGAATATCGATCCCACAGGGAAGCATGGAAAAGTTTCTCCTTAAAAGTCTAGTTTGTAAAAGTAGGTTTCAGATGGCGAATTCGAAGGTAATCTTTTGTTGGAGGTTTGGTTAACACTTAAACAACAATCATGCCATACGATACACCTCTTTATTTTGTTATCGGTCTCAATCCCAACTTCACTTTATACCCCGAACTAAAGCACTTAGTCCATCATCTTTCGGCTTCTAATTATAAAGGATGTACGAATTTGAAAAGAAAATCACAACAATTCCACTTGAGAAAACGTAACTTATTATGCAAGTAACCAACTCTTGAAAATAAAGCGAATATTAAAATGCAGGAAATAAGCGACAATAAATAAATTGCTTAAATTAAATAGCGAGAAAAGTAAATTGCATAAAGTAAAGTGCAAGAAATTTAAATGAAGGATTACTTTTCGCAAAAGAAGCTTGCGAAAGAAGCTTGCGAAAAGAATGACTATTCGGGTCAGAGGGTTGCGAAAAGTAAGGTTTTCGCAACAGAAGGTAGCGAGAAGCTATGAGAAAAGTATACTTGGAATCAGAAAACTGAAGGTTGCGAAAATTGATGATGAATGTTGCGAAAATAAGATGAATGTTGCGAAAAGTCCAGATCTAGCGAGAAATGATCAAAAACTTCAAAAATCCTCTTAATTCCAAAATTTCTGAGAAAAACTTGTGCAGATAGGTTCGAAATCCAAATCCTAACACTTTATCTTAAAAAATAAACCTCTGAAAACCTCTGAATTTGAGTCTGAACAGATCGAGCAGAGAACGAACACGCACACAACAAATTTCTTGAAAACCTCAAAATTGATTCTGAAAACTATCGAATTAGACTTCGATCCTTTAACAAAATATAATCTCCTCAGAAAAACGAACCCAGAGAGCCAAACCGCAGAACAATTCGATCAAAAATCAGAAAAAATTTGATCAAATTTCAAGAAAATGAGATTTTCTTGATAAATCCAGAAAATCGATCGAATTTTCTTGTAGAATTAACCAAACTTTTCGTGATTGATCACTGAAAATCTCCTCTGAATCTCGAATCCAGCTCTGATACCAATTGTAAATCCAAGATCTTTCAAGATAGAGAGAGAAATTCAAGTGAGAGAAAGTATGTCATATCTATTAAGAACTGTTATGTTGCAAAAGCTTACAAAGGGTTTATATACCCTTGACTATTACAAAGTCAAACTAAAGGAAAGTAAGCTAATATATAAGAAGCCTTGATTACAACATATTATAGCATTAACATATCTCCATGTCTATAACCATGTCTGCTAAAGGCAACTCGGCTTCTGGTGCTTCTGTTGTAGCTGCCGCAGTTGGGGGTTTCTGATGAACCACAGTTGTAGCTTCAGTCTGGATCAGGGAGGCGGTCTCGGTCAGACGTTGTCTTTTCTCCCCCTCACGGTGATCAGGATCATCCTGGTCATCGTGTTTCCGCTTCAGGCCTCCTGCTTGACTCTTGCAGGTATCTTCGAGTGAGCGGACTCTCTCGGACAACGTTGTTAGCGCTAGGTTGTAGTCCTTGAGAGTCGAGTCAATGGCGTCTAAGCGAGTGGTAATAGTTGAAGATGGAGCAGTGACCTGTGATCGAAGAACTGAGATAAGGTCCGCTTCAGTAGAGGCGGTTGTATCTGATTCCTAGAGCAGTTGGGCCAATAGCATCGTCTTCAGGGTGTCCACCGAATAGATAGGTTGCGGTTGAATCGGTGGAGGTACAGGGGCGGTTTCAGTTTCGACGAGGTGGCCTTTACCTTTGATAGCGCGCATAGCTTTGGCAAGTTCAGCGACTACATGTTGCTGCATCTGTTGCTCCATATCCTGGCGGACAGCCTTAAGGGTGCTGTCCAGGGACCCTGGTAACACAAAGTCTGGGTTACTAACTCCGGGACCACTTAGGTTACCCGTTGAGGCATCTACCGCGGGGGTAGAGCCACCTACGTTCACAGTTGGCGTGATAATAGCTGTGGTAGGATTTCTGTCCGATCCTCGTGTTCCGGCAGACGGAGACACTACAGACGTTCCGGTCGGGTCACTTAGAGCCGCGACTTGGTGTTGTTCCGCATCAAGTGTCTTAGTCAAAGAATCTTCAATAACAAGTGGATCTAGACTCGATGGTGCACTGAAAGAAGTCGAGACCGGGGGTTGCTGGTCTCTTGTTTCAACACCAGTACTCTCCGAGTGAGAGACCGGTGGAAGTTGTGCTATATCCCCGTGATGTACTGAAACATCCGTCTTTTGAGAGACGGATGAGTGGATAGGGGGGTCGTGCAATTGCTCCGCTGGGTCCATGGAGTCTTCTTCAATACCCTGTCCCAACAAATGAGACGAGGTAGTAGATGTGGCAACCCAGATATGACGTGGCTGGTTTCGCTCAGGAGCCTCGTTATCTTTACGGCTCAATCTTTCTTGGTTCTCTGTCGACCTTAACTCCCTCCTTCTCACATGATCTATGTCCTGGGGAAGGTCCCTCCGGCGCTGGCTGAATCATGGGATTCCCTAACCCTCGTCTATATGCTATCACAGGTAGGGCTTTAGGTATGTGCATAGCTGGGGTATTATCCTGCTCCCCCTCAAAACATACATGGGGATTGACTTGCTCCCCATCGAAGTGAGAGGTTGTTGATCCGCCATGGAATATCTGTAAGAGACCCAAAGTTAGTAAACAAGACGAATAAACAAGTTCGGGCGCGTACCTTTGCATTTAATGGCTCAATCTGAGACAGATTGAGGACTGGCAGTGTGATGGCAGGTGCTGAATTGACAAATACAGAGGAGTCAGGACATAATGAAGATATGTAGAACATCCCGGACAGACCATACTTCCCGGACAAATAGAGTTTCCGGATAAACATGGTATCCGGATGAAAGAGGATGGAATGGCAAACCTTTCCGGTCAAAACAAAGTATCCGGACAAAGGGTGTTTCCGGACAGAGTAGGGATTCCGGATAGTCCTACCCGGATACCCATCCGGTCCGGAAAGTCATCCGGACTGATGGGTGTCCGGACACTTTTACACTTTAAAGAATAATTCCATTTTTCAAAGAGATGAAACCTGTAGAATTTTGAAAAAATGGATCTCTCGCTCCCCCTTAAACTGAGAATGGGGAAAAACTTGCTCCCCCTCGGATAGTGTATAGGGATGTGCAATGGAGAGTCTGACACACAAAAACTTTAGACATTTAAAGAAAATTTTGTGTCGCTCCCCCTCAAATGATGAGCATTAGATGACATGCTCCCCCTTAGAATGTGCGCGTAGAGTGAAGTGCACACGGGAGTATCCTCACACACTATTTTTTTTCCAGCATTTAAAAAATTGTGTGTGACGCTCCCCCTCAATAGTAGAGTATACTTACCTGATGGCTGATCATGCTCCCCTAAACACATGAGCAGCTCGTGAAAGCACAGGTATAGACAAACCTCACGTCTTCTTAATATTGTTCCTTGTAGATCGTGAGCAGCTCCCTCCTTGCGGTCATGTGTGTGTAGCATCCAGTGTCTAAGGACCACACATGACCGTCCTGCAAAACAAGTTTAGCGGACCTTCGGTACCCAGATTTGCCTGGGTCCGGGAGGGTTAGGTTTGGCACCGTTTGGGGAAGCTTGCTTTGTCCCTTCTTTCCCTTTAGGTGTAGGATGGACACCGTTAGAGGGAACTGGTTTTGGCACTTGTTTCTTCTGAGGTGCAGCGTTTACACCTTTTGGAGGAACATGTTTTGTAGCAGATTTCCACCTGGGTGCCGGTCTAACCTCAGTGGGAGAAGCCCGTTTTGGAATGGGGTTGGTCTCCCGCTGTAGTTTAACCTCTGTTTGAGAACCCCGTTGTTTATGATATTTTCTCTTGTTATTACGGGGTTTGTGTTTGGGTGAATGATTGTACATGTGATATGACCCAAACCAATCATTGTTATTGATATCATCAAAGTCATTCCAACCACAACTAGAACAACATAAGCAATCATGCGATAATTGAATCAATTGCTGAATAGAGTAGAGCTTAATTGGAAAATTAACATCTCGTTTAACAAAATTATTCCTATGATTCCATTCACAATCATGCTTATGCATCCTAGGATAGAAAACAATGTTAAATGACTTCGATGCCTCTTTCTCAATAGATTCCCTACCTAGCCTCTTTGGTTTATCTTGTTTAGGCTGACCGGTTTTATCTGATCCCACATTGACAGCATGGCCAGTGACTTTTGAAGGAGCATGATTTTTGGTGGGCAATCACTCGGTCTTTTGCCTCGGCTGTGATTGGTTTTGAGAAACGGGTTTAGATTTGGAAATTTTAATCACAGTTGGGGTCTTTGTGTTTGAACAAGCACCCTTTTCAAAGTTGACCGGTCGATTCACCACTGGTGACAAAAAGTCAGAATGACTTGGAAGAGGTTTGTCGAAGGGGAACGACTCAAACTCTCCATCAAAATTGCCTTCGGAGTTCACATATTCTGAAAAATCAACATCTGGAATTACAAGACTTGGATTGGTCGAGGAAGGCGAGGAACACGTTGTGCTTGTGTGCTTTGAGGAATTCGGTGCGGAAGCGTTTGAAAAATCAGAGTTTAAATTCCTTATAACACATTTATCTTGAGAGACGTTACTTTCTTGAGAAGAGATATTTCCTATGAAGGCTTTACACGAGGATGTGTCAGATGAGTTGGAGGAAAGATCAGGTGAAATCTGCTTTTGAGTTTGGAGAAGATCAATCTGCTCTTGGAGTTGACCATTTCTCAGGTGCTCTTTCATCGTTTCTCTTGTCATTTCAGACAGTTTCGATGAGAGCGTATTGATTTCCCACAGAAAACTTTCCTTTTCTTCACTTGACACACCATTGGTTTTCTCAGATTTGAGTTTCTCAAAATCCTTAACTAGCTCTTTCTTCTCATTTTGAAAAACAAACCTTTCTTTCTCGAGAGACTCCTCCAACTCGACTATCTTTGCTTCCAAGATGAGAGGGGGAACATAGAGTTTAAACTCATCCGTCTCAGTCTTGATCTCGGTTGCTTGGTCCTCATCCCTTTTGGAGGAATCCTTGGGCGTAGCAACCTTGTAGCAGTCGAAGTAGTCATTCGAGAGGTATTTCTTTGGATTTTTCTTATAAGAATAATTTAAAGGTTCATAACAGAATGGAAGTTGTATTCCTTGTTTGTGTGCGCGCTTGTATTCCTCGGTTTCCTCTTCCTTTTCAGGTTCAAGAGGACCAGTCCATTTAATGGCATATTCCGGATACTTTTTATCTAACCCAAAACAACCAAAATCATACAAAGTAGGTGTATGCCATCTTTCCTTTTTCAAATAGTGTGGGTTATCATATCCGATTCCCCATTCTTTGTTGAAATAGGTGAACTCTTTGGGTTTATTCAGAAAGATGGTTTGATCAGTTTGACCCCTTTTGTGGAGTTTGGTTTCAAGATCAAGAATTTTCGCAACAAACTCCTTGTGCTGAATCTGAAGAGAGGAACATTGATAAACAATATCCTCTTTCTCATTCATGCACTGATCAAACTGAGACTGAAGTTCAGATAACTTGGCCCTTAAGTCTTTAGGTGCTATTGAAAGATTTTTGCATTTTTCTTTTAAAATAGCATTTTCAAACTTGTATTTCTCAGTTATTTACATTTGAACATCTAACTTTTCAGATAGTGATCTAATCTCAAGTAGTTGTTCATTACTGGTGGCCTTGAAGGAATCTATCCGTTCAGCAAGAGGTGTCATTCGGTCAGAAAGTTCTAAATAGATAGGTTTTACATACCTGACACAGCTTTGTCTTGTCTTCTTCAGCAGGAGACATCTTCAGTTGCACTGGAGTGATCGTCAGACGATTGTTCGATTCAAAGTGGCACAGTATCACAAATACTTAAATGTCCCCCACCTGTGACTTAGCACGGGGGTCCCGTTAATTGTGTCCGGGTATAAGGTTTCAGAAAGCTCCCGGATTGTGTGTCCGGGTGGTTTCCGGATAAGGAATCCGGAAAACTGAGCTTACCGGATATGAGGGTTTCCGGAACAATTACTTACCGGGAGAAGTTGGATTCCGGATGATAAGCTTTCCGGGTGGAATAGGTTTTCGGATACCTTGAGTTATCCGGGAAAAATGCTTTACCGGACACTTTGGGGTTTCCGGATGCAATGAAGTTTCCGGGTACAATGGATTGTCCGGATAAGATATGTCCGGAAACACTGGGTTTCCGGAGACAAATGTTACCCGGATTGTATAGAGAGTTGAGATTTACCCGGATGCAGTACTTACCCGGAATAGAGGGCGAACCCGGATATAATTAACACAATTGTCCGGGAACTTTGGATGTGTCCGGAAAAGTCGGCTGAGTTACCCGGACACAGCGGCTGTCTTCTTTAATTCGATTGAATCTCGATTAGGGTTGCTCAAATAAGTTCCTGAATGATTAGAAACAATGCCATGCACAAAAATAACACTACCCAAATCGATTTTGAAGCAAAAAGAACACGTTTTGATGGCTAAAAATCGGATTTTTTGTCAAGAACACTACCAAAACTTTTGATCTTAAATTGCTAAATTAACCACTCAAACGATCGAATTGGAATGCAAAAATTTGCAGAAATACTAGCAAGTATATTGCTAACACAACCCAATAAATCGAATCAAACAATTTAACCAGAATCAAAGATTTGAAAATTCAAGAATGGTCAGACGTGGAAAAGTCAAACTAACCAGAAATCAGTGAATGAATCTGTGAATCGAATCCGTCCGTCTGCTCTGATACCAATTGTTAAATCCAGATCCGTGCAACAATATAGAAATCGAATAGATGAATCAATAAGAACAATGATTTCCAACTGTCATCCCTTTCATTAACTTTCAGAGAGAATGTTTACAATACGAATAGAAAGTTAAAGATATGATTAGCTTGTTTTTCCAAGCTAATCTCACATTAAATACTATAGGCCCGTGGTTAACAAGCCCACGACCCGTTCACTAATCAGGCTCAAATTAAACTATTACAATTCAACCCTTGAACTTTAAATCAACTATAAAACCTGCCCTAACAGTACTCGACTTCAAACCAGTGGAAAACGAGGTACGTCTCTCTACACTCTTGACTCTTCTCAACCCTACTTCTTCGACTTCTGCAGCTCCTTCAGCGGACAAACCCACCGCTGATACCCCAGCTGCAACCTCCTCTCCTTCAAGAAAAAGGAAACACTCCTCTACCCAACTCAGTTCCAAAAGAACTAAGAAAATCAAGGAGCAACCCCAGCAATCTCTTGCTGAAGACTCCTCAGCTCATCTCGAAGAGCTGAAGGAACGTTCAGTGGTACGCTCTGCCACAGCTGAACAAGCCACCCATTCCATCCCAGCTTCAGCGTCTCTAAACGCTGAGGTTACAAACTTGGACTCTACCCAACCTCCTTCAGTCTCTCTACAGACTGAAGAAGTGATTCTCAGCGGATCCAACGCTGAACCCCGCACCCAACCAACATTCTCAACCTTCGCTTCTCTCTCTACTCCATTGGACTCTAATCCAGTTGTCACCACAAACACTGGAGCTCCTGTCATTCCTCCAGAAGCTAAAGCTGATACTCTTCAAGGAATGATGGATGTAGGACCTGCAGAGATGACCATGCGTACACGCACTCTAGCCGACGACATGGAACTCTTCTCAGGACACAGGGATTTTAATGAATTCACCAATCCTCCTGCAGGTATACACCAACCCATATACACTGTAACTGAACCCCAAACTTCTGAGCTTTCCTCTGTTCACAAGTACTATGAAATCCCAAATCTAGCAAGTAATCAAGAATAATGTAGAGAGAGAATCTAAAGAGAACTTGTCATCCATATATTGATCTCTAAAGTGTAAATGACAAATGATCAAGAGGTTCCTGAAGGGATCTAGATTCACTTTCTAACTAAGAACTAGACATGCCTATTTATACTCATAACATACAAGGTATAAAGGCACTAGCAACTAATACAGTACATTGACTTTACAGTAAATCTTGAATACAACAATGCTCTAACAATCTCCCCCTTTGGATTCAAGATTTAAAAAATATGACAGCAGTCTTTAGCTCTTTGTAAAGTCAATCTTCTCAAACAGACACTCTATCAAACCATCTTCAAATAGCTTTATCTCCACTAGTTCACGGCGAACTATATGCTTTGACACTCTTTAAGAACTCAGCTTTGAAGAATCTTCAGACAAACATGAAAAGTCATTGTATTTTTCTTTGAAAAGTCAACCTTCTTCAATACAATCTTCAACAGATTGTCTTCAAGTCTTGAACATGGATTTCATATCTTTATATAGAACCATCAATTCGGAACAAGATAAATCAGAAACGATTAGAGTTTGGATCAGAAAGATGTGAAACCATCCACATTGTTGAACTTTTAGGTGTAAGCGCATTCCGAGAACCACTCAGAACTAAGATAAACCACATTCTTTCTCTATCTCTGTTCTACCCAAGTACTTATATGTTACAGGTCCTAATTTGGGAGACATCAACGCCTCTCTGAAGAACCTAGAGACGAAGCTGACAGGTCTCACCACTACTCTCTCAGACAACTCTTCAGTTGTAACAAACGCTGGAGAGAATCTCACAAAGCTGACAACAGTGGTTGAAAAGAATGCCTCCAAAGCTGACTTGGAGAAGGTTGATCATACTCTCAGCAACTTTGCCAAAGTTCTCGCTGACATCTACATAGACTACCTCTCTATCAAAACATCAGTTCAATCCATGTCCAGCGAGGTCACAACGCTGAAGACATCGGTTGGAAAACTCGAAGGAGATATGTCTGCTGTAAAGACTGAAGTCAGTTCAGTAAAGACTGACATGAGTTCTGTAAAGACTGATATCAATTCAATAAAGACTGACGTCACTTCCATGAAGACAATGATGCAGCAGATCCTGAACAACATAACGGCCACTGCCCCTGCACCGACGCATTTTAATACGGCGGATCGTGCTGAACTCTTCAAGATCAATCCTGCTATTACTGGCCTAGAAGTCAGAGTAGCAGCGATTGAAGAGTATATGGGGATCCCTGGCCAAGAAGACAGGGAACCAAAACCAACTGCTGAGTCTTCCCATTCCTCCCCCACTCATCATGAGGAAGGGGGGGGAGAAGAAATCTGAAGACCTTCCCCATGATGAATCTATCAAGGGGAAAAGACTGAAGACCTTACCCTTACTGAAGAGGGTGAGAAGACAACTGAAGAAACAACCGCTGGACCTCAGGGAGATGAAAACCCTGAGGGAACCGAGAAGCTTACCTCTGTATCTGAGGGGGAGCAACTCGAAGAAGATGCTGAAGAATCTGAAGCTGAAGATGAAGAAGCCATCGACTTATCTGATGATGAACCATCCTCTTCTCCAAAGAATGATGATGATGACGATGATGATGATGACTCCTTTATCGTCAAGCCTGCTCAGAGGACTACAACTCTTAAATGGATCGTGATAAACGAACCTTCAGGGGAGCGGACCAAATCAAAGCCTTCAGCGTCTGAAGCTGACAAGGGCAAAGGAAAAGGTGTCGCTGAAGACAATGACAATCTGACGATCTCGCTTCCAAAGCCAGTTTGTCAGGTACACTAAATCTTCCTTGCACTCATCCCTCCTCTATCTATACACATTATCAGCTCTCCTCTCCATAAAACCTTTATACACAACCACATTCTTTCTCTATCTCTGTTCTACCCAAGTTCTTACTCGTACGATCGTTGTGTTTCAGCTAGTCCTCTCCCCTGTTTGAGGATATCGCTGAAGTTCCTACAGCTGCGACTTCACCAACAATAATCCCAGCTCCCAACGCTGAAGAAATAATCCCGGTCTTAGATTTGATCTCTGAGACTGAAGAACCTGAAGAACAGATGCTCTCTCACAAAAACAGACCTTCCTTGGCTCCTCAAAAGCCAAGTGAAGAGGATCAGAAAAAGAGAGTTGCAATGATAAAGAAGTTCGAAGATCAGCGAATCATTCTGAAGCGTGATCAACTTCCTTCTATTCCTCCAAAGTTCAGAATTTCACAAAAGGAATACAAGGATCACCTCAGAGCTGAACGTCTAATCGCTGAAAGAAAGGAAGCTGAAGAAAAAGACAGAGAACTCACCATCCAGCTTTCTCAACAATCGATGAAAGACCCCAAGCTGAAAAGAATTCCAATCGAAGTTCAACGTCAGCTATGGGAAGACGCCAAGAAGATCGTTGAAGAAAAGAGAACTGTGTCTCAATCTACTTTAAACCGGTGCAAAGAAAAGGTACACTTTAGATATCGAACTGCCAGAATCAACAAGGTACTTATCACTGGAAGATCAACCCTCAAAGTTTCAATCGCTGAAATCGAGATATTCAGAGAGAATGGACAGTACGAAAAATTCTATGCTGAAGCCATCACGAAGTATGGTCTCTCTGAATGGTTGGAGATCAGATTAGCCATCCAGAAGTCTCAATCTAAGTACAAGGATCATTTCAAAAACCTGATAAATAAACAGATCGACTTAGTATCTTCTTGTATGGATATTCCTCCTCCCCCTCCTCTCGCAAATCAGAAAAGAAGGGCCTCAGAAAAGAAAAAGTCTAAATCTTCAGACTCAGGTCCTCGTATACGGAACGAAACATGTATTGGTTTTTCTCTTGCTGAAGTCCTTGGTCCAGAACCTGACCTTTCTGCACTTGACACATCTCTTCTTCCTGATGAGACCTTCATCCCTGGGAAAGTCTTAAGCAAACCCTATGGGATATTCTTTATCGACTATGATGGACGAAAGCGTTTTCAACGTATCTCTGAACTACCCATCACTCCCATCGAACAACTGAAAGATCTCATCTACTGGTGTGATTTCAAAAACGACATTCAGGCACGACATCTTAAACCCTTGATTTTTGAAGAAGCGCTGACCAAAAGGAATCAAGGAGTAAATGTCCCTGACTGGATGATCCCCACATCAAAGACCCTTGATGAACTTCTCATTAAGGAAGAACCTTTATAAACTGATAGGATCGCCTCATTCTTCTATTGTATCAATTATTATTTTGTACTTGTAATTTATTTCTCTTGTACTTGTAATCTTTCCACTTCCTTTTGTAATCTGATTCGAAGTTTAAAGAAAGATTTCAGCGAAAGTACTTTACTCCATCAGTACAGAAAAGATCCCAGAAAACAGTAAAAGGGACAAATATTTTATGAGTTCTTTTTATCCTTATGTTTTCATTAAATAGCAATTTTCTCTGTTGCTATGTCATAATCAAATAGGGGGAGAGTGTTGATCCAAACCCTCAGTGATTTGATAATGACCCTCTCTTATACTTAGTGAAAATTGTAAGTAAACAATATGTATCAGAGTTTCACTATCGCTGATAAGTACTAAGATCTTACAGTACCGCTGATAGGAACTCTCGCTCTTTAGATTAAACATTCAGCGAACACTGTTCACCATAATACTCTGAGTCTGTTCAGTCCTTATGGTGATCGCTGATAAGTTAGTTGTTTACTTATGATCTCTGAATACAAGTTTCACGTCAACATAGGTTCTACGCTGAAGTCAAAGATCAAGCTCAAGAACCAGCGACAAGTCTCCTAATGAACTGATGCGGATCAACGAAGACTCAGATTTGTCCACTCAACGTGAAGTATCAAGTACAAGACTTCAGCTATCGCTGAACTTTATCATTCGCTGATAAACAATGGTAAAGCGCTGAATCAACGAAAAGCTGATCATGAAGTCCTCCGTACAAAGTACTTTTGTCTTAACCACCCTTGCACGACTCCGTACGATATGTCAGAAAAGAACCTCGTTATTGTCTGAAATCGTACAACGACTCTGATACTACACTGTTCAAACATGAGGCTACTAAGGTTGTCTACAAAGGTCAATGACATACAACCAATGAGCTGCTGCCACGTGTAAAGTGTAAACTGCCATGCATTAAAAGCATGCAGTATATAAGAAGAAGAACTCACTTCGTTTTGAAGTAACTTGCTAACTCTGGACAAGTCATCTTTCTTATCTTGATATAGGTTATTATTAGTAATTTCCTTCTCTTTCTTTGTGCAAGAAACTTAGTGTTCCAACTTGTTTAGATTTAGGTTTATCCTTAATCTTGTTCCGCAACAAGCTGTAAATTGTTAATGATTTATCAATAAACAATTTAGAAAAGTAAAATCTGTGTGTTTGTATTCAACCCCCCCCCCCCCCCCCCCTTCTACAAACTTGTATAGCCCTTCGGGACCAACAAAAACATAAGGTCTGTGATTTTGAAAATCTTGAGTTTTAACCTTTTCTCATATATCTCATTGTTGTCATGACTCTGATGGTTCTTCTTTGAACGAAAACGTTTGTAAAGACATTGGAGAGGATCAATAGGATTTTGTCAAGAAATTTTACTCACAGAGGTTTTGTAGCTCTGATGGAACTTGCAGAAGCTCTGCGAGAGCCAGCAAAAGCTCTATGAGAGAAAAAATCTTATAACTTGAATTCTATTAACTTTCTGATCATCCAAGTTTTGATCTGTGTTAAGAGATGTTTTTCGCACATTTTTGAAGGTTGGTGTCCGAGAAAACTATTTTGATAAACGTTTTGTTCGAGAAGGTCATGGTGTGTGTTGTCGGTTTCCGAGATAACATTCCAAAAGATCGACAGAAGGTTAATTTGTGATCACAGAGCATATTTCCTGCAGAAGCTCTGTTGAGCTCAGCAGAAGCTCTATGACCTTAAATTTCTCCTATTTCGAATTTTGTTAAACCTTTTGAACTTTTGATTTTTGAAATGTTATTCATAGTATATTTAGGACATACTTGACAATTCTTGTCCTAGAAAACTGTTTTCTAAAAACCTTTCGTGCGAGAGACATACCTTTTGGTTCTTCTGTTCTCGGCAGTTTTGTCTTTCTTCTGTCGATGGAGAATTATCGACATTCTTCTTTGGCTTTCCTTTGAAGGATTTACCCTTGTAGATCATTTCAGGGTCCCTTTTGCTCCCCCTTGATCTAATCGCTTCTGTAGATCAAGAATTTTCCTTTTTCTCCCCCTTGATCTATGCTTGGTTCAAAGAATGGTAAGATTTGTATTGAGCATAGATTATGTTTACCAGAGGTTCTGTAAGGGTTATCAGAAGATCTGAGCGGACCCACAGAGGCTCTGTAAACAATTTATTTTATATATATAAAAAAAATATAAACTGAAATAAATTTATCAACGCAATAACTTAGTAATAATAGATATTTATACTTATTTACAGAAGATAAAGCTATACTTACAGAGGATTTTCACACCATGTTAATCATTCCTAACTTACCCACCAAGAAGTTGAATCTTTTCTCGTCTAATGCTTTGGTGAATAAGTCAGCGAGTTGATATTCTGTGGGCACGAAATGCATTTCGATTGTACCGTATTCAACATGATGTTTCAAGAAATGATACCTTATATCGATATGCTTGGTTTTTGAGTGTTGCACAGGGTTGGCAGAGATAGCAATAGCACTTTTGGAATCACAGAAGATGGGTATTTTGAACAGAATGTGGCCGTAGTCTTTTAGCTGAGTCTTCATCCATAGAACCTGAGAACAACAGCTATCGGCAGCAACGTATTCAGGTTCTGCAGTGGATGTGGAGACACAATTCTGCTTCTTGGAGGTCCAACTGACTAGTTTACCACCTAGGAATTGACAACTCCCATAGGTACTCTTTCTGTCGAGCATGCATCCTCCATAGTCTGAATCTGTATAAGCTTTAAGACTAAAACCAGAGTTCTGTGGATACCAGAGACCAAGATTGTTGGTCCCCTTCAGGTATCTAAAGATTCTTTTTACAGCATCATAATGTGATTTCTTTGGATTAGCTTGATAACGTGCACAAAGACATGTGGCATGCATAATGTCAGGTCTGCTTGCTGTTAAGTATAACAGAGATCCAATCATGCCTCTGTAGAGAGTACATTCTACAGAAATACCATTTGGATCTAAGAATAACTTATTTCCAGTGGCCATTGGAGTCTTCATTGCAGAGGTATCAGAGAGATTATATTTTAAAAGTATGTCAGAGACATATTTGGCTTAATTTATAAAAATTCCCTCTGAAGATTGTTTGACTTGAAGTCCGAGGAAGAATGTTAATTCTCCCATCATACTCATTTCAAACTCACTCTGCATGAGTTTTTCAAAAATTTTGCACTCTTCTGAATTTGTAGACCCAAAAATTATGTCATCTACGTATATTTGTACAAGCATTATCTCACTATTTTTGCGTTTATAGAATAAGGTAGTATCTGTTGTACCTCTGTTGTAGCCATTGATTAGAAGGAAGGTAGAAAGTCGTTCGTACCATGCTCTTGGAGCCTGTTTCAGTCCGTATAGAGCCTTTTCAAGGTAGTATACATGCCTTGGGAACTTTGAGCTTTCAAAACCTGGTGGCTGATTTACGTAAACCTCTTCCTAGATTTCACCGTTTAGAAAAGCTGATTTTACGTCCATCTGATAGACTTTAAAACCTCTGTGGGCTGCGAAGGCTAAGAATATTCTTATTGCTTCGAGACGTGCGACAGGGGCAAAAGTCTCATCGTAGTCTATGCCTTCTTCTTGTCTATATCCTTTTGCTACTAATCTTGCTTTGTTTCTGATGACCACTCCATCTTCATCCTTCTTGTTTCTGTAGACCCATTTAGTCCCAATGGCCTGTTTCCCTCTTGGCAGAGGTACTAAAGTCCATACTCTGTTACGCTCAAATTGCAGAAGTTCTTCTTGCATGGCGTCTACCCAGTTTGGGTCATCTAGGGCTTCAGAAATCTTCTTTGGTTCTATAACACTAATAAAATTTGTAAAGAAACAAAAATTAGCAGTGGCAGACCTTGTTTTTACTGAGTCAGAAGGTTCTCCAATTATTTGGCTTGGAGGATGGCTTTTTGTCCACTGAGTTGTGCGTGGAAGATGATCATCAATGTCATCAAAACTTTCTTCAGAGGCTTCTTGTGTTTCTTCTTGTGCAGCCTCTGATGTTCTTCGTGCCTTGGTAGTTGATTCTACCGTTTGTGGAATGATTGGTACGAGTGGTGGTGGAGTTTGTTCCTCTGAGGATGTATAGTCTTGGTCCTCGATCTCCTCTGTAATTGGTTCTTCTGTGGTTTGTGCAGCTTATGTGGTCGTTTTTCTTGATGTTTCATCTTCTGCACTTTCTTCTGCTTCGACAATTGCATCTGTAGTATTTATAGAAGAAGATGAAGCATTATTTGGACCAGTTAGAGTCATACCTGTAGGATTTTGTCCGACAGAGGATGGTTCTTCAGAAACTCTGATGGTTCCGACAGAAGGATCAATGTCATTGTGGAACATCTCCAAAAATAGAAGATTCAAATCTTCTTTTGTTCTTGAGATGTCAGAGAATTTCCCTTTAATTCCGAGTTCTGAACTTATTTGCTCAGAAGTCATTTGGAATGAATCATCAAAAGAAACATTAATGCTTTCTACAATCTTGTGAGACTTTGTAAGGAATGTTCTGTAGGCTTTGGAAGTGGCAGAGTATCCAATGAATTTGCCTTCATCTGCTTTTACATCAAACTTTCCTCTTGAATCTCTGTCGTTTAAGACGAAGCATTTGCATCCGAATACATGGAAAAATTTGATGTTTGGCCGCCGTTTGTTAAGCAATTCGTAAGGCGTCTTGAGGTGTCTTTTCACAATGGTTGATCGATTTTGAGTATAACACGCAGTAGAAATTGCTTCTGCCCAAAAGTTCATTGATAATCCGCATGCTGACATCATAGTTCTTGCGGCTTCCACAAGAGTTCGATTCTTTCTTTCGACAACACTGTTCTGTTGTGGAGTGCGAGCTGCAGAGAAGTTCTGTGAAATTCCTTCTGTTGAAAGATAAGTTTCAATGACACAGTTTTTGAATTCGGTGCCGTTGTCACTTCTTAACTTCTGTATTTTGCAGTCATAAAGAACTTGGATTCTTTTCATTAGATTTATCAATATAATTGGAACATCTTATTTCTTTCTGATAAATTCAACCCATGTGAAACGTGAATACTCATCAACTAAGACAAGTATATATTTCTTGCCACCTAGGCTCTGTATTGCAATGGGACCGCATAGGTCGACATGAAGCATGTACAGAGGCCTGGTGCAAGACACATCTGTTTTGCCTTTGTGGGAAGCTCTTTTGAGTTTTCCCATCTCACAGGCAGAACATAAATGATCCTTATTGAATTTAACATTTGGCAAACATTTAACTAGATCAAGTTTGACCAGTTTTTCCAATGTGTGAAAATTCAAGTGACAGAACCTGTTGTGCCATAACCAGGCTTCTTCACTTTTGCAGGCAACAAGGCAAACTTTGTCCTTGTTCTTTGAGTTGAAGTTCATTAGATATAGATCACCTATTCTTTCAGCTCGCAGAAGTTCCATACTTGTTTCTTCACTTTGTAGAGAGCAGAAAGTTCTTTTGAACAACACATTGAATCCTGTATCACAAAGTTGACTTACACTGAGTAGGTTGTGCTTAAGGCCATCCACATATGCAACTTTGTATACAGA
Source organism: Saussurea involucrata (assembly GCA_033807775.1). Classification (NCBI taxonomy): domain Eukaryota; kingdom Viridiplantae; phylum Streptophyta; class Magnoliopsida; order Asterales; family Asteraceae; genus Saussurea; species Saussurea involucrata. The sequence goes on along the minus strand of CM066315.1, from coordinate 83,144,507 downwards.
AACGTCTTCTTTCCTTATGACTCCATAGCCTTTTATGTGTCCTTTCTTGTTGTCTCCAAAAGTCACAGATCCACCATCTTGTGTTTCTTTGTACGTGGATAGTGCACTTCTGTCACCAGTCACGTGCCTTGAGCATCCAGAGTCTAGATACCAGATTGGCACATACTTCTTCTGCAGGACAATCACAGAGATTTAGGTACCCATACCCATATCAAGTTTGCTTTGGCATTCTTGAAATACATTTTGTTTTCTGCAGAAAAGTCAGATTGTTTCTTTGTGGGATTTGACTTTTGAATTGGCGTAGAGAGTAGACAATCTTGATTTGAAAAATGATTATTAAGTTTAGACATAAGATCAAAGCAATGACAGTATTGAATATGAGATGTAGTTTGTTTGAACTTTTCATTGAACTTTTTAAACTCATCCACAGAGGCATTACATTATTTCTTTACATTAGATTTCCTATTACTAGAAGATCTATGAATACTCGAATGTTGTTTACAAAAGCTCTGTTTAGGACCTGCCTTCTGTGGTGAGCTTCCTTTATCACTGTCACAGAAGAAAAAGATTTATTAACCTTGGGTTTTGAAAATCTAGAACTTATAGGATCAATAGAGGTCTTCTGTAACATTTTAAGCTCAACAGAGGTTTTGACATGTAGATTCAAATTTAGAAAATCTTGGCAGATTGGAATCTCTGTGAGTTTCTCTTTTGGAGAAATAGTTCTGTGAGGACCTTCAGAGGAGTATTTAACATCCTCTGTGTCATAGAGAGTTATCCCAGATGTAACATCTGTCTCTGAATCGTCAGAAGATGAGTCGTCCTCGTATACAGAGGTTGAGTCAATTCTTTCAATAGAGATTGAATTTTCCGAACATGCATCATACAAGCTTTCTTCCTTTGTAGAATAGTTTTCATAGATTGCAGAGGTTTCTAATAAGATTTCTTCAGTGAGAGATTTATCTATAGAAGATGTACAGAATTTTTCTAAAACGCTTGATTTACATATTTCCAAAATTTCTTTTTCAATTAAGTTTTTAAAGTTTTCTTCTGAAAAAATGGGTTTAAACTCAGGAGCTTCTGCTGATAACTTCTTTTCAACGTTTATCAAACAGACAAAAGCAACCTGTGTTTGGGTCTCTGGTTTACCAAACTTGAAGATACCAATCTGATCTTGTGTTTTCAGATATTTCTTTGTTTTGATACCTCTATTGACAGAGGTTGAAGATGATGAGTCTGTGTTTTCAAACCACACGTTAATCATCTTCTTATGTTTCTTCAAGTAAGGATCCACAGAGATTTTCGCCCGTTTGCTTACAGAGATTAGATTTGGAAAATCTGGTTTGTTTGTTTTTCCAATCACAAATAACGAGGACAGAGGTTTGTTTCTTTTGCCTTCAACACCTAGGGTGATATCATCATACCCTATACCTCGTCTCCCTATTTGTGAGTTTATTTTTTCATAAACTTTCTGTGCATCTTTATAGTTTTTAAGAAAAACTTCTCTTCTGAGTAAATCTTGCCATAATACCTCTCTCTCTCTTTGAAAGTATTCTTTAAGAGCTCTTATGTCAGTAGTTTCGCTCCTTGAAACTGAAAGTTCTTTTGTTTTATCTTTTAAAGTATTGGTTAATTCAGAAATTTGTTTTTTTTAAGGATCTAGAGTTTTGTTCCATTTCTTTTCTATTCTCTCTTTTTCCTCAAAAATCTTTGCTTTTTCTTGAGTGAGAAGCCGTACTTCTCTCTCATTGAAAGTGAGTCTTTTCTGAATACTTTGATTTATCTCTTTCAGTTCAATTAATTCAATGTTAATTCTAAGTGTATTATCATCTACAGAGGTAATACAAGAGTTGGAATTTGAAGTAGATACCTCAGAGTCAGTGCAGGAGTCGACTTCTGCCATGCCACAGAAGAGGGCATTGGCGGTATGTTCATCGTCAGAAGTAGAGTCTGACTGGAAGTCTTATGTGTTCTCCTCAGAATGTTCTTTTGCCATTAAGGATTTTTGAGCATAATATTCGGCTTTCTTTTTGTAGAAAGCAGAGTCCCTCTGTGGGCGATTTGATCTGCTTCTGTATTCATTCGCAAAATGGCCTGGTTTTCCGCAGTTAAAACACCCTTGAGGAGTGTTTCCTGTTCGATCATTGGACTTCTGTAGGTCTCCGCCTTTCTCTGATCTACATTCATTTGCATAGTGACCAGGTTTGCCGCACTTGTAGCATTCTTGCTGCGTGTGGCTTACCGAGTCATCTGACCTCTGTCGGTCATTCCCTCTGTAGTTTCTATCGCTTGACCTCTGCCGGCCACTTGATTCTTCTCCTCTTCTGTCATCTCTTCTGTTGTCTCTTCTGTCATCCTGGTTGTCTCTATCATATCTTTCATTTCCGGAACCTCTTCTGTTTCCTCTGAACTCTTTTGTCAATAGAGCTAAAGATTTAGCTAGTGACGCAAGAGTTATTTCCTTTTCTGCTTGCTCTTCTTCTTCACTGTCAATTATCACCATCTTCTTCTTCTCCTTCTTCTTCTCCTCTGTGGCTTTATCATTTCTTGGTCTCTGTGCATCCTCTTTAGTTTTACTAACCAATGCATATGGTGCAATGGTTAGTGTTTTAGCCTGTGCTATCTGAGGTTCTTGTGCGGCTAATGTTCCGTAAAGATCAGAGAGAGTCCAGGTGTCTAGATCCTGATTTGTCTGTAGGGACATAGACAGCTGGAGCCATTCTTCATTTAGACTTTTTAAAAACATGACATTGTTTTCTTCAGAAGTTCTGTCAATGCCTGATTTTCTGCACTTGTTGATTAGAGAGTTGAATCTGTCGTATGTTGTTTGCAGAGATTCTGTTGCAGAGGCTCTGAATGCATGATATTCATTGATGTACTGTGCTCTTCGGTTTTTTTGTGTTTTAGCACCTCCTTCCAACTGTCTTTCCAGTTCTTTCCACAGATCATGCGCTGTTTCACATGAATCCAAGGATTGAAAGAGTTCATTGGGTATTGCCATAATTAATGTCCTCTTGGTTTTCTGAGCAACTTCATCTTCTGCTTTATCTTCGGTTGACCACTCCCCTTTTGGCTTTGGTTTTTGATGTTCGGGGATTTCGGCAGATTCAGCAGTAGCAGGTACACGAGGTACTACTGTCATGGGAATAGGAGGAGGATTGTACATATATTGTACTAGATTTCTTTCAGTGCCCTCGAAAATATGGACCATTCTTATTTTCCACTGAGGATACTCATCTCGAAGGAGAGTAGGAGGTTTAGTGAGAGAACCAGTAGTAAAGAAATTATTTGTATTTGTCATTTTTGAAGATTTTAGAAAGAAAGTATGACTAAAGAGTTACTTCGATGAACTTGAAGATTTTTTGGGTTTAAGCAGTTTCCAGACACAATTTTAAATCTCAATAATATCTATCACGAATCTTGATAAGTGGATCACTTGATATTGAAAATCAAGGAAGGCTCTGATACCAATTGTTGCTTCCCGTTTTGCTTTAAACAAGATTATCAGATCTATTAGTTCAGGTTTAAGGTTTGATGCGGAAGCGTATTTAAAGAACTAACAGATAAGTTTGATAGATTTAGAACAAACTATAAATAAACAGTGAACAAAATATTATATCTCAAAGTTTACTGAATATATATCAAGAACAGGTTTATGAACCGTGAGTAAGAAAAAGCTTTAAAACATATATGACTCTTAAGGTGAATAAGCTTTTGTGTTCTTGATGTTCGATTGAAGTGTTGTGTTTTGTGTGTTTTGTAAGGAAGAACTCAACATGAGTCTTCCTTATATACTACTCTAAAGGGGACCATAAAGCATCTGCTACTATTCAAAAGGTACGTATGAATAGTTGAGAGGATGTCGTGAACAGTTGCAAGGATGGCATGAACAGTCAGACGTTCTGTATTGCATTTAATGCAGCAGACGTCTAATATGTACTAAGCCCTACTGAGTCCAATCAGAGTTTGACACGTCGATGTTGGACAGGGCATGCTACCATGCAAGTTGATGTACGAGTCCTGTAACAGTAGCAAGATATTATAAATATCTTCAAGTCTCAGTGAGGACCACAGAGGCTCTGTAATGAGTTACAGAGGTTCTGCGGTCTGGTCCTCTGTGGAGCAGTCTTCGCCGGATTCTGAGTCTTTGGTCTTCTTTGTGCGTATGACAGAGCTTCTGTAGGAAGCCTCTGCTGCTTCTGTAGCTTCTTGACCTTGATTTCTCGGTAATGTCGGCAGAGCCTCTGTAAGAGGCTTTCTTCACTTAGCCTATTTTTCACTACTTCTAAATACTTCTATGATTAGGAAGATTGAAGCTAACACCAAGCCTCGTTTGATTCGTTGGGTGCTATTGCTGCAATAATTCGACCTTGAAATTGTTGATAGGAAAGGAACCAACAACCAAGTAGCTGACCATCTGTCCAGGCTCGAGAAGGTAGTGACCACTATGGAACCCACTCCGGTCCAGGAAAGTTTTCCCGATGAATAATTGTTAGCAGCTCAACAGCACAACAATGATATTCCCTGGTATGCTGACATTGCAAACTTTTTGGCATGTGGACTAAAGCCCCACGGGATGAGTGGACAACCGTTTAATTTTTTTACACGATACTCGTCAATATGTTTGGGACGACCCTTTCTTGTATAAGATAGGAACGGATAAAATATTGAGGCGGTGTATCCACGGAAGTGAGCAACAACAAATACTTCTTGTTTGTCACACATCCCACTACGGTGGCCACTTTGGTGGAAACCGCACTGCTGCAAAAATATTACAGAGTGGGTTCTTCTGGCCCACTATGTTCAAGGACTCTTATGAATTTGTAAAAAAATGTGAGCAATGCCAACGAACCGGGAATATATCACAAAAGAACGAAATGCCTCTCAATAACATTCTAGAGGTAGAGCTTTTTGACGTTTAGGGGATCGATTTCATGGGTCCTTTCCCAAACTCAAACAACAATTATTATATCTTGGTTGCGGTGGACTATGTTTCCAAATGGGTGGAGGCAGTTGCATGTCACTCCAATGATGCAAACACCGTGGTGAAATTTTTGCATAAGAATATTTTCACTCATTTTGGAACACCACAGACATTAATTAGTGACGAAGGCACCCACTTTGTAAACAAAGTCATGAGCTCGGTCCTTGCTAAGTATGATATACATCATAGAGTGGCCACTGCTTATCACCCGCAAACCAACGGTTTAGCCGAACTTTCAAATCGACAAATCAAAAGTATTTTAGAAAAGTTCGTTAAACCACAAGAAAAGATTGGTCAACCAAACTCGATGATGCTCTTTGGGCCTATCGTACGGCTTATAAAACTCCTTTGGGAATGTCTCCATTTAAATTAGTTTTTGGCAAAGCTTGCCATTTACCAATTGAATTGGAACATAAGGCATTTTGGGCCCTTAAAGAGCTTAACATGAGTGAGGACGCAACGGGAACCAAAAGGTTTTTACAATTCCACGAGTTAGAGGAATTGCGTTACCACTCTTATGAAAAATGCAAAATTGTACAAGGAAAAGACCAAAATGTGGCATGACCGAAGGATTAATCATAGGGAATTCACCGAAGGCCAACAAGTGTTATTATTCAACTCACGTCTCAGATTATTTCCGGGTAAGCTTAAATCTCGATGGACAGGGCCATACAATGTGGTAAAGGTAAGTCCCTTTGGAACCATTGAATTAATGTCTCCACAATCTGGTCAGACTTTTAAAGTCAATTGGCAAAGAGTGAAACACTTTCTGAGTGACAGTGCCCACTCTCCATCTCACTCTGGTTGAGAAAAATTTCAAAATGGGTGTAAATATTTTAATTCTTTTATTTGCTGATTTTTTGTTATTTTTGGTATTTGTAATATTCTGTTGTAGTTTATTTTAGCTGTGTGTAGATGAAAATTGTTGGTTCCATATGCTCAAGAATGATTATAAAATAATATTGCCGGTAATATATGATCCTATAGGGTCACACCATATAGCAAGTAGACACAAAATTGATATTTATAAGAATTCGATTCTTGATAAATATTAATTATTTCTTGAAAATATTATTGAATATGATTCATAATATTAGATGCAAAAATCTTCTATTCTAGTTTATTAAAATAATATGATGGACTCATATTAAACTAGAATTAATAGGAGGGACTTAAGTGATGAAGTTTAAAATAGTGAAAATTGTGTTTTAACTATTTTAATACTTGGAGGGTTAAAAGGAAATAAGAGACTCAAACCTCATTAGACCCTTTTGTGGTCCAATAGAAGTTGCATGTGGTCTTGTGCTTTTGAATTAAAAGAGAGAGAACATTTATTTTTAGAAATGACAACAACCAAGAAACTCTCTCTTCCTCCTCTCTCCATTTTCGGCCGAAACTAACACACACAAGGTGTGTGTGTTTTGTTCTTCTTCTCAACTCAAGTCTATTGTATTCTTGAACAAGGAGTGGTCTTTTGCATCTTTACTCAAGGAAGTACTAGTGTAACACCTCGAATTTCCGTTGTATTATTTTGTAAATTATAATTATGAACTTTGGGGTTAAGTTTGTAAATTGGTTAAAGTGTAAAGTTAAATGTGAAATTTAACTTGAGGGGTTAAATGGTTATTGTTGTAAAGTTGGGTTTCTTAATACTGAGGTATAAAGAATAAGTCGGTCACTTTTAGAAAATCAGACAGAGAAATCGAGAGAGAAAGAGAGAACGAGAAGAAGAACAGAAGAAAGAAAAATCTGATTTTGAGAAATTGTGGTAAGGATTTGATAATTAGTATTATGATTTTTTCTGTTGATTAGTATCTGAACATAATTAATTGTTTAGAACTGTTCTGGGAAGCTTAATTTGGAGTTTGAAGAACTGCACTGTGTTCAGATTTCATACAGGTGAGTTTATTCAACTCTCTTTAAAGTTCAACAATTAATGTTGAAATAGATGTGTATTATGTGTGTCTTACCATGTTAGTAGAACTTAATTGATGAGTAGATTGAACTGATTTTATGTTTTAAATCGATTTGTGGATTTGTTGAACGGACAGTACGCAAAACCTTGAAAGTCCCGGTAGTTGGAAGTCCCGGTAGAGGTAAATCCCGGTACTTATGAGTTCCGGTGAAGTCCCGGTACATGTTGACTACCGGGAGTTGGGATACCGGGAGTTGGGGATACCGGGAGTTGGGGATACCGGGAGTTGGATAAAAGTAGTCAGCTTACAGATTTTGGTAATAGATCTTGGATATGAACTTAAGAATATGTTTTGAGATAAATATATGGTATGTTATGCACATACGATAGTAAGAGTATAATACTTATGTATTATGTTGTGATTGCTAAAAATAGGCATCCGGTCATCGGGGGCACCTTAGTACGGTATAATGGGAACCGATTACTAGCCATTGACCAAAGGGATGTAATTTTTAGTGATTGAGTGTACCTTGAATCATCGGGGGTCCCGGTTGTGTATCGCGAAATATTAATCCCATTGGGACCATTGATTCTGAGGTGGGAAGGATGTGAAATGTGGAATAGGCAGATTTTGATTTGTAATTCCCATTTCGAATGGAAGATCGGAGATTTCCATTTTTAGGGAAGATCGGAGATTTCCCAGTGGTGAAAGGAAGATTTGAGATAGGCATAAAGTAATTTGTAATCTCTACTTCTGGATTAAGAAATAGGCAGGTTTTGACTTGTAATTTCTTGGATAAGAGTATTGACTCTAAATCTGGGAGGATTTATGGTAAACTCTTAGTAGTATTATTATGGCTAGATGAATTAGTCATAAGTATGGGAGTGGGGTAGATTCCCAGTGTTGAAAAGAGTTGTTGTACGGTAAGATGGGCGAGAACAGGTTTGATTCATCTGTTGAGATTTTAATTGTTAATTTTTAATTTGATTTGAATATTCTCACTAGGCGAAAGCCTAATGTTTCAAGTTGAATTTTCTTACCAGGTACAAGCTCCGGGAAGTAAGCTGGGATGTGAGATGAGAAAATTTTGAAGGACTCAAACTTGGAGAAAATTTTGAAGGACTCAAACTTTGAGTAGATGTCTGCTGTATATAAAAACCTTACTGTTGATCCTCTTGTTATATAAGTTTGGCGTTATTTGATCTTAACTTGTGAAATTTTAAGGTTTAAATTAGCCCTGTTTTTAGGGTGTTACAACTAGCATACATCAAGGTGTTGGAGCTTGCTTGGTGGACTTCTCTAGAGGAATTCTTCTTGAGTTCTTGCCATCTCCATCCATCATACTAGAAGGTTTTATCAAAGGACTTCAAAGGTTGTAATTTCTACAAACCCCCTATGTATGGTTTTAATCTTTCATGTTCATGCAAATGGATCCTTGGTGGGTATTAAAATGTTCTTAATGTTGTTCGAAACTTTTAAGCTTCCGTTGCAAATATTATGATTTTTGAAATCTTGTTTTGAACAAAGCCCAACAAGTGGTATCAGAGCCACTTTTGCATGCATGTTAAGATTTCTTGTTTTTATGAAAAACTTGGTTTTTGGAAGCCATGGGTGATTTTTCATCTTGCATGAAGAAGTTCATGTATGACATCTTTGGCAACTTTTTTGTTTATAATTGTTATTTTATGTGACCAAAACTTACATGCATTTTTGGTCATAAAAGTTGCCTTAGAAAAACAAAGTGTTTGTTTATTTTTGTTGTATGTAAATGTTGTGTATAAACAAGCCAAGACCTCTTGTGATGATGGTTGTGTTGTTTTGTTGAAATGGTTGTAATATTTATTTATTCATAAAGATATGTAATAGTAAATAGGCATTCTTCTTTTGTTAATTTTTGTATTTGATATATTAATGTTAGATTAGTTTATTTATATAAAAATGTAACAAGTTTGAAGAATGAAGATTTTTTGGAGACTTTCAAGGAGCGAACACACACCATGGAGTCTTGAAGATTTTGCATGCATTTGGATGTTCTTGCAAGTGGGAGCATGAAGACCTTTTTTGGTCATCTTGTCCCGTAGGAATGGACTTGACATTCTTGTTTGGTTCACAAGAATTGTCACTAGAAATTTGGCTTGGTTTATACACTTTTTGCATTATGTTGATTATGTTTTTTTTATGTTGATATTATCATGTGTGGTTGAAATAGGATTTTGCATGCTAGATAATATTTTGAACATAAAAGTAAATCATCTTTTGGAGTTTGGCTTTTCAAAATAACATTTTAAAGTAAAATGATAAAAATGAGTTTTTTAAAAATAAAAGGAGTTTTATTATAAAAACTCTTAAAATTTTTGAAGTAGTAAAATAAGTTAAAATTATGATTTTAAAACTCATCCAAACTCCATGTCTAAATAATAAAAGGTTGTTTTATTAAAAAGACTAAAATTGGTTCTAATGCGCTCAAACTCAAACTTTAATATAGGATATTAGTTTAAAATTGACCGCAATGAAATAGTTAATAAAATGGAGATTTTATTTTGAACTAAAAGAACCAAAAAAAGAAAAATATGATTTTTAAATAAAAGTACCATGTGATATTGGATGCATGCAATATACATGATACAATATGTTGTTTATAAAACTAGAATTATAATACATCTAAAATCCCTTTTATAAACGCAAGTCTATGCCGTCCTTTTGAGAAACACTCAATACATCACTATGACACCCTTGTGGGATAAAGGTCACCTAACCACTTGGATTGTCTTGAGATGGATGAGGTGATTCTTATGTCCTTGTGGGAAAAAGGCCACCTAACCGCATGGATGTGAGTTTCACATGTTGTTTCAAGTAGGATGACTTGATTGGGAATCTTTTGTGATAAAGGTCACCTAAGCATTAGAAACCCAAGGCATAGATGTGATCAAACATGCCAATTAACAAACAAGTTGTTAAGGATCCCATAACGCTAGGAATTACATTCGATGTAATCGATAAACGTTATCTACCGTGTTGGATTAAATGGACGGGATAAAGGTCACCTAACCGTTTCATTAGTTTTGCAACGTTGGATCCTAGATTATATGCAAATTAATGTTTTTAGAAAACGAAAGGGTAATTAATTTGCTTAATAATTAATATTGAAAATACTATATTAACTTTGTTAAAATTTTGTATATGGCCCAAAATGCAAACACTACGATTGACACACCCCTGAGAGCTTTTCTTAACATAGAAAAGTTAACCTCTCAAAACTTCCCAAGTTGGTTTCACAGATTGAGACACGTTCACAAGTGAACGCAAATTATACGTACTTTTCGTACCTCTTCCTCAAGAACCTCCTCTTACCTCCATTGAAGCTCACAAGGCTTGGTTGAAACATAATGATGATTCAATCGACATATCACGCCTTATGCTTGAAACTATGGATCCACTCTTACGGGAAAGAGTTGAGATATTCTCATATACGGCACATGAGATGATAATCAAGTTAAGGGAGCTTCATGAATTTTATGTAGTCCGTGAACGCTTCGATACGATTGGGGTACTTCACAGGACAAAGATGGAGGAAGGCCAAGATGTAAGCTCTCATATTCACAAAATGAGGACACACCTTGACTATTTGGATAGACTTGGCTATCCTTATTCCAATGGGAGAGCCGTAGATGTGATCCTCAAATCTCTGACCAAAGCATTTGATTTTTTTGTCGAGAATCTGAATATAGACCTCGAGAAGATTTCAGTCCTAGAATTGCATACGATGCTAGAAACTGCTGAAAGGAATCTTCCCATGGTAATAGTTACATATGGTAAATGTGGCAACATTGGTCATAGAAGAGGAGATTGCCCTTCTAAGAAATAAGTGTTTTCTAGCGAAGGAAAGTCCTTCAGGTATCTATATTTTAGATAGACCTTTTACCTTTCTATCTTGCACTTGTGTATTTGATACTAAGTGTAGAACTCACTTTTGTAATATATTACAGATGATCAAGAAAGGTAAGTGACTGAATGACAAGCAAAATGGTGATCCATATAAGCAAGGAAGCAAGATTGCATACCAAGCTTATAAGAGATTTTATTTTGAAACCATTTGGCTTGTATTATTAAACAATGTTTGTTTCGAACAATATTTGAATTTAATTTGACTAAATTATTATTCAGTCACATGTTTATTGATTGAGTGAAATTCACTTAACCGTTTTGGAAACGATTATATTCATATTCAAAATGAATTATTACATTTCGAGAACTAGTCCTCTTAATTGAATAATAAAGTGAATCTCAAAAGCTTTCTAAAACATAGTTCTATATAAACCCCATAAGACTCAAATATGATTTGAATCAAATCTACACATGAAATAGTCAACTTAATCAAGTAACATTAAAGGCATACCTCAACTTCAAAAGTGTGGTATTTTGAAGTCAAATGATAATGTTTCATTTGATATATGCGATCTTTGATAAGTTGAATATATAGCTCCTTTCTCTAGTTATAGAAAAGGAGGAAAAGGTTTTGTTAGAATTGATACATGTTGATGTATGTGGATTTTCAAAACCAAGTCTAGATATGGTGATAGATAAAACAATATCTTCACTAGCGATTTCAAACGTTGAAGTTATGTTTATGAAACATAAGCATGAAGCATTTGATATGATTCAAACTGTTTCAAAGTGAAGTTTAAGAAAACAACTCAACAGGACCATTAAACTCTTTTCTGATATAGGAGGATAGTATCTAAACCAAGAACTCTTGGATCATCTTAGAAATTGTGTATATCCGAAAGGATGAACCGGACCTTATTAAATATGGTTCGCTCTATGATGAGTAGAAGTACTATTCCTATATCAATTCGGAATTCTGCCCTATTTACTGTAAACCGTATTTTATGGTAACAACCTAAAGGTAGACAAGACACCTTATAAGATTTCGTATGAAAGTTTTTCATCCTTAATCCTAGTTGAAGGTGTGAGTTTATGAAGCTCATGTAAGACAATAAGCTTCAAGTAAACTCGACCCAAAATCTACTAAGTGCAAATATTGTAGAATATACGATAAATTGTTTAAGATACCAATTCTACAATCCCACAAACAATAAAATTGTTTATTGTTCCAAAGCCAAGTTCTTAGAAAGCAAGTTTTTAATGGGCAAGGCAAATGGGAGATTTAAGGAACTTGAAGGAAATCAAGAACCTCATGCACTCATTGGTTGGCACTAGTTATCAAACAAAGGTTGTTGAAACTGAGCAATTTGATTGATCAAAAACTTAGTAAAAACACCAAGTGTTCGCAAATCTAGTGGAATCATTCAGAAATCCGAGAAATATCGATTTCTCATGACTAATGAAGAATGATGTATGATAGGTTTCTAGTAAGCCCATCAACTACTAAAGTGCTATATCAGATTCTGAATCTGATGAGTGGCTTAGAGTCATGAACACTGAGATGCAATCCATTCACGGATCAGTACCAGTATCACAAAGCTGGAATCTTCATTTTGACAGGAAAATTAAAAGTTTAATTTTTCACCAAAATAAAAGATGACTCATGCATTTACTAAGAAGCTAGTGGGAGCACAGTAAAATTCCTAATGTTGTATGTGCAAGACATACTAGTATTTGGAAATTAACTTTCCGACTTAGCAAAACATCATGTTTTGGCTCGGACGGTATTTCCTTAATAAAAGACTTAGAAAAGGCAATTTTTTTCTTGAAATAAAGATCTTTAGAGTTAGATCAAGACGACTAATAGGTTTAAGTCAAAAGTGCATATGTTGACATAATCTTGAAAGGTTCAAGATGCAAGGCTCTAAAGGTAGTTTCTTGCAAGTATGAATGGCATCATTTTGAGCATGTCTCAATGTTCTAGCACAAAGGCTGAGCTATATAAAATGATTAGTATTCCATATACTTTGGCAATTGGATCTATCATATATGCCATGACATGCACTAGATCGAGTGTGTCATAATGCTTTAGAGCATTAGAAGAAGATACCAACGAAATACGAGGGAAGGTCATTGGATGACTATAAAGAACATTTAAGGTACTTACGAAGAACCAAGGAAGTGTTCCTTAATTGAGGGTTAGAAGAAGATCATAACAAAGTGTTACACTGATGATAGCTTCTACAAAGATCGAGAAGGTTCTCGACCACAAAAGGGGAAATGTCTTCGTTATGAATGAAGAAGTAGTTCGTTTGAAAAGGTTCAAGACGAAGGTCAAATTGCATAATACACTACAAAAGAAGAACACACTGCCGCTTTAGAAGCTGCAAAAGTTAGATGCTTGAATGAAAGAGTTCATTGAAAAGCTAGGTAGATGCCTCCCATTCAGGATCATCTAGAAATCCTTTGTGAGAATGTGGGTGCCATTACGCAAGCTAAAGGACCCTATCTCACATCAGAGTACCAAACATCTACTCCAAACATTTAACTATATTCGGAATAAAGTTAAAGATGGAGATGTTAGTGTTTCTCAAAGTTTACACAAATCAAGTTTCTGGATGAACCCATTCACGAAGCTCCTTTCATAAGCTAAACTTGAAGGGTCATGTTTATAGGACTTCGTTATTCTAGTGATGGGATTTGATTTAAATTTAGTATTTGGATATTGGAACAAGTAAGGCAACAAGTATAGTATTTAGTTAGATATATAGGATATAATCTTTTTCATACTCGTGTTCTATATTAGCATGTTTTAAATCCTTGAATAAATTAGTTATTCTAAATGTCCATAGTCGATCATAGTTGTGGGAGCAACTATAAAATAAGACTAATAGGAATTGGATTGGTTGACTTTTAAGAGTAAAAGTGGCAAAGTGTTGCAACCAAGTTCACAGGTACTTGTTAGGGAACACGTATTGGACTGACCCGCTTCAAGATCACCTCATGGATCGTCGTCATAAGTGAGTCTTGAATAAAGTTAGTATCTTTGTATCCTTCGACCTGAGATGCATATTTGGGACTCAAGTGTAGGGAGTGTTATGCTTTGATATGGTTAACCATTGTTCTTGAAAAAGGCAGCCATAAAGGCCATCATTGGGCATGACATGAACTGCATGAGAGGCGTATGTAGTCAAGATGGGTTTTGTTTCTCTTAATGTGTTAAGAGTGAGACATCTAAGGCGCCTTACCAAAAGTTGAACAATAGATGAGAATGATAGCGATCCATGTCTCATGTTCAACATGATGTCAAAACAAAGGGATAACTGATACCACACCTTATACATCAATTGAAGCTATGGGCTTGTGGGAAGTGGATGTTGTTGAATGGCACTTACAGTCATACATTGCTGGGGGCAGTGAGATGTTGCTAGACGTCCACCACTGTCTATATCATTCTATAATACAATCTTGAGCAAGTGGGAGATTGTTGGTTCCATATGCTCAAGAATGATTGTAAAATAATATTGCCGGTAATATATGATCCTATAGGGTCACACCATATAGCAAGTAGACACCGAATTGATATTTATAAGAATTCGATTCTTGATAAATATTAATTATTTCTTGAAAATATTATTGAATATGATTCATAATATTAGATGCAAAAATCTTCTATTCTAGTTTATTAAAATAATATGATGGACTCATATTAAACTAGAATTAATAGGAGGGACATAAGTGATGAAGTTTAAAATAGTGAAAATTGTGTTTTAACTATTTTAATACTTGGAGGGTTAAAAGGAAACAAGAGACTCGAACCTCATTGGACCCTTTTGTGGTCCAATAGGAGTTGCATGTGGTCTTGTGCTTTTGAATTAATAGAGAGAGAACCTTTATTTTTAGAAATGACAACAACCAAGAAACTCTCTCTTCCTCCTCTCTCCATTTTCGGTCGAAACTAACACACACAAGGTGTGTGTTTTTTGTTCTTCTTCTCAACTCAAGTCTATTGTATTCTTGAACAAGAAGTGGTCTTTTGCATCTTTACTCAAGGAAGTACTAGCATACATCAAGGTGTTGGAGCTTGCTTGGTGGGCTTCTCTAGAGGAATTCTTCTTGAGTTCTTGCCATCTCCATCCATCATACTAGAAGGTTTTATCAAAGGACTTCAAAGGTTGTATATTCTACAAACCCCCTATGTATGGTTTTAATCTTTAATGTTCATGCAAATGGATCCTTGGTAGGTATTAAAATGTTCTTAATGTTGTTCGAAATTTTTAAGCTTCCGTTGCAAATATTATGATTTTTAAAATCTTGTTTTGAACAAAGCCCAACAAAAATGCCAAATTTTGAAGAAAAAGTCAAGCATCGCTTCGAAGTGACTTCAGTCACATCACTTGGGCTCCCCACTGTGTGTCTGACAGTAAATGGAAGGAAGTGACGGTTAGGCGCCCCAAAAGTCAGATTATGTCAAAGTCTCGCTTACAACAAATCAACTTTATGTCTCCTTTTACCCTATATTGATGACACCTCACCCCTAAACCTTAATTTCACAATAAAAGCTATCATTACCCCTTAATAACCGTTCCCACCTAAATTAATATCTAAAAAACAAAACCTTTCCCCACTAAAATACCGAAAACCCTCTTTTTACAAAAATATTTTCAAAAATCCACTCTCTCTTCTCCTCATTTCTCTCTCGAAAAAAAACCACCCACACCACCATGACAAAATCAAAGAGGGCGGTTTCCAGCCTAAATGAACATGGCCGTGCAAACTCGCCGCCGTGTCGCCACCACCGACCACTAGCTGGAAAATGTCACCGACGATCTGAATCAACCACCACCCTCCACTGACAAAAACACGGTCACGGTCATCGTACCCGATGTTGAATCGTCCAAACAAGATGGGTCGAAGGCTGCTTTGTCGAAAGCCTCAGATACGAGTCTGAGTGAGTTTGATGTCGAGGATCAAAAGGCTGAAGAGGAAATGCTCCGACTTCAAGAGGATTTCGAGAAAAAACTCCTTGCTCCTCAAAAGAAAAAGGAAGAAATGGAGAAGCGTCGAAGGGAGGAGGAAGAGAGACTGAAAAGGGAAGAGGAAGAACGACTCAAAAAAGAGGAAGAGGAGAGGATTCGGAGGGAAGAAGAGGAACGAAAAAGGGAAGAAGGGGAACAAAAAAGGGCAGAAGAGGAACGAAAAAGGGCAGAGGAGGAAAGAATCAGAAAAGAAGAAGAAGAAAGAATCAGAAGGGAG
The DNA here is from genome assembly GCA_033807775.1 of Saussurea involucrata. NCBI lineage: Eukaryota > Viridiplantae > Streptophyta > Magnoliopsida > Asterales > Asteraceae > Saussurea > Saussurea involucrata. The sequence goes on along the minus strand of CM066315.1, from coordinate 83,128,466 downwards.
GAAGAGGAGAGAAGGCAAAAAGAAGAAGAAGAGAGACTACGAAGAGAAGAAGAAGAGAGATTGTTCCAAGAGGCCGAGGAGTGCCATATGAAGGAGGAAGAAGATGCTAGAAACAAACTGCAAGTGGGAAACACCGTTGATTTGGATGCACTCCAAATCGCAAGCCAAAGTGAAGAAAACCCTACGAGGAGAGCTTTGATGAAGAAAGGCATGGTCACCAGGTCTACGGTGACCACTTCGAGAAAAACATCCGCAGGGAGATCAAGGAAAGCCACTCCAAGAAAAGGTAAGGGTCCTATTCCCTCTTCTAGTTCATCATCGGAGGAATCTGATGCTGATAATGAACAAATTCAACTGACCCCCATAAAGGCACAGTAGGCATTGAGCATGCCCCTAGTGGCATCCCTAGACAGTTCACAACTCCCGCTGCTACTGCCCACTTTGAGTGCCTTATTAACCAAAAGTTGAATGTGGAAAGGGAATTTGATCCTGAGTTCTTGGTTAAAGAATTTTATGTCAAGGCATCCCAAACCAAGGGTACCAGCGTAACAGTCCGTGGTCGGATGGTGCACTATGGGGCATCTACCATCAATCGGGTCCTTGGCATTAGGACCCCACTCTCGTGTACGTTTGCTTCGTTTTTGCAGAAAATGACCGAAGAAGATGAGGAGGCAATCTTGAAGGCCTTGGTTGTAGAAGGTAAGAATTGGGCAATGGATGAAGGGAGGAAGTGCATTCCAGCCAACTTCCTTACTGTTTAGACACGACAGTCGCATGACTCTTGTACGACTAGCAGTCCTAGTCGTATCCGTACCATACGACAGTTGGTTCCACCTTAGTCGGTCACTGTTTCATACGACTAAGATGAGGTACTCGCACATTGTTTCGTACGACTACCTGACACGTTTCGGTCAAACTTTGGACCAATCATTTCTTGACACGTGTCACTCTGACCTAAGATCTATATATAGTGCGATTTTGAGAGTCTTTTCATTTTCCGACTGTTGTTTCATCCGACTCTCTCACAACATTAGTGTTCGATTCTGAATCTTTTGTTGCTGTTTCGTTGATCTCGTGGATTAGAATCGATTCAGGTATCATCATTTATCATTAATCATCGCATTTCATCGTTTATTTCATCTGATTTGATTGATTGTTAGAAAAGTCGAAAAGGGGTTTTAGTAAATCCTTCGAATTTGATTTGTATGTTAGAGAGCTAATCTTGTGAGAGAAAGAGAGAGTCATCTTGTACTAAAATGATATTGAATCTAATATGAGGATGACGTTTGTATCTCGATCTCTCAACTAATCTTGAATTGTCGATAGAATCTGGGACAACAAGTGGTATCAGAGTTGAATTGAAGACATTTCTTCGATACGATCATCGGATCTCGACAATTCAAGTGAAAAAGTGCCGAAATTTGAAGAAATTTGAAGATTTTGGAGTTTGATCTTCAAGTAAGTGTGTTCTAATCACTTGATCTATTAAAGATCTGTTCGTTGTTCGATTCCAGATCCATTCCTATATTCAGAATCGATCAACGTGAACAAATCGGTGATTTAGAAAATATTGAGTTTTTTGGAAAATCTTAGATCTAGAAGATTTTGATGTGCATGGATTTATTTTAGCCAATCAGATCATTTTCTGCATTGATTATGAAGAGATTGCAACAATCAGATCCGAATTTAGTAAAGAAATGTGCGAAATACGATTTTTGGGGATGAACAGTAGCTACCTCGCCGGAAAAACGATTTTGGCCGGAAAGTTGATTTTCGCCGGAGTTTTGATGTTAATTGCTCACAGATCTGTTCGGTATGACGTAATGACCTGTTTGCAGTAATTTGGGTTGAAATTCAGCAAGAAATCGAGGTTTTTGTGCTCTTAAAAGTGTTCGACGGAAAACTGCACGATGATACTCATAACTGTCGGACAACAAAGACATTCATAAACTCATAACTGTCGTACGAAAGTATGTTCTTGATATTCATAACTGTCGCACGGAACTAATCATCATAACTGTCGCACGCTTTTTGACCGACTTCGATTTTAGTCGCAGAAGGCACATACGTCAGTTACTGTTCATAAGGCAAAGTCGTACAAGGTTTATACGAGTGTTGTTCCAAGTCGTGCCCGTGTCATACGACAGTTACTATTCATTGGGTCTAGTCGTACAAGAAGCATACGACTTCTACTGTTCATGTATGATAGTCATACAAGTGGCATACGACTACGACTAATCTTTCGCGCTAGTCGTACAAGAAGCATACGACTTCTACTATTCATGTACGCTAGTCATACAAGTGGCATACGACTACGACTAATATTTCGCGCTAGTCGTACAAGAGGCATACGACAGTTACTGTTCATCAACGCTAGTCGTACAAGACCCATGCGATAGTTACTGTTCACCCGAGTTAGTCGTACAAGACTCCTACGACAGTTACTGTTCATTGATCAAAGTCGTACAAGACATGTCCGATAGTTACTGTTCACTGGAAGTTTTCGCACAAAAGATGCCAGATTACAACTTCTAGTCGATCAGTTTTTCTGAGTTGATTTTAGCCCTTTTAAAGAGTGAAAATTTTTCTCTAGGGGCGCTGCCCCTCAACCCCGCAAGGGCGTTGCCCCTTGACACCCCGTGCTAAGTCTCGGGAGGGGGACATTTTTCTTGGAATTGAGCATAAGGCGTGGGTGCTACATGACGCTTCCTCCTTCAAGCAAATCTGAACCAAGCTCTTATGCCGAATTCCTACTCAACCCGCGGTTCATTGACGGATTCTTTGTTATACACTGAGATTGCACTCGGTTTGTCACTCAAAACTCGCTCGTTATCTTTCTTGTGAGCTTATCGGAACGAGATTGAGTTTCTACTTTTTGAAGATGTGCTCGTGCATCCAGTCGAGGTTATGGCGCACATCGAATCCGATTTTTCATGGTTGAAAATTAGAAGAGTAAGAGCTTCTTTCAAGGGGGAGCCTAGACTTCATTCGAAGAAAAAGCATCGCTAAAGTTTTTCCAAGAAAATCAAGGGGAGAGGAGCTAAAGCTTTTGAAGATTGATATGATTTTGCTTTACAAAACTTTAGGGGGAGAATGTTAGTACCAAAAATGTACTAATTATATGAAAGTTTTGTAAAGCTTGTGTAAAGCTTGCCTTGCCTTGTTATGTCTATAAATAGTGGTGGTAAGGTCATTTTGTAATAGGTGGCACAATGTAGGGAGCATAATTCTAGAGAGAAAGAGAGAGTCTTCCATGTACTAAAATGATTAACATCTAATATGAGGATGACGTTTGTATCTCGATCTCTCAATTATACTTGAATTGTTGATGATATTCTGGGATCACAAGTTCCTACGTCACTCCCTCTCACCCACAACACATGACACGGCACTATCCAAAGACAAGTGTGGTCTCCTTTACTGCATTCTCACTGGAAAAACCATCAACCTCGGTATCTTACTGCAATCGGCCATCTATCAAGCGAGGACCCAAAAGAAGGTAATTTTACCCCTTCCATGTCTCATTACATCTTTGCTAATAGATGCTGTCTGCCGCAGATGATGTCTGGATCACTGTTGCCAACAACATCAGCGCTGTCACTGTCAAGAAAATAGGCAGGGTGACCACCCTTCCCACTATTGAAGCCGCTGCAGATGCTTCCCTAGTGGACACTTCCATCAACCCACTCTCTGCTGCCACTCCAAGCCGAAGCACAGGTCCCTTGGCCGCCATCTTGACAGACTTAAAAGAAATCATTGATAGTCTCACCACCATTGAAGATCATGGGAAGGAAATGGACAGGGCCACTGAAGCATTTTGGATGTATACTCAGCAAAGGGATGCGGTAATGAAGAAGATCCTGGAAAGTGCTTACTCGTAACTTGCTGAGGAACTCCCCGAATTCCCCGAGGGCATTTGTCCAACTCAGGAAAGTGACGACTACCCCACTGATGATGTTGCAGAAAACTCCCCAAAGGCAACTCCTACCCACTGATGGTTTGTTGGGACTGTAGTGCCCACTCTTAATGCTCTCCAAAAACAATTTTTATTTATGTGTTTATTTGCTGCTTTCTCATGGTTGGCTTCTTGACAATTTGCTACTTTAATATCTTTTGATCTTATGATGCATGGATCCCTACTACTTTCAGTAGCATAATTAGAGTAGCAAGCCATAGCTTCCACCCATTTAGACACATAATCTACAACTACCAATATGTAGACACAGTTGTTGGACAATGGAAAAGGTCCCATAAAGTCAATGCCCCAGATATGAAATAGTTTTACTTCTAAAATTCCATTTAAGGGCATTTCATTCCTCTGAGATATGTTTTGCAAAGTTGTGAGCATAATTGTTTAAAGTAGGCCAGTAAAATCCTGATTGTAGGACTTTAGCAGCTGTCATATTTCCTCCAAAGTGACCTCCACATGGACCTGTGTGACAATGATGTAAAATAGATGTCACTTCATCCTTCAGGATGCACCTTCTTATTACCTGATCTGCACAAATCTTAAACAAAAATGGATCATCCTACAGGAACGTCTTGGAATCAAAAATGAGTTTCTTTCTTTGATGTTTGTTAAGTTCCTTGGGAATGATCCCACAAGCCAAATAGTTAACAATATCTGCAAACCAAGGTAATGCAACATGTTGTATGGCTAAAATCCTTTCATCTGGAAAAACGTCACACATATCACTAATATGTTCCTTTGTGTCTTGTTTTTCCAGTCTTGACAAGTGGTCAGACACTTGATTATTCACACCCTTCCTGTCAATGATTTCCAAATCAAATGCTTGTAACAACAAGACCCACCTGATTAGCCTAGGTTTTGTATCCTTTTTGGAAATAAGATACTTGATGGCAACATGATCAGTATGCACAATCACTTTGTGTTGGTCCCGAAGGGTTTATACAAGTAATAGTTTGTTGAAGGGGGGGGGGGGGGGTGAATACAAACACATAGGATTTTGGTTTTCTAAATTGTTTATTGATAAATCAAACACAATTTGCAGTTTGTTGCGAAATAAGATTAAGTAAAACCTAATCTAAACAAACTTGAGAATCACTAAGAGTTCTTGCACAAGAAATTGAGAGAAAAAGAGATCTAGAAAATAAAGATATTTTTCTAAGGCACTAAGTAGTTTAGGGAGAGACCACCTTCAAACTGAAGGGGCATTCCTCCTATTTATACCCGATGCATTAAATGCATGGCAGAAGGACTTTACACGTGTCAGCATCTGATTGGGCGAATGCTTTCTGACTTTTTGCAAGACTTGCTTTGGGCCGCATGGTGAACAGTGTAGTGGCAGAGTGGTTGTACAATCCTGGGCAAAGGTATGTTCCCTCTGAAAAATCGTACAGAGTTGTGCAAGTAGATAAGATATATTGAAGTGGAAGCTTCATGATCAGCGATCGCTGAGTTGAACTTCCATCAGTGAAGACCTGATGCAAGTCAGGTATCGCTGAAGTCTTCTTCTTGAAACGTCGCTTGTGTAGACTTGTCTTGGTTTCACTAATGTCCGTATCAGATCATTAGTAGACTCATCACTTATTCATCAGCTTCGTCTTCGATGTCAATGATGAACTCTTTGCCGCGAAACTTGTCTTCAGGGATTACAAACAACATTGTTTTACATATGAAACAATCAACGATCATTAGTAATACTGAACAGACTCAGGTTATCACTGATGTACATTTATCACTGAGGAATACTATGAAGAACAGTGGTTACCATTTGTGATACTGAACAGGCTCAGTATGCTTATCAGTGATGGCAAAACATTAATACATACAGATGTTATTCGTAAATTTCACTAAGAAATTATGAGGGTCATCATCAAATTACTTAGAGAGTTTGGATCAACAATCTCCCCCTATTTGATGATGACAAAGCAACAAAAGAAAATTACTGTTTGGGCAAAAAATCACGTCGTCCGACCACGACCAGAGCAGGTAAGACGCATGTTATAATCCAAATCTTGTATTAAGATAAGGTCTCGACAAGAACCCAGAAAACATCCAAATCTTTCAGAAAACCTTATTCAGTCCTCATTCAAAAACTAGTTAAAAATAACCAAACAGCTAAAGTATCCGGATACCACAAGTTACCCGGACAACACTACTTTTCCGGACAATCGGGACTTTTCCGGACAATCGGGACTTTTCCGGACAATCGGTACAATCCGGACGTCATCCGGATACCAAAGTAATCCGGATACCATCCGATATCCAATTCTATCCGGAAAACATAGGAAAAAGGAACTTACCCGGATAAAAGACTTGTCCGGACACTGACGAAGAACTACCCGGATACCATTAAAGAACTACCCGGAAACCTTCAACAAAACTATCCGGACACCTTCATACTGCGTCCGGACACCTCTGTCGGTTTCATCATTTTCGACCCAGAATTAACAGAAATCACTACTGGAAGTGTAATTGGTTATTCTACTCTGATAGAAACTATCTAAACACAATTACAAACACAAAATACAAAGCAACATACCTCAATTTCACTTCCAAAAGTACCAAGTTGAATCCCTAGCTTTACTTCTTCTCTTTTCTTCTTTTGCTCTCAATACACACACTCACACACTGAAATTCTGGATATTTTGGAATTATGAAATATCTGATTTCATCAAAAGGGATATTATCTCAATCACTTACCACTTTAGCCCTTAAACTATCCATGAATGACTAAAACACCTTAAATTCCTAATTTAACCCAAACTTGCCCTAAACATCCAATTTAAAGTTAAATAATTTTAACGAAACTAACATTTAACTAACGAACTTACCCGGGGCATTACACCCGTCTTGGACACCATCCGCCATAAAGTCAGACGACAATGTAAAATTGACCGTCATAACTTTGGCCGACGATCCCTCGCCCCTGTCGGCAGATATTGGGATCGACACTTGAGACACCGGTTTCGTCACCGTCGCCGGAAGCGCAGAACTTGCTGGTGCCGCATCCATCACGCCATGATGGCTAGATGACGCCCTCGCCTTCTTAGGCAGAACAACTCCCGGTGAGTTATCAACCCTCGATGACAGTTCCCTCAGGACTGTCCTCTTGGTTCTCTTCTCGCTCGACCCACCTGTCGAAAAAATTTCACCCCGAAGGGCACGCATAACCTGCTTCCCTCTCGCCCTAGAAACCGATTTCCTCTCGGTCGGCACTGTTCAAGAAATGAAATACATGAAGCGTCAGACAGATAGAGTAAACAAAATAAAATAAAAACTATGGTACACTTACCAGTCGCTTCTTCTTGTACGTCTTCATCTCCTTCTTCTATCACGTCCTCATCCTCATCCTCGACCACCGATTGCCACGAAACGAAAGATCAGTCATCAACACTAAGACTCAAGAACTTGTTGATCTTAGCCTGGGAATCCACAGTCGGTTTCACTTCGTCAAGCTGAATCTCTGAAGGCGACAAGAAGAAAATGGAAAGTAAAAGTCATAAAGATAAATAAAACTCAGAAACAAACGAAGCATACCTGTCTTATTCCAGTCTGACCGCATCCAATTGCTGCTGGAATCCAATGACTCGGTAAGAACAAATACATACCTCGACTTCCACCCACGATCATTGACGCCAGTTCCCAAAACCAAGGCACGGTCACCCTTGAACTTAGAATAAGGACTATAACGCCAGTTTTTATCCTTTTTAACTTGGTACGCTGCCAAGAAATCATTCATGATCATAGGAGACTCCCATTTCGCGGACGCTCGCTCGATGACCAGCAAAACTCTCCAAAGTTGGGGCATCAATTGTCCCGGCGACACATCGAAATCCTGCATGAATGACTTGGCTAAACCAGAAAACGGCCATTGAAACCCTATCTTAAAAGGATACTCGTACAAAACGAGATATCCCTCAGGGCAATCCTTAGAACGAACAACCCCCGGACACCGCAACTCTACATTTGCAAGAATTTTTGCTAAGCTCCTAAAAGCATCTAAGTCTACGTGATTCATGATAAGACTAGCAGGCTCCATCGACATTGTGAAACAAAGGACATAACAAGGTCTTATATAAACACTCTCAACTGCGGTTTGAGGATTTGCAATGATTCGAGTAAGTTCGGACGAAGAATAGAAAGGAATCAAGGCGAAATCTCTTCCCAAATAAACACTTCAAAAATAGAAAGAAAAGATCCGTCGTGATCTTTATTTATACAAACGATCGCATCAAGTTGAATCACTGGATGATTTCCCCACGTCCGTGTCCTTTCGTATATCCACCCGGATCTTCGACACCTGTCCTCGACAGCTGGTAAGCATCATCGTGTGTCAGTATGACGTCACGACCTCGTTCCCTTTTCAACTTCTCGTTCAGTTAGAAACGGACCAGTCTAACTCCAAGGCGATTGAGGTAATTTCTAACTCCTGTCTTATTTCCTATGCGTCTGATTGACAAAATTTAAAACTTAAATTTGACATTCAATTTTCAAATTTTGGGGGCAAACTGTTTGGGCAAAAAATCACGTCGTACGACCACGACCAGAGCAGGTAAGACGCACGTTATAATCCAAATCTTGTATTAAGATAAGATCTCGACAAGAACCCAGAAAACATCCGTCGTCTCCCGTAAAAGGTAAGTCCTACGTCTCCCATGATGCTTGACCATAGCGTCCCCCGTCCCGTACGACCATTGCGTAAGATCATTGCACCTTCGACCAAAGCTAACGTTAACCTTGACTGTTACGTTTGTTAAGTATTTAATGCAGGAGTCAAAGCCATTAACAGCAAGTAGCCGTAACGGACGAAGAGCATTATGGATAATCACTCCGACGACCGTTTCCAGCCGTTGTAGCCGTTGATCAAAGCATTAATGGAGCTAATTAATGACGCGATGACTATAAAAGACAAGCTAAAGCCTCATTTCAAGGGACATCAGTTAACATCCAGTATACATCAGCAAACATCACCAAACAACAGAGAAAATCATCCAAACTCATAGCAAAGAACATTCAAACTCTAGAGATCAAGCATTGAAAGTCAGAACCTTACAGCGAACTCAAGAACACTCGAAGGAAAGCTCAAGTATCGCTCTCGACGCACGACAACAGCCCTCGACCAGAAGTTCACACTTTGTATTCACACACGACAAACACCTGTTTTTACATTCAAACACTTGTACTTTACATTTCGAAGTATTTCCTTCATTTGTATTATAATCATCGTACGATCGACACCAGTACCTAGGACATCGCCCCTGATTGGCGACCATAGTGCAACGAAGACACCCACTGTCGTCCGCAGGTTTTTTTTCTCGCTTGAGGTTTTTCCTGCGTCATCAAATCCCTTGTCTCGTTTATTTTTTCCCTCGTCGCACGTCTCGTCGAAAGATCCTTTCTTTAGTTGATTAAGTCCACATCGACCTTAAGTTGTCCCTTTGGTGCCATTTTTGGCATTAACAATTACTAAGTATGAAAAACATAAGGATAAAGTACTTCACTGATATTTTCATTAACTTCGTAAATAAGTTTACAAGGGAAGGTTGAAAACTACAAGTACAAGTGAAATAAAATTACAAGTACTAAAAGATTACTGATAAATACAATAGAATATTACAAAAGAGATCTATCAGCTATAGAGGTTCATCTTTGAAGAGCATTTCGTCAAAGGCGTCAGTTTCAGGGATCATCCAATTAGGTACCTTCTTTCCTTGTTGTCTTCTAAGTTTTGCTTCACTGAGCACGTGAGTTTTGAGGAAGAGGCCTGGTCTTGATTGATTGCACCAGTGGACTAGATCTCTGAGTTGTTCGACTGGGCAAATAGGTAATTCTGAAAAACATTGAAAGCGTTATATACCATTCTAGTCCGGGAAGATGATACCATAAGGGCCACTTATCACTTGGCCATGTTTGAAAGGTCCTCCTGGTGGCAGTGATAAGTCGAGTGCTGAGAGATCAGGTGGGGGTCCGAGCACTGCCACTCTTGAGAATTCGATACTTGTTTCATTACGAACGGCAGGCCCTTCAGAGGTAGAAGCTCAATTTCTCTTTGCTGGTGCAGGTCTATGATTTTGAAGAAGAGCTGGAGGAGGAGGCAGGTCCATTCTGGATGTAACTTTGTTAATTTGCAAATTCAAGAACTTCTCCACGTAGGATTTGTACTTGGATTGGACTTCTATTGCACTCTTGATCTCTAGCCATTCATCAAAACCGAAGAGTGTCAACTTTGACATGTAGAACGTTTGAGACGAGTCATTCTCCCTGAATATGGTGACTACAATCTTTTCTTTGCACCAATTTAACGAGGAATCACTGATGACCTTTTGTTTCTGGGTTTCCTTTCTGATGTCTTTCAAAAGTTGTTCCTGAACCCTGATTGGATACCTTTTTATTTTCTTATCAGATACTGAGCTCTGAGCTACCTTAAGGGAAAATTGTGCGTTCTTTTGGCATTTAGCAATGAGTTGCTCAGCTCTGACATATTCTTCTAATTTTTCAGCAGTTAGGAACTCTAGACCAGGATGAGGAGGGATCCTTAGACGTTGACTCTCTAGCTGATTGATCATTGCTGCTCTTTTTTTTCATCCTCTGACTTTTGAGGAAGTTGAGTGGGTCTGGATGGATGAGTCAGCAGTTCTTGTTCTTCTTCTTCTTGTTCTTCAGTCTCCATCATTGAGACTGGGATTATTGGAAGTTCGTCAGCATTGATAGCTGGGATTGTTTGTTGAGAGGGTTCTTCAGCTGGTCTCTTAAGCAAGGGAGAGGACTAGCTGAATCAAAAGAAATAAAAGTTAGTTTCTTTTGAAGAGAAAAGATAAAAAAATGGCTGAGTGTGTATGAGGGGTTTGAGGAGAGGATGGATAGAAGCAGAGGAGAGGATGGATAGAAGCAGAGAAGAAGATGATAGACATGCATACCTGAGAAGTTTGCACATTCTCAGCATTGAAGAGAACCTTGAGATTCCCTGAGGTAGCAACTCCCTTTTGCTTACCTTTGGGAGCCTTCTTCGCTGGAGACTTCTTCGTCGTCTCCCCTGCTTCATTTAGTACGACCCCCTTTTGAGGCGGAACCCTGATGGCTACGGGCTTGAACCAAAAATCAGGTTCTTCATCGTCATCATTGTCATCACCATCAGGGCTGTTGGAGGATTCGTCATCCTTTATTTCCAAATCCTCCTCGTCTTCTTCTTCTTCCTCATCCTCTTCAGAGGAAACGAGGTCGACAGTTGTGAATCCAGGGAGAGGAGGGAGGAGTTGGATTTTTCTCCCCCTCAGATTGAGAGGGGTCTTCATTTATTCCCTCCCCCTCAGCGTGAGGGAGGTCTTCTTGAACTTTCCCCCACTCAGCGTGAGGGAGGTATTCTTCAGGGTTCTTCTCCCCCTCTGTGTTATCATTAAAATTGACAGGGGGAGGTACAAGAGCTTCAGTATTTACACGCTCAGTAGACCTGTCTTCAAGGCCACTTGCCACTAAGGTAGAAGCAGGAGCAGCTTCTAACTTTTCCACTCTATCTTCTAGGCCAGCGATCGCATTAGTGGCTATTAGGATGAAATCAGCCGCCATCCCCACTTTTGGCGGTCATCAACTGTGAAGGATGGGGCGAGAGCCACTGGTTCACTAAACTTTGTGAGAATTAAGTTGAGGAGTGAGTTGGTAGAGTCGACCTTCGATCCACGGTCGTTGACAGAATTTTTTAGTGAGCCCACTTCAGTGCTGAGAGATGTGACAATTGAATTCAACGATTAAAGTGAAGAGGAGTGATGCACCAAATCTCGTGGCAAGGTTTTCACTTCCTCGAATAGTGAAGAGAGATGGGCGTTGTTAGCTTACGTGGTGAAGGAGGTGGATAGGTCCTTCAGGGACTCACTGGCAGTGTTCACGACGTTAGTGTTGTTGCTGAGATCCTTGGATAGGGATTCCACCCGATCGTTTACCTCATTGATTGAGGCAACGATTGTGCCTAAATTAGGACCTGTAAGAAAAGATACGTTTTATACAAAGGAAAGCTCAAAAGTGGGAATGGGTTGAGAAGAAAGAAGTAGGGATGGTGGAATACCTGATGGTCGGGAGAAGATGTCAAAGTCCCTACTCCCACCGTAATATTCCATGTCGTGTTCCATTTTAGACACGGACACAGGGGTATGCTCTGAGAGCCTTCGAGAGGGATACCATCAGGTCCTACTTCGTTTCTGCGCATGAGACATTGCAGAAACGGTTCCTGAAAGTCAGCGAGAAAAGTAGCTGGTGCAGCCATTGTGTTGACCAAAGAAGTTATAGGAGAAGAAACATAAGAGAAGGTCGTGCAGTGAGTGGGCATGGCACTGGCGGTGCCATGAACTATCTCTTAAGTGTTTGAGACACTAAGAGAGTGGGGGAAGATGCCAGTGTGAATTCAATAGTAGCAGCTGCTGAAGTGGTTGTTGTAGAGGGAGCAGAAGTAGTGGAGTGAACCACGAACGTGTCGAGCGTTGCCTGTGAAGAGGCAGGCGCTGATGTAGTAACAGGTGGTGGTTGAGGTTTCTCCTTTGTAATCCTCTTGGTCTATTTAGAACCAGCGCGGGTTTTAGAGTGTTTCATCTTCAGTGAGGAGTGAGATATGGCAGCCTGGGTAGTAGCGGGGGGTGGTGCCGCTGACGTCGCTGCCGCTGAAGTAGAAGAATGTGGGAGGAGAAGTTGTTTGAGATTAGAGAGACGTACCTCGTTTGTAGTTGGCTTAAAATCGAGGATGCAGACTCCAAGTTGAGGAAGTTGGTAGTCACCTTTGTGAGGGTAGTCTTTCTTTAGGAAGAAGGAAATGAGCACTGACACAAATCTGACGTAGGGAACCTTCATTTCCCTCTTCTCCTTCTCGACCTTGACCATTAGGTCATTGAAGATCATCCGGGCATAGTCGATCTTCCGCCCAGTGATTAGAGAGTACCCCATTTGCAGCTGATATTTACTCGCCTGATCCAACGATCTCGTTTTCCCACTTATGGAAGAGATAATGTGGGAGAAAAGGAAATTCAGCTCAGAAGGCATCTTTGCCTTGAGGATCTTCGTCAGCTTCTTGTTCTGCTCATCAGGGTTGCAGGGCTTGGGGTCCCATTGTGAGTTCCAGATTAGTGCATACACAATGAAATCAATAGAATAGATTAGTCAATATAATTCCAACTTGTCATCCATATATTGCGTTAAACTTTCAGAGAATTCTTTACAGATGATCCAGAGTTGATTTGAACGATTAACCTATAGCAATAGGTTTGACACACTATTTATACTCAGGCCTAAGCTATTGAGGCCCATGGCCCATTAAATCAAATTGAGCCTAAATTAAACAATTACAAAATAAACCCTTTAACTTCTATTCAACATTATTTAGCCTAACAATCCCCCCCTTTAAATTTAAGTTTGATCTCGTGCCAGTTTTCAACGTATCTCTTTCGGAGCGCAAAGTAGATCTCGAAGCTTCAGATGGCTCTGCGGTAGTCGATGCGGTCTTCAACCAATTCTAAGGCTTCTCAATCATTTATCTCGTTTAGGCTGGAGACAAACGACTTTCGAAGTTTGGTCTCTTTGGTGATGATGTTTCGGAGTGCATCTCTGACTTTCAGTAGCGTACCATCGCAAAATCTGTCAACCTGACTGAAGCGGAGAAACCTCTTTTCTTTCTGTTCGTTGAGGTATACAATTCCAAACTCTGGTTCAAGAAGTAGTGAGTGTTCGGGGTACATCTTCAGCTCGGGTGCTTTCAGGTTAGGTGTCAACAGGTTTATCTTTTTTGAGCGTTGCTCATTTCCCATATGCAAGTCTGTGATGTAAGATATCAGAACTTTGTAGTGCAGGAATCGTCTAACCGCCTCAAGCGCTTTGGTAACATGTAGCGGTCGGATGGTTCGGGTTCGAAGATCTTTTAGAAGGGCATGGAAGTCATTCAGTCTGAGATTCTTAAAGTCTGCTTCGGAGAATCTCCATTCATTTCTGTCTTCGCGTCTGACGGTGAATACTGGAAACAAGACTCTGAGAATTCGGCCGGTCTGGATATTCACCACTTCGGTGATTTTATGCTTTGTTCTAACCTGGCTGACTGGTAGACACCTCTTCATTACCTTTACGTAGTGGCTTTGGTATTCCTTGTCAAACTTTGAAATCCCAATGCAGAAGGTCGGCTCGATAGGACGTAACCTGTGAACATACAGCTTCTTCATAGATTCCTCAAGGTGAGGAATGAGGATCATGATTTTCTCCCATCGGATGTGTTGCTGTGGAGGAGGTTGATCAGAAGCAGTCGGTTGTTGAGGAGATGCCGGAGGTATAGCAGTAGAAGTCTCGGGGGCCTGATTAGTTTAGACAGGTGTACTGTAAAGATTTTGCAGCAGGAACTATTCGTAGTCGATTTCATCGTCGGCAGCGATGGGAAAGATTAGATTTACCTCGAGGTTCATCGCACTGGCGGCTTTTTAATACCATTCATTTTCGGTCTCCAGGTCGATCTCTGTATCTGGATCTATCAGGTCAAGTGCATCCCTTTTAGGTGCAGAATGTACGATCAGTGCCTGTGAATTTCCCTCGGGCTTTTCAACCATTGGGTCTTCATCGTCTGAGATATCCATGTCAATTTCCATCTCAGCTAAGCTCAACTGGGCTTCAGGTGGGGCTTCGGTTTGTGCCACAGTTGATGGTTCTGGTTGAACCGTTGTTGTAGTTTCGGTGAGGATTGGATTGGACTAAGTCAGTCTTTGTCTCTTGTTCTCCCCCTCACGGTGATCAGGATCATCCTGGTCATCGTGGCGTCTCTTAAGTCCGCCAGCTTGACTCTTGCATGTGTCTTCGAGTGAGGCAACTCTTTCGGACAGAATAGTAACGGCTTTCTGAACGTCCTTAAGAGTCGTGTCAAGCTGGTCAAATCTGCTGGTTATTGATGACGGTGGAGCAGATACCTGGGAGCGAAGTACTGATGTCAGGTCTGCTTCGGCGGAGGCGTCTGTGTCATTATGCTGGAGCAGTTGGGCAAGGAGCATAGTTTTAAGAGTGTCCACCGGGTAAGATGGTTAAACGGGAGCCGGTGGAGGTGTTGGTGCGGTTTCGGTTTCGACTATTTTCTCCTTCTCTTTGATCAAGCTCTTTACCTTGTCAAGCTCTGTGGTGAACTGCTCTTCCAGTGCCTCGCAGACAGCCTTTAAGGCACTGTCAAGATACTCGCTTGACAAAATTTCGGGTAAATTAACTCCGGAATCACTTAGATTGCCCGTTGAGGTAACTGCCATAGAGGTAGTACCACCTACGTTCACGGATGGCAACTGGGTAGCCGTGGTAGGATTTCCTTCCGATCCTCATATTCCGCTCAAAGGCAGAGATTCTACGGAAGTTCCGATCGAGTTACTAAGAGCACCGATGGTTGCAGTCTTGTCCTATGTCCTAGCCGAAGAAGTAATAAAATCAAGTGGCTCTAGACTTGATAGTGCACTGAAAGAAGTCCAGAACGGGGGAGGCTGTTCTCTTGTTTCAATACCTAGACTCTCCGATTGAGAGAATGGTAGATTATGTGCTATGTCCCCGTGAGAAAGTGAAACACCCATCTGTTGAGAGATGGGTGAGTGGCTAGGGAGGGTGTGCGATTGCGCCGCTAGGTCCACGACGACTTCTTCAATATCTCATCCCAACATATGAGACGATATAGCAGATGTGGCTACCTGGGCGGCACTGGGCTGGATTCGCTCACGAGCTTCTCTAGATCTTAGGCTCGATCCCTCATGATTCCTTTTTGACCTCCATTCTCTCCGCCTCACTTGTTCTAATTCTTCAACTAATTCTCCCTCCGCTCTCCTTGTGTCTCCCGTAATAGGCTGGGATGTAGGAATGATGGGGGTGTGGGTGAGGCAGAAGGAGATCCTTTAGTCAACGACAGTTGACTTTCGATACGGGTTGGAATCAAAGAAAGTCAGATGGCATGGTTCGTATCGGAGTCTGTTATCTCTGAATCCAATGCTTCGGTTTGTCTGGGCGGTGAAGATGGCTCAGAATAGTCCGTTACGAGGTCACGATCAAGCATTGGTGTGGCAGATACGACTTGTGTAAGGATGTCGACGGTCCAACTTCAGTCGTGGTGTGGGTGGTTTGTGAAGGGGTAGATGGTCGGGGTCGGATTTGTTGGCTTGTACTGGCATGCGTATCCAATGCACCGCCCGCGCCTGTTCCCCTCCCATGATGTACTCTCAACACACCCCATTCGGGAGCCCCAACTACCCGGACTCTACCTCCACGAGTCCTTGGACCCTCACGTCGCTCAGCTCTATCTCCCTGGGGAGGTCCCTCCGGCTCTGGCTGGACCACAAGAGCACCTATGCCTAACACTCGTCTATAATCTATCACACTCGGTGCATTGGGGTCCGCGTGTGCCAGTAGGGCTTCTGGTAAAGGCATGGGTTGGGCGTTGGACGGGTTGCGAATCACAAGATACTGTAAATTGAAAGGAGGACATATCGGGTGGTTTATGAGCCGCGGTATGTTCTGATTCGTGTCCATGTGTTGACGGATGGCCAACGATTGGAATCTGGGGTATGGTAGGAACTATTTCTCTTTCGTTCTGCCGATCGCCCGGATGGCCTGAACTAGTTCACGCCATATGATCAACGCGAAATCTATGTGGCGGTTGTAGCAGACAGCATAGAAGAGCCGTAGGAAGTCGCCGGTGCACTGGTCTATCCCCTTCCATCTGTATGATAGACACCTATTCAGAATCTTGAACAACATGTACCAGATGGGCGCCAAGTACTTTCGATTGAAGGCGGACGGACGATTGAGCGCGTGATTGTAGTCGAGAGTGTGGATGTCGGCGCAGAGAGTGTCGTCGGAGACCGCGGGGTCGTAAGAAACATGGCCGCCAACAGTGGCCTCGGGTAAGGACAGTAGACATCTGAAATGAGTCTGGAGTTAATGCGAACGGTTGTTGATCGATCATCACCGTGATCGTCTGAGTATTGAGCGTCGTGACCACTCGAGCAGTACGCCAGACTTGGTATACGTACATGACTGGGACGTCGGTTGTGGCAGTGAGTGCTTCTCGAAGAGGGTGTCCCAAAAGAATGTCCACGACCACACGATGTTGTGGTCGGAGCTCTGCAGCGTCTAAGTGATGGTTGTTTGCCTCGAGTTCAATGCCATGGTCTTCTGGTACCAATGCATTGTCGGCTTCCTCATCTATGAATTCCTCTTGAGTAGGAATATTATCTTGTGGTGGTTGTTCTTGATCCGCCAGTAGTATACC
The DNA here is from genome assembly GCA_033807775.1 of Saussurea involucrata. Taxonomy (NCBI): domain Eukaryota; kingdom Viridiplantae; phylum Streptophyta; class Magnoliopsida; order Asterales; family Asteraceae; genus Saussurea; species Saussurea involucrata. Next base: position 83,111,253 of record CM066315.1, on the reverse strand, counting down.
TGAAATACACGATGTTAGTGTGTGGACAGATCAAATGATAGTCGATGCATACCTTTGCGAAAATTCGGCTCAATCTGGAACAGATTGAGGACATGTAGGGCAACAGGTACTGATAGTGCCAAAGTTTGGAAAGTGTCCGGGTAAAAGATTACTGGACACATATGTGTCCGGATGAATGAGGTTCCTGGACAACAGCAAGTTACCGGATAAATATGGACAATCCGGACAAAATGGACTTTTCGGATAACTAGGCTTACCGGACATTTAGGAGTATCCGGATAGTCGAACTTATCGGAAACCAAAAGGTTTCCGGACAACTAGGGTTTTTCGGATGGTTAAAGTAATCGGACAACCAAGAACATTCCGGATAGCTGAACTTACCGGAAACAATTAAGTTCCCGGACAACTTGGGTTACCGGATGACTTGGTGTCCGGATGAGATATCTTACCGGATAAATATCGAACACATTTGAATGTTACCGGATAAAATATCTAAAACTATGGTGGTGTCCGGATACTCTCGAATGTATCCGGATGAAATGAGAGTTTCCGGACGAGTTTGGGTTTACTCAAATCGGTCCAAATCGATAAACAAACCACATATCTAATCCTAGGAGATGCCGATTATTCAGCTGAAAACTAACCACAATTGATTGGAATGAGAATCGATGTCGCGTCGGGGTCCGAAAACCCCTTTTGGTCCACTGATGGATCGATTGGACCATCGATTTGTATGTGGAAATGAACGAAAAACATTAGATATCGATAGTATGAACATACCTTCGGTGTAGATGTCGAAATCGAGCAAAGATGTGCACAAATGGAAGGTTTCCGAGCGAGAGAGAAATATCAAGAGGGTTCAGGGTTTTAGATCAGGAAAGAGTGAAAAGAAAGAGCGTCTGGGTTTTATATGGGCCAAAAGACTTTCCGGGTGGGTTTACCCGGATACCTAACCGGTTCGGATATATGTCCAGTCCGGAAACCTATCCAGATAGGTGGATATCCGGAACTCCCATCCGGACAGTTTGGTATTTTGACTAAACTTATCCATGGACTTTCAAACTCCTTAAAAAATATCTTTTGAGCTTTGAGAAAATTAACTTTCCCGCTCCCTTGAACGAAGAATAGGAAAAACTTTTGCTCCCCTTCGGATCCTGCACGTGAGTGATTTTAAGAAACGACCACACATAAAAAACTTTTGACACTTTAAAGAAAAACTGTGTGTCGATCCCCCTCAACTGATGAACAAGTAGAAACTTGCTCCCCCTCGGATTGTGCAAGTGGTGTGATATGAAGAACACTTGGGAATGGCCACATACAAAAAACTTTTGGAAGTTAAAAGCAATTGTGTGACACTCCCCCTAAAAAATAGAACATACTTACCTGATACACTTATGTGCTCCCCCTGAACACATGAACAAAACGTGAAAGCACAGATATAACACAGAAAGTAGACGACAGTAAGAAACAGAAGAGGAAACACACGTGGAGCGAAAGCAAGCAAACGAAATCTACCTAATTAATACAAAGATTTAACCGAAGCGTGTATACGATACAAGTAGAATACAGATGCGAGGAAGTGTTTACTCGATCATCTGGTGTTAAGACAACAGATGATGAATAGACAGTTTCTCGTAGGTGTATGGAACTTATATCGGGCGCATGATTTGGTCAGATCTTCAGGTTAAGCATACCAAGCCTGTACACAAGATAGTTAAAACGTTTTTCGTCCAAGGGTTTTGTAAAAAGGTCTGCTAACTGATGTTCAGTATTAACAAAATAGAGTTCGACTGTACCTCGTTTGACGTGATCCTTGATAAAGTGGTACCGAACGTCTATGTGCTTCGTCTTCGTGTGCTGGACCGGATTGCTTGATATGGCAATGGCGCTCTTCGAGTCGCAGTAGATGGGCACTTTGGAGTATGTGAAGTCGTAGTCTTTGAGTTATGTGCGCATCCAGATGACTTGCGAACAACAGCTAAGGGCAGCGACGTATTCCACCTCAGCGGTCGATGTAGAGACGCACTGCTGCTTCTTGGATGCCCAACTCACTAACTGTCGCCCATGAACTGCACATGGACCGATGTGCTCTTTCGATCCATCATACTTCCTACGTGATCGGCGTCTGAGTATGTCGAGAGTTCAAAACCTGTCTCTTTCGGGTAACACAAGCCAAGATCAGCAGTACCTCTTAAATAACGAAAGATTCGTTTTAACAGCAACTAAATGAGCCTTGTCTAGAATGTAGACGTGATTAGGATTCTTGTCGTCCACGAACCCGTTCGGTTGCGATACGTACACCTCTTCCTTGATCTCGCCGTTGGGAAATGTGTTCTTCATATCCATCTGGAAGACCGTGAAGTTCATGTGTGCGGCGTATGCAAGGAACATACGAATCGCCTCGATTCTTGCAACCAAAGCGTATGTCTTGTCGTTGTCAATCCCCTCTTGTTGGTGGTATCCTTTGTCCACGAGACGCGCCTTGTTCCGAACGACGATGCTACCTTCGTCTTTCTTATTCTTGAAGATCCACTTCGTGCCGATGACCGTCTTGTGAGATGGACGTGGGACGAGTCGCCATACCTTGAGGGCCTCAAATTGATTGAGTTCCTCTTGCATGGCCATGACCCAGTCCGGATCGTCGAGTGCTTCGGAGACGGTTGTTGGCTCGATCTTGCTGAGAAATCCAGAGAATAGGCAGAAGTTTGCCGATGCGCCTCGCGTTCGGACCTGAGTAGAAGGATCGCCGATTATCTGGTGTAGATGATAAGCTTTGGTCCATTTGGTGGTGTGTGGAAGCGGCTGTTGAGTCGCTTGAGAGGTGTCCGTATCCAAGTAGCCACCGGTTGGAAGGTCTTGAACAGCTTCAAGTGATGATGGTTGGTTTTTCGGAGGAGACGTAGCGGGATTCGTCGAAGGTTGAGCAACTTCTGGTTCTAGAGAATTCAGAGGTTGGTCATTGAGTATTGTCGAGGATGAATCTTCAGGAGTGATCTCCGGGTTTTGTACAGGTTCCTCCGGGGTATTAGTCATATCAGTCGTTGATGTATTTGATGAGGCCTGAGGGGATTCCAGAGTGATTGTTGGAGTGCCCGTCGAAGGCGGTGGACCGGAAAGATTCGCCGAGTTCTCGATTTGAGCAGCTTCAAGTCTGGGTTGCACTGAGACACGAGGGGTAGGTAAGTTAAAGAAATCATCATAAAATAGTTGAAACAGTAAATCTAAATCAGAAAAATGTGAATTCGACGTAGATGCATGATTTGGATTGACTGGGGTTTATGTAGATCTCGAATGTGAAAGTTCGGAAGATAACACGCCAGTTAAACCGGGTTCTGAACTGAGTTGTTCAGAAGCCAAATCTGCGGCTTCGTCAAATGTCACGTTTACGCTTTCGATAACGGATTTGGTCCGTTTGTTGTAAACGCGATAAACCTTAGCCTGCATGGAGTATCCGATGAATACTCCTTCGTCTGCCTTCGGACTGAATTTCCCGAGGTCATCCTTGTCGTTCAAAACGTAGCATGTGCATCTGAATACGTGGAAGTACTTGATGTTCGGGATGCGATTGTTGATGATTTCGTAAGGCATTTTGTTGAACCGCTTGTTGATGATGGAACGGTTTTGCGTGTAGCAAGGAGTTGCAACTGCCTTAGGCCAGAGAAATAATGGAAGCTTTGATTGCGACAACATGGTGCGAGCGGCCTCTACAAGGGTACAATTGCTTTTTTCTACCACTCCGTTTTGCTGAGGAGTTCGCGTGGCAAAAAAGTTTTGCGAGATACCGACGGATGTCAGGTATTCGTTCACCATTTGGTTCTTAAACTCCGTCCCTTTGTCTGTCCTGATAGTCTGAACTTGCTGTCGGAGGTTCAGCTGAATGGTCTTCAGGTGGTTGATGATGAGTTCCGGGGTGTTGTCCTTCGAGCGCAGGAACTTCACCCAAGTGTAGCGTGAGAAGTCATCACCCATCACCAGGACATACTTCTTCTTGTTGATTCTTTGAACACGCATCGGTCCGCACAAATCCATATGGATCAGTTAGAGGGACCGGGACGTGCTCGGAACGGCCTTCAGCTTTTGTGTCGCCCGCTTCATTTTACCCATCTCGCATGCCCCGCAGACGTGTCCGCCTAGCACCAGCTTGTTGATATTCTTGAAGTTGAGGTGCTAGAGAAGTCGATGCCAAATCCACGCTTGCTGAGAATTGGCCTTTGACATCAGGCAAACTGAATCATCGATATTCAGGGTAGAGAGGTCAATGGTGTAGAGGTTAGTCTTTCGCGTTCCAACCAGTAACTCCATTCCGTCGTCAGTGTGGACGCTACACCGTTTAGCTTTGAATCTAACCTATAGATCTTTATCACATAATTGGCCGATGCTGAACAGATTGTGTCCCAATCCCGCGTCGTATGATACCTTCTTGATAGTGATCTTGTCTTGGACAATGTCGCCGTAGCCCAGAATCGGCGCCTTGTCATCATTCCCAAATCTCACGTCTCTGCAGTATTTCTTGGTGTAGTTCGTGAGCAGCTCCCTCCTTCCGGTCATGTGCTTAGAGGATCCTGAGTCTAAGTACCACACATGACCGTCCTGCAAAAATAGGATTAACGGATTTTAGGTACCCATTTGAAAATGGGTCCTGGAAGGTTAGGTTTAACACCTGACTGAGGAACCTGTTTTGAAATAGGTTTCCTCTTGGGTGTAGGTTTAACCTCTGATTGGGGAACCCGTTTTGAAATGGGTTTCCTTTCGTGTTTAGGTGTAACCTCTGACTGGGGAACCCGTTTTGAAATGGGCTTCCTTTTGGTTTTACGAGATTTGCGATTAGGTTTAGAATGATAAACATGATAAGAACCAAACCAATCAGATGCATTTTAAATATCGTCAAAGTCATTCAATCCACAATTAGAACAACATAAGCAATCATGGGATAATTGAATCAAATGCTGAATTGAATAAAGTTTAATTTGAAAATTAACACTTTGTTCAACAAAATTATTCTTGTGATTCAAAGCACAATCATTAATGTTCTTCCTAGGATAAAAAAAAGTATTAAATGACTTCGACGCCTTGTTCTCGATAGATTCCTTGGCTACCCACTTTTGTTTGTCTTGTTTAGCCCGACCATTTTTATCTGAAACATCATTAACGGCATGGTCAGCGGAGTTTGAGTAGACATGATTTTTATCAGTTGATCGACCGGTCTTTTAAGAACGAGAATCAGTTTTAGAAACCTTGTTCACAGCCGGGGTCTTTGGTTTTGAAGAATATTCGCCTTTTAGAAAATTGACCGGGCGATTTACCGCTTTTGAAAGAAAGTCGGTGTGACTCAGAAGAGGTTTGTCAAATGGAAATGATTCAAACTCTTCATCTGAACTACCATCGGAATTCATGAATTTAGAAAAATCAATATCCGGAATCGATGGACTAGGATTGGTCGAGGGTGGTGAGGAACACTTTGTGTCTGTGTTATCAGAAGAATCTAGTGCGGAAGCTAAGAAAAAATCAGAGTTTAGATTCTTTATAACACACTCATCTTGAGACTCTTTACCGTTTTGTGAAGAAGTTATTCCAATGAAAGCTTTGCACGAAGATGTATCAGACGAGTCCGAGGAAGGTTCGGGTGAAATCATCTTTTCGTTATGGAATAGGTCAACCTGCTCTTGGAGTTGACCGTTTCTCACGTGCTTTTACATCATTTCTGTTGCCAAAGCAGACAGTTTTGATGTGAGCCGATTGATTTCATTTTGAAGGATTTCCTGTCCCTCATCCGACACAGATTCAGATTTTACGGATTTAAGTTTCTCAAGCTCTGTTATAAGCGCTTGCTTTTCCGTTTGAAAACTGGTTCTTTCTGTCTCGAGTGTCTCCTCTAACTCGACTATTTTTGCTTCCAAAACTAGAGGAGGGACATAGAATTTAAACTCGTCCGTCTCAGTTTTGGGTTCAGGTGCTTGGTCCTCATCCTTTTTGGAGGAATCCTTGGGCGTCGCAACCTTATAGCCGTCAAAGTAGTCATTCGAGAGGTATTTCTTTGGGTTTTTCTTATACGAGTAGTTCATAGGCTCATACACAAAAGGTAGTTGCATTTTAGTGGTGTGTGCGCGCTTGTATTCCTCAGTTTCCTCTTCTTTCTCTTTTTCAAGAGGACCAGTCCATTTGATTTTATACTCGGGATACTTTTTGTCCAGACCGAGGAAACCAAAGTGATAAAGAGTCGGTCTTTTGGTCAATTTTTTTTCAAGTACTGTAGGTTATCGTATCCGATTCCCCATTCCTTGTTAAAGTATGTGAATTCGTTGTGTTTGTTAATGTGAATGGTCTGATCAGTTTGACCTCTTTTGTGAAGTTTGGTTTCAAGATCAGTTATTTTAGAAACAAACTCCTTGTGTTGGATTTGGAGAGAGGAGCATTGATAGACAATCTCTGCTTTCTCATTCTCACATTGATCAAGCTTAAGATTCAATTCAGATATCTTGGCCCTTAAGTCCTTAGGTGCTATTGAAAGATTTGTACATTTTTCTTTTAGATTAGCATTGTTGGACTTGTACTTCTCAGTTATGCGCTTTTGAACATCTGGCTTTTCTTTTAACGAGTTAATTTCAAGCAAATGTTCATTAGTGGTGGGCTTATAAGAATCTATTCGTTCAACAAGTGGTTTCATTTGTTCGATTAAGCTTTGATGAATAGGTTCACATACCTGACACAACTTTGTCTTTTCTGATGGAAGAGAATGGTAGCCCATGAAAGCATCAGCATCTTCAGAATCGATTTCACTATCAGAACGAGCCAGCCAGTGGTCATCTTCAACAAATAGAGCTTCTCCTGCCTCTTTCTGTTCAGCTAGAAGAAGTTTGGCTTTGTAGTAGTGTGCATTTTTCACGATGGGCTTTCTACAATCCTTGGCGAAGTGACCCAATTTATCGCAGTTATAGAAAGTGACGGGTTCGTCCTTCTTCTTTGTCTCGAGCTTGCGATCATCTTTCTCATTCTTCTCCTTCTTGTCAGGTTGCTTGTGCTCATCTGCCTTCTTCTTTCCTTTATATTTATCCTGATAATCATGGCGCTTGTTGGAAGAAGTGGAATAACGTTGATTATTGGATGAAGGTTTCTTGAAGAACTTATTTTGCTGGAAAGATCTGGAGAGTAGGGCCATTGCTTTCTACACAACAGTCAGTTCAGGATCAGAATCGCTTTCTTCCTCTTCTTCTGATTCTGGTTCAGATTTACTTGGCTCTTGGGTTCGTTTGGATCGACGACTAGAAGATTTGCCTCATTTTGAAGAAACAAGAGCGAGTGGATCAGCATTGGACTTGGAAGCGGACTTCTGGTTACGCAGTATCTCCATGACTTCGTCCTCGTCATGTAGAAGCATCTCGTAGAGCTCATGGATTGCAACGTTCTCCATCAGGTGGTTGTGTTTAATGTGAGAAGCGAATACTTTCCATTCAGGCAAGAGGATGTTCAGAAACTTGAGCGCATTCTCCGTGTTTGATCGATTGATCTTGTTCTTGTGGAGCTCGTTCAGTAGGAGACAAAATCGTACATAGGCTTGTTAGAGGGATTCGCCAGAGCGCTGCTTAAAACCATCAAACTTGGTTATGCAGCTGTTGATCTTCAGTTGGTTGCCGACTTTGCTCCCACTCATCATCTTTTCTACCTGATCCCACATGCCCTTTGATGTGTGCTTGTAGCTGTCTATGGTTGTGTAGATCGAAATTGGTAGAGCTTGAACCAGATATCTCTTGGTATGCTTTTCGCCATCAAACATGCCCTTTTCCTCTTCGGTCATTTCCAAGTACTTCTTGGGCTCAGTTCGAGCTTGACCGCCCTCTTCTTGTGCTGGAATGATATTCATGGGTTCAGCTTGTGGGCCATCAGATAGAGCACGCCAGATATATTCATAGTTGTCCTTCGATTCAATGAATATGAGGAATCTGTCCCGCCATTGGCTATATTCTCCCTGGTAGAGGGTCGGTGGCTTGGAATCAGTGCCGATAGCAAGAGCGTCGCGAGACATCTTTGGTATTTGCACTAATGTGATCGTCAGATGATAGTTCGATTCAAAGTGGAATCCTAGCGCAAGGAACTATGAGTGAAAGTCCTAACGCAGGTTCTAAGAGTGGTTGACAGTGAAATGGTAAGAAACTAGCTAATCAGAACTTACCGGATAGGCATCCAGATGAAACAGTGTCTGATCTGGAAGTGTCCAGATCAGACGTGTGTGATTTGATCAAATAGCAGAAGTATCCGGAGAAGCTAAAGTTACCGGATAACAGGAAGTTACTGGATAAAATGAGCTTATCGGATAGAAAATAGTTACCGGATGAAAAATAGAAAGCTTACCGGGTACTGAAGATATCGGATGATGTCCGAGAAGTATGACTTACCGGATGTGAAGTGACCGAATAATAAGGAAGTTACCGGGAACAAATGAATCCGAATAGGTGTCCGAAATGACCAGGGTACCCGGAAACTTTGAGTTACCGGGTGAGATATGTCCGAAGACTACCAATATCCTGAAATTTACCGGATACTTTGATTTGCCCGGAAAGTAGCGAATAAAGTGAACTTACCCGGAAAGGTTAGCGATGTTCCGGAAAGAGCTGTTGTGGTATCCGGTAACTGCGGATGTGGTATCCAAACTCGATAGAAATTCGACTAGGGTTGCTAAGATCGTTCCTGAAAGATTAGAAACCTAACAAAAACACAAAACTAACAATACCCTAAACGATTTTGAAGCAAAATAACAAGATTTGGATGAAAAAATTTGATTTTTATGAAGAACAGAGACCAAAACTTGTAGGCTTGATTTTGCTTAAAAACTATTCAAATGATCGAATTGAACTGTAAAAAAAATTGCAGAATCGCTAATAATGATGATGCTAAACGAATTCAATACGCTAGAATAAGCAATTTTATCAGAATCAAAGAATGGATTTTTGAAACTAAGAACACAGTCGATAAACTCAATAAATCTTACCAGAAACCTTTTGAATCACCTTGAATCGAATCGTCCGTATGCTCTGATACCAATTGTGAGTTCCAGATTAGTGCATACACAATGAAATCAATAGAATAGATCAGTCAATATGATTCCAACTTGTCATCCATATATTGCATTAAACTTTCAGAGAATTCTTTACAGATGATCAAGAGTTGATTTCAACGATTAACCTATAACAATAGGTTTAACACACTATTTATACTCAGGCCTAAGCTATTGAGGCCCATGGCCCATTACATCAAATTGAGCCCAAATTAAACAATTACAAAATAAACCCTTTAACTTCTATTCAACATTATTTAGCCCCAACACTCATGTATACTTCATCAGATCAAGGAACCTGATGAGTTCATCGTCAGTGGGTGGTTCCTCGAATAGTTCGGTAGGTAGTTGGAGCGCTGAGCGAATCCCATTCGCAGTGATGAAGCCTTCCCCAAGCTAATCTGGAAGTCGATGATAGTGACAACCCTTTTAGATTTTAGGGTTTGTTCAGTCTTTTCAGCAGTGAACTAGAACAACTCAAGCAAGTGCTTGTGGGCTGGTGGAGCAACTGTCAGGGCTTAGTAGATTGGGGAATTCATTAGAAGTTCGACAGTATCATCGAGATGTAGGCAAAGCGTTTTCACAGGGAATTTAAGTAGGGCAAGGTGGTTGTTTGAGCCGAAGGTGATCTGGTCCAGTTCACCTTTTATGTGCTTGGATTTGATCATTGTTACTGTGGGTGCCATTTCTGAGAAATAGAAAATGAAAAAGAAGAGGAAAAGACTTTCTTGATTAGCATATATTTTCAAAAAAATATGAAAATAGGGTTTTACCAGTTTCCTTTAAAGGAAAGAAATGAGTAAAGGAAGGATTTCCAGTTTGAAATGAACCAAAAATGGTAGAAAACAATGTTTTATCAGTTTCCTTTTTAGGAAGGATTATGGAAAAACGTATTAAAGAAGAATGAGAAAGTTTAAAGAATGTTTTTAAACTTTGAGAAAACCAATATGGGTTTTGTTTAAAAAATCATGAAAGAAGATGATTTCTTAGAAGAAAGGTGTATTTTGATCTATAAAAACCAAAATTTAAGATCAAAAACAAGTTTTTGTTGTTCCATAAAGCATTAAGGAGTAGAGTGTAAGAACCTGTTTGTGCTTGAAGTATCAAAGAACACAGTGTTAAGTTCAATTTATCCGATTAAAATGCAAAGGAAATTTGTTCTTGCTTTGAGAGAGCTATGAGCGCGTAAAGAGAGAAAACATAAACAAGGGTTGTTTATATAGGCATGAGAGAGGAGAGAGAAAGATTGATGAGCGGGAAAAAGACACTCATCATGACACGGATACGTCCCACGAAGCTTATTGGTCAAGAAGTGTAACGGACGAACATGTCAGACAAAAAGGCGTGCCATGGTTTATCCTCTTTTGATGATGTCATAAATAAAACTGTCTTTTTATTTTCAAAAGGTATTCCTTATTGTTTTAAAGTATCAGGAGTGTATTTTAAAAAATAATCACTGATGAGAAGTATCGGTGATGAGGTTTTATCTTTTCCAAATGGATCACTGATAGAAAAGGTTAGTGATCGAGTTTTCATTTTGAAAAACATCTTACTGAAGAAAGACTTCAGTAATCTTGGATAGATAACGTACCTTAGTATCAGAGTACATTTATTCAGAGATTAGATGATGAAAATAGAAGAGGTGGAATTTTATCGCTAATATAATGCGTAGCTGCTGAAGAGTTATTCATCAAGGTTCAACATTCCAAGATCGCTATGAGAAAGTTAAATATTGTCTCATCAAGAGGTTTGGTGAACAAATCAGCTAACTGAAATTCAGTTGGAATAAAATGAAGTTCTATGTCTCCATTCATCACATGATCTCTGATAAAATGATATCTGATTTCAATATGATTGGTTTTTGAGTGTAGCACTGGGTTGTTTGCTATAGCGATGGCACTAGTGCTATCGCAATAGATTGGAATCTTTGATAGCTGAAGGTCATAGACTAATAGCTGATTTCGCATCCATAAGACCCGAGCACAACAACTGCCAGCTGCTACATACTCAGCTTCATCGGTAGAGGTGGATACTAAATTTTGCTTTTTACTTGTCCAACATACCAGCTTTCCACCCAGGTGCTGCCAGCCTCCTGTGGTGCTTTTTCTATCTAGTTTGCAACCTGCAAAATCACTATCTGAGTAGGCAGTTAGATCTAACCCTGAGTTTTTGGGATACCAAAGATCTAGGTTGGGTGTACCCTTCAGATATCTGAAAGTTTTCTTTACAACGATCAGATATGACTCTTTGGGTTCAGATTGATATCGTGCACAAAGACAAGTGGAATACATGATATCAGGACGACTCGTTGTAAGATATAGAAGAGAGCTGACCATTCCTTTATAGACAGTGACATTAACATGTTTTCTAGAAGGATATTTGTTAAGTATCAACTATATCTTTAACATATCTTTAACGTACTTACCTTGGTGGATAAATGTGCCTTTATCACTCTGTTTGATTTGAAGTCCAAGGAAGTATGTTAGTTCACCCATCATACTCATCTTATATTCATTTTTCATTCTTTCAGCGAATCAAGTACACAAAGATGGGTTAGTAGAACCAAATATAATATCATCGACATATATTTGAACAAGAATATAATGACCTTTAACCTTTCTGAAAAATAGAGTATTATCAATTTTTCCACGTTTAAAATTTTCAGCAATAAGAAAGGAGGATAAAGTGTCATACCATGCACGAGGTGCTTGTTTTAAGCCATAGAGGGCCTTATCCAATTTATACACATATTCTGGATGCTTAGGATCAGCGAATCCTGGTGGTTGTTCAACATAAACTTCTTCATTCAACATTCAGTTAAGGAATGTTGATTTGACATCCATCTGGTGAACTTTGAAGTCATTGTGAACTGCATAGGCTAGAAAGAGTCGAATTGCTTCGAGTCTTGCCACTGGGGCAACGGTTTCATTATAGTCTGTGACTTCCTCTTGTCTGTATCCCTGAGCAACTAATCTAGCTTTGTTGCGGGTTACAGTTCCAAATTCATCTAACTTATTTCGATATACCCACTTGGTACCTATCACAGTTTTGTCAGATGGTCTGGGAACAAGATTCCAAACTTTATTTCTTTCAAATTCGGTCAGCTCTTCTTGGATAGCACTGACCCAGTTTGGATCTCTGGGGGCATCATCAGTTTTCTTTGGTTCAATCAGTGAAATAAAATTAACAAATAAACAAGTGTTACCTGAACTTCGTCGAGTCTGAATACCTGCGTTTGGATCGCCTAGAATTTGATTAATTGGGTGTTTTACTGTCCATCGCTGAGCAGGAGCTTGAATCTCTAACTCTGAATGAACTTCTGGAGGTGCTGAAGAAGAAGCTTCAGCAACAACAGTTTCAGGTATCTCAGGTAGGAGGTGTTGAGTTTCAGATGAAATTTCATTTACGGATTGCTGATTAGAAATGGATGGATTTTCAGAGGTTGAGGGTTCAGAAGGATGCAAAGTGTTTATGGAAACAACTGATACCCATGAAGAGGACTCAACTTCACTTGTTTGCATGCTAGGAATGATGATAGGATCGTCATCAGCGATTGGGTTGTTGACCTGAGGGTCAGGGTTGAGGTTAGCTTCTGATTCCCCATAATGAGAAAACATCCACTGATTTAGTTCATCGTTTTCAGCAGTAGGTCTCGAATTTGCTGAGCGGGATTCATTAAAGGTGACATGAATGGTTTCTTCTACAGTTTGTCTTCTCTTGTTGAAGACTCTGAAAACTTTGGATACCGAGGAGTATCCTAGGAATATTCCATCGTCAGATTTGGGATCGAACTTGCCAAGGGAATCTCTGTTGTTTAAGATGAAACATTGACAACCAAATATATGACGAAAGTTTATAGATGGATTTCTTCCATGGAAAAGTTCATAGGCAGTCTTGTTGAATCTTTTGACGATCTGCGACCTCTTTTGAGTAAAACAGACAGTGTTGACAGCTTCTGCCCAGAATTGAGTTGGAAGATGAGAATCGCTGAGCATATATCAAGCAGCTTCGATGATCGTTCTGTTTCTTCTGTCGGCGACTACATTTTGCTGAGGTGTTCTCACCGCTGAGAAGTTGTGAGAAATGCCCTTGCTTTCAAAGAAGTTATCAAGAGAACTGTTTTTAAATTCAGTTCCATGATCACTCCTTATTGAGTGAACAATCATATTGTTCAGGACTTTCATTTTTCTGACAAAAGAAATGAGTTCTTCTGAGGTGTCACTCTTAGCACGGAGAAACATTACCCAGGTATAACGAGAGAATTCATCTACTCTGACTAGAGTATATTTCTTTCCAGCAATGGATTGTATACTGACAGGGTCAAAAAAATCCATATGCAATAGTTGAAGAGGGTTTGTCACTGATTACACTTGCTTAGACTTGAAACTAGCTTTAGCTTTTTTCCTTTTTCACACGCTGAGTAGAGAGATTCCTTAACGTATGAGTGCTGAGGCAGGCCAATGACTAGTTCTTTAGAGGAGAGAGTATTCAGTGTTTTAAAGTTAAGATGAGAGAGCCTTTTATGTCATAGCCAGTTGATATCTGAAGGGGCTTTGGATAGAAAGCATATGTTCTCAGTGGTTGTTGAGTCCATGTTTATTACGTAAACATTTTCCAAACGATAACCGCTGAGAGAAATCTTTTCTTTCTTATCAGAGACAAAGCATGCTTCCTTAGTAAAGCAAACTTTGTAGTCTTTATCACATAGCTGACTGATGCTTAGAAGATGGTGCTTCAGTCATTCTACATAAGCGACTCTTCTGAAGGTGGTGGTACCATTAGAAAGTACACCAAACCCTCGGGTATAGCCTTTTCCATTTCCACCAAAGGTCACTGAGGGACCTTTCTCTTAGTTGTATTCAGTGAGCAGGTTTCGTTTTCCAGTCATGTGTCAAGAGCATCTACTATCAAGATACCAGATACTCTTCGAGACCTGCAAACAAAAGGAAGATTAATTAGAAATTGGTACCCACTTTACAATGGGTCCATATTTGTCAGTGGAAGAAGAAGTCGAAGGATCAGCAGTCTTCATAGCATCTGATGATTCAACGTCAGTGGTAACCTTAACTTTGGTTAATTTCTTAACCTTAGTGGTATTCTTCACCTTGGCTTGTTTTTCACCTGGGGTGATCTTCTTTGCCTTAGAGGTAGTCATCTTCACCTTAGTTGATTTCTCAGCTTTGGTGGTTGTGGGGAACTTACTAACAATATGATCAGTAAGTCCACAGTGATAGCATTTCCTATAGCTGAAAGTAGCTTTAGGACCATAGGCATAAGCATTTGATAATTTTAAATGAGCAGGGCCTGTACCAAGAACGTCTTTAGAATCAGAGATCGGAGGAACCTTAGGTTCTTCAGATTTCTTACCTAGGACATCAACCTTTATTCTTGGAGTTGATCGTTGAACATGTTCAGGGATCTCCTCTTTAGAGGTAGAAGGTTGATTAGTTGGTTTTTCCTTATCTTTAAGTTTGGGGCTTAAAGAGGATTTTTCCTCAGGGATAGGATTATTAGAAGAGGAGCACTGAGATGATGAGGTGTCAAGGATGGAAGAGACGGACATTCCAAACTTAAGCATGGAACGATCTTGACTTGATTCTTCAGCGTTAGCATTAAAACCAAGACCACTTCTGTCATTGACAAGGATCTGAGCACCGATTATCTCAGTGATCTTTGCCGAAGATTTACACCATCCTTCAATAGTAGCTTTCTCAGCTTTCAGGTCAGCGATAACTTGTTCCGTTCGATGCTGATTACTTGATTACATAAACCTGGTCGTTTAAACTTTCTTCAATATTAGAAAGCTCTTGGATCTTTAGATGACATTTCTTAAGCTGTTTAGTTAATCTAAATTCATTTGTTCAGCTTGAGTTTTTCCATTCAGGGCATCGTATAAATCAATTGTCAGCGAGTTGATAGCACGAAGTTTTTCAGCATCAATGAGAGCTGGAGTAGATGTTGGTCCCGAAGGCCTATACAAGTTTGTAGAAGGGGGGGGGGGTGAATACAAACACACAGATTTTACTTTTTAAAATTGTTTATTGATAAATCATTAACAATTTACAGCTTGTTGCGGAAACAAGATTAAGGATAAACCTAAATCTAAACAAGTTGGAACACTAAGGTTTCTTGCACTAAGAGAGATAAGGAAATTACTAATAATAACCTATCTGAGATAAGAGATTTGAACTTGTCCAGAGTTAGCAAGTTACTTCAAAAGAAGTGAGTTCATCTCTTTATATACTACATGCATTTAATGCAAGTCAGTATATACTTTACACGTGTCATTAGCTGGTTGGTTGCATGTCATTGACCTTGGTTGACAACCTTAGTAGCCGTATGACTGAATAGTGTAGTATCAGAGTGGTTGTACGATTTCAGATTTTCGGAGGTTCTTTTCTGACATTTCGTACGGAGTCGTGCAAGGGTGGTTAAGACAAAAGTACTTTGTACAGAGGACTTCATGATCAGCTTTCGTTGATTCAGCGATTATCATTTTCTATTCAGCGAATGATAAAGTTCAGCGATAGCTGAAGTCTTGTACTTGATACTTCACGTTGAGTGGACAAATCTGAGTCTTCGCTGATCCGCATCAGTTCATTAGGAGACTTGTCGCTGGTTCTTGAGCTTGATCTTCGACTTCAGCGTAGAACCTTTGTTGACGTGAAACTTGTCTTCAGGGATCATAAGTAAACAACTAACTTATCAGCGATCATCATAATGACTGAACAGACTCAGAGCATTAATGATGAACAGTGTTCGCTGAATGTTTAATTTAAAAGAGCGAGAGTTCCTATCAGCGGTACTAGAAGATCTTAGTACTTATCAGCGATAGTGAAACTCTGATACATATTGTTTACTTACAATTTTCACTAAGTATATAAGAGAGGGTCATTATCAAATCACTATTTGATTATGACATAGCAACAAAGAAAATTGCTATTTAATGAAAACATAAGGATAAAAAGAACTCATAAAATATTTGTCCCTTTTACTGTTTTCTGGGATCTTTTCAGTACTGATGGAGTAAAGTACGTTCGCTGAAATCTTTCTTTAAAAATATTGAAACAGGGTACAATGAAGAACAGAAAGATTACAAGTACAAGCGAAATAAATTACAAGTACAGAAGGATAACTAATACAATAGAGAAATAGGAGATCATATCAGTTTTCAAAAGGTTCTTCCTTAATGAGAAGTTCATCAAGGGTCGTCTTTTCAGTGGGGATCATCCAGTCAGGAACCGTTACGCCTTGTTTTCTTTTGTTCAGCGCTTCTTCAAAGATCAAGGGTTTTAGGTGTCATGCCTGAGTGTCTTTTCTGAAGTCACACCAGTAGATGAGATCTCTGAGCTGTTCGATTGGAGTGATTGGAAGCTAAGCGATCCGTTGAAAACATTTATGTCCGTCGTAGTCGAGAAAGAATATTCCATAAGGATTACTGATGACTTTACCAGGGACGAAAAGTTCACATGGTGGCAAAGAAATGTCAAGGGCAGATAGATCAGGGTCAGGACCAAGCACTTCAGCGCGAGAGAAACCGATTCCAGTTTCATTTTGTATTACAGGACCTGAGTTTGAATCTTGACGTTTCTTCTTTGGAGAGGCCCTTTTTCTTTTCAGCTTAAGATCAGGAAGAGGAGGAATGTCCACACAAGAAGATATCAAGTCGATCTGTCTGTTTATCAGCTTTTCGAAATGATCCTTGTACTTAGATTGTGACGAATGGATAGCTAACCTCATCTCCAGCCATTCAGAGAGACCATACCTTTTTACACTGTCAGCGCGAAAGGCTTCAGATTGGCCATATTCTCTGAAAAGTTTGATGTCAACAATAGGTACTCCGATAGAGGTTCTTCCAGAGATGAATACCTTGTTGATTTTCGCTGGACGATATCTGAAGTGTATTTTCTCTTTACACCAGATCAGGGTGGTCTGAGACACTTCAGTTTTCTTTTCCACAATCTTCTGTGCTTCTTCCCAAAGCTTTCGTTGGATTTGAATGGGAACATGTTTCAGCTTGGGGTCTTTGACAGATTCTTGAGTAAGCTTGATGGCGTATTCTCTGTCTTTCTCTTCAGCTTCCTTTCTTTCAGCGATTAGGCGTTCAGCTCTGAGGTGTTCCTTGTATTCAGATTTTGAGATTCTGAACTTTGGAGGAACTGAAGGAAGTTGATCACGCCTCAGAATGATTCGCTGATCCTCGAATCGCTTTATTATTTCCTCTCTTCTCTTTTGATCCTCTTCACTCAGCTTTTGAGGAGCTGAGGAAGGTCTGTTTCTGTGCAAGAGAGGTTGTTCTTCTGGTTCATCAGTCTCAGAGATCAAATCTAAGACTGGGATTATTTCATCAGCAGCAGCTGGCTTTATTTGAGAAGTCGCAGTAGTAGAACCTTCAGCGACATCCTCTAACAGGGGAGAGGACTAGCTGAAACACAGCGATCTTAAAAATAAGAACATGGGTAGAAGAACTTGGGTAGAAAGAGAAAGAGAAATATGTTCAGGTGTAGGCTAGGGTAGTAGACTTTATAGAGGAGGGATGGAGTGAGATATGATTAGTGTACCTGACAAACCGGCTTTTCAAGCAAGATCGTCAGATTGTCATCTTCAGTGACGCTTTTGCCTTTGCCTTTCTCAGCGCCAGAGGCTGAGGGCTTTATCTTTGTCCGCTCCCCTATTGGTTCATTTATTGAAATTCCCTTAAGAGCTTTGATCCTTGGGGCAGGTTTGACGATAAAGAAATCATCATCATCTTCGTCATCATCATCATCATTCTTCTTTGGAGAAGAAGATGGTTCATCATCAGGGATGTCGACGGATTCATCATCTTCTGCTTCGGATTCTTCAGCGTCTTCTTCGAGTTGCTCCCCCTCAGATACAGAGGCGAGCTTCTCGGTTCCCTCAGGGTTTTCATCTCCCTGAGGTCCAGCGATAAGCTCTTCATTCTTCTCTCCCCTGATAGATTTATCATGGGAAAGTTCTTCAGTGCTCTTTTCAAGATCCTCAGCGCTCTTCTCATCGGTATGTTCAGCGCTCTTTTCCTCGGGATGTTCAGCGCTCTTCTCCCCCTCTTTCTCTTGATGACTGGGGGAGGAATGGGTAGACTCTTCAGCTGTGGGAGGCTCTCTGTCTTCTTGGCCAGAGATACCCACACAGCTTTCAATCTTTGCTAATCTGACTTCTAGGCCAGTTATAGCAGGATTGATCCTTTCCAGCTCTTTGCGATCCGTCGTTGTGAAAGTTTCCAATACAGGGGCAGGGGTCGGTTCAGGAGCAGGAGTTCTCACCTTGTTGAGCAGCTCTTCAATCATTGTTTTCATCGAACCAACGTCGGTCTTTACAGAGCCTAAGTCAGTCGTCAGAGTTTGAACATTTGTCTTCACAGCAGACATATCACCCTCTAGTGCTCCAACCGATGTCTTTAGCGTTGTTACTTCGCCGGACATGGAGGAAACTGATTGTTTGAGTGAGGTGTAGTCTGTGTAGATGTCAGCGAGCACTTTGGCGAAATCGCTGAGAGTCTTATCAACAATCTTGATGTCGTCTGTGGAAGCTTTCTTTTCCACCACCGTTGTCAGCTTTGTCAAATTATCTCCAGCGTTTGTTACAGTTGTAGAGTTGTTGGAGAGTGTGGTGGTGAGACCGGTCAGCTTTGTTTCCACGGACTTCAGAGACTCGTTGATGTCTCCCAAATTTGGACCTGTAACACATAAGTACTTGTGAACAAAGGAAAGCTCAGAAGTTTCAGGTTTAGTTACAGTGTATATGGGTTGATTTGTACCTGCAGGAGGATTGATGAACTCGTCAAAGATGTGGGTTCCTGAATAATGTTCCATATCTTCCTTAAAAGTACGGTGAGGTATGGTGATCTCTGCAGGTCCTGTCTTCATCATTCTTTGAGAAGCGTCAGCGGTGGCTTCTGGAATGATGGCATCTCCAGTGTTCTTTGGAGGAGTGTCCAAGTGAGTGGAGGGAGAAGCGAAGGGTAAGAATGGGGTTCGGGTACTGAGTTCAGCGTTGGAATCGCTGAGAATCACTTCATCAGTCTTTTGAGAGACTGAGGGAGGTTGGTTAGGTTCCAAGTTTCTAACCTCGGCGTTTGGAGACGCTGAAGTCTGGATTGGAGGGATGGCTTGCACGGGTGTGGCAGAGCGTACCACGGAACTTTCCTTCAGCTCTTCAGAATGAGCTGAGGAGTCTTCAGCATGGGATTGCTGGGGTTGCTCCTTGGTTTTCTTGATCCTTTTGGAATCAAGTTGGGTTGAAGAGTGTTTCCTTTTCTTAGAAGGAGAGGATTGTGTGGCCGGGGAATCAGCGATGGGTATTGTCGCTGAAGGAGCCACAGAAGTCGAAGAATTAGGGTTAAGAAGAGAGAGAAGGGTAGAGAGACGTACCTCATTGTCGACAGGTTTGAAATCGAGCACCTTAGGGCCAACCTGAGAAATTTTCAGGTCACCCTCTTGAGGATAGCTGTCCTTCAGGCCATATTGGAAGATGGAGCTGATGAATCGGGGGTAGGGAACCCATGCAGGTCTGTCAGCAGCAGAATCTACTCTTTGTACTAGGTCATCATAAATGATAGATGCCCAGTCAATATGTAGACCTTTCAGCAGTGCGTATCCCATAGCCTGCTGAGGTTGAGCGGCTTGATCAGAGGAGCCGGTCTTCGCTGTCATGCAGCTGATCAGGTGGGCGAAGATGAAATTCATCTCGCTGGGCATTTTGGACTTCTTTATCAGCGTCAGCTTCTTCTCGGGCTTCTTGTCCCTTCCAGTTTCCCAAATGTAACCCATTGCGTCGAGGAAAGAAATGATTTCTTCTCTGTCAGCATGCTTCTTATGATCAGGGAATGGAACAAACGGTTTTTCTTTGGTAGCATTGGGAAAGTTCAGGGCTTTTCGAATGATTGCGGGGGTTATCTTAATTGTGCCATACTCAGTATCGCTGAGTATGCAATCGATGGTTTTGGTGGGATCTTTGGCGGATGGTAGCTGAGAGTGTCTGGCAGAGTACCAGAACTGGGATAGAAGTAGCTGACTTGCAGGAGGTGTGATGGTCAGGGCTGTTGAAATGCAGCAGTTTTTCAGGAAGTTCACAGCATCATCCAGATGTGTGACTTGCTTTCGAGGAGGAAACTCGAGAAGCGCAGAGAGGTTGTTGACCTTGGTCCAATCTAGTTGATCCAGCTTGAACTTAACCTGAGGCGCTTTGATGATTTCCACTTCCTCAGAGTCAGCGGAGATGTTCTCAGCGGTAACATTGATCTTTGAAGTTGCCATTTCTCTGTATTATCAGTTTAACCAAAGATGTTAACAAATAAGAATTGTCTTAATGTGGAAAGAAATTTCCATTAAGATGGTTCGAATTTTGTCCATTTCATTCAGACATAAATGTCTTAATGAAGATTAGGGGTTTTCTTGATTTTTGACAGAAATGTAAAACCCATTGAATCTTGTTATCCAGTTTTCTATGAGGAAATTAGATTCTGGAAACGAATGAAGAACAAGTTTAAGATTTAGATTTAAAACTTGAAGAACAACCATGAAATAGTTGTGTTCATAAAACCATGAAAGAAATGATTTTATTTTTAAAAAGTTCTTCTTTTGTTTGATCTTGTTTAAAACAATGATAAGATCAGAAACAAGTTATACATTTGGTGATAAATAAGAACATATTAACCTTGATGTTTGATGAAGAAGATGATGAAGAGTTCTTTGAAGATTTGAGAGCACAAATGCAACAGTAATTCTTTTCTTGCGGAGGAAGATTTGATCGCGTAAAAGATAAAATATAAACCAAGAGTTGTTTATATAGAGAGTTTAGAGAGAGAAAATCTTTGAGCGGGAAAAGATTTTCATCGTGACACGGACACGTGTTTGCATTTGATTGGAAGTTTGAACGAAACCTGCAAACGTGTGTCAGAAAGAAATCGTGCCTGGTGTTATCCGTTGCAACGACGTCACAACTGTCCTTTCATATTCTTGGTTGTCTCTGAGGTTTTGAAAAACTCAGGGACTCTTTGAAAACATGAAGCACTGAATAGAAATCTCAGTGAAGGTTTTAAGAAATTTCAAAAAGTCGCTGTTAAGGAAGAGATATTCAACGATGCAATTTATTTTGAAATCTTGCATTTACATGCGATATGTCAGAGAGAGAAAACATACCTTGATATCAGCGAATCAAGTTTATTCAGAGAGAGAATGATAGAATGGGTTATACAAGTTGATTTTATCCTATCGCTGATCAATGTGAACCGCTGAAGGTTTTATCCTTCAAAGTTCAGCATTCCAAGCTCGCTGATGAGAAAGTTGAATCTTGTCTCATCAAGAGGTTTGGTAAATAGATCAGCTAACTGATAATCAGTTGGAATAAAATGAAGTTCTATATCACCATTCATCACATGATCTCTGATAAAATGATATCTGATTTCTATGTGTTTTATCTTTGAGTGTAGCACTGGATTGTTTGCTATAGCGATGGCACTAGTGCTGTCGCAATAGATTGGAATTTTGGAGAGCTGAAGATCATAGTCTAGTAGCTGATTTCTCATCCACAAGACTTGAGAACAACAGCTTCCAGCGGCTACATACTCAGCTTCAGT
Organism: Saussurea involucrata; assembly: GCA_033807775.1. Lineage (NCBI taxonomy): Eukaryota > Viridiplantae > Streptophyta > Magnoliopsida > Asterales > Asteraceae > Saussurea > Saussurea involucrata. The sequence continues at coordinate 83,089,606 of CM066315.1, read as the reverse complement.
TGTGGAAGTGGACACTGAATTTTGCTTTTTACTTGTCCAACTTACCAGCTTTCCACCCAGGAGCTGACATCCTCCTGTGGTGCTTTTCCTATCCATTTTGCAACCTGCAAAATCACTGTCTGAATAGGCGGTTAGATCGAATCCTGAGTCTTTGGGATACCAAAGGCCTAGATTCGCTGTACCCTTAAGATATCGAAAGATTCGCTTTACAGCTTTCATATGAGATATTTTGGGTTCAACTTGATATCGTGCACACAGACATGTTGCAAACATAATATCGGGTCGGCTAGCTGTAAGATACAATAGTGAGCCGATCATCCCACGGTACAACGTAACATTGACAGGAACACCCTTTGTGTCCTTATCAAGTGTCAGCGGTGGTGCCATAGGGGTTTTCATAGCTGAACTTTCAGTTAAGTCGAATTTCTTCAGCATATCTTTAACATATTTTCCCTGATTAATGAAAGTTCCTTTTTCAGTTTGCTTAATCTGAAGACCAAGGAAATATGTTAGTTCACCCATCATGCTCATTTTATACTCATCTTTCATTCTATCAGCGAAACGAGTACAAAGCTCAGGGTTAGTAGAACCAAATATAATGTCATCAACATATATTTGAACTAGAATGATATGACCTTTCACTTTTCTAAAAAATAGAGTTTTGTCAATCTTACCTCGTTCAAATTTTTCAATATGGAGATAAGTGGAAAGAGTGTCATACCATGCACGTGGAGCTTGCTTTAAGCCATAAAGTGCCTTGTCCAGTTTATAAACATAACCTGGACGCTTAGGATCTGAGAATCCTGGAGGTTGTTCCACATAAACTTCTTCATTCAGCTTTCCATTCAGAAACGCTGACTTAACATCCATCTGATGTACAGTGAAGTTTTTGTGTACAGCATATGCTAAGAAAAGACGAATAGATTCAAGTCTTGCTACTGGAGCAAATGTTTCGTCATAATCTATGCCTTCCTCTTGTCTGTATCCCTGAGCAACAAGACGAGCTTTGTTGCGAGTTACAATACCATGTTCGTCCAACTTGTTTCGATAGACCCATTTAGTGCCTATCACCGTTTTGTCAGTTGGTCTACGAACGAGTTTCCAAACTTTGTTTCTTTCGAATTCAGTCAGCTCTTCTTGCATAGCGCTGACCCAGTTTGGATCTCTGAGGGCATCATCTATTTTCTTTGGTTCAATTAGAGAAATAAAGTTAACAAATAAACAAATATTACCTGCACTTCTACGAGTCTGAATACCAGCGTTTGGATCACCAAGAATTTGATCGATTGGGTGATTTACAGTCCATCGCTGAGCCGGAGCATACGTCGCTGACTCAGTCTGAACTGGAGAAACTGAAGATGAGGCTTCAGCTACTTCTGGATTATCAGCTAAGAGAGGAATGTTTGCATTTGCAACAGTAATTCTTTTCTTGCGGAGGAAGATTTGATCGCGTAAAAGATAAAATATAAACCAAGAGTTGTTTATATAGAGAGTTTAGAGAGAGAAAATCTTTGAGCGGGAAAAGATTTTCATCATGACACGGACACGTGTTTGCATTTGATTGGAAGTTTGAACGAAACGTGCAAACGTGTGTCAGAAAGAAATCGTGCCTGGTGTTATCCGTTGCAATGACGTCACAACTGTCCTTTCATATTCTTGGTTGTCTCTGAGGTTTTGAAAAACTCAGGGACTCTTTGAAAACATGAAGCACTGAATAGAAATCTCAGTGAAGGTTTTAAGAAATTTGAAAAAGTCGCTGTCAAGGAAGAGATATTCAGCGATGCAATTTATTTTGAAATCTTGCATTTACATGCGATATGTCAGAGAGAGAAAACATACCTTGATATCAGCGAATCAAGTTTATTCAGAGAGAGAATGATAGAATGGGTTATACAAGTTGATTTTATCCTATCGCTGATCAATGTTAACCGCTGAAGGTTTTATCCTTCAAAGTTCAGCATTCCAAGCTCGCTGATGAGAAAGTTGAATCTTGTCTCATCAAGAGGTATGGTAAATAGATCAGCTAACTGATAATCAGTTGGAATAAAATGAAGTTCTATATCACCATTCATCACATGATCTCTGATAAAATGATATCTGATTTCTATGTGTTTTGTCTTTGAGTGTAGCACTGGATTGTTTGCTATAGCGATGGCATTAGTGCTGTCGCAATAGATTGGAATTTTGGAGAGCTGAAGATCATAGTCTAGTAGCTGATTTCTCATCCACAAGACTTGAGAACAACAGCTTCCAGCGGCTACATACTCAGCTTCAGCTGTGGAAGTGGACACTGAATTTTGCTTTTTACTTGTCTAACTTACCAGCTTTCCACCCTGGAGCTGACATCCTCCTGTGGTGCATTTCCTATCCATTTTGCAACCTGCAAAATCACTGTCTGAATAGGCGGTTAGATCGAATCCTGAGTCTTTGGGATACCAAAGGCCTAGATTCGCTGTACCCTTAAGATATCGAAAGATTCGCTTTACAGCTTTCATATGAGATATCTTGGGTTCAGCTTGATATCGTGCACACAGACATGTTGCAAACATAATATCGGGTCGGCTAGCTGTAAGATACAATAGTGAGCCGATCATCCCACGGTACAACGTAACATTGACAGGAACACGCTTTGTGTCCTTATCAAGTGTCAGTGGTGGTGCCATAGGGGTTTTCATAGCTGAACTTTCAGTTAAGTCGAATTTCTTCAACATATCTTTAACATATTTTCCCTAATTAATGAAAGTTCCTTTTTCAGTTTGCTTAATCTGAAGACCAAGGAAATATGTTAGTTCACCCATCATGCTCATTTTATACTCATCTTTCATTATATCAGCGAAACGAGTACAAAGCTCAGGGTTAGTAGAACCAAATATAATGTCATCAACATATATTTGAACTAGAATGATATGACCTTTCACTTTTCTAAAAAATAGAGTTTTGTCAATCTTACCTCGTTCAAATTTTTCAATATGGAGATAAGTGGAAAGAGTGTCATACCATGCACGTGGAGCTTGCTTTAAGCCATAAAGTGCCTTGTCCAGTTTATAAACATAACCTGGACGCTTAGGATCTGAGAATCCTGGAGGTTGTTCCACATAAACTTCTTCATTCAGCTTTCCATTCAGAAACGCTGACTTAACATCCATCTGATGTACAGTGAAGTTTTTGTGTACAGCATATGCTAAGAAAAGACGAATAGATTCAAGTCTTGCTACTGGAGCAAATGTTTCGTCATAATCTATACCTTCCTCTTGTCTGTATCCCTGAGCAACAAGACGAGCTTTGTTGCGAGTTACAGTACCATGTTCGTCCAACTTGTTTCGATAGACCCATTTAGTGCCTATCACCGTTTTGTCAGTTGGTCTACGAACGAGTTTCCAAACTTTGTTTCTTTCGAATTCAGTCAGCTCTTCTTGCATAGCGCTGACCCAGTTTGGATCTCTGAGGGCATCATCTATTTTCTTTGGTTCAATTAGAGAAATAAAGTTAACAAATAAACAAATATTACCTGCACTTCTACGAGTCTGAATACCAGCGTTTGGATCACCAAGAATTTGATCGATTGGGTGATTTACAGTCCATCGCTGAGCCGGAGCATACGTCGCTGACTCAGTCTGAACCGGAGAAACTGAAGATGTGGCTTCAGCTACTTCTGGATTATCAGCTAAGAGGGGAATGTTTGCATTTGCAACAGTAATTCTTTTCTTGCGGAGGAAGATTTGATCGCGTAAAAGATAAAATATAAACCAAGAGTTGTTTATATAGAGAGTTTAGAGAGAGAAAATCTTTGAGCGGGAAAAGATTTTCATCATGACACGGACACGTGTTTGCATTTGATTGGAAGTTTGAACGAAACCTGCAAACGTGTGTCAGAAAGAAATCGTGCCTGGTGTTATCCGTTGCAATGACGTCACAACTGTCCTTTCATATTCTTGGTTGTCTCTGAGGTTTTGAAAAACTCAGGGACTCTTTGAAAACATGAAGCACTGAATAGAAATCTCAGTGAAGGTTTTAAGAAATTTCAAAAAGTCGCTGTTAAGGAAGAGATATTCAGCGATGCAATTTATTTTGAAATCTTGCATTTACATGCGATATGTCAGAGAGAGAAAACATACCTTGATATCAGCGAATCAAGTTTATTCAGAGAGAGAATGATAGAATGGGTTATACAAGTTGATTTTATCCTATCGCTGATCAATGTGAACCGCTGAAGGTTTTATCCTTCAAAGTTCAGCATTCCAAGCTCGCTGATGAGAAAGTTGAATCTTGTCTCATCAAGAGGTTTGGTAAATAGATCAGCTAACTGATAATCAGTTGGAATAAAATGAAGTTCTATATCACCATTCATCACATGATCTCTGATAAAATGATATCTGATTTCTATGTGTTTTGTCTTTGAGTGTAGCACTGGATTGTTTGCTATAGCGATGGCACTAGTGCTGTCGCAATAGATTGGAATTTTGGAGAGCTGAAGATCATAGTCTAGTAGCTGATTTCTCATCCACAAGACTTGAGAACAACAGCTTCCAGCGGCTACATACTCAGCTTCAGTTGTGGAAGTGGACACTGAATTTTGCTTTTTACTTGTCCAACTTACCAGCTTTCCACCCAGGAGCTGACATCCTCCTGTGGTGCTTTTCCTATCCATTTTGCAACCTGCAAAATCACTGTCTGAATAGGCGGTTAGATCGAATCCTGGGTCTTTGGGATACCAAAGGCCTAGATTCGCTGTACCCTTAAGATATCGAAAGATTCGCTTTACAGCTTTCATATGAGATATCTTGGGTTCAACTTGATATCGTGCACACAGACATGTTGCAAACATAATATCGGGTCGGCTAGCTGTAAGATACAATAGTGAGCCGATCATCCCACGGTACAACGTAACATTGACAGGAACACCCTTTGTGTCCTTATCAAGTGTCAGCGGTGGTGCCATAGGGGTTTTCATAGCTGAACTTTCAGTTAAGTCGAATTTCTTCAGCATATCTTTAACATATTTTCCCTGATTAATGAAAGTTCCTTTTTCAGTTTGCTTAATCTGAAGACCAAGGAAATATGTTAGTTCACCCATCATGCTCATTTTATACTCATCTTTCATTCTATCAGCGAAACGAGTACAAAGCTCAGGGTTAGTAGAACCAAATATAATGTCATCAACATATATTTGAACTAGAATGATATGACCTTTCACTTTTCTAAAAAATAGAGTTTTGTCAATATTACCTCGTTCAAATTTTTCAATATGGAGATAAGTGGAAAGAGTGTCATACCATGCACGTGGAGCTTGCTTTAAGCCATAAAGTGCCTTGTCCAGTTTATAAACATAACCTGGACGCTTAGGATCTGAGAATCCTGGAGGTTGTTCCACATAAACTTCTTCATTCAGCTTTCCATTCAGAAACGCTGACTTAACATCCATCTGATGTACAGTGAAGTTTTTGTGTACAGCATATGCTAAGAAAAGACGAATAGATTCAATTCTTGCTACTGGAGCAAATGTTTCGTCATAATCTATGCCTTCCTCTTGTCTGTATCCCTGAGCAACAAGACGAGCTTTGTTGCGAGTTACAATACCATGTTCGTCCAACTTGTTTCGATAGACCCATTTAGTGCCTATCACCGTTTTGTCAGTTGGTCTACGAATGAGTTTCCAAACTTTGTTTCTTTCGAATTCAGTCAGCTCTTCTTGCATAGCGCTGACCCAGTTTGGATCTCTGAGGGCATCATCTATTTTCTTTGGTTCAATTAGAGAAATAAAGTTAACAAATAAACAAATATTACCTGCACTTCTACGAGTCTGAATACCAGCGTTTGGATCACCAAGAATTTGATCGATTGGGTGATTTACAGTCCATCGCTGAGCCGGAGCATACGTCGCTGACTCAGTCTGAACTGGAGAAACTGAAGATGAGGCTTCAGCTACTTCTGGATTATCAGCTAAGAGAGGAATGTTTGCATTTGCAACAGTAATTCTTTTCTTGCGGAGGAAGATTTGATCGCGTAAAAGATAAAATATAAACCAAGAGTTGTTTATATAGAGAGTTTAGAGAGAGAAAATCTTTGAGCGGGAAAAGATTTTCATCATGACACGGACACGTGTTTGCATTTGATTGGAAGTTTGAACGAAACGTGCAAACGTGTGTCAGAAAGAAATCGTGCCTGGTGTTATCCGTTGCAATGACGTCACAACTGTCCTTTCATATTCTTGGTTGTCTCTGAGGTTTTGAAAAACTCAGGGACTCTTTGAAAACATGAAGCACTGAATAGAAATCTCAGTGAAGGTTTTAAGAAATTTGAAAAAGTCGCTGTCAAGGAAGAGATATTCAGCGATGCAATTTATTTTGAAATCTTGCATTTACATGCGATATGTCAGAGAGAGAAAACATACCTTGATATCAGCGAATCAAGTTTATTCAGAGAGAGAATGATAGAATGGGTTATACAAGTTGATTTTATCCTATCGCTGATCAATGTTAACCGCTGAAGGTTTTATCCTTCAAAGTTCAGCATTCCAAGCTCGCTGATGAGAAAGTTGAATCTTGTCTCATCAAGAGGTATGGTAAATAGATCAGCTAACTGATAATCAGTTGGAATAAAATGAAGTTCTATATCACCATTCATCACATGATCTCTGATAAAATGATATCTGATTTCTATGTGTTTTGTCTTTGAGTGTAGCACTGGATTGTTTGCTATAGCGATGGCACTAGTGCTGTCGCAATAGATTGGAATTTTGGAGAGCTGAAGATCATAGTCTAGTAGCTGATTTCTCATCCACAAGACTTGAGAACAACAGCTTCCAGCGGCTACATACTCAGCTTCAGCTGTGGAAGTGGACACTGAATTTTGCTTTTTACTTGTCTAACTTACCAGCTTTCCACCCTGGAGCTGACATCCTCCTGTGGTGCTTTTCCTATCCATTTTGCAACCTACAAAATCACTGTCTGAATAGGCGGTTAGATCGAATCCTGAGTCTTTGGGATACCAAAGGCCTAGATTCGTTGTACCCTTAAGATATCGAAAGATTCGCTTTACAGCTTTCAAATGAGATATCTTGGGTTCAGCTTGATATCGTGCACACAGACATGTTGCAAACATAATATCGGGTCGGCTAGCTGTAAGATACAATAGTGAGCCGATCATCCCACGGTACAACGTAACATTGACAGGAACACCCTTTGTGTCCTTATCAAGTGTCAGTGGTGGTGCCATAGGGGTTTTCATAGCTGAACTTTCAGTTAAGTCGAATTTCTTCAACATATCTTTAACATATTTTCCCTGATTAATGAAAGTTCCTTTTTCAGTTTGCTTAATCTGAAGACCAAGGAAATATGTTAGTTCACCCATCATGCTCATTTTATACTCATCTTTCATTCTATCAGCGAAACGAGTACAAAGCTCAGGGTTAGTAGAACCAAATATAATGTCATCAACATATATTTGAACTAGAATGATATGACCTTTCACTTTTCTAAAAAATAGAGTTTTGTCAATCTTACCTCGTTCAAAATTTTCAATATGGAGATAAGTGGAAAGAGTGTCATACCATGCACGTGGAGCTTGCTTTAAGCCATAAAGTGCCTTGTCCAGTTTATAAACATAACCTGGACGCTTAGGATCTGAGAATCCTGGAGGTTGTTCCACATAAACTTCTTCATTCAGCTTTCCATTCAGAAACGCTGACTTAACATCCATCTGATGTACAGTGAAGTTTTTGTGTACAGCATATGCTAAGAAAAGACGAATAGATTCAAGTCTTGCTACTGGAGCAAATGTTTCGTCATAATCTATGCCTTCCTCTTGTCTGTATCCCTGAGCAACAAGACGAGCTTTGTTGCGAGTTACAGTACCATGTTCGTCCAACTTGTTTCGATAGACCCATTTAGTGCCTATCACCGTTTTGTCAGTTGGTCTACGAACGAGTTTCCAAACTTTGTTTCTTTCGAATTCAGTCAGCTCTTCTTGCATAGCGCTGACCCAGTTTGGATCTCTGAGGGCATCATCTATTTTCTTTGGTTCAATTAGAGAAATAAAGTTAACAAATAAACAAATATTACCTGCACTTCTACGAGTCTGAATACCAGCGTTTGGATCACCAAGAATTTGATCGATTGGGTGATTTACAGTCCATCGCTGAGCCGGAGCATACGTCGCTGACTCAGTCTGAACTGGAGAAACTGAAGATGAGGCTTCAGCTACTTCTGGATTATCAGCTAAGAGAGGAATGTTTGCATTTGCAACAGTAATTCTTTTCTTGCGGAGGAAGATTTGATCGCGTAAAAGATAAAATATAAACCAAGAGTTGTTTATATAGAGAGTTTAGAGAGAGAAAATCTTTGAGCGGGAAAAGATTTTCATCATGACACGGACACGTGTTTGCATTTGATTGGAAGTTTGAACGAAACGTGCAAACGTGTGTCAGAAAGAAATCGTGCCTGGTGTTATCCGTTGCAATGACGTCACAACTGTCCTTTCATATTCTTGGTTGTCTCTGAGGTTTTGAAAAACTCAGGGACTCTTTGAAAACAAGAAGCACTGAATAGAAATCTCAGTGAAGGTTTTAAGAAATTTGAAAAAGTCGCTGTTAAGGAAGAGATATTCAGCGATGCAATTTATTTTGAAATCTTGCATTTACATGCGATATGTTAGAGAGAGAAAACATACCTTGATATCAACGAATCAAGTTTATTCAGAGAGAGAATGATAGAATGGGTTATACAAGTTGATTTTATCCTATCGCTGATCAATGTGAACCGCTGAAGGTTTTATCCTTCAAAGTTCAACATTCCAAGCTCGCTGATGAGAAAGTTGAATCTTGTCTCATCAAGAGGTTTGGTAAATAGATCAGCTAACTGATAATCAGTTGGAATAAAATGAAGTTCTATATCACCATTCATCACATGATCTCTGATAAAATGATATCTGATTTCTATGTGTTTTGTCTTTGAGTGTAGCACTGGATTGTTTGCTATAGCGATGGCACTAGTGCTGTCGCAATAGATTGGAATTTTGGAGAGCTGAAGATCATAGTCTAGTAGCTGATTTCTCATCCACAAGACTTGAGAACAACAGCTTCCAGCGGCTACATACTCAGCTTCAGCTGTGGAAGTGGACACTGAATTTTGCTTTTTACTTGTCCAACTTACCAGCTTTCCACCCAGGAGCTGGCATCCTCCTGTGGTGCTTTTCCTATCCATTTTGCAACCTGCAAAATCACTGTCTGAATAGGCGGTTAGATCGAATTCTGAGTCTTTGGGATACCAAAGGCCTAGATTCGCTGTACCCTTAAGATATCGAAAGATTCGCTTTACATCTTTCATATGAGATATCTTGGGTTCAGCTTGATATCGTGCACACAGACATGTTGCAAACATAATATCGGGTCGGCTAGCTGTAAGATACAATAGTGAGCCGATCATCCCACGGTACAACGTAACATTGACAGGAACACCCTTTGTGTCCTTATCAAGTGTCAGCGGTGGTGCCATAGGGGTTTTCATAGCTGAACTTTCAGTTAAGTCGAATTTCTTCAGCATATCTGTAACATATTTTCCCTGATTAATGAAAGTTCCTTTTTCAGTTTGCTTAATCTGAAGACCAAGGAAATATGTTAGTTCACCCATCATGCTCATTTTATACTCATCTTTCATTCTATCAGCGAAACGAGTACAAAGCTCAGGGTTAGTAGAACCAAATATAATGTCATCAACATATATTTGAACTAGAATGATATGACCTTTCACTTTTCTAAAAAATAGAGTTTTGTCAATCTTACCTCGTTCAAATTTTTCAATATGGAGATAAGTGGAAAGAGTGTCATACCATGCACGTGGAGCTTGCTTTAAGCCATAAAGTGCCTTGTCCAGTTTATAAACATAACCTGGACGCTTAAGATCTGAGAATCCTGGAGGTTGTTCCACATAAACTTCTTCATTCAGCTTTCCATTCAGAAACGCTGACTTAACATCCATCTGATGTACAGTGAAGTTTTTGTGTACAGCATATGCTAAGAAAAGACGAATAGATTCAAGTCTTGCTACTGGAGCAAATGTTTCGTCATAATCTATGCCTTCCTCTTGTCTGTATCCCTGAGCAACAAGACGAGCTTTGTTGCGAGTTACAGTACCATGTTCGTCCAACTTGTTTCGATATACCCATTTAGTGCCTATCACCGTTTTGTCAGTTGGTATACGAACGAGTTTCCAAACTTTGTTTCTTTCGAATTCAATCAGCTCTTCTTGCATAGCGCTGACCCAGTTTGGATCTCTGAGGGCATCATCTATTTTCTTTGGTTCAGTTAGAGAAATAAAGTTAACAAATAAACAAATATTACCTGCACTTCTACGAGTCTGAATACCAGCGTTTGGATCACCAAGAATTTGATCGATTGGGTGATTTACAGTCCATCGCTGAGCCGGAGCATACGTCGCTGACTCAGTCTGAACTGGAGAAACTGAAGATGAGGCTTCAGCTACTTCTGGATTATCAGCTAAGAGAGGAATGTTTGCATTTGTCACTTCATTCACTGATTGCTGAGAAATAGATGGAATGTCTGAGATATTTGGATCAACTGCAGGTATAGTGTTTATAGGAACAGTTGAGACCCATGATGTTTCAGCTTCACTACTCTGCATGTTTGGAATGATAGTGGGACTATCATCTTCTACTGGATGAGCATGAGGAGTGGGAATTTCTTCTGAATCACCAAGATGAGAAAACATCCATTGATTCAGTTCTTCTGTATCAGCGTTCGGTTTAGAGTTCGCTGAACGGGATTCGTCAAACGTGACATGAATAGTTTCTTCTACAGTTTGTCTTCTTCGATTGAAGACTCTGAAGGCTTTGGAAACTGAGGAGTATCCAAGAAAGATTCCATCATCAGCCTTAGGATCAAACTTTCCAAGGGCATCTCTGTTGTTCAGTATGAAACACTGACATCCAAAGATGTGAAGAAAGCTGATTGAAGGCTTTCTCCCATGAAAGAGTTCATAGGCTGTCTTTTTGAATCTTTTAACTATCAGCGACCTGTTTTGCGTAAAACAAGCAGTGTTGACAGCTTCTGCCTAAAACTGAGTAGGCAGGTGAGAATCGCTGAGCATTGAACGTGCAGCTTCAATAATTTGTTCTATTTCTTCTTTCAGCGACTCCATTTTGTTGCGGTGTTCTCACTGACAAAAAGTTGTGAGAAATACCCTTACTCTCAAGGAAGGAATCAAGAGAACTGATTTTGAATTCAGTTCCATGATCACTCCTTATTGAGCGAACAGTCATATTGTTCAGAGTTTCCATCTTCCGAACAAAGGTGATGAGTTCTTCAGGGGTGTCACTCTTAGAACGGAGAAACATTACCCAAGTGAAGCGAGAGAATTCATCAACTATGACCAGCATATATTTCTTTCCAGCGATGGATTGTTTGTTAACAGGGCCAAACAAATCCATATGGAGTAGTTGTAGAGGAGATGACACTGAGGAAACTTGCTTTGACTTAAAGCTTGCTTTGGTCTGCTTCCCTTTTTCACACGCTGAACATAATGACTCTTTGGCGTATGAATGCTGAGGTAGACCAGTGACTAACTCTTTGGAGGAAAGAGTATTCAGTGTCTTGAAATTTAGATGCGAGAGCCTCTTGTGCCATAGCCAGTTAACATCAGAAGATGCCTTTGAGAAGAAACAGGAGTTCTCAGTGGTTGTTGAGTCCGTGTTTATTACATAAACATTTTCCAAACGATAACCGCTGAGAGCTATCTTCTCCTTTTTGTCAGTGACAAAGCAGGATTCCTTAGTGAAAATCACTTTGTTATCCATGTCGCAAAGCTGACTGATGCTTAGAAGATTATGCTTCAGCCCTTCAACATATGCGACTCTTCTGAAGGAGGTTGTACCATTTGAAAGTACACCATACCCTCGGGTATGTCCTTTTCCATTTCCACCGAAAGTCACAGAGGGACCTTTCTCTTCCTTGTATTCAGCGAGCATGCTTTTCTTACCAGTCATGTGTCTAGAGCATCCGCTATCGAGATACCAGATACCCTTCTTAACCTGCAATACAAAGGAAGATTAGTTTTTCTTAGGTACCCACTTAACCATGTATACACGTTTGTCAGTGGAAGTAGTTGGAATGGAAGGTTCAGCAGTCTTCGCAGCATTTGAAGATTCAGCTTTGTCTTTCTTCACTATGGTTAATTTCTTAACTTCAGTGGTAGAATTCACCTTGACCTGATTTGCACCAGGGTTGGTCTTCTTTGCCTTGGGGGCAATCTTCACCTTAGCTATCTTTTCAGCTTTGGTGGATGTGGGGCACTTACTAGCAATATGATCAGTGAGTCCACAGTGATAACATTTCCTATAACTAAAAGTAGTTCTAGGACCACTTGTATGCTGAGCTTTTAATTTCGAATTAGAAGTGCCAGCACCAAGTAAACTATTGGCTTTAGAAATGGGACGAACATTCAGTTCTTCAGATTTCTTACCAAGGATATCCACTCTGAGTCTAGGAGTAGATCGCTGAATAGATCCAGAGATCAGCTTTCTAGATCCAGAGGGGTAGGTTACTGAGGCTTTAGAAGCATTCAGCTTTGGTACTAAGGTACCCTTCTGAGGATTTTGATAAATAACAATTCCTTTACCTTTGTCTTTAGAGACAGAGGTAGGTTTTGAATAAACCATTTTCTCCTTACCTTTTGAGGAGGTAGGAGTTTCCTCAGGGATTGGTGTAATGGACGAGGAGCACTGAGATGATGAAGTGTCAGCGACTGAGGATACGAACGTTCCAAATTTAAGCATTGAACGTTCAGTGGCTGGTTTTGGAGTATCATATTTATAACCCAGACCACATTTATCACTCAGAGGAATCTGAGCCTTAATTATCTCAGTGATCTTTGTTGAAGAGTTACACCATCCTTCAACAGTAGCTTTTTCAGCCTCTAATGCAGCGATAGCTTCTGCTCATTCGATTTTGACTAGCTGATTTAAATATACTTGATCTTTAAAATCTTCTTCAATTTTAGAAAGCTTTTCTATTTGAAGGTAGCAGTTTTTAAGTTTTTCAGCGAGATCAAGATTTTGGTTTTCAACCACAGTTTTGCCGTTCATGGCTTCGTATAAACTTCTAGTCAAGAGATCGATCTTACGGAGACTATCAGCTTCATCAATATTTGCAATATTGGTAAAGAAAGAAGGTGATACCTGAATAGCAGAGGTTGAAGTGGAGGGAATGTCTGAACTTTCTTCCTCTTCTTCAATCTTGGCCATGAGACATTGATTTGCTTCATCATCTTCAGAATCAGATGATGATGCTTCTTCATCAGAAGCAGCCCAATCATAGTCAGCCATCAGGCCTTTTCCTTTCTTCTTAAAGTTTTTCAGCTTCGCATATTTGTCTTTCAGCTTTGAGTATTTGTCATCTTTATTCCTTGGAACAAAGGATTTCTTTGTAAAAGCTGAGGGTCTAGAAACTTTCTTAGACCTGCACTCGTTAGCAAAATGTCCTTTCTTTTCGCAGTTAAAACAAGTAGCAGTAGCCTTATCAACAAAAACTGATGATTTAGGCTTGTCAGCTATGGAAAGAGGTTTGTTCTTTCTAAACATTTTCTTCTTGGCAAATCTCCTGAACTTTTTGGTTAGGAGAGCCAAGGATTCATCATCTGAAAAATCAGAATCTGATGAACTTTCAGAGTTACTCTCTAACTCAGTGATAGTGACCGAGGGTCGCTGAGTAGAAGGTTCCTCTGAGATTAAAGCAACAGGGGTGCTTTTGGAATCTTTTACAAGATTCTTCTTAAGATGGCTTGATTGCTCATGATTCAGCAACGTGCCATATAAGGTAGCAAGGGTCATTGATTTTAGATCCTTTGACAGCTTGAGACACATGGAATAATTGTCCCAGCTTTCAGGTAAACATTCTAGAAACTTTGTCAGCACTTCAAAGTTAGAATATTCCTTACCAACAGTTTTCAGATCTATAATTAAACAATTAAAACGTTGGTGAACTTCAGAGAGAGTTTCATTCTTACCAGAAATGAAGCTTTCGTATTGTCTTACCAGGTTGATCTTTCTTGAGTCCTGGACTTCAGAAGTTCCTTCATACTGAACACATATTGTGTCCCACATGGCTTTTGATGTTTTCAGATTCATGACGGAATGGTAGACTTCGTCAGGAAGATCCATGGATAGTATGGATCTGGCTTTTGTATCTATAGCCACTTTCTTCTTATCTTCATCGGTCCATTGATGGATTTCTTTAGGTACCAGCCTTTCTGGAATAGCAGGTCTATTCTCAGTGCCT